>CM046721.1:77679128-78311864 GCA_025584915.1 Monochamus saltuarius | reverse complement strand
AAATACTGCTTTATAGAATTATACCTGTGACACTCTTATAAAATTATTCCGTAATGTCGCTTATAGTTTAATTATAGAACTATTGTATAAGGCGTTGTTAAGTTACAATTCTGCTGCGGAAAACAAATTACAAATATGGAAGCTGCTATCGAACTTAAGAGAAAAAGCTCTTTAAAGCTGTTGTAGAGAATAATAATACAGTTGTTATAAAATCATTATAGAGTAAATAAATAACAAAAGCCTTTCTGTTCCATAAAGAAACGCTACAGAACTATCTTTTTTATATATGTAGGTTTCCCATAGCCCCATCTGACGAGACCTGCCTGTAATAGTACGAAATATTTTGATCAAAGTATAATGGGGAAATTTGTATAACATAGTCGTGACTTGTAAAATTTATTATCTGCTTGCAGAAAGAAAATTTCATTACGATAAATAAGATTTATTTGATTGCTAAGAGAAATTGATTTTCTTATAGAAATTTAGTAACATATTTAATTTAGACCATTCCAAACCTTAAACATTTTCACTTTTAGATGTTGAAGTTAAAGAATTTTAATAGATTTATTAAATTAAATTGAAATAAGTGAAATTACCACAATAAAATATGACAACACTGTGAATACTAAGTAGTTGCTTACGAAGCATATTGGCTCTATAATCATTGCAATCGACACAAAAATGTCATATTAGTGAGAATCCATTGGAAGTACAAGATGAAGCCTTTCTTTCTGCCGCCATATTGTAAAGAACGAAAAAAAAAATCTTAATTAAAAATATGTACAATATAAATAGGTGAAATGATATCAATAATATGGATATACTTACTTTCTGACTATTTTATGTACAGTTGGTTGTTAAATTCATCAATTTAGAAAACAAATTTTTTTATTACATTTCCAGCATTATAGGAAATATAAGGTTAACTGAGGGCGCGTCAAAAAATTACCATTATGTACCACATATATTTCACGATAAAACTTTTTCCGCATTAAAATGTACTGCTCTCTGATGGACAAACAAACTAAGCAATTCGTAATAATGTAAGTAAGTACTCCTATGCAGGCTGATTAGGCCCATCTTATTGGTTCTTATTGGCCCGTCCATATTATATCTAACATGTGCGGTACAGAAACATTTTGTTTTTAAAAGATACAATTAAACGATTTTAAAGTTCTTTAAATATAACACCATGCAACACAAAATTGTATAGCGAAGTGCTATAGAATTTTTATGAGATTGCTTTGTAACTGTGTTATAAAAATTCTTTAAGACTTCTATAATTATTTCCTGCAAGCTTTACAGAACCGTTTAAAGAACTAAAAGGTTCTATAGAACGGTGTCCATTTTTATGGTATAAGTGTTGTAAGAACGTTTTGAAAATGTTCTTAGAACAAACATTGCTCTATAAAATTTGCTCTGGAAACGTTCTTACAATTTTTACAGAACAAGAAATTGTTAGCTGGGTAGGTACGTACCATAAAATATTTCTCAAAACGTTACTGTTTGATATTTAAAAGAAAATTTTTTTCTCTAATTTAGATTCATCCTAATCTTGTTTTTTATATATCTTTAGGTAGGTATTAACAATATAGCCTGCTTCAGAGAACAATGCAGTGTTGATGGCAACATCCCCACCACCAGTTTAATTTCACTGAAATAAAAGATTTTATAAAGTTGGTTCTGTTTTTATTGGTTATGTTATGTACAAAAGTTGCTTCTCTCGATAGCTGAAGTTGGAAGTTTTGAACTTCACTCAACTTCAACAACAATACAATTAATTTCATTGGCTAAAAGTCACGTGACTTAGTGTTGCTGGCAACACTACGCCATTCTCTGAAGCTGGTTTATTGTGTAACTACTCTGCGGACTTTTTATAACGAAATAATGTTAATAATTCCGTCTGACATTGACAATTTCCGTAATTAATGTCAAGTTGTCACTTTCAAATTTTAGTAGGTATTTTGTTGTAAAGCTGTAAAAATGTGTCGAGGTTGGACAGTGAGGAAGAAACTATTTGTATCCTCCAGATATCATTAAAACATCAAGTGAAGTTACAGCAGGTTTATTACTCGATAAATTAAAAAAAGGGTATCAAATTTGTTATAGATAGTTTATAGACTGGTGTGACAGTTTATTAAAAACGTCCTCCTAACGTATACCTATAAAATAAAAGTCAGAGATTCTAAAACCATCTACGTTAGAGTCAGAATAGTCAATGTAAAAGTACACACACTTTACTACACTTTTAATCAATAAAAATATGGAAATTCGACATTTTACCAAATTAACCATTTTTGAAGAAGTCCTAAATACAAAATTTTTACCCGACAGGAATTTGATACATTTTTAATTAAATCTCCAGATGATAAATATCTAATGATGCAGGTAACAAATGCAAATGTTAATTGTTATTACTTGTTTTTATTATAGATAACTGCAGTATTAGGGATCGAAGAAGCATGCCACAGAGACGAGTTACGGAAACTGACATTAAATGATATATCTTAATGACATTCTATCATAACTGTGAAAACTGAATAATTTTTAATAAGCAGTAAAATTATAGTTTTTTCATATATTTTCAGGTATTAACAATATTGTGTGAAACTAACTGCTCAGTGGACAAAAGCCCCAACCTGCGTTGAATTACACCCACAATATCTACCCATATATTCCTTATTATTAGCTTTTGTAACATTTTTTTACTGTTTAAGAAAGGTATTTTAGGCTAATATGTTTTAATTTTGTTGAAATGAATTACCAATATACATCTCTTCGTCCCCAGTCTACCAGTCACAGTAGATATTTTGTAGGATATTGTAATGGAAAATTTTTGGTAAAATTCCAAGTGATATTGCAAATACTTAAATATTAAAAACTCAATGCAATCAATATACACTGTTTTTGCAGATCTTCTGCAACATTGCTTGTGGAATCAGGGGCAGACATGTTAACATTAAAACGCCATGGAAGATGGAAAACTTCAACTGTAACTGAGGGCTACATTGAGAAGTCAAATTCTAAAAAAACTGGAATAGCGGTTCAAATTCTGGAAGGTGGACCAAGTACCAGTACCGGAAACTTTATAGTTCTTTAAACAATTGTTTTACAAAAAATCATCTTGCCTGATGATGTGAAGCATTTTTATTTCACAAAACCAGTAGCAAATTGTTTAAAAAGAATTTTTGTGAGTTAATAGACAATTTTCATAGTTTTTTTTTATTTTCAAAATAATAACTTAACTTATGAAAAATTTACTAAATATGGATCACAACGCCGAATAACGTTGAGTAATACCCTTGCTTATAGCAACACACTATACATATATCATTCCAGTTGCAGACATTGTGATTAAACAGAGATCCTCGTTACTTTATATTTTCTGATACCTTTACGATACAGTTAATAAATAATGTACTTTTGTTGATGGATTTTATACTACAAAAATGTATTATTGCTACTAAAAATACCAAAATATAGCTCTAATAACATTGTTGTTTAGTTGATTTGTTGCTATTTTATAACTATTTTTAATTGTTTCCAACAGTCTACAGAATCTCAACGGCGACTAAAGTGTTTTATAATATGACTTCGAAAACCTTTTGTTATAAGATACTAAATTGCTAGTTTGGTATAAAATATTAGTTCTGATGTCCACGTACTGAAAATATAGAAAGGGATATTTCAAATAAGTAATTGATGTATGCCGGTCGATGCATTGAACTAATTATAATAAAGCAACTTCATTTGTTTCAGTTACGGTAAGCATTTCCTGCAGACGCAGAGGTAAACAAGGATCGATTAAAGTCGTAAGAAATCATATAGGAAAGAATCTGGGACCAGTGAACTGGAAAAGTAAGCAATCCGGCTAAAGGACAAACCCAGAAAGCAATGGCAAATATAATGACAGGCTCAACCGCGACTGTAAGTACAGAGACAACACGTCGTGACCGCTGTGACACACTCTGGGCTTGGATCCTGCACAAGAGACAACTTTCCTAGCACCGGTATGCCAGTACCATGACGGTACCCATGAAGGTATCACGTGCGTTCTGGTGCATTAGTTAGTGCTGTTGCAGAATGTGAATTTGGGAGAACTTTGGATACTCTTCTTGTTTTCTCAGGTAGGTCAGCACTTGGACATCATATGACATGAAATTATGATTTTAAAAAAATAATCTATGGTATCTATGATATTAGCTGATAATTGCTAGTTGTTTTCGTGATGATAACTTGCCTTCATAGATGGTTGCAAAAATATAATGCTTACAAAAATTTAAAATAACAAATTAAATACACATCATTCAAAGGTAATAATTTAGTTCTAAATACCATATTCAATTGTGAAAGCTTTTTTGGATGTCAAAGCATATAAAGTACCTCAGGTTTTACTAATTTAATTATTATTGCATTTTATTGGTCTGAAATATTAATAAGCATTTTTGTCTTTCATAGATAGATATATGAAAGTCTAATAAACAATTTTGGTAAATAACATCTGGTGCCATTAGATTTTTCCTAAACCTTTTAGATTTTAGTTCTTTAAATAAAATGGGATAGATAGAATTGTAATTCAAATGAAATTAAAAAAAGAATAAATGTTGGTTTTGATGTGATGATACCTACCTATCATTTTAAAACCAACTTGCGTTTAAGGAATTTCTAGCGGAAACAATATATTAAGGATTGGTTTATTATGCTAGAAAATGTAGGACAATTTGCATAAAATAAAACCATGAGAATGTCCTTGTGCACGTGAGATAAAGTATTTGCTCTCTTTCAAAGTTGACCGCAAGATAGTATGTACGCTAAATTCTTGTATAAGTACTTATACAATTATAGAATACCTTACAGTTCAGAGACGAAGCTAACATGTATAAAATAGTATCTATTTATTGGATATAGTTATTAAAAGGACTTTTTCTGCAAAGTAATTATTCATTATTTTTTAACTTTTGGTAAGGTAACTATTACGTTTTCAGATTGATGAACGATCAATATTTTCAGTTTCTGAGATAAATATATCCTGAATTCTGTCTTCAGAATTGTATTATTATAATTATTAGTTTGGGTGTTTAGAAAAAAGTTTCTACATCAGAATGCGTCCTTTGTTTGTAAGAGGTGACAGAAAATAATTATATCGTAGCAACTAAAGTTGATTCCAAGCCAGGGGTATACGGAAATAAATGCAACATAGAGCAAGATTAGATCAGCGGAAAAGACACTTTACCTGAAACCAAAACGGTTCGAAAACGGTTACTCCTAACGACTTTAACAAGGTATACTTTTTCACATAAAAACGGTAGGAGATATTTTAATAGTCAGATATTCTACTAGTGACGTCAAAAATAGAAACAAATTTAAATTTTTCGACCCCAAAAATCCCTGATCCAAAATGTATGCATATATTTTTTAAAAAGTTATTTACAAATATCGAAAATAAAATTTTAATTTTGACACCCTGTATCTGTTTAACCATCAACTTTTGACTTAGGTACCTAAGTTTAGTTACATCAAATTATTTTGTCATCAGGAATTTACTCTTGCTTCATGTTGCATTAATTTTAAGACACTTTGTACATATAGGTAGGTCGGCTTACATAAAGGTTTCCAACCAGAATCATCTTAAGTACGCGGTGTAGAACTAACTACATCTATCGGCCGTTCGCTACTTCATGCCGGACTGAAAATGTCCAGGCACGAAGCGTTCTACATGCAGTAGACACCATTGAAAGCTGTCGACCTTTATCGCGATCGGCGAGAAACGATATTTTGCAAACACGGAATTCGTCATTTGTCAGACGCCCACCAGACATATACCGGTTTCGAACTTGTTAGCTCTCATCAGTATGCCATAGGTGAGGTATCTGACAAATAATCCTAACTGCTTTCGTCTGTCTAACCCGACATGAGTACGCGGTGTAGAACTAACTACATCTATCGGCCGTTCGCTACTTCATGCCGAACTGAAAATGTCCAGGCACGAAGCGTTCTACATGCAGTAGACACCATTGAAAGCTGTCGACCTTTATCGCGATCGGCGAGAACGATATTTTGCAAACACGGAATTCCAGGAAACGCAGAGTAGTTGTTTCCGGAATTCCGTGTTTAAAATATCGTTTCTCGCCGACCGCTATAAAGGTCGACTGCTTTCAATGGTGTCTACTGCATGTAGAACGCTTCGTGCCTGGACATTTTCAGTCCGGCATGGAGTAGCGAACGGCCGATAGATGTAGTTAGTTCTACACCGCGTACTCATGGTCCCTTCTGTCGGGTTAGACAGACGAAAGCAGCTAGGATTATTTGTCAGATACCTCACCTATGGCATACTGATGAGAGTTATTTACAAATACTCGAAACCGGTATATGTCTGGTGGGCGTCTGACAAATGACTCTAGCTGTTGCTGTAGGTTTTCATCAGGTGTAATTCAATGCTGGTCGGGGCATTAGCCCGCAGAGTAATTGTTTCCTGGAATTCCGTGTTTGCAGAATCATCTTATTCCTAAATTATAACGGCTTAACTTTTTGCTTATACGAGTGCCCAATTATGGCTCGATCTCAATGATGCCTCCAACAATTCCTATTAATGGTAATTATGAGTAAAATGACTTTTAGGTTGGAAACCTTGATGTTGCGGCGAGTGGATATAGTGCAATTAAAGTATTCAGTTACATTGTTAAGTAAAAAATACCTTAAATTTGTAATATTTGATAAGTAAAAACAGTTTGTAGTACTTTAATTGTATCAAGCTAATTCATATTAACTTTCAAATATGTCTGAGATTAGATCCCCATAACATACTTTTAGCATAACTTTCAATGATGGAACTGTTGAAATAATAGTTTAAGTATATTAACGTACACGAGCCAATAAAAATCAATGATTTTAAGAAATTAAAATAGCATGCAACGTCAAACTAAAAACCATATCTAATATGATTAAGAATGTTCTCTTTCTGCTGGAATAAGAATTTTATCTTATCAAATTTTTTAACATAAAAGTGTTCTCGTTAGTAATTATGTGGCATTATTGTACCGATAATGTTTTGGATAAAGAATCTACAGTAAGAATAATATGTGGTAGTGAAATTGCCATTAAGTAATAAATATTACCGACAAGATTTTTTAAGTTTTTTATTTCCAATTTGTATATCTACTAACTGTTGAAGTTCTACATAAGTACATTTACATACAAGTTAAACTATCAATATTGACACAAAATCGTACTTAGTTCTTATCACACATGTTACCTATAAGTACCTACTACGTTCTTTAACAATTGTTACTTATGAAACTATTAAGTAAAATTAACTACTTATTGTTTTTTAAGTACCATATTAATCATATTATAGTTTCTGAATGGAACAAAAAAAATCGTTTTATTTATTTTCTTTTATAAAAAGTAAATTCTATATCAAATGGTAATATTATGTATACATGATTACTTAGAACTTATCCGAAACAAACTTTGGGAACGCTCAACATGCCTAGGTACATGTACAAATATGGTAATGCAAAAAAAACGCATTCTGTAAACTACTTAAGGACGCCGTTACCGTCTATTAGCAGAGTAGTCTACAAGACAGTAAGATTTTACACCCTTGACAGATACTGCTATCTAGTAATAGCTAAACTATTTATGGCAAAAAAAATACCGCTGTATGATTTTGCATATGGATGGTCCACTTAGGCGCGCATCAACAATTCCTGCCCAAACATTCAGTGAAAAATTGTGTTAGAAATAATGCCGCTCAATTGCGTGCTAATTTTCGAGGTCCCAAATGTATGTATTGTAAACGTATTCCATTGCGAGTAAATAAAACTTCATCTGTAACTAGTACATTAGGGATTTTCAGCATTTTGCTGCAACAACAATTCACAAAACCTTACTCGTAATGGATAATCTGCTGGTAATAGTGGCTAACTTCACTGTAAATAAAAATCATGTCCATTAACTAAGCATTTAAAAATGTAAAGATTGAGACTTCCACGATAGATAAAACAACACTATTGACCTCGTTCGTTTACCATTGAGAGCATATCCCCACTCCAACTCTATTCGCCAATCAGGTTTGTGTACACGCGCTCCACAAAAACTTCTTTACTTTTTTTATATATCAGATTCCGTTGAAGTATAGTTGCCTAGTTACGTACTTCTTTATAATGTTAGATCTTTAAATATTTTTTACTTGAAATCTATTAGACATTTATTAATTATATTTTAACGTTGGTGATATCGACTTCTTATTTAATATACACATATGCTCAAAGTTTTTCGAATAAGTTCTGAATCACCCTGTATATGTTACTCCTCAGTTATTATTAGATGATTTGACGTCCTTCATAATTGATCAATTAATAATTAAAACGTATACTAAAACTAAATTGTAGCAATAAACCTACAATGAACACACATTTGTCTCTAACCATTTTTTCCTTATTGAAATTGGTATACACACAAATAGGCATTAGATAATACATAAATATTTATTAAAATTATTTTTATGTGTCTCGTAAACGTTAATGACAAATTATGCTGTAACACAGGTCGTGACCGGCATGACATACTCTGGGTCCGGATTTTGCAACAGAGAAAATTTTACGTAGCCTTTACATGTAGGTACCATGGCAGTACCCATGAAATATTCCGGTTATTAATTAGTAGTAGTGATACAGGATATAAATGTTTCTGAATGTGTCCCTAACCTTTTCCTGTGATATAAAAATTATGATAGTATCATATTAATTAATTGCTGATGATAAACAGTTATTACTTTTCCGCAACGCAAGATTGGAAAAAATGAAACCAGTAATAAAGTCAATGCCTAAATTGGTTAAAAATTATCTGTAGATAATGTGACCTGAAGAGTTAAAATTTAATTGTCGTTAGGAACATTATATGATGCATCTTATTTATTTAATAATAATACTGAAGCAAACAGGATGCAGTCTAGTTACATGCTTCTTATTATACACAAAACAGAGCAAAAGTTAAGTAAATATAAAGGATAACATCAGAATTTAAGTACATACATAATAATATGACAAACATCACCAAAATAACTGCATGAGACGGGTATGACTAAGAAAAACAAATCAAATTAAAATTGACTTCGACATTTTTTTTTAACTCAAAACGGCTAACATCATAAAGTCCAGACGCAAGAATATTAAGGTAGTTGTTACCTACAATACTAAAGCTGTTCACAAGAGATTAGATTAAGGAAACCTTAAAAACAAAGAGAGGTGGATGTGTTCTATGATCCGGGACATAGAATTGTAATTTAGATAGTAGATAAGAAATGTCTGCATTACTATTTACAATAATTTTATACAAGAACATTAGAACAATTTGATCCTTTCTACTTGTAAGTTGTGGTACTTGGAGATCATCGAATAGCAGGATAATAATCAAACGGTGGATTGGTGCGATATTTCTTATATATCTTATTCTACATTTATTTCCAACGGTTTGCTTGGACGACTGTTTGAATGGACTCTAAATGAACATAAGTATTATATAAGTACTTTATGTTACAATGTTTTTAAAATCATAGATTGCACGCCTAATAAAACCTAGCATTTTATATGCTTCAGTAGTAATAGTTTGAATGTAATTATTCAATTTTAAATTATTTTGAAAAGTAGGACCTACATTTTTTATAATTAAACATTAGCTATATGGGTATCATTGATTTTATAGGAGAAAATGGTACAATGCTTGGATCTCGAATATGACATTGTTTACAATTATTTAAATTCACTCATACAAAGCATCCAAATCCTGCTGCATAGTCTTTATTAGCTCCAATTTCTCTAAAAATCTTGAAATCATCTACAAAAAGTAAACTCTCAAAATGGAAGCATTCATTGACAAAGACCAGAAAAAGAAGAGGCCCAAGATTGGACCCCTGTTTGGACACTTTACACTTGTATTGGACTGCAGACCCTTATATGATACGAACTGATACCTACTAGCAAAATAAGATGACAGAAGATGATCACTATGCCCAGAATGCATTAATTTAGCCAAAAGAATGTCACAATTTACTCAAGTAAAGCAAAGTTTGTATAAACTGTGTCTACTTGCCCACCCACATCCAGGACCTGACTGACTTTATTAACAAACTTGGCAAGATTAGTTACCATGGACCTATATTTACAAAACCCATGTTCATTAGAACGTGGAACTTCTCATATAAAATATGTTCAAAAAAGCAACAGCATCTAAAATAATAATTGGACGAACTTTTGTAATATTTTTATGAATTTAAAGCAGTTTAGTTTACTCGAATTTAGTAGGAAATATACCGCTATTAATGAATTTTTGAAATAATAACGATAATGGATAAATTAAATAATCTTTGCAGGCTGTAATTACATAGCATGGTCAGGCCTCGCAACTCATTTAGGCTTTAGTTTTTTAAATGCACACTCGACATTCTCACCCTTACATTTGTGACATGAATGCAGTCAGAAACCACTTCACCAAGACACATCTCATTTCCCTCGTTCTGAAATGACTGGCAAAACTCTCCACAATATCAGCCCCTCATTCGTAATGATCCTATTAGTTACAAACTGACAACTCAGATTGGCATCCCTTTTTTTAGATTTGATATAGTTCCAAAAATTATTATTTTCATTCTGTAAATAACCCCACAATTGATTTCTAATCCTATTAACACTACCTAAGTTTTCTCTCTCCTTCCATGGCGGTTTTCGTTTTTACGGTTAGATACCATGATAGTTGAAGTATCAATTCCTTCTTTACTGATGCCGAATGATACCTACCAGATAGCCAAATATGTTTTAAAGCTGTTTCGAATACTTACTATCTATTTTACGAAAGACAGCTAATTTTACAACTATTGTTTTTAGTGCAAATTATCAAAATAGTATTTCTGAAGGGTTTGTATCAAGCCTGTTCAGAATGATGCTACAAAAACTATCCTGAAACTAGTAAAGTATTTTAACTCCTTTTACAAAAGTTAATAATTGTATGGTAGTTAACAGTTTTTATTACGCAGATCGTAACCCTTGTATTATATTACTATATGCCTTAATATCGAAGTTTCATTTTTACGCCTTTGTCTACTAATATGAAGTTGTTATAGACATGTTTCATTTATAAAAAAATTATAATATAGTCTCTTCGAAACCTGTATTTTTTATGTGCATTCCTATATAATTTTAATAAACACTTCTCAATTTCCGGCGCATTTAACGGAAATAGCGAAATACCGAAATAATCTGTGAGAATAACCTTGGGAAAAGAGTATGAATTCATTTAGTTACCGTTCATGTCCATTGAAATTAGATTAGTGTACTGTATCATTTATTTTAGTGAAGACAAGAGCACGCATTTATCATTATGCAAATTATTTTTTTAATGTATTGTCTGTAATTATTTATTTGTAGCATTTTTTGTATAATTAGATGTTCCTGCCACTCAAATATAAAATATGAACAAGTAACTCCTTGCTCCTAATGGATCAGTCAGGGGGTTGATTAGTAGATAGTTCCACTAATACTAAACACATGTAGTTAACGTTATAATTTTGTAATTGACTTTAACAAATTTTGATAACGAAAATAGAGAGAGAAATTTTCTAAACGTTCTACTACATGTGCTTAGTGTTAGTGGAACTATTTACTTTTTCAGTGTGAGATACTTATTTTGTTTTTTAGGAAAAACGACAACCGGTTCTGCGGAGTCAAAATATAAGAAAAGCAGTTGAACATCAGCCTATAAAGTTATAATCGAAGAAACTGTTAACGAATACCCTGTATTTTTATACAGGATGTTCGGAATATGAGTGTCTTTATTTTTGTGGATGATAAATTGTACCAAACAAAACAAATTTCACTTAACAATAATTATCTTTCTCTGACCAACGATAACAGAATTAAGACAGTTAACAAGTGTTGAATATGTGACAACTCGCTCATATACTATGTCAGGATTGTCAGGTGTTTCTACATAATAATTATTACAAATCCATCTCAACATACTTACTGTAAACGGTTTTCTTAGAGCACAGAAATACGTAACGCACTGACCACAATAATAATGTATAATAATACTTTTAGGTTAACAGCAGCAGGTGAGAGATTATAATGTTGTCGTATGTTACAGGTTTAAGTATTTTATGGAAAACAATTGTTCATTTTATTAATACTGATACAAAAAACTAATTACAAACAAATTACGTTACAGAAGGTTTTATGTAATCTTAGTTGTACCTTAGTTTGTAATTTCTTAACACAGTTCTTATTGCAGTTTATTTTTGAAAACGTTTTTGTAGGAAAACTATTTAGACATTTTTGCCAAGAGTCTTTTTTGCTTTTGGTCAGATATACAAGCCCCTTTAGTATCGACACTTACATTCCGAACATCCTATTTTGCCAATTATTTATTTATCAATTTTTGGATTGATATTAAATTTATCTTACCAGTAGTATTTGTGGCTGATATTAGTAGATTGTTAGTATATTACGAATTTTGCATGTCTGTTTGACTAAGAAACTAATTTCTAATAATAGTTTAATTTACATATAAAACTCTTTTTAAAAGACATCAAAAATTATTCCTCCTTTGATTGCGTTTATTTGTTCCTGCTAACATTACATGTTCATTCTTTAAGTTATTTACCTTGTTGACTTTAGATAAGAGCACTCCGTCTTTCTGATTGTCATTGTTGCTCTTAATATCTCCATGAACGCAAATATATATTTTCTCCAATGTTCAATACTATACGCAGTAGCGGGGTTACTATTAGGTTACGCGAAACAGGTATGTCGGCGAGAGAAATTTCTAGAAGGACTAACAGATCCTTTCGTACCATAGTACGGTGTTATCAGGTATGGAAACAGAGATCGTGAAGAAGATATGTAATGACATATGGCTCCATCACTTCCTAGACGTAGCGTTGAACTGTCATGCTTCCTCTAATGAAAACTAGTAGTGATCTGCTACCATACGTTATAACACCCCATACCGCGCGTAACGCCTACTGTCAAATTGTGGATCGCGTCTTTCACCACGTCGCTTTTTCACCCTTGTACGACCATCGTGCATCCCCCGGCAGAAATAGGATTCATCACTAAAGATCACCTCATCCATTCTTGGTCCACTAAATCCTTTCTCTAGACCATTGTAAGCGGTTGGCTCAATGTTGACGAGTGGGAGACAGCACCCAATGTGAACGATAAGAGAAGAGGCCAAAACTTCGTATTCGGCTATAGGTATACTGTATGCATACCGACTATCACCCCATTTTCTTCAAACCACTGATATGAAATTGTCCAGCTACTCCTAAATCGGTCTCTGAGAACTAAAAGTTGCAATCGACGATCTTCACGCTCTGAGGTTCCTTTACAACGGCCGGTGCTTCTCGCTCTGTGTCCACGGCCTTCCTGAGTCCACGCGTTGTAACAGTGTTCTATGATATGTAAGGATTTGTTAGTCCTTCTAGAAATGTATCTCACCGACAAACCTGCTTTGCGCAAGCCAGCAATCCGCCCCTCTAAAAGTCACAAAGCTATGAAATCTACCCAAATCTACGTACTCTAGGCATAATCAGCTAGTAAAAAATGTTGTTTGCAGCAAGCTTTGCAATACTTGCAACACAATTTGAGCAGAATTTTTTAAAGCAGAATGCTACGGTATCAAAGTTCACTCGAAGCAGAAGATCCCTTGAAAGTAAGGCATGCACCCGCTGCACGTGAAATGGGTAGAATAAGTCATGCATTAACGTTCGCCAAACTGTGGATTGTGATATCCTAAACTGCGCTGCAATTACCCTAGTCCCATTTAAAATCTTCTTCTCGAGATTCACAATTTGCCTAAAGGCGGCTCCAGACGACGTGGCTAAGCTGGGCCAATGTTGTATTTGTGGTAATTTGGCCAGCTGTGTCCAATAGACATTGGAAAATGTCGATGCCTCTACACAACATGCCCAACTTGGCCCGACAGTGCCATATGCCGAAAACACGAACTCCGTCCAGTATTGGCTTTTTAGTATTGTGTGTTGCATAAAACGCAATGAATGCTGAAGAAAATGCGATTATACTAGGGGGTGCAATTATGATATTCTCTTGTCCGCACATTATTAAAAAAAAAGACGCAAAAGACGGTGGTGGTCATTGAGTGTTTATAAAGGTAGGACTAGGTACGTAATAAAAGAATAAATGTTGCCTAGATCTCAGCCGCAAATTGCCAGTTTGTTTACTTCGCTAAACTTCCCCATATCCAAAATGATATCTATAAGTTCTTCATTTGATAAATTATGCGCCATACTTTTAAAATCGCGTGAAAATAAACTCGAATAGGTCCACAACTGATAATAAAGTACTGCTACAAATACCAAACATATCGTCCTGAATTGTTTATTTCACATGATGAATTTTGTAAACTTCCAAAAATATTCTACTCAATTTCTTTCATTATTGGTTGTTATTTATTCTCAGCTTTAATTTTCCAAGTTTATGCGTACTTGTTAAGAATCACCCTGTATGTAATTATGTAAAAGCATATACTTCTCATTTTTGCACTATTTTCGTAATGTTGTAAGTATAATCTCCACTTTCACAGTTTTATAACGGAAGTGGCAGCTTTAACATACATGCAACAGGTTCCACATAAACATGTACTGTGCCTAACGGAATTCTTAAGAGAAAAGAACTCTGTAGTTGTCTATTACATCATACCCAATTAACATCAGTTATTTTCATAACGTTCAAACAAGCAAAGTAAGAATTTATTCCCAATGCTGTTCAGAATTTGCAAAATTATTTTTTAATTTTTCGGTCAAAGTAGGTACTATATTAGTACTATACTCGAGTCAAGAATTCAGACGCCTTACGTCACGGCAGACGTTACACATTTGTTTTTATCGTCAACGTAATTTTCTATATTTGGTCGCTTAAAAACAATAATTTTTTGCAATTTAGTGCAATACATAATGCAAACTTTTAGTATAGTATAGAGTTTTATTACTATCAGTTGCAGTATTTTGATGAAAATGTAATGAATTATTCATTTGTTCATTTGACGTAGTCGTCTGAATTCTTGTCGCGAGTATATCAAATTCTTATTGCAAAGGATCTTGTTACCATACGTCATTAAGCTTTAAGTTAAGACTGACTTGAAACAAAACATTTTAACTGTCGATGTAAAGTAAAACACTTACCACACCCTTAAATTTAAAAATTTGCCATTAG
The DNA here is from genome assembly GCA_025584915.1 of Monochamus saltuarius. NCBI lineage: Eukaryota > Metazoa > Arthropoda > Insecta > Coleoptera > Cerambycidae > Monochamus > Monochamus saltuarius. Next base: position 78,296,637 of record CM046721.1, on the reverse strand, counting down.
TTGTGCATATTTACAAATCAATTTTGATTAATACTCATCTATTGAGATATTACACAAATGCACTGCTATCACAACAATCAGAAATCACAAGTTGATTTAAATTATATACTCTTGCTCAAATTTTCCATAGTCTCCTAGTAAAACTTCACCTTTATAAACTTACATAATACATAGGTTCATAGGTACGTAATGATGACTGGTGTGTTACTTAAATATTCTTGTCATCCACCTATTTTACGATTACATGAAAAGTTATTTTGGTAGTATTTCCCACAGAGATTTTCTCAGTTGTCAAACACAATTGCATTTACATACATACCCCAAAAGAATGTTAAATAAACTATATCAAAACTAACTTGTGTAATACTGTCACACAAAGCCGTTAAGCCAGTACTAGAATTTTAATTGTGTAGACGCAATCAGAATTTATATTTGGAGCAAGAAATTGCACATACAGTGAGTTCCGCATAAGAACCGACACAGAGCAGGTGCATAAAAGGAGTCCCAAAATATTGTAATATAGTCTTCAAAGTGTAGTCAAATATTTCGAAAAAAATAATATATGGGAATTCCTTTAACTTGGAATAACCAAATTTGGTACATGATTTAGGTTTATTATTGGTCTTCTTTGACTATGAGTTCAAGTCAATTGAAATACTACATTGAGGGTAAGTCGCACTTAAAATTATACCAAACTTTTTTCCATTTATCGAATTCGAAACAAATATATAACAATAATATCCGCAGAATTTAATTTAAAACACTTTTTTACTCTTGTTAAATCTTGAACAACTTTAAGACTTTCAAGAAAAACTGCATTAATTTAAACAAGATTTGAATAGTGTTTATTAGAAGAAATCAAAGAATCAGTAATAAGCTTTGTTTTTAAAATTTGACAGTAATAAAACTATTTTGTTTCTGCTACTGTTTGTTGTTGAAAATGACTTTAAAATTTACATAGAGCGAACAGGTTAACATGTTACTTGTGGTTTATGTGAACTGTAGAAGAATTGTGGAATATTGTAGGAATTTCGAAAACGAGTGATATCCCATAAAGAAACATTTTTTAATGTTGCAAGACGGGCTCGAGAGGCAGGAAAGTTTTTCAATAATATCGGATAACGTCTTAGTGTACTAAGGGTACAAGATGAAGAAAATATTTTGCAAACAGTTGAAGGTGAACCGCAAATAAGTACTAAACGTTTATCTCGAGAAACGGGATATCAAGAACTTCTGTATACTGAATTCTTAAACATCCATTTGCTATCTATATCACATTCAAAAAGCTAGAGCTATTTCCTCAAGATTTGGATCGACGAGTGACCTCTTGCGAATTTATTTTGCATCAGGATAGTCATTTTCACAAGAAAATTGTTTTCACTGATGAGGCTTGTTTCACCCATAGAGGAATTACAAATTTTCACAACTTTCATGATTTTTCCTATGTAAACCAACCCCTATGCAATAACTCCTAGACATTTTCAACGTAAGTTTAAGATAAATGTTTGGGTCGGTATTATTGATCGTTGGTTGGACCAGTTATTTTGCCAAATCGATTAAATGGCGAAAGTTATTTGGAATTTCTGCAAAATACTCTTCCACATTTAATCGAAGATTTGCTGTTGCAATTTAGGCTAAAGTTTTGGTGTATGCACGATGGACACCGCCTCATTGTGCTACTGTAGAGACTTTTTGAATGTTAAGCTTCCAAATAAATGATTAGGACGCGGAAATAATTGTCTTCAAATTGACCACCGCGAGACCTCAACAAATGTGATAATTTTCTTTAATGAACATTGAAGGATTTTGTTTATTCCTCGCCAATTGAATCCGGGGAATATTTGTGGAATCGTATTATAAGAAACCTAGTAAATTCCAATTTTCAGTGAGATGTTTCAGAGAAAATGACCATTTTATAATTTTATTTTTATTTTATTTATAGTTTTATTAGTTACTGTCAAATTTTAAAGATACGTCCTAGCCTGCTACTAATCTTTTGATTTTTTCTAATAAACACTATTAAAATCTTGTTTTAATTAATGCATTTTTTCTTGAAACCCTTATAGTCTAAGATCCGGCTGCAAAATTAGTACATTCATAAAGTAGTTAACCGAGATTTAATTTTTATGTAGTTTTATAAATGGAGGAACCCATTTCTCATGGGGTGCCAATTAAAAAGTGCCCGCGATTATTATTAATTAAAATATTATTAATTGGCTTTTCGTGAAACATATCGTTCACGTCCTATGAAAATAAAGCATATTCTACTTCACGGCAATGTATTTAAGGACTTTGAAAAGGCACAGTTGCCATTGATCACTTAGCCGTAATCTCTCCGCAGCCAGGTGTAGACAGGTATAATTTTGTTAAATTTGTACGTTCATGGCGTATATTAATTTCAATTGTGCCACATTAAAGTTAATTTTTTTCTGTACGTGATGTAACATGTCTGCCTATAAAAAATAAGCCGCAAATAGGAGTTGCCTGCCGTTAAAGATGCTAATTAAAATAAAGTGACAGAGAGTGAGCGTGCAACGTTACTTGTTGTTGGTTAATTAATAATAATCGCGGGCACTTTTTAATTGGCACCTCATGAGAAATGGGTTCCTCCATTTATAAAATTACATAAAAATTAAATCTCGGTTAACTACATTATGAATGTAGTAATTTTGCAGCCGGATCCCGTACTATAAAAAAGTGTTTTAATTAAATTTTGCGCAGGATATTAGAATTCTTTTTAAATTCGCTCAATGGAAAAAAGATTGGTATAATTTTAGGGGCGACTCAACCTCAATGAACTTCTTGTAGTGTTTAGCTTTATTTTGCTCATAGTCAAAGAAGACCAACAATATACATAAATCATGTACCAAATTTGGTTATTCCAAGTTGAAGTAATTCACTGATATTAATTTTATCAAAATATTTGGACCCACATTGAAGGCCATTAACTCTGTCTGTGCAACTTTGTATATAGGCATTACATTTAGTTAAATTGCAATATCTTGGGACCCCCCTACATGCATCTGTATTGCTTTTTATGCGGAGTTTTTATGTATATTGGGAAACATGAACATTTATAAGTTCAAAATTAAAGAAATGAACGATCTCTGCTATCATTTTACCTCTGTTTTGAAAAAGTGTTTTATGTTATTGTCTTATTATTAGATATATAGGTACAACAAGTCTCATACAAATTAAGTCACTTTGTTATATTTTCTCATAAACATAATATAAATCAATTCCTATATCAATAAATATTCATTGTATGCCAAGACAATGGACTAATGAACAATGGATAATTTACGATGGTTGGTCATAAGCAACAATTTTTCATATATTTTAAGCACAGCAGACAAGGATTCACAGTAAATTATTAGCAAAAGTAATAAAACTTTAGTGAGATAGGTGCCGCTGTTATTTTATTATTCATCGTATTACCCAACCTCATACATTAAATCAATCACGAGTAACAAATAGATAACTTTTTGGAGTTATTCTAGGTTTGAATCTTAGTTTCTCAAGTTATTTTCATAAGAATGTTGAATTTTTCAATTTAACTTAGAATGAAAGATACAAATAAAAACGCGAATACTATAACTAGTGCAAACTATTTATTTATTTTGCTTTTTTTAAAGAGATGCTAAGGAGGCACATGCATAAACTTTATTGTTTACGGAAATGCCATCTAATATATAGTGTTTTCATTATTAAGGGACGTTTTACCATCGGATCCTGTGAATATTTACGTAATGGTTTGAACTATATTATAATGTTTAATATTTGTATTGACGCTGTGACAATATATTTGAGCAATACAATGATCTGATTTTGTTCATTTGTATCTACCAGTTTCTTATATATCTTAAAGATCACTGATTTCCCAATTGAGATTCTAAGGTTGGTCAATAAAATCATCATTTTGTGTTTCAAACATAACTTTAACTTATTTTGTTTATCTGTGGTTTCAGACAAGCTTGCTGTTTAGCTCCGAATTATACTACCCGATTTATAAAATTAGTTGCTCTGATTCGAGCAGGAGTAGTGAAGCAACCTATATATTTATTACCAAATACGAAGACAAATAATGTGTAGTTTAGTTTACCTGTTTCAGTAAAACAATGATAAAAACTGATTTATTTGAATTCAGACTATTCTCAATTATATTTCCCTACACATTTTTATCTAAATATTATAGAGTTTACTACTCTTTCAACATTTTGACAAAAGTTGTTTTTTGAGTCACATACAAGGGAAATTAGGTATATCTGGTACCAACCTATCTACCCTTTAAACAAGGATGACATCTTGAGGAAGATAGAGGCAGAAGCAATATATTCCAATATTCCCGTATACAGTATCCCGTGTATATGCGGCAAGGTCTACTGGACGAACAGGGAGACACTTTAGCACTCGGTAGAAGAAGCACAAGTACCATCTAAGCAATTGCAGCACGGGGAAGTCTTCACGGCGTAACTATACGAAGCATACAATAGACCTAGATAAAGCCAAGATTCTGGTAAGAGAGACAAAGTTGATTCTGGCGAATACTGTACCATAGATGCACTAAAATCGAGTTTGGAAATGATTCATCTGTTAAAATTGAGAACCGGAGTGTCACAGGCCAGTAACTTTAAACCGGAAGGTCATGGACCAGTGCCCAACATGTCGTCTACAAATAACTAATCAGCCTTCCTAACATTTCATTTTCTCTTGGATGCCTTATCTCTGTTGCCTTTAAACGTTGCGCCAGATTAATTTAGCCAGCTTTATTTATTCTTATGGAAAACTGTGGTACCTTTCCGACATCTTGGAAATATGTCAATGTAATTGTCATCCACAAGAAATTTAATAGATAAAATTATCGCCCGATCAGTTTAACATCTATTGAAGTAAAAGTAATGAAAATAATAATATCCGATTCAAGGATTTATTTTCTTCTCGATAACAAGATTGTACCGTATCAACAACATGGCTTTCTTCGTGATCGGTCCTGAACTACTAATCTTGCTATTTTGCTTAAACGACTGAACTTTAGCTGTTGACAAAAGATGACCCATTGATGTCACCTTTCTGGATTTTTCTAATGCGTTCGACAAAGTGCTCTTGAAACTTTTACTTAAAAAGCTACAACATTATAGGATAAATAATTTTCTTATCACATGATTATTAGACTTTCTTAGTAATCGTAAATTTAGAGTAAAAGTGACACTTTATCCAATTTTAGAAATATTAGAAGTGATGTTCTTAAAGGCTCTGTTTGAGGACACTTATTATACCTAATTTATACATCTGATGTATCTGTCATTTCCAAATGTTTTATTTATGCTGATGACACCAAAATCTATGGTAATCCTCTGACGGACTACCATCAGCTGTAACTCGACCTTTCACCTCGACTGCTTGATTCCTATCAATTTCAATAAATGTGTTGTTTTACATACTGGAAAGAAAAACCATCACTTCAATTATTATATGGGCCAAGTATGGCTTGCTGAAGTTCAAGTTTACAAAGACTAGGGCATACACATATCTTCTGATCTCTCCTGGTCTAATTACATATCATAGTGCGTCAATTATAAGCGTACTTTTTTATTTAATAAACTTAAATTCGCCCTGTATTAGAATATAGATCTGCAGTATGGTCTCCCAAATTGGTGCGCAATTGTAATCTTATTGAATCAGTTGAACGTGCAGCTACTCGACTTGGTGCTGTCAGACCCTCATATGCTGAAAGACTCCGTATGTTTAAACTTTTACCTGAAGTGTCTAGACTCAAACTCGGCGATGTTACACCTACATATCCTGCGTTATAAAAGTTATACTCCGTTGACCTACACATTATGTACAGGGTGTCTTAAACTCGATAGTATGGACATACTGCGAGGATATAATTTAAATAAAATTTGGGACACTTTGTGTTAAATGGAATGAGGTAAGCCCCATTTTCAATCGAAAGCATTATCTTTGGGATTTGACAGAAATGACTAAACAATTATATTTTTTCCAGAAACATACCTATATTTTTTTCCTGTTAAAATGCTCTCTCTATTCTAATAAACTCTTATTAGAGAATTTTTTCTGTATTACTTCCACTTTAAAATTAATAAATAATATCAATCTACAAAGTCTCATAAGAAATACCACCTAAAAATCACATAAGCGGTGGAAGGATCAAGTAGTCGGTGGCAAATTGAATTGAATGTTTATTGTTTAAAGTGCATAAATGTAATTAATACAGTTAAAACAAAAGGTGATGACAACAATAACTAAACTTAAAACATGAGGCAAACGCCCTCATACTACATACATATTACAATCTATTCTCTATATGACCTCCTCCCATTTCAAAACACATATCCAATTTTCTCCTGACTTCTTTGTGGACTCCGTTTATTAACATTTCGCCGTTTAATTCATTATAAGCATTATCGATTTGTTTTTATTAAATGGTTAATACCTCACAAAGGTGTTTATTTTTTAAAAGATCTGGTTACTTTCTGGCAACTGGAAAGGTCCATTAATCCCAATCCATTTTTCTGAGAGTGTTATCTAAATATTGCTGCACAATGCATGCCTTGTGGGGTGGAGCTCCGTCGTGCAGATATCATAAGTTTCTCCTTAGCTGCAAAGCTACATTCTTCAGAAGTGCCTATAGTTCTTCTGGTAGGAAATTAAGATAACTCACGCTGTTCAATGTATGTTCATAAAAATAACACCCAATTAAATGCCAACCGATGATGCCGCACTATGGGTACATTTACTCCAAAACGGCTTTGGTTTTGGACTAGATTTACAATGTGGGGATTTTCAATGGACCAGTAGTGCTCGTGGTGCCTATCTGACAAAACATTACTGACAAATCGACTTTCGTCTGTCCAAAGAAAGTGCCGAAAAAGGTTCTGATCAACAATTTCTACATTTACTACAATTTGAGCTATAAAATTAAGTCCAAGTTTCCAATGTAACGTTCAGACAAATACTACAAATTGTAAATTTTGTAGTCATGATACCCATTCGTAGAACGGTGGATTTATCCAAATTTAACTCCCGGTTAGCCTGCCGTATAGAATTTCGTGGATTTTGTTCGACATATTGTAACAATCTAGCTGTATTAAAATTTTGTTTAGCTTTAGGTCAATTATTTGATTCTTCCGAACAGAAAATGGATCTTCATTTCGCCTCCAATCTTGTAAAGGATCTATGATCAGGAATGAGGCACTCTGGATACATGTCTCAATATAACTGCAGTTTTCTAGAATTTTTCAGTGACTCGTCGTAAATTAGCAACATATCAACTTTTTCTGAATGAAAAAACATTTTGTAAGCACAAATGTTATACAAGCATTTTGAGGCATTTATGTACTTTAAACAATGAACATTCAATTTGTTTTCCGACTGCTTGATCCTTACACCGCTAATGTGATTTCTAGGTGGCATTTGTATTGACAGTATTTAGGACGATGTTTTAAATGGTAAGTAATGCAGAAAAATCTCTTTAATAAAAGATTATTAGAAAAAGAGAGTTTTTTAACAGGAACAAATGTGGATATGTTTCTGAAAAAAATATAATTTATGGCGTCATTAGTCGATTCTGTCAAATCTTAAAGATAATACTTTCGACTGAAATTGGAGCTTATCTCATCCCATTTAACACCACGTGTCCCAAATTTTATTGAAATTTTTTGTATCATCACAGTAGGCCCATACTATCGAGTTTGAGACACCCTATACAATATAAACAATAATGCCATTTGGAGTCACACTTACAAACTGTCTCATGAATTTTTTCTTTGTTCTGCTAGAGACAATATTATGTGTAATAGAGAGTTTCTGTTATGGAACTCCTTACCCAATTATTTTGTATGTTATAGGTACCTCAATCAATAATTTTAAGAATAATTTGAATTATTTATTGCCTGATAATCTGTGATATACGCATGTTATGTGATACTTATGGTTAAGTGGTTAAGTGTGTACTTTTACTATTTATTTTATTTAGAGTTTTAGTTTGACGGGGTATAGGTTTTACTACTACTCTTAGTTTTCCAATAATAATAATAACAAATCACATGAAACTGATCAGATGAGTTACTTCCTAAGGAAGAAAGCGAACATCTTATTTGTAATCTAATACTCGTACATGTACGGATAGGTTAAACTTATAGAAAGAAATAACTGTTTAATCAGTACTGCAGTTCATATTAGTTATTAATGCTACTGGTATTAATACATTTTTGGAAAATAAACTTAGTGATATCCCACTTTATGTTTAAACTATACAGTACCTTCTTTCACAGCAAAAATACCTCCTTATTGAAGGAGCATTGCAAAATTAACTTGTTAGGTTGTTGCATAAGAAGCTATTACGGCTATTAGCAATACAAATAACTTTTTCAAATTAGTTATGCAATACAATTTAAGGCGGCCTTGAAAATCTTGAATGGATTCGTTCATTGAAGCAAAAATTTTTAAACCGGTGTTGGCTAACATTTTTTTAACTCACCGATTCAGTGTCAATTACCTACGGCCCACCTAGGTCGACTGAAAATCGATGTCAAGAACTTCTTTAGGAGATGACACTAGCCAGGATCATTTGTTTACCCACGTGGGTTTACTTATAGATGGGTGTTAATAAATATGAAATACCTTTCTGGTACTCTGTGAAAGTTGTTTTCTGATAGCTGCGGCAGACTATTACGGTACTGGTATAGATCAAAGTACCAATAAGTGGATATCGGGCTTTCGACCTTGAAACATAATGCCGGTGCATTAAGTGTAAATATTTTAGAATTGCAGTATTATCAGGAAAAAATTTGAGCATTGCGTTTCGCGCATATTGGAATTCCGTTCTTAAGAAATCAAAACTCTTTCGTGAACGTAAATATAAGATAAAAAAATATTCAAGTCAAGTAGGGACACTAATTTTTTTAAAACTGAATCTGTTTATATTTGATATTTCTTGGGGTAATAATAAAAGATAAAATATGTCAACTGAAGAAGGCATTACTGAAAGTTACCTTTTAAAATAGAAAGTGGTAAAATATTTTTTAAGATAATTATATTCAAATTCAGTACATTAAACTATTGATATAACACTAGATTTGAAACAATTTACAAAAGTGATGGATGATGGTTTAACTCTTGATATCGTAATGCTTCATGCCTGTGGCATTTACTTATATGCAGGGTGTCTACGTTTATTTGTGTACAAATCCTTCAATTTATGGGCAGGCCCAGAGACACCGATAGCGGGTCTGTCCCCACAGAGCCTAGCCCGAGAACAACCAGGGCAGGTAAAAGAATCCCAGCTAATGCTAGGGATGTGCATGTTAATTCTATTTCTGGCAGCTACCAGTTACCGAGGTCATGGCATAACAACCCGGAAAATCACCATGTATCAAATTATTTTTTTTTATTTAAATGTCATCGAAAATACTTCAAATCCTATCATGGTGTTTAAGATGGCTATCCAAGGCCTGCTATGATTATTTGTATAAAAAATGAATTTCGGGGGCATACAAAAATACGGGGGTATAAATATGGAATACAACAGAATTGAAGAATCTATTAATTGGAACACCGCAACGTCACCATGCATTCGTAGCCTCAATCTCCGACCTTTATAAAAATAGTTTGTTTTCCCTAACATCTCTTTAATGTAATATAAAGCTTTAACCTAGAAATATTTTTTTCAGTATGTATACGAGGCTTAAATGTATTTGTCCAGAACGTAAAAATTTGCCGTTTTAAAGCAGGTTTGTGCGAGGTATAAGCTATACATTTTCGTTTGCAATTTGGGATTGTGTAATTGTAAAAATGTATATGTGATATGTTAAGATGGCTCCTAATATGGAATAGTAGGCTATGACTGTTGAGTACCATTCAAATTTCTGAATTTATCTTTTATCAGCGAATATTTTTTCTATGAAAAATGTAAGGAACATTTATGTTATTGTATGTTAAGTACTTAAAATATTTAAAAAGAAGCAATGGTTTTGTTTATTTTCCTTAACTACTTAATACAATTATCCAATTTTAATGAATTTGCCAATTACCTCCGTCACATATTCCACTTCTGTCATGACATATAAAAAGGAATATATCCTATTAGGTACTTATTCCATATTTGATACAAAATATCTACTTTTTAGATTTTTTATAAAAAAAAAAATAATTTAATGACATGCATTTTTAATGTGATGGCTCAATAGCGGAAGCAACAATCTATTTATTAAAAAATAATAATAAATGTTATTGTCAAAAATTATTTCTTATATTGTAGTGTAACATACCCGGGTTCGTTCAACATTGTTGAAAGAGGAAGTATTTGGCCAATAATCGAGAAGATTTACCTACGTTGTGTTTATTTATATTATTTATTAACTTACCTCGAATGTGCTACATATTTACGAAATTAGGGAGATTTGAGTAGTTTTAAATAAAACAAAACAAATTATTAAATACACCTCGTTTATTAGTTTTCTGTCAATGGTGTAATAGCCTACCTAACCACCTATCAGTGCCGTACTCAGCCTTGAATTCACGGGGGAAAGAGCACGACAGAGAAAACCCCGATCACAATTCAAAGAATCGATGTCGCTATTACAATGGTACTAATAATGATGACAATAATAAAAATGTATCTCTACTTCAGTACTTGAATACACGGTAATATAATTATCATGATACATACAAAACTGAAGAGTATTTTGGTTAGTTAGCCGACTTGCGTCAGAAGGTACTGAGGTCCCATACGGGAGGCTACCCAGCTAGTAGTTGAGGGGTTGAACAAATATCTCAAACCATATCTCATGCTTCATATGTTTTTACGGATGTTTGTCCAGTCACGGGAGAAAATATTAATAGAATCACCAAGGCTCTTACAAACATCTGACAAGCAAACCGCTAATTTAAGTAATAAAGCAATAGTCCTAGATGATTTATAATAACTTACAATACCATTTACAACAGCATAACTTCGACTCAAACTAAAGTTATACATATAATTTCAACAATAAATCAACAAGTACTGTTTTACCTCAAAATTGTAATAAAATATAATAAAACTGTAATAAAATATTAAACAGACAAGAAAATAATAAAAGGAACACAATGACATTCAATCTTTAAATACCATATACAAAAACAAGTTACTGACCTGTAAAATTAGAACAGATGCACTACTTATCACCATTCACTGTCTTCCAACCTATCTGTCGAAGTCTAAAACCCCTCTAACTAGTAACTACCCGTTGAACCCCGTCCCGCGTCCCTGTGTTTATTATTGCTTCGTCTCCCGTCGCCCCTCTAGCTAATACCAAAGTTTACAGAATAAATATTCTGTAAACTTTGCTAATACTTATATAATATTCTATACAGGGTGATATTCATTCATTCAGCAGTACAAATATAACAAAATAATATTTAACTAAGTGGATTCCCACAATATCTATACGAGAAAAAAAGCAAAATGGTATTCCATATTTGGCACTTATCCTAATAATAGTTGCGTCTGGAGATAAACTGGTCTCCACCTAGAGATAAAAGTAACTAATTAAGTTAATGCAACTGAATTTATTATGCACTTATTTCCATATTATGTATATTTTAATTTAATGAAATGGAACGGCGCCTGAGAATTCCATATAATTATGACTAATAAACAATAATAAATGAATATATATCAATAAAAGAGTTAATAACTATGCAATATCTCGAACTGCAAAATAATGTATGTAGGTATTGTTGGTGTAATAGAATTGTTGACTTAGTGTCTCCTATTATACCTACGTAATATTTGAAGAAACTTCTTTATATAGATTCAACACCACCAAAAAGAAATAGTCAAGTTGGCATCAACTTAAAAAAATATATAAAAGAACGTTCAATTCTGCATAAAAAATGTAGTCTTGTTTAGGTCGCCTAACTTTATCGGTTTCTGAGTTATTTCCATTTAAAAGTTTCAGTGTATTTTGTGGTGATTTTCTTTCAGGCGCTGATATGGCTATTTCTTTTCTAAGTAGGCTTGTGTCAATTTTTTATGTCAATAAATGTGTTAGCATGCGTATGATTTAACTTCTATTAAGCATAGCTCAACAGATTTACCTAGTTAAACTAACGCCCTCTAGAAGCAATGCCAAAATAAGCTTCAAATTCGTGATTCTCGCACCTAAAAAGCCAAAACTACCAATTTTCAGAGTCATGCTAATAAAACTTTCTCAATTATTGAGAAATTTCAAAATAAAATTTAAATTTCGAATACCCTGTATTTCTCAAATCAGCGACATTCGTATAAGGCATGATGAGCTCAAACATAATATTTTGGTGTCATTCGTTTTGACCTACCCTATAGGCCCAATTTGTTACAAATTATCTTATGAAGATTTTACATTTTTCTACATTCTAGATACAATTATATTATTTACAAACTGTTCTGGTATATACGGAAAAAAATATAGAAAATTATAAAGAATACACAAAAGTTTCATACTTCTCTATGTATAATAATTTGTTTTGCACCTCTTCAGCAATTCCGAAATTTGTCAACAGATGTCAGCACCTCGTGAATTTTACCAATAAAGTACATACCTACTGTACTTACAAAAAATAAAGAATCAAATAACAGTAATGATTATTAAACGATTTGTATTTCATTCACGTTAGGAAACGTCGTACTCATAACAGATCAGGTCGAATAATCATCTGCATTGTAGGTATCCATGGCATCATTAAAGCAAGTCATTCATTATTCATGAATGAAAATGAGACTCATATTATTATGGGGTGTACCATTATAGATGTTTTTGCAGCAAACAAACAAAACTGTAGGCTTTCACTTTCCTCGGCAATTATCAATTGTAAATGTTTGTTCTCGTGCTTGTTTATTTACACCACAATATTTTACATAAATTTTAGTAACAGTTGACTTGAAGGTCACTCACTTCCTTATTCTTTTCTCTTATGCATTGCTGGTTTGAAGTAATCAATGATGGCTTAGAAGAATCAGTTTAATATAATAATGTTATGCGGCTAAGAAAGCAATATCAAACAATGTTTAATAATAATATACTTACTATCACTTTAAAAATTATGAGTTGCCCAGTATTCTTATTGAAAATTACGTGAATTGTCGATTAGATGTACCACACACTGCTATAAATGAACAAGAATACGCCACCAAGCAAACATTTGATACACTGGATATGAATATATTTATCCCGGATAAAATATCACACCTCATCACTGGTAAATGAATTTATTTATGTATTTACATACTGACAACTAAGTGCGAATAGATGGATGGAAATAATCATGAACAAAATATTAAAATAATAGAAATGAATGTAACAGCATGCACGGTCTTGTCAACATATCAGCACTCCATCAAGTCATTGTTACAAATTTTTCGATTTGTTTAGCTTTGAAACGAAATATTGATTTTTCCCCTTTCACGCAAATACACTCTCGACCCTAGGTCTTGTTTTTCGACAGAATCTTTTAAAAATAACTAAAATAAAGGTTCATCATTTTCCTTCCCATTGCCACTCTCGTAATCGTGGATCGACTATTTCTAAGGCCCAACCTGCACACCAACCTGCACATTGTTTAGACAAATTTATACTATTATATCTAACGTTACATTATCGATTTCTTGAACATTTGTTATATTAATACTAATATTCTTACAATAAAAGCTTGGAAAAAATTGTTTACTACACATCCAGTTTTTACAGTAGAAATAAATAAATTACCGTCACTCTTGATGACTTGATGATCGTAAATAAAGAAAATTTAATAATTATTCACATTACAATCTTGTTATCAAATCACTTTACCACTATTTTTGCTGATTTTCATTACTTAGAATGAAGATAATTTTCCCCGTGCCTTGCTCTACTAAAATGTAAAGTTATATAATAGGATTACTTTAAACTAATAACTTGACAGTGTACATTTTCGTTACGAAGATTCTGATACTGAAGGAACTCAGTGTGTGAATACTTGTTCAACAATTTATGTAGAGGTGATAGTTTTAACATAGATTTTACAAGCGGTCGAACACAAATATATGTATACTTACAACCTTAACAATACATATAATCTAGTAATGTCGGCTTTACTGTAAAGGGTGTCAAAGGATTCATTCAGGAATTTGCAGTGTTATATGAAAGATTTGCCTTGCCTAACTTAAGTGTTCTCAGATATCTAGAGAGATATGATATCTATGAAATATTTCATTCCTCTGTAATTTTAACATACAATATCATATTATACGATTCAAAAACATATTAAATTGATAGAATTAGGAGAATTGCGAAATAGAGTAGAAGGAATCAAAACATATTTGAGGCAGAAATGGGCCTCGTCGCTGAAGATGATTTTCCTCGGAAACTCTTCGTCGGTTTCGATCTGCTCCGCAAACTCACGACGCAACCGATGGTCGGCAGGCTTTAATTCTTGCGTCAGCACAAGTTTGTAAGGATCCAAATCCTCATGCAAAATACGTCACGTTGACTTTGTGGATAGACCTAACTGTTGCACGCGCCGTCTGAGCGATGTCGAAGAATATTCATCCGCACTGGCTCGTACATCTGCGATAATTTCTGTAGAACATGCAGTTCTTCTACGAATCGGTGGCTTTTGAGGATGTAATGTGTAACTTCCTCCGAAACATTCAACAATACGACGAATCATCAATTCACTTGGGCGACTATGCCTACCAAACACTGCACGTAAAGCACGATGCGTAGAGAGGATCGACTCTTGATTTTGGTAAAATATTTTAACAATTTGTAAACGTTGTTGTGGCGTTAGTCTTATCATGATGAAATGGCAAGTCTTACTGAATAAGAAAAACATTGACACTTGACAGTGACATGGCGGTAATCTCCGCCAAAAGTTCTATCACTGCTATTGGTACACCTTTTATATGCGACAAAGTGTACATTAAACAAACAAGCATATGTATGAATGAAAGTGTCATGTAAAGAATAATGGTCAAAAATCAGTAGAGGATATGAGAACACGGAGTATTCAATAAACTTAGTTACGACCAATATCCTCGTCAGAGAAAGATTCTCACCCAAATTCTAAAAATCAAGAACAGCTAAACCTGTTATATATCATCATTATACTTACTCATAGAAGCTGCAAAGTTACATAAACATTTAATGAATATTTACTTACATACCGATTAAACGTAACATACCACCGTAACATTTGAAAAATACCAGTACGTAAACAATGGCAGGTGTCTAAAATCTCAATTTTTCTTGCAGGCTATGGAATTCAGACTTGACGCATCATGCCTGTTAGGACAAACCGTAGTTATTCCAGGTGGTCGTGATAAAGAAGAACGCCCTCTGTTGTTGGTCACGATTCCAGCTGACTCTCCTCCTCTCGATATAGTCCTTTCACTTCAGTACTTACTTTCCCTGTTCAGGTAAATACATAAATTTATATATAAAAATGTTATTTTACAAATTTAAATTTCCGTACACAAATGCAACGGTGATAAAAAGGATTTTAGTTGAAAATATTATCTACCTTTTATTTTGTGCATCAATCACAAGCACTTTAAATATTCGTAACATAAATAATATCACAAACAATAAGTTGGAAAATACTGTTCCCATAACAATGTAGGAACACATCAAGTCCACACGTTTCATACTTATGGTTCTTTACTGCAGCACATATTCCATCCTATTCATAATCATTAAGTTTGAGTCAAGGTTTATTGCAGGCAACAAATCGTATCTGTAAATCTGGGTATTTACGAGTATATAAGAATATTTTGAGAAAATAGGATTATTATTCACTGAAGGATTATGTTAATAAGACATTACGGAATCATGTGGTGTGCTTATATATGCCTGAAAAGAAAAAGGATAAAATAGCCACACTAAAAAGATCAGAATAAAATTGGATAATTTACATTAATCTTTGGCGCACCTTATGGAATAAAATAATGTTATTCGCATCCATACTTTTTGTAATTTCATTTCAAGTAACAATTTTTTCATTTTATACTTAAATAAATTAATAGTAGTTAGAATAAAGAAAATAGCAGAAGAATAGGATTGTAACAATAAAATCAATGTTATTATGCCTACACCAAAAACACTATGACTTTGTGATATGTATGCAAATTGTGAAAAAATATTATAATAATGATGACCGCGTCGTAATAACGATACAAAACGTAATAATAATGACAATAACTAATTCAGTTTTACGTTGCAACTATTTGTACAGAGTGATTCAGAACTAATTAAAATAAAATAATAAAAATAAATATACAGAGGACTCTTACAAATACAATTTTGTAATAAAAAAATGAACCGACAACAAATTTAAAGAATTTACCAAGGAAGGAAATACATAAAATTTTATAATATCTACCTATTTTATATAAGTAAATTCAACTGCTTTTGCTGTTATTGTTATTATTAATCTAACATTCTGACATACCTGATGCTACAACTGCTAAATATTTTGCCCACCGGCGTGTAAACACATTTGGGCCCTTCTTACCCCGTTTCTACGCACTAACACACATGTTTCTGGTCCTTGTCCGTTTTGAATTCGTAAGTTATTGGCAGCAGCTATAATACGTTCGCATAAATCATCACTAGTATCCACTTTCACAACTACAGGGAGATAATTTCGAAGGAACTAGAGATTACTGAACCGCATCCATTCATTCAAACATTTAAGGAATAGTGTTGTTGGAAATGATACCGTTGAATCGCGTACTATTTTCAAAATGGCAAACATGACTATTATGAATGATATAAATTCTATTCCGTGTAAAAATAGCTTCATCTGTAACTAATACGTCAGCTGCAAATCAGGGAGCATTTTATTGCAGTAACCATTCACAAAATCTAATTGGTAAGGGATGATCTCTTAGCTTGAATACGCTATACATGGCACAGATAAAATTGAGCCCCGTGTATGATACGCCACACTGTTGATTAGGGCATTCCTTGTACTTGTTAAGCGATTCACCTAGTACTTATTCGAGGATTCCCTTCGGCAATATCTAAAATGTATACCTCAACTACAGCAATACGCCGTAGACGTCTTGGATCTTTGGTACGATACGGTTGCAAATTTCTCATGTCACGTCCGTGTTGCACTACCGCGATAAAAATAGTTGCATTTAGCACATGTCTACCAGGAAATCGTTCTGCGTACAGATGAGAAGCTGCTAAAACATTTTACACACATGCATGTTACATTTTAGTTATTTATTCTACATCACTAAAAAGACTGTATGCAGTTGCTATCAATAAATATAAACCATATCATTTCCAATTGGGATGAGGCAACTAAACCAGGTACTAACTCTTATTCTGGGACAGAATGAATATGTATATATTGAGACAATATAAAAAAATCAGCTTTAATACTTATGAGAATTTACATGTTTATTTAAAAAAAACCATAAAATAGAATAGAAATTATTGTTGTTATAAAAATTAAAACATAGTAGAATTATACAAAATAATATAAAAATTGACAATGCAGGGCATATAAACAGTTATTGTAGAGTAAATTAAATAAATTACCATTTTTGAAAGAAAAAAATAGTTAAAATTCATTAAAAATTGGGACATGATAT
This sequence comes from Monochamus saltuarius, assembly GCA_025584915.1. NCBI lineage: Eukaryota > Metazoa > Arthropoda > Insecta > Coleoptera > Cerambycidae > Monochamus > Monochamus saltuarius. The sequence continues at coordinate 78,279,008 of CM046721.1, read as the reverse complement.
CATATTTTTGTATAGTACATAAACAAAAAAGGACTTAAACCAAGATTAAAGTATATAGAAAGAAAAAGAAAAGATCATTTAATAACATCATACACATATCAACATAAGTCAAGTGAAGATAATTAAAATATTAGTAATTTAAATAAATAAAATTAGTAAAATATTTAGAAATGTCAAATAAATATCATAGACAGGGACAAATGTCAAGTCTAAAGTTGGCTTCACAAGGGATATAACAATGTACATAAAAAGAGTAATATTTAAGAATATTTAATAATTAGATATAATTAAAATTTTAATAACATTAAAAATTTTGTCATATTTTTAATTAGTGTAGTGAAAAAATAAAAAAAACAGTGCATCTAAAAACTATATAAGATCATATGTATGGACCATAATATGTGTGCAAATTTTACAACAAGGCATCAAGTTATCAAATTGTTAGAAAAAGAGTAAAAAACAAAAGTTTGTTGATTAGAGACGAAAGAATGTAAGAACGAGCAGCGTCGGTTTTGAACAGAGGTTCAGAAAATGTAGAAATTAGCAAAAAAGTTCAAATAATAGTTAAAAGTTATACTCACGTTACAAGAAAAGTGTCTAACAACAAAATCAACAGAGATCCAGGTCCAATTTAGAAATTTGGCAGTACCATATAGTGGGAAGAACCAGCCATCAATACCAGAAGCCCAATCACCAGTTCAGAGGGATTTCCAAAGGATTTCCAGTTGAAGTCTTATAAAAAGAAAATCAACTACAGAAAGGTATTTTATGTGCACATAAATTCACAGAAATTTACGTAAATTTTATCAGAGAAAATAAACGCTAGCTAGCTATTAAATTCACAAAATAGACAGTCACAGACTCTAAAACTTATTAAAACAATAAGTTACTTACCTTAGTATAATTAATAATCTTTACTTTCCTATTTAATATATTAAAATTCGTTATTTAGTGGAACATCTGTCAAAAGTTATGATTTGTAAATATAATACATTACCATCAATGAACATACACTAGCAGAATACCATAGAATCACGGATTTTAAGAATGTTGTATCCTATTAAGAAATTTAAAATATTAAAGATAGGCAACTTTTAATACACAAATGCCTTTAAAATAAAATTTATATGTTACCTATTAATTAAATGTTCATAAAACGTTAAATATTCTTGAATAAGTAGTAAACAAATATCTTATGAAATAAAAATTGTCCATTTTAAATTGATATTTATTTGAAAGTAAGATACAGTGTGTTAAAAGATTTGACTTGACGAGGCGAACCGACTACCAGAGTCTATGTTCTCCAAGCAGCCAGGGTAATTGAATAAGCATAAAAATATAAGATACAGGTTTGTAGTCCAATAAATACAATTTTCTTTTACACAAAACACATAAATACAAATCATACAGAAACACAAATACAATTTCAACACAAATATTAATTGGCGCCCAACAAAATTTCATAACACAACAATATATATATAGGTACTTAATTTTTAACACATTATTCCTTTCTTGTTTGTATACCGTTACATTTAGTGGAAGTGATGTTGTACTTTCCAATGAAAGGAAATACGTTCCATTCTCTAGTTGGGAAATAAATTATAAAATATGAGGCTATTACATTCAAGTAAGAAAATTAGATGCTGATTAGCTGCACATTTTCACACAAATATAATAAGAACTAAATCAAACCTCCGTATTCCGTGATTCCGTTATTGATAATTTTACGTTATAATTAATTTTATAAATTTCACTTTGGTAATAACACCGAAAAATTGTAAGAGGCGAAAATTAATAGGAGTCTTTGGTATAAAATTTGTTGAAAAGTTAAGCCCCTCCAAAAATTCGAAAAAAAATTTTTCTCTTTTTGATCTTCCATGTACATCCAACTAAAGAAACAAAACTTGGTGGACATTATCTGTCTATAAACCTACACTTTTTAAAATTTTTTCAGCCCTGGAGTGTTTTTGTAAGGATTAAAAAAAATCAATGCTTTTATGTTTTATATTTCGATATCACAGTATATAAAAACATGACAAAATTGATTGTTTGGCGTCGAGAAATACCTAATATTAAACGAATTATTTGAAATAAATTGCGAAATTCAAATTGGTGTCCATACTGTCATGTGAATCATTGCTGTAGGAACAACAAAAATGTTTCTACCAGTTCTAAATATAAATGCTGCAATTATAAACTTGATCACAAATGTCGCTAACATACGGATTTTTAAACTTTGACAACTTATATATTGAAAACGATGACACTTGATGAATAAACATTTGTCAAAATTACCCTGAGAGAATGTCTCATTAAACTGTTAGCACAGTGTTTTTAGTGTATAGAATGTAAATTGATACCTACAATAATTTTTCTCGTATACTAAAATATTTTAACTGCAAGGTTAATTTATTTTATTTAAGTCTTCATAGAACAACTTTCTTGGTTGGATTGTACTGTTAGCACAGTTTTCCTAATAAAACACTGTACGAGAATGTAAATTGTCTATACCTACGATACTTTTCCACATATTATACTAAAACATTTTAACTGCAAGGCCAGCTGATTTTACTTAAGTCTCCAGACAACAACTTTCTCTCGAATGGATTACCAAAATTATGAATAACAGAACAGGGCAGTAAATTCCTATCAAGATGAGTATTAATTAGCAACAGCCATACCCATAAAAAGCTTTCTACGCGTATTCGGTAAAGTTATTTATATGTCAATTAATATTCTGTTACAATTTTAATACATATGTTTGCCTGCAGTAGAGAAAAACTAGTTTATTTAATGTTATTAGAAATATATTCGTCAGGTCTCTGCATGCGAATATTGACCTATTTGGTAAAGGTTAAATAGTTGCTGAAATTACACGGAATAAGTAAACCATAATTTACATGTAACTTGCTACTTCTTACATATATTTAATCTGTAAAATATTTAACTTGTTTATTCAAAACAAAAGAGAATAATAGAGAAAAATACATTGAGGTTAAAATAGTACAAAATTATTAATTTCAAAATATACTATCTACCATATTATTTATTTGAAATAGATAATTTTATTATTATTGGTCAATAAATTCACTGATTCTGCTGTCTTCAATTATTGGTATATTATTTAATGAAAGTTGAAAATTTGCAACTGATAATTAACGGAAAGACGTAAGAATGCGTCATACTTTCTTGGACGAAAATAAAGTGATTTAAGGCAGGTATGTTGTAGAAAAGGAATTGCACAGCCTGAGTGAGCGAAACGGGGAATCAATGAGGCCTATGAGACAATATACAAACCGTATAGGCCCGAACCATAAGACTCCCTGAAATTTATCGTGCATTTTGACGTACATAAAAATGGAAGCCCTGATATATGTCATGATTTTACTCGAGGACACAAAATGTAAAATTAGCAATAAATATTAATCTGAAAGTGAAACACAAGTTGTTCTATATGTCCTGGCTAGTGAGTGAAGTAATTTGGTAATTGTAATTATTCTTGTGATTTTATGAGCAATGAAAATTATCTCACGCACTAGCGGGAACCTTTGTGAATACGTTGATATATAATAATAACCAATTATTTAAATTTTCTTGGAGATCTGTGTCCTCGCTTGAAGCTCTGTTAGACGGTAAAAATATGTATACAAAATCACAGCCTTAAATCAACTTACCTAAGCACAATCTTGCTTCCTTAAGGTCGTCGTATTTATCACCCCAAGATAATCTTGTGTGTTTTTAGGTATAGAAACCTCGAAAAATTAAACATGTAGAACAAAAGTAATGTCGAAAATAAAAGTTTACTATTTAAATTCTCTTTTCATATATTTTCAGGTATTAACAATATTGTGTGAAACTAACTACTCAGTGGACAAAAGCCCCAACCTGCGTTGAATTACACCCACAATTCTCCTCAAATAATATAATACCTAACTTTTAAAATCCGTTGTATGACACAAATTATTTTGCTATTCTAACCTGACATTTTAACAGTTATTTTCACATCAACAAAAGTGAACAATTTTCTATGCAGAACCATGTAAGTTTATGTTATAACAATATTTATATATACAGTTTAATTTTAAAAATACATAGATTTACACCTGATGTATCTCTGTGAACAGCCAAGAACCCTTGTCGGCACTACACCAGGCATAGACTGGTTTCGGGCTTATTAGCCCTCATCAGTATGCCATAGGTGAGATGACCGACAATTGAACTGGCTGTTCCTTCATATGTAGGTTTACATATAATCCAATGCCGGTCGGGGCATTAGCCCGCGGAGTAGTTGTTTCCTGCAGTATCATTTATAGATTTAATGGCGCATTGCTCAGGGCGAAAGGTCTGCGGTTAAGTAGCTACAACAATGTAGGTCGCTTTCTGCAAGTCAAGCCGCTTAGGCCGAGCAGGAAGTAGCAAACCAGTTACATCTCACCAACAAAGTTTACTTAAATCAACTTATTTTTGTCCAAGGAGGCTAGCCTTAAAATATGGCACACTTTTTAATGAGATTGTAGAGTAATAAATACATTTGCAGCACAGCATTAAATGCAGTTTTCTCTAAAATGGTGTATTTTAGCGATTTTAGCGATGTAACAATTATAGCTTTTTAAAATCAATAGAAGCTATTTCAAAATAACTAATCAGCCTGATGTGTACGTTTCCAAATACTAATATTGGTGTCGCCACACTACAGCACATTAGAAAATTCTATATTGAAATTCAGGTGATTCGACAGACAAGTATTACAAAGGCGACACATTTAGTAGACGATGGTTCAAGGAAGCTAGCCTTAAAGTATCGGTCATTCTTTCCATAAACACCCTGTATATGTACAGTGAATGCAACATAAATCTTTCCAACCTGAAGCTGCGTATACATATGGCGAGCCGAGCACGAACTCTTTATTTCTCATTGCTAATTCACATAATGTACCATAATAAATGGTCTGTAATTCTTAAAACACTTTAAAAGATCGTCGTTCGTCATAATAATCGCTAAAATTATAATGTAAATTGTTTGGCTGCCAAAAGGTGACTGGGACGGCTAGTCATTGCTCGAAGCAATTTTTTAGTGTAGCGAGCGCATCCGCAAACCCACCGCGAGTGCACCACGAGCTTTCTCTGCCGTCCGGCGATCCGAATTATCTACAGGACAGTCACATAAGGCTCATATTAGATGAGCAGCGGCGCGCCAATATTCTGACCAGATAAATAATGACCTCGTATAAGCGGGGTCGAAAGGGACTATCTCTCTTTACCCACTTCATCGCTGTAGACCTGGACGCCTCGTAGAGGTGGGTTCCTTTCTCCGGTCAGCCTCGACCGCAATTGCAACCGATGCCGGCGGCTCGGGGAACCTCCGTCTATCCTGGCAACACGAGCAGTGAGTGTGTCGTCAGGACCATGAGCAGTGTTGGCATATGGGAGGACATTTTTAACGAGTTTTTTTCACTCAAAAGGGGTAAAAGGTATTGATATCACATTTTTATCTATAATTTACATTAACAATAACGCTTTCAGACAACTTTACACAAAAGTTACTAATCAGTAAAATGTTCTTTGATTTTTGCAGTGACTCACCGCGCATGGCAGTACAGTACCTAGTTTTATTGAAAATGCAAAATACAGAAGCACTTTGTGTGGGGTATAGGAATGATACTAGTGTCGTATATTTTAAAAAGGCGACGCGATATAGCAGACGATGGTTCTCATGACCAGCTAGTACTGAGTATAGCCAATCAATAGAGGTATTTTCTTATCTAGAACAAAGATTTTAAATTTTATTGCAAATATTCTTAGAACACTTGTAACGTTGGTTGCATAGATTGCGACGTGATGACTAATGCAGCCTAATAGGCCGTGCTTGATGCTTGGCTTCGGTTGTTGTGCTGCGATATTTTTATTTTTTTCTCTGTAATGGGAAATTATAACATTAATATAATCAGAACAATATGCAATAGATATAATATTATAAGAATTTATTTTGAAAGGGGGTATTTTCTTAAAAAGCGAACTTTCTTTACGTACGTTAGGGACAGACCATCGTAGGTCGTCTGGCAACACTGTCCATTGGTCAATCGTTGCCTGCCACTACGTTCATTTTTTCGTCTACTGACAAGACACACGATTCTCGTAGTGCTCGGCTTGCTATATTTATACGCAGCTTAACACTTATACTAAGGCGGAGTGGCACAGCTACCTCTAGCGGCCATTAGCAAACCACATACACGGTATTGAAAGCCAGCGACCTCTATCGCGATTGGGCGATAACGATATGTTGCAAATATGGAATCTCAAGAAACAACTACTCTGCGAACTAATGCCCCAATCAACATTAAATTACACCTGAAAAATCTATAGCAAACAACTGAAGTCACTCGTCGGCAGTCCACCAGATAATTTAATAGCTCTCATCAGTATGCGACAAATAATCTTAACTGTTTTAAGCCTGTCTAACTTGACAGTGGGAACGATAAGTAACGCGGTATTTGAAACATACATTTATCACTGAATCGCAATAGAGGTCACTAGTTTTCATGGGTTTTCTACTGCGGTGTAGAACGCTTCATGTCTGTGGTTTGTTAGTCTGGTATTGAATAGCGAATGGCCGCTAAAGGTAGCTGTTAGACATACTTAAGACAGCCAAGGTATATGTCTGGTGGGCTGCTGACCAGTGACTTTACTACTTTACTATAGATATTCCACGTGTAATTCAATGCTAGTCGGGGCATTAGCACGCGGAGTAGTTGTTTCCTGGAGTTCTGTATTTGTAACACTTATACTACTTTTAAAAAAGTGTGCCGGTGTATTATTAATAAGGATTTTGGGAGGCATCGATGATTAGGTTATGTTAATTCTTGTCAACAATTGTTTTTGTCTAGACGCACATATGACGGAGCGGTTAAGTTGTCACAACTTAAATACAATATGATACTGATTCTGGAACTGGAACCCTTTATGTTGCGGTGCCTGTACTGAACTAATTTCGTGATTAATTTTGGATAAAAAAATTGGTAAATGTAAAACAGTTTTAACGTACCTACGTATGTAGACAATTTTACCTCAGGTATATTTTTTATTATCTAATGTAGGTATTCTTTATCCCTTATCTTTAAAAGTTAAAAGAGTTTATTCAATGTCTGTATTATTCTAGGAATTTATGTAACTTACACTTGAGCATGCACTGCATGTAATTCCAACTAAAATTTTTTATTTTTTTTTTTCAGCAAAACAACTCGATCGAAAGGCATAACTATAATAATAGATGCAAGGAAAGGACCTTGGAAAGTAGCGAGATCATGTATTCGTCAAGTCTGTACAGTTTGTGGTACGGAAGAATTGGCGCAATTGATAGTCTTGAGACCAGATGCTTTTTGGGATAAACAAAGAGTAGAGAACTGTACTTCATCGCACAGAGATAACCAGGTGAGTTTGAAAATATTCTTATACATTAATTTAGTGTTATAGATGCAGATTGGTATATGTGGGTCATTCAGTTTACATTTCCCTTATATACTAGACTAGACTATAAAATCCAAAGGAGAAAAGAAATAAAGGCAAATTATTTCAAATATAATTTGATAAGACCGAAGGTTATAAGGTCAAGAAAGCTACTAGTTCTGAAATAGTTGTGAACGAATTATACTTAAACGTTTTAAGAATCAGTAACGATATTTTTTACTGTATTATAAGGGTATTTAAGCTAATATATATCAATTTTCCTACAATTCCCATCAATGAAGTCATGTATATGTTACCAAATATCCATATGTTCATAGACAAGTCTATTCAATAATATTATCTAAAATAAAAATTAATCTAGCTACATTTACTAAAAAAAAACTCATATCTGGCTTAATGAAAAGATTCTATAACATTCAGTAACTACTTAAGTTCACTGTGGGAACTCGATTCAGCGACAATAGATGAAGTATGACCTATTTCTGCATTTTAGGATTGCTTCCAAATTTAGGATTGTGCAGAGTAGTTAGTTTAATACAATATTGTTAATACCTAACAAAAAATGTATAAGTATAAAGAAAAACGATACCATAAATGGTAGATTGTTTAATGATGTAGATGAATATTTTTAATTTATAAAATTTAAAGAGAAGAAAAACAGTTCTATCAACTCAATTTATTAATGACTACCGGTTTTGAGGTCAAATTTTGCACCTCATCTTTAGGTCATACAAGAAGTCATGATGCAAATTGAATATGTTTTAATGTTATTATAAAGAAAACTATTAATTTTTATACACTAGAAAACTCTTTTAGTTTTTAACAACATATTTTTGAAATACCTACTATTAATATTAAAAAAACTAACAAAAGTGTATATAATCTTCTTATTTTTAACAATAAAAATGCTTTTTAATTTTCTATTGTAGTGAAATAGACAAGCCTCACTCATTTGTGATGAAAAATTTTACAGTGGACTGGATTGTCTCCCGCAAATTGATAAATGTTTAAGTCTTGAAACAAGCATTGTTAGACAATGTTAGACATTCAGTTACCATAATTTTTAACTTATTGTCGCACATAGCTATACATTTTTCCCATTTCTGAAATTGTTACGCAATTGTCTTATAATTTTTTTAACAGTTACGTGTTATGTAATATGTAAATTATAGTATTTAAATAGAATATACAGTATATATAGTTCCATGAAAATTATTAGCATATCTCTTTTTTGCATATAAATATAGAAGTGTCAGAAGCTAAGATATGCAACGAGAATTTGCAATTTGTTTAATTAGTTTATTTTCTCAAGACAGTTATTACGATATACATATATCGCGTTCAGGGTACCAATAGATATCTATAATGTAATGACATTACATTATTACCAGTAGTATATCATAATTTGCATTTTATTTACCTGTTGCATATTTAAATAGCTAGTACTATTGTACTCTACTTTAGCCTGATTAATTAGGTATGGCAGTGACCATATCAAGTTATGAGATTAATTTTATGCATTTATGTCAGCTTGATAAAATGTTTTCGTGCTAATAGAAGGCATGTGCTAACACGTCGATCAAGCATTAAACTAGATAATAAATAACTAATAATGAAACTAGATTGCTTACTGCTTTAACTGATGATAAACAACTGTAACATATACTGAGTAGCACAGTTGTAATTTTGAAACATAGATACATATTGATTTGATTTGAATTATTAAATACGGATAATGATTCACGAGTACAATTGTGTTTATACTTCTAGAAAAAGTGCAAACATCTCATACCAAATGAAGAGAGAACACACTATTTGGTCGGTTAGCTCTTTTATTTGATGCGACTGGCTCAAATTTTCCAAAAACTTTTCAGCGAGACTGCGATGTGAACGAGTACCTACGTTTAAAATCATAGAAGATTCACTAAACCAGAACGAGATTAGCATGGTTCGCGATGCGCATAGACACAACCGCATAATGCGTTTCCTCCTTAAATAAAAAAAAAAACAGATTTCCAGTTTATTCTTGCCTGGGAACCTCACTGAGAAAGTATTTATAACTTTGTACGCTCTTAAGGATAACGGAAAATTAAAAAATCATGACAAAACATTTTCGTATAGTAGGCTGAACTGTCACAATCAAATTGCCTTCTTTTGCTGATTCTGGATTCTGGAATTCTGAAATTAAGGGAGGGTAGCAAAAAGGCTACAGCACTTAGGCCCCATTGTACCTCCTTCCATTAGGAGATCAGTCCACCTGAGCCACCAGCCAGCCTAATATCTTTTGCTGATTATTGTTTGATTGTTGAGCTTAAAATATATTAGCTAAAACCTTTATTTTATGTCATGCTGTTTGTTATTGTTTTTGAATAAACAGTTTTTAGTGCACATTCAAGTTGAAGTGTTGGTACGAACTTTGGGAAAGATATTGCAGGTGCAAGGGTTTACTGCAAGTCATTGCAAAACAAAATAGCGGACCGTAAAGCGTCTTTTATATTTGTATTATTTACAGTGAACTGTAATGAAAGTTCAAGAGCTGTATTTCTAGCTTAGACTTGATTAAGCTGATAATTTTAACTACCACATTAATAATTAATAATGTTCACACTATCTCAGACTATTATAAACATTCACACCCAAAAAAATATGTGCATTTAGAAGATTATATACTTGTATTATTCATAGCAAATTGTATCGAAAGTTTGCGAGCTGTAATTAGCTACGTTATGAAAATAGATAGATCAATTAGTCCAACTTATAAAGGATTGAACTGAATAGCTGTAACCAGATACTTTAACCAATAGGTACCTTTCCAGAAATATTCCATGAAATGCACGAGATAAGTCGAGAAAGAGGATCATTACATATGTTTTCAATCAGAGTACATGCAGTTGATTGTGTCAATTTGTAAAACATTAAGGATATTAAATTTGTTTAAAAAATCATAAATTACAAATATCTTTTAAAGTATCTTAAAACTTGAATATATTTTGTGAAAACAATGCTGTTGATGTTAACTATATTCGATCATTCAGTATATTAAGGTACACGTTCTTATCTGTATTAAAAACTTCATCATAAATTGAGGTTGCTACATATTGGATTTTTTTATACAGGGTGTCTCCGTTTTTTCGTTCTTAACTTTGGGAAATAATAGAGCGTGAAGAAATAATAGGAATCTTTCCTATAACATTTTTCCCTATAGTGCTCCGTTTCCGTGATACAGGGCGTTCAACTCTCAAAAAAATTGTTATTTTCATTATCTACTAAATAAATAAATATTTTTTGTTGAAACTTGGTATACAGTAATCATAATAGAAGGATAATATTTTGACGTGAATAACTTTTTCCGATTAGAAAAAGATTAAAAGATTAAATATCTCAAGAACGAAGCTTCCTAGCGAATTTTATCAAGAGCAGTTTTTTTATAAAATTAAAATAAGTTGTTAATATTTGTATTGAAAAATACTTTTCACCACTGGCGTTGAAGTTTAGGGGGTTCAAAGCATAACAAAACAATATCTACGCCACTGGCCATAGCCGGAAAAAGTTATTCATATCAAAATATTAACTTTTTATTATGATTACTATATACCAAGTTTCAACAAAAAATATTTATTTGTTTAATAGATAATAAAGAAAATAACATATTTTTTTGAGAGTTGAACGCCCTGTATCATGAAAACGAAGCGCTGTAGGAAAAAATGTTATAGGAAAGATTCCTATTATTTCTTCACGCTCTATCATTTCCCAAAGTTAAGAACGAAAAAACGGAGACACCCTGTATATTTGGCTAAGGCTTGCGACTATACGTGACTTCGTGATGCGTGATTTGTATGGAATTTGTACATAGTGTGTAGGGTGTAAGGTTTTTAGAAATGGTTTTTTGGATAACTTTGACAAACATTTGTGCATTTCAAAGGATTTATATTCGTGTTCAATGAAATATTTTGTGTTCAAATATTCTCATTACCTCGTCATTATTTTCCACAACAAAATTTTATTTAACTGTTATTATTTATGAACACGTAATTGAGTATAATTATAGTTATATACGAGTATACTCAGAATTTTGAGAATAAGATTTCTGTTCGTACAAAAAACTCAGGTTTTACCCGAACATGAAACCTCAAGAATTCCAGATAGCCTTATATTAAGTGATGTCATCCATAGTAATACACAATCAATGCTCAACGATGTGCTCGATACCATTGGGATGAATTGGCATTGTCTCTCATGCATTTAATCTTACATTTGTCACATTAATGCGTATACATAGACATGAGATCACAAGTAAGATAACATCAATAAAAGCTTCTAAAAAGCTCAAGGATGTAGTGACATCAGAAAATGATAAATGTTTAGTCATAAAACTGTTACCGTAAGCATTTGAGTGACAGCTTTAATATAATTGCATTTAAATATCAATTCATAGATGCACGTTCAGTAACATCCCCTATATATTTGTTTGTTATCTTGTCTTACATGAATTTATACTTTAGCAACTACCTAGAATTTTATTTTTTTATATATATAGTTTTAGGTATTAACAATATTGTGTGAAACTAACTACTCTGCGAACTAAAGCCCCGACCACTGTTGAATTACACCCACAATATCTACCCATATATTCTTTATTATTAGCTTTTGTAACTGTTTACTGTATTAGAAAGGTATTTTAAGCAAAATATATATCAAATCTCTAACAATTCCTATCAATTAAGTCGTATATTAATTAAGTGGGTCGTTATCATGTTTAAATTCATTGACAGGTTAATCACTTTTGACATTGTCGATATTTAATTTCAAATAATTTTAATTTATTGGAATAATGATTTTTCTAGTTATATATTTTGCTCAGCTTAAAGGAGGCCATCTAAAGAAGCAATCCTAAAAATGCAGAAATAGGTTAGATATGATCTATTGTGGTTGAATTTTCGAGTTCCCACAATTTCAAAAGTGAACTTAGATATTTATAGAATCTTATCATTAAACCAGGTTAGAAATTTAGCTAGATTAATTTTTTAAATAATTATTAAATAGAACTTTGTCTGTGGAATTGTTCATTAGCATACCTAGATGTTTGGTATCAGAGAGCATACATATGACTTCATTGATAGGAATTGTAGGAGATTTGATATATATTAGCTTAAAATACCTTTCTAATACAGTAAAAAATATAATTTTACTACTAAATATTTTTTCAGGTTATTTTCATTCCAAGATCTCGACTAACAAAATTTGTGGATTTGTCTCAGCTTCCCACCGAAGTTGGTGGTAATTTTGTTTATAATCATGATAAATGGATTGCAACAAGACAGGTATGATCGTGCCATGAGTTATATAGTTTAAATAAATCCTACATATTTTAAAAAAGCTCATTTATAATAGAAGCAGTAGTAACTTATCAACGACCAGCAATGCTATATCATTTTATAGAAGATGACTTTCAAATATACAAGGTGATTCTAAAAGTAGTACCATAAATTTAATTGCGATTTCTAGAGCTCAAGATAAGATGAAAAGTCTATAGCTACGGTAAGAATTCAGACCTCGTACGTCATGCAAACAAATGAGTAATTCATTATATTTTCATCGAAATATTTAAGAAAGTGCATTTGAGAATAACGAAACTATATAAAAACTATATAATACACTGAATATTTGCACACCATATTACACTAAATTACAAAAATTGTTTGTATTTAACGCTACAAGCTATCGAAAATTATGTTGACAATAAAAACAATTGCGTAACTTTAGTTGTGACGTAAGTCGTCTGAATTCTTGCCGCAACTATAAACATCGTAAAACGTTATAAGACATACAGGGTGTGAATGATTAGTTCTTGATAATGGTTTTTAAGTATTTCCAAAACATATAGAGATAAATTAATGAAATTTGGCACAATCACATAACTTTTTATGCTATTTTTTAAACTATCTTTTGTGTTTTTTGATAATTTCATAGCAAAAATGAAAACATTTGTCTCATTTTTCTTAACAGTTAATTGTTTATCGCTTATTAACTAAATAGTTTTATGGTAATAACAAAAAACCATACGATCTACTAATCAATGCTGGAAATGGATGTATGGAAATGTCAAAATTGTTTCTTTTCGTTCACTTAGGCTTACTAAAATCAATTTTTTGACATCGAATTTCTTGGGTATTTTTGAAGCCTACACTCTTCTTATTTTAGCGGTCCTTGGACAAACTGTATTAATTTTTTTTTAGATTTTCAAAGAGAGCATATAAAGTTATGGGATTGTGCCAAATTTATTAATAATTTATCTCTACGCGTTTGGGAAATATTAATTAAAAACCCTCAACAGGAACTAAACTTTCACACCCTGTATGTCATAAATTAAGTAGATATTTATATAGAATTTTCGTTTTATTTTGTTGTCTAGAAAACGTAGGTTCAATTTATGGTATCACTTTTAGAATCATCTTGTATAAATTTTGAACTGAATTTATAAACTATTACAAATGGAATTAATAATTACTGTTTGAAAAATCCATTTTACTATCTCTGTATGAACTTGGTAATAAAAAAACTAAATTTATTTTTTTTTTTAACTCCGCTACTGATCGAGAAAAAGACCATGTTCATATAGTTTTCCCCTTTAAATTGCGTATTTTATCTATGGTTTCAATTTGTTCCAAACAAACCGGAACACATAATTGATTTTCATGGACTGAGAAATAGATATTTTTGTCCAATTGTCATAAAGAGGACTTTTTTAATCGCTGCAAATAGATACCTACGCAAAATTAGCCATTTGTGGAGATATTTAAAAAACGAAGTGTACATACAGGGCATTCCAATGAAAACTTGACCCCCGTTATAATTAGAAAACCGAAAAATATTTCGCCGAGAACCGTCGATTTTTAATCATGAGGTGAGCTCTTTTGGCAGTCAAGCCAACTCAATATGTTCATCCCCCTAACTTCTAGCAACCTCAACTTTCAAATAGAACTACCCCACTTGTGGTAGATCATTTTAAAGCCCTTTTCATTGCGAATACAGTGATGTATCGTTTTTAGAAATCGGTTGAGATTTGACGGATTATTGGGTAAAGACCAAAAGTTGATAAACCACATTACCTATTTCTTTGATGTGTCGATCACTTTACAAAAAAATCACAAATAAAAATCTGAAACCAAAAAGTTAGTTTCTCAACCGATTTCTAAAAAGATGCATCACTGTATTTGCAATGAAAAGGACTTCAATTTGAAATTTTAAACTTGGGGTTGCTAGGGATTAGGGGGATAAACATATCGAGTTGGCTTAACTGTCTAAAAAGCTCCCCTCAAGAACAAAAATCGACGGGTCGGCGATACACGTAAGCCAAAAGCAATGTAGTCTCGTATCACAAAAACATTTAATACCTACAAAAGTAATCGATGTAAAGGTTGAATATACTACATACTTAATATTTAAATATAAGTTAAATAATATAATTGTTAAAATAGTATACTTAAATAATAATTAAGTTCTATTGTATACTTAATACTACAATAATTTTTTACTTGAACGGAAACTATAAGGATTTAATAACAAATTTTTGCGCAAATCGACAAATAAGTTAACATTTCCAGTGACATTGTTTTATAACAGGGTTTGAATCAACATTTGACGTTAAATATTTCTCCAGCGTGGAACAATTATTGTAAATTTACATTTAATTTCCACTCTAAATAAACATTTTACATTAATAATTTGACGTTTTTATTTTTCCGTCGCCCAGGGCACGAGAGTTTTGCATACTTAGCAACCGATAACCTAGCAAGTTTTACTTTCGCTTGCCTCTTCAAATAAAAAATTATACTTTGAATGAAAAGTTTTTTTTTTCACAGTTCGGATATTTTTTTTACGATCGTGTTACTGTTGACACTGACACTAACATTAAATAAAAACGTATTGAAAAATAATAAACTTACAGGGGCAAATACTTTGGGCAGTTAGACAAAATATATTGTTTACATTAATACACTTAATATAAAAATAACTATATATGTATTCTTATTATACTCATTATTCCTATATTCTCTTAAAATTACACGTTATGGCCGAATTGCCCTGTATAATAATTATTTTTGAAGAAATGTATTAATATAATAATAAATATATTTTTATGGCCAAAAAAAAACAAATGTCTGTCCTGATCTCGATTCTGGTTCATGATTCATTCTTGTAAGTCATATTCGATGTATTCTTATTTTAGACTCAAGGATCATCTTACCATGCATAAATCATTCAGACACCTTTTCAAATGGATGTTGTAAGCAGCTATATCTGATACATAAACCGCGGTCTGATACTATACTGTCGTTTGGTTATTTTTCGCCAATCACACCAGTGTCAATAATCTCCGTGGAATATTTGCAGAATTACTTTCTCATATGATGGGTTTATTTGTCCTTTCTGTCTATTACTTTATGCAAATTTCAAGAAAGTTATTTATTGAATACCTACTTATTATTAATTCTACGAGTATATTTGTACGTTCGTTAATTTTTTAACAGAATAACTGAAAATTATAAACTATAATTTCACACTTTCTAAGTCTATCTTAAGATCTTGGATAAAATTAGTAATAGCAGTCTAAAACTTTTTACAGGTAGCTACTTTTCCAATACCACAAAGTATTATGCAATATAATGTTCTATAAAACCTACGAATTATTTTGCATAAAGGTGATAATTGCATTAACAAAAAAAAACATACCTATAGTTTATTTAATTTAATTTCTGCGAAGGAAAATATTTTCAAAATGTTGATTTAATACAATACAAATATTAAACTTAGGCCATAGCTTTATTGTTTATTATTATCTACTAAAATAAAAAACTAAACTAAAACTAAATACAAAATGAATTTAGGTAGAAGATATTGTTTCAAAACATAGTGATGTAGCTACCTAAGTAGGTAATAATTGAACGATTTAAGCAGAAACATCAGTCCACAGAATTACATTATAAGGAAGTGGAAAAAACATTTTAATATTATTTAGAATACATTTTGCTTCATTTTAACGATTAAAAATTATATTACGCGGTACAGCAAAGCTACATATAGCGGCCATTAGCTGTAGACATCATTAAAATCTACCTACTTCTATCTTGATTCCCGACAGACGGGACCATAAGTACGCGATGTAGCAAAACTACATCTAGCAGCCTTTCACTACCCCATGCCGGATTAAAATGCTGGTCGCGCAGAGTAACTATTATCTGGAATTCCGTGCAAAATATCGTTATCGCCGCATCGCGACAGAGGTCGATAGGTTTCAATGGTGTCCACTGCTGTGCAGAACGCTTCGTGTATGTGGCTCTTCAGTCGGGCATGGACTAGCAAATGGCCGCTAGATGTAGTTTTGTCATACAGCATACTCATGGCCCCTTCTGTGCCTTAATACCGAATAATATTAAAATGAAAAAAATTAAAACGACACCGCCAGAATAGTGTCCCACCAATCAGATAATTCTTTTGGTTGACGCAAATGCACACCTATGAGATCGGTTTTTATATTCAGCAGTTTTATGTGATGGATTCCATCTAAGCAATCGGACATCAGCATTCTTTAATCAAACCAATAAGGGTGCGTTGGTGGATTTCACGACACTAAACTGCTGAATTTAAAAACAGAAATATACGGAAATTATATATTTCATGAAAATAGCATATATGTAGATATACTCGCGTCAAGAATTCAGACGTCTTACGTCACAGCTGACGTTACACATTTGTTTTTACTGTCAACGTAATTTTCGATATTTGGTCGTGTTAAAAACAATCATTTTTTGCAATTGAGTGCAATATATAATGCAAACTTTTAGTGTAGTATATAATTTCATTACTATCAGTTGCAGTTTCTTAAATATTTTGATGAAAATATAATGAATTATTCATTTGTTCATATGACGTAAGTCGTCTGAATTCTTGTCGCGATACCTAGGACTTGTGTCATTTTTGCTGATTATTAGTAGTTATTTATGCAACAAGTGCAAAAAGTAAGCGTTTATTGCACGCGACGTGAAGTTGTCGATTGCAATAAGCACTTTTTGTACGAGTTGCATACAATATTTTTTCTACGTTCATACAAAAATCAAAAAATGTTATTTAGATGACACTAAGTCTAGAAAAATGTGACGTCGATTTAAAGGTTTATGTTTGTCATGATGATAAAACGCTGCAGTAGAATGACCTATGAGTGCAATAAAATGTATATTGCTCTAGAGCAATAAAGACCCACTTTTTCCACTAAATATACAACAATAAAGTATTGTTTATCCATGAACGTAGAAAAACAACTAAAATGAATAAGAGACATATATGCTGTTTGTCATAATAAGATGCCATGACCTATGTGGATTCATTTTCTGCATTTACCCGATTTCAAGCAAAAATGGACATGTGTCATTTCTGCTAATACCAATTCAACTGTCATTTTAGATAGGAATGGAATTTTTTAAAAGTGCTATTACTGTAACTGCAGAATTTGTTGTCGGTTTAATGCCGCCGTTATTTCCCATTCCAAACTTGATTTCCAGTAATTAAAAGAAATACGCGGCCACTTTTTACATAGAAGATTCTGAAGTTAAACTTTAAGTTAAAATATGTACGTACAGAAGGTTATTGAGTGGAAATGTTTCCACATCTTTCATATTTTTAACTTTATAAAAAATATTTAATGAGATATATCGAATGCTGTACCTAGATCCCGTAAACGATGGATAATTTTGGGAAGAAAACTCTCACAATTTCAACGATGTTGAAGTTTGAATCTCTAACGGTAATATAGGATATTGCTATAAGAACATATCATAGTTATGAGACAATTCTAATGGCCGTAACATTACTTTGCCATTTATTGGATCCCTGATGTAATATTGAAAAATTATTCTATCCAAATATAGAAACTCACTCACTTAAAACTCTCCAGACAATCAAGGCACCTTGATCGTTAAGGTGTCTTAAAAAAGGGAAGTTAAGTAAAGAAAATTAGTCACTGTCTAGTCAAAACTTAAGATACTTTAAATTTTAATTATTTTGAACAGATAATTATTCGTTGCAATTTTCTTTAAAATGCATTGTATTCAAGTAATTGTTCATTTAAAATATTTCTACATTTCGTAGTTTGTGCATATTTGTATCAAAAGCTGAACGAATCTTGAAAATCCACTCTTAATATTTTGCACATCGCCGTAATTAACCATTTTAAGTAACATTTTCAAGCAACATTTTCAGCGGAAAAGGCACTTTACCTGAAACCGAAACAAATTTCCTCGGTGCATTGAATATTTCAAATAGGATTATTTCGAAAACGGTTACTCCTAATGACTTCAACAAGATATATCTTTTTCACAGAAAGAAGGTAGAAGAATCGATTGTTTTAATAGTCAGATGTATACACTAAGCCGCAAAAAAGTTCTGCCATTTAAAAGAAGCATGATGTGCCATAAGTGGCTTCCTATACTAGCAGCGACAACATTAGAAACGAATTTGAATTTCTCGGCCCCAACAACCCATGATCTACAAAATGTATCCAAGTATTTGGATTTAAAAAAAAGCATTACACATTATTTACAAATATCGAAAATAAAGTTGTTAATTTGACATCCTGTATCTTTTATCCATCAACTTTTTACTTTATCAAGTAGGTTTAGCTATATCGCATTCTTCTGTCATCAAAAATCTACTCTTGTCCTATGGTGTATTAATTTCAGGACACCCTGTATTACTGAAGCACAATAGGTTTCACCACGCACAACTACGAAATCTAGATATGTATTTTTAAAGAATAATTACCTAAATACAATTAATTTTAAATAATTATCTGTAGTAATCAAAATTTAAAGTATCTTACGTTTTGAATGCCACAGGGTTTATACGCCACTGATTACAATGGTAATATTTAAACATACTGAATAATTAGACTAAAGATATTTCATTATATCTGAGATACATGTACCTACTTTATTATAACAATATGTTTTTCAACATAAATATAAACGAATGAACTTCAAACAATTACCTATGCTCTAGCGGCAGTCTACTTTATTAAGTTTTACTATATTCTTAACAGTGTCTCATAAAACAATGGTCATACAGTAACCGCTGATTCCTAAGAAAAACCAGTAGAATTTAACGCCTTCTTTACTATGTTAAAAATTGTTTTGTTCGCGGAATTTGCAGGGTGCTAGATTCTTGGTAGTTACACATTATAATCATCATCATGGAAAGAAATAATAATATAATCATTATTTTCAAATATTTTAATTATGATATTTTCTTGTTTCTTCAATAAACGGTCTATTATGCAACCTTGAAAGAATTAGGTAAATATCTACAAGCAAATCAGTTCATTATGAACATTAACCGAAAGCAGACGATTATAATATGTACCAAATTTGATCAAATATCCTGCTTCAGTTTTTAGGCATTAGTTAAAAAGTTGAAAACTAATTGCAAAATATAAACTTTAACACCATGTAACCAATAAACAAGTTTTCAAGCTAAAGTAAGTTGAGTAGTTTACTTAAATTCAATTGTTTTTACCTAAGGAATCTGTAGTTACTGCATGATTAAGTACTGGTACTGTTTCTGGGGTATTCTGATATTCAATATTCAAGCAAATACCTATACTGGCATTTCCCTTATAGAAAGTTGAGGAATTCTACAGCGACTGCAAGGTGACCATAAAAGAACTGGATGAACTCTATCAGTACGTATTGAGAAGTAAAGCACTGCGACCTAGTCAAGTCGAGGATGTCATAAATACGAGTTCAGATATGGCAGAATCGACAAGAATGCTTGTGCACAATGCCATGGAAACAGGTGGGTAATAGATTTATAAAGCAATTTCATTATTCGTACCTGCCTTAAAAAACATCACCGGTCGCTTTTAATAAAGGGTAGAAAGTGGTTGAGGGGATGAACTAGGAAAGACACGCATACATGCTTCTTGTTATTATTGCAATAGACAGTGAACAGTGAGCACTAGTGGGTTCTGAGTGTTTGTTCCATAACTTCGATTAATTATATCCATTTTGTATATGTATATAAATGGTTTTCTCTTAATGCATTTACATATATGTAAATAAAATTGTTAGGTAAACAGCGAGTAAGTAACAACTTGAACTTTTTTTTTGTATAAATTAGATTGTTCTGACATTTACAGTTGTCTGTTACTAAATCGTACATTTGTTTTGTTGTAATTAATATACATGTATGTCCCACGATTGTATTCTGAGGAAAAAAAACCTTTTTTTGGTAAATTTATGTGAAACTCGCTTTCCTGAACTCAAGCTATTAACAATAATATTTTCTTGATTTTATGTCCAATTTAATCACTAAAAATTTAAGTGTAAGCAAAGTGCTCCAGTTTTTGCAAGACCTTCCAAGACATATTATTATAATTGCTAAAATGGTGACAAATATAAAGTTGCTATTAATTAATAAAATTAATAATAATGTAATTTATTTTTTTAATTATAAATATAAAACTTAAATCAAAATATAGTTTATAGTGCTTAACTACAGGTCTTTAGTTAAATAATAATAATGTCTAAATTGACTTTTAAATAGCGATTTCTTGGTTAATTAGAAGTAAAATAACATAATTGCTCAATGGGGTCATTTGGTGTAATCATTATTTTATCTGAATTTGTCAATATTATTATAGATCTAATAATAATTACCCTATCAACAAATGGGAAATTAATGCCTAAAGTTCGTTCCGCCCTCAATCTATGCAGCGAGCGATGTGACGTCACAAATTGATATCGTTCGCTCCATCTCCCCAGTGACTGTGTGCATAATTTTCAAATCAAAAATGATTCGTTACTCAAATGAATACAAATGCAATTTAATAAAATGTTTTAATCTAAGAAACAGAAACACAGATTTAGCAAGGGATCTCTATATTCAATTGTAGGTATTTATAATTTGAATGTAGTTGATTTGTGTTAACACGTTTCTAATCATGTTAAATTTGTTTGTTTTCAGAGCCTTTTCAGTGATAAAACTTAAATATCTTATCGAAAATGGACCAATTTGAACTATCATGTACAATCTATTAAAAACTATGATATTGCAACCTTTTTATTTTCACCAAGTGAAAGACTGCAATATTGGATCCATTGGCTATTGTATAGACACTTTAAAGCAATCTATTATACACTAACACAATGTCTTACTTTGCTCGACCCTTGGTATGGTGGTAAAATGTTTATTAGGTGATTTTCACACTTATATCTTATATTTCCAAATTTTGGTACTAAACAGGGTGTTCTGAAAAAAACTACCATATATTCAGGGCCTGATAGATTTTCAACAAATATTACAATTTGTACCTATGAACCACAGGCGCATCTTTTGCCGTATTTAAGATACAGGGCGTTGAAAATATTTTTTTAGAATTTAGTTTAGATCCAATCTTCTACAAAATTCGACTGAACTGAAATTTAGTTATGTAGAGTTTCTGGAGATGCTACATGCTCTGAAGTTATTAATTTTTGGTTATATCATACAGGACGTTTACTTCAGTACTCCGCGAGAACATTTTAGGTCATAACATTTTTGAGGTTAGCCTTTTTGCTCATTTTATCATTTGCTGTTATGGCAGACTTTATTTTAAATAAAAGAGGTGATCTTGTAAGAAGTGCTAAAATTTGCTCGTTTTGCAGAAAAACCAGACATGATGCGCCCAAAGTCAAGCAGCTATTTTCCCAAACTGTGTTTTTTATTTCAAATAGGCTTTAGCACCTAGTTATTATTACTATTAGTTTCATTAAATAAGCTGAAAATCAAAGTTGTTTTTCTAATGGTACTGATAAAAAGTAATGGTTAGTTTATTTCTGGAAAAGTTTAACACGTACTGAATAGAATCCAAAAAAGAAAAGCAACAAGAATAACTAATTATTATTAACAGAAAATTAAAATTTCATGAAAATAAAATCAGAATAAGTGTTCAAAATGTTGTTACGATGCTACGGTGTTACGATTACAACAATTTGGTATACCTACTAGCTGCTTCACTTTGGAGCACTATGCCTGGAAAGCACTGCGCACGCGTATTGAACAGCTTAGAACTTGCAATACGGCCGGGAAGCGTGCAACATGCGGCCGTTAGGAACTTATGACGTAGCACTTAGACACGCCTCGCTTTCAAGAAAGCCGATTTAATGGAGATTCTAGGGATTGAAGAACAATATAATTTTTTGCATATAGGTTTTTCTGATAAAGAACTTAGTGAAATAAAAATAAATCGAAAATGACCCCATTGGAACACATTAATGCTCTGAAACCTTGTTCTCATGGACGTGAAATTCACAAAAATTGTCCCGAATTTCGTAGATTTTGATGTAAATTATTAATGGCGGGAAAGTGTTAATTTTTGCGAATTGTGTAAAATCGAAATATTAACGCTATTTGCATCATTATGTGGGGTAAGTTGTAACTTGACTATCCACCATGACAGTCAATGGCAGTTTTATGCTGACAATTATATATAATATTTGGCAAAATGCATTAATAGATCAGGCTTTTCGTGCCTTTAAATATTTCGCACTAAGTTTCGCGAATTTTGCATCATGAGGACAAATTTTTACTGTATAGACTTTTCTAGAACTACTAAATACCAGTTTAATCAGTCGTGACTTGTAATAATTTATTATATACTCGCGTCAAGAATTCAGACATTTTACGTCACGGCTGACGTTACACATTTGTTTTTATTGTCAACGTAATTTTCGATATTTGGTCGCGTTAAAAACAATAATTTTTTGCAATTTAGTGCAATATATAATGCAAACTTTTAGAGCAGTATATAGTTTTATTACAATCAGTTGCAGTTTATTAAAGATTTTGATGAAAATATAATGAATTATTCATTTGTTCGTATGACGTAAGTCGTTTGAATTCTTGTCGCGAGTATATATTTTCAGTTATTTTATGAATAAAAATTAATAGATATTTTTAGGTAGAGAGCTGGTCCAAAATATAGAATACGACAACAGAACTCGGAAACTAGCTGCAGAAGATTTCGAACTGATGTCGACTCCCCAGGACACCTTAGATACAATTGAAAGAATTGACGAAATTATCAACGCGGTAAAAAGGAAGCAGCAAGAAATTGAAACGGCGTGGATCAAAATGGAAAAGAATTTTATAGATACCAAAGACTTAAGTCAGCTAGAGGAAGGAGTTGTCAAAGTGGTCAACTGGATCTTGGGACCTGCTGAAAATTTGCTCAATTCCAAGCAAAAGGTGGGCTACGATGTTTCTTCCGCAGAGGAATTAAGAAGAGAGCATGAAGGTATCGAGTTGCAATGCTGGGAAACTTATGGAGCCTATGCTGAACTGATTCATAAAATTAACAGTTTTGCCAACAATGATAATTTGTCAGTACAACACAAAGACTTGATTTCTCAAAAAGACTTTATGGATTTTGTATGCAAGAGTTTTGCGTTGAGGCTCGAAAGAAGAAGAAATATCCTTATAACGTCTTTAAGATTTTTTAGGTTAGTTTCTGAATATTTTGATAGAACCAGTGAAGTGTTCGATTGCTTAGTAATGGGGAGCAATGTGGCGGATTTTAAGTCGGCAGGAATGAAGCTGAAGGAACTACAGGATAGTCAAACGAATTTAGGTAATATACCTTATATTTTTCATCTTGGCTCTCTGTCATTGGATATACAGTCTTACAATATTTTTATATATTTTAGAACTCCTCTGCAACTTTTTTCACTACTGTAACTGTAACCATTTTGTGGCATTACAATTACAAACGAATAATAGACTTTTACATGAATAAATTCTTCAAAAGCCTTTGCATATAAATCTTTAAAATAACTTAATCTATAGTATAAGTAGTTTTCTAGTACTAAAAAGTCGAAGTAACTTTATAAAAATGTGTAATAATTAAAAAACAGTTATATACAGTTCACTACCCTCGGCCTTTTGTTGAAATTTACCAACTGTCAGCGATATTTCTGGAACTGTGCACTCATGTGTAAATGCCAGATGTTCATACACCTTCTGAAGTTATAAGAAATGTTGAATGAGATCGATATATTAACGGTAACTTTTTTTAGTTAATTTCCAGTTGCGCTCTACCATCAAAAATAAAATCTGTTTCCTTGAAAAATACAAGTTGATGTTGATTGCAAAGTATAAATAACTTTCTTTTTCACTGGAATTTGCGATTCGTAATATGCTGTGCGTTGTTTTTGAGGAATTCGTAAATAGTGTAGCAAACATAATAATATAATATATTTAGTTTTTATATTTTATGTCAAAAATATACTAATTTTATTTGTCTACGTTCATGCAAAAAACAAAACTTTATTGAACTATATTTAGTGCAGAAAGTGGTTCTTTATTGCACTAGTGCAATAAAATGTTTATTGCATTCATCTGTCATTCTACTATAGTGTTTTGTCATCATGACAAACATAAACGTTCAAATCGACGTCATATTTTCCTAGACTTGTGTCATCTAAATAAAACATTTGTGGGTTTTTGCATAAACGTGGAAAAAATATTGTATGCAACTCGTACAAAAAGTGTTTATTGCACTCAGAGTGTTGTCCTACTCGGCCTGACGACCTCGTTGAGCAATTTCACGTCACGTCCAATAAACACTTACTTTTTGTACTTGTTGCATAAATAACTATTTTCTACATTTATGCAAAAAAACAAAACTTTATTGAACTATATTTAGTGGAAAAAGTGGTTCTTTATTGCACTAGTGCAATGTTTATTGCATTAATCTGTCATTCTACTACAGCGTTTTGTCATCATGACAAACATAAACGTTCAAATCGAAATCATATTTTCCTAGACCCAGTGTCATCTAAATAAAACATTTTTTGGTTTTTGCATGAACATAAAAAAGAAATATTGTATACAACTCGTACAAAAAGTGTTTATTGCACGCGACGTGAAATTGTCAAGGAGGCCGCCAGGTCACATTTATTTTTCAACTTACTTAAAATTACGGTTTTAATTTAATTAATTCTAAAATTAGATTAAGTAAATTAAAAATCATTTATAAAAGTTTTGACCCACAATTTGTTATAAAAGTTGCAAAATTTCGAAAATCAAGTCATTATAATTTTCAAAAAATGGAAACCTTTTGTCTACAAAGCAATACACAGGACGATTCTTAACCTATACGCATAAACTTGGGAAATTACAGCTGAGGACAAATAGTGAAAAAAATATATATTTCAAATAAAACCTTCATAAGAACTTGATTTTCATAAAATTGAAAATGGATTTAATTTATCATACGAGCAGTAATTGTTCGAAGTTATTTCCGTAATTTTTAATACATAGTTGAACTCGCCGAATCCAGGAGTTCTCACATGCACGGCCCAAACCAGTTGTAGTCGGATTGCCTCAGCGGCAGCATTTATACGATTTCGCAACTCTTGTTTAGTGTTAACTTCGGTAACATACGCTATAATTTTTCTGCGACTCGATAATTAAAAATCAAACGGACTTAGGTCGGGCGATCTAGAGGATAGACTATTCGCGCAAAATGTGGTGGTGCACCATCATGAAGAAACCACCTATTATGATGTGTAATGTTGATATAAAAAACCCAGTAAATTATTACGCAAAAATTGTAAATAAAGGGCACCACTCAACTGATTTTCCATAACAAATGATTCAATAAGAACCGTTCATCGTTCACAATTCCAGCTCAAACGTTTACTGAACATCAACAACCATTCGTAAATGTTCACTCGAAGCGGAAGATCCCTTGGAAGTAAGGCTTTTATCCGGTGCACGTGAAATGGGTAGAGTAAGTCGTGTCTTAGCGTTCGCCAAACTGTAGATTGTGATATCCCAAATTGCGTTGCAGTTGTCCTAGTGCTTATGCTAGGCTGCTCCCGCGCCATTTAAAATCATGATCTTCCTCAGGATTCACTATTTGTCCAAGTCTAATGGCTCCCCTATGTTGCCCAGGCCTCGGCCGCAAATTATCATTTTCTCTATACCCACACGTAAAAAAGCTTCACGTCTCAGATGATATCTCTGGAGAAACCTTTGGACATAATGTTCAACCGCTGCATTTTAATGTGATACCCCGTATGCCAGTCCATAAGTTCGTTTGAGATATTATGCGCCATACTTTTATAGCCGCGTGAAAATAAAGTCGAATAGGACCACGATTGATAACAATGTACTATTATAAATACCAAACGTATCGTCCTGACTGGTTTACTTTTTTAAATAAAAAAATTCAGCTGAAAATTGTTTGTAAACTTCCGGAACTAAAAATTTTACTACATTTTTTTCACTATCCGTCATTATTCGTCCTCAGCTATAAATTCATAACTTTATGCGTATAGGTTAAGAATCACCTTTTATAATAACCATAGGCGTACGTTCATGTTTATTTTTAACTAAATTTACACATAAGGTACCTACACATCTGCATAAATTTTTAAAGAATGTCTTAAAACACCGTTATTAATTAAATTTTTTTCGTAAAATGTTGCTGTTTTTATAAGGAAAAATTGATGATAAATTACAAAATTTATTTAATTTTTCTTGAATGATTACAACAGATAAATAATTTTAATGAATATTAAGACAAACATTTTTAACAATATATAACCCCCTGAAAATGCTTGGATCATAATATATTTCATCTCATTTTTTTTCTCAACAATTTCAGATGCTGTCGAAAGAGAACTAGTTAAAGAGGGAGAAAAACTCTCAGACATGCTCTCTATGCCAGTAAAGGATTCCTTGGGTAGAGAAATAACTATCGACTATTCAGAAGATATAGTGAATATTGGAGACATATTGGATGCCACAACTGCCAGAAAAAATATATTTTCAGACAGCGTAGAACTGCAGAAAGTTACATTGGAACAAGCAACTCATATAGACAGCTACGAGAAGGATGTATCCCAGGCGATTCAATGGTTGGACGACCTTCTGCAAGTGATGTTGAAGGATCACGGTCATGTTGGATGCACTGTTAATGAAATTCAAAGGCAAAAGGAAGAGCATCAGAGTTTTCAGGAAACCGCTAAGGTATATTTTTAAAGCTGGAATTTATATAATTCCCGCTAATTTTGTAATTCTTTTTAAAGTAACA
The DNA here is from genome assembly GCA_025584915.1 of Monochamus saltuarius. Taxonomy (NCBI): domain Eukaryota; kingdom Metazoa; phylum Arthropoda; class Insecta; order Coleoptera; family Cerambycidae; genus Monochamus; species Monochamus saltuarius. Next base: position 78,251,411 of record CM046721.1, on the reverse strand, counting down.
TGTCAATGACAAGTATATAAGAAGGTTCAATTGAATACAACATTATATATTCAAAGACCATATAATGATGGCTGCAATTCACGAGTGCTGTAAATCACCCGCTTGAATTAGAGAGCCATTATATGCAAGTAGAATATTATACTTTGGCCATGACTATTAACAATATTTTAGCAACCTTTTTACTGAGAACATTACACTCATAACATGAACGTGACATAGCATACAATTAAAAAATGTCAAAACACCTTACTTTCAGTTTGACATTTGTCGTTCACTTGATAAATTTAAAAAAGCAAATAAAACTTTAATTAGTAAACTTTTACCATCATTGAAAAAAAAAATATTGCGGTAACTGGTAAGTAGAGTAGCATTTGTCTACCACAGAGTCTAGCCCGAGAACAACCAGGGCAGGTAAAAGAATCCCGGCTAAGGCCGAGGACGTGCACTTTAATTCTGTTTCTGGCAGCGACCAGTTACCGAAGTCAAGGCATAATAACTCGGAAAATTACCATGTATCAGCAAATTCACTGGCTTCATTAGTGAATAATGGATATTATTATTATTGAGGACACATGCATGATGAACATTTTATAGGATAGTCGTGGAAAAAGTTGTTTTTATAATTTCTTATTTTTCAAAATATACGATTTGGTTATATGAAGTTAAATACAAGTATACGGTATTGAAAAAAATCCTATAAACTAATTCATCGGATTCTTTTTATTTGCTGTGTAATTCTTAATTCATCTTTAAGACAGTTTTCGAAAATGTTTTAAATTTGTCTGTAAGCATTTGACTAACGCAAAGCACAATTTACTTTTACTTGCTAGTGACTAATTAAGGATCAATTTGTAAACCTTCTTATAAAATGTAAGTAGGTACAGATCGATCTAGGTGATTGTTAAAGTGGGGTAGTACTTTTAGTAGTCTACTTATTCGAAGAACAAGTGATATGCAGAAAATAACCCAATAAAATGTTAATATAAAAAATCATAAATAACTCATCTATTTCTCAAAATAAAAATGTTCATACTGCCTTCCGCAATTTGCCACTAGTCCAGTTTTGTTGTGTTAAATAAACAAATAGTTGTGCATAGGGATAAAAAAAATTTTAAGGAAATTTATATTATGCATTTCTTCGAATTTTGATGACAATCTCCATACACTATAATAATATACAAAAGTTTATTATCAAATTGTTATATCACTCCGTCCGCAAATTACTTTTAACACAAAATAATATGACGCCCTACAAAATAATAAAAGATAAAAAAGCTGGGATTTATTTATTAGATGCTAATCTACCTTTAACCGGCACGGGCAAACTAAACAGAGCCCAGACAGCGTACTAAATATGCGTTACTCCACTGCGCCTTTCGCTGATGTCGGACGGTAATCATAATTCGGCGTTTTTCACGTGAGATTTGGAAGTTACATTAACCGCAGTTTACAAATTTAACATTCCTTGTTTAATATACTTCATAGGGTGCAATGTATTGATCTGGATAACGTTGTAAACTAAATTCTAAATATTTTTTTTTGCATTTTTTATAAAAATTTGTAGAGAGGTACTGTGACATGTCTATATTTTTAATTTTAAATATATTAGATACTTACTACTAAATACTAATCTACACATGAAAATATTCAGCATTGTTTGTATACAAATACTTGAGTTATTTAGGATTCATGTACTGTTTCAATGTTGTATTCATGAGTCAAGTAATTACGAAAACCTTTCCTGTATCCATATCAAGCTCTGTTAATAAAATACATAAAACAGTTTTTAAATAAACAAGGAACAGTTATAATTTACTTACATAATTTTGTATCATTTTAGGGTACTTACAACTACGGATGCCAGTTGTTAAATGCTTCACTTGTCTTGCGGCAGTCATGTAAGTTACCACTAGACGACCACGCTAATCTGTACCAAAAATTAAGAACATCGTGGCAGAGATTGTTGGGCGTTAGTCAAGAACAAATGACTAGATTGAGAGTCTCTGCGGTGTTTCATAGGTCGGTGGAGGAACAATGTAATCAATTGAGAGATCTTCGAGAGGCAGTAGCTACAATTCCTTTTATGGATCTGGTAAAAAAGAAAGAAAGAGTTAATTATTATTTTAGCCTGAGAGAGAAACTAATAGTTGAAGTGGGAAGAATGGTGAGATTAGGAAGACTCCTTAGAAGTAGATTGAAGGATCCACTTTATTATGGCGAGAAGTAAGTAATTACCTTAATTATCAATGTGGCTAAATTTGTGCTCAATAGTTCAGTAGAATTACTAAGGGCCGGTATTATAATGTCCGATTGACCGGAGGTTGAGTTTCAACTTTCAACCTCCGGTCAAACCGCAGTTTGAGTATTATAAACGTCAACTGAAGGTTGAAGTGTCGGTTTAGCAACGTTTCACTCAACCGATGGTTATAGTACAGGTTGAATTTCAACTGTTGCGTCTGTTGAAATTATTTTGAAACTACAAATATCTACATAAATAAAACTGTGTGTAAACGCGTATAAACAAAAACAGAGCAACTTTATTTAATATATTTGCTTTTTATTTATTTTTACTGGTTAATAGTTATTTAAAAATGATACTCTCTTAACGCATTCTAATGTATAATGTGTTAATTATAGAAAATAATTTAATATTTTTAAACCTTCGGAAAATGAGTTCCATTTGTAATGTTCAGAACTAATCTGTAGAAGTACATAAGCTAAAATTGTGGAACTAAATAAAATGTATTTCTCTTTTGTCCATCTAACTGTATATATTAATTAGGTATAACATACATAAAATTATAAGTATCTGCAGTTTTGTCCTAAATATCATTGTGAAAGCAAGTTCATAAAATAACATTTTCTTAGACTTTATAATATTTCTATAGTTAATAATAATTACATCTACTAGACGGAGGCAGCCTGTATCAGAATAAATAAATATATTACTCTTTATAGTAATATAAGAATGTCACCAAGATTAATGTCACTTTCAATAATTATAAATTGCAAAACGTCAAAATAAAAGACTGAGAAAATTGGCGGGAAAATATTCTGATATTTCATTGGCTAAAATTGAGCTGAGAGCATAGCCAACATTCAGAAATACATCTCAACGTCGGGTTGACGAACCGTGACATGAAATAGTTTATAATACAGAATTTTTTTCAACCGCCGGTTCAAATTCAACCTACGGTTGGACAACCTGAGCTTTATAATACCGGCCTTAAATGTTACATTGTACGGTTACACTATATAGTTTGAGTAGTTGTTGGATGAATTTGTGATTTTCTTCAGTTAATGATGGTTTCCAAATATTTAAATATTAAAAAAATAAGTTAAACTGAAATATATATGTAAAGAATAAACACCTAGATACATAATACAATATACGTTGTAAAGAGAGCTAACATATTTCTGCATATGTAAGTACTCTTTATTATTATTATCATATTTACCTCTATGTTATAAGAAAATGCAAATTAAGTATTATATAAAATACTTTAATTTATCCCATTAAATTAAAATGGCATCAAGTTTCTGCGTTTTCCTTGTTTACAGCAATTAAAATTTTAATGAGCTCAAGTGTTTACAAAGCTTTGTGGGAATGCAAATAGCTTTTATTGGGTATTTAAAATTCAATAAAATTAAATCAGTATAGACTAGAAATTATGTTAATATAAAAATTATAGAAACTCTAAATTTTGAAAAAAATATTTAATAGATAAAACAAAATTATAACATAAGACGCATGCATCAAATCTGGTGTTTTGTGATGATGATGATATTAAAATTTGCGTGTATCAGCGCTAGCAATTCATATTTGGATCACATTTTGTCTGTAGTATCGCAAAATGGGAAAAATCAGTAGAGCCTCTAGTACCAGTGCATCCGCCGGTTACTCCACAAACCCATCAAAATACAGTATTTCCACGTAAAGTACTTCGAGTTCATATACTTTAAAATCTAAATTTGTATTTTGAAGTAGTGGGAACGACAAATGCCGCAGTGGCGGCCTGACCGGCCCGAGTTTAACATCTGATCTGTGTAAGTAAAAAGGTTTATAATTATATAAATATCAGCTTTACTAACAAACTCGACGTTCAACTAGTCACCTTCTGGTGCTTCCTATTAATGTATATATTTGTATAACTAAGTAATTTTTTAGTGTATTTTTAGACAACGTTTACTTAACCTCAAAAAAACTTTGAATAAGTATATTCGTTTAACATGCACAGATCAAAGCATAAATGTAGCGTTAAAAATGGATAGCCTATATATTTCAGTTTTTTTTTCGTATAGTGGTTTTCTCTTCATATGCCTTCAATACGTTGAACATGTGTTTATAAGCCAGTGCCAATTTTATTATAGATTACACCAGTCACATGTTCGAAAAGTAACGACTTAACTGACCTAATATAATTCTAAGCCTTATGTTTTGCAACAAGCTTTGATCATTGATATTACTTTTCAAAATAAGGTTAGTAAATATACCGTATAAAACGTGATCCAAACCAAGAGAGCCAACTACATTTAAAAAATAATTTTGATAAATTTTCTTTTAAAAAGACGATCTTGATAAATTTTACGATAAATATTTCAATGAATTGAAATAAAATTGAAAATATTCTAAATGAACCTTAACAATTACGAGTTGCTTCAACTTTTTAAAATTTTACTTTAAAATTAAAAAAAACCGTACCTATTTTTCGTATACGTCAATATTCAACCAAGGTATGGTTGCACTGTGTTAATACACTATTATCTAATCAAAATATTTTTTTATTGCCGTTGCATTTTAGGCCACATTTAGCACATATCATGATGCCCTTTTGCACTTGTACTGTTGTTTTTCTTTAAACTAGGACTTTCAGCGTCCAATGTTTGTTGCAATATTTTTTCACTTTGTCTTTATACAGGGTGTTTACTATACAATGGGCCACACTGTAAGATAAAAGTAATGTGATTTAAATCAACGTTAGTACAATTTTGCTTCCTTAAAAAGTTACAGGCCTAAGAAAGTACTTTTCTTATTTATTTTTTGTACAACATTCAGATTTTTTGGATAATTGTCCACAAATTTTGTGTTGTTTTTTATGACATACTTAAACAGGAATATCTTATTGATTTTTCCGCTAAACATACAGGGCGTTCTGAGCGCCTGTGCCACTATATTATTTCTTTCAGATTTTTTTAAGGATGGAAGTCTTTGGAAAATAAATAGTTATTTTGAAACAACCTTTGATTAGTTTTAAAAACGTAAACTTGTTTTAGCGGCAAACAGGTAAAATGTTCCATTTGAGAGAAAATTGCGTTCTATGTATTTGTTGAGCTTGGAAATCAATACATAAATTGTAAGAAAATATTAATTCTAAAAGTTATTACAGTTAGTAATGTTACTCTTATAAAACAGCACAAAACAACACAGGCAAATATATTAAATTAATGAAATAACCGCAATAACAAAAACAAAATTTTTATTTTATAGAGTTTTCGAAATATACGTCAGACAGCTACATACTTGACTTATTTTATTTATTGCAGCTATTGAATATACAGAGTGATCCGTAAATAGTGGTAAAACGCTGTACTCTGGATAGTAGGAGTTTTTATTTAATTTTTTTGTCAGTGAGTGGCAATTATTTTTGGTGAAAAACTGCAATGCATACATCTTTTACCAGCAAATTTACAGTAACTTTTACAGTATTGCTGTTACTTTAATAAAAATAGCTAATGATAACGCGATGTACAGTTAACATCAATTTTTATAATTCGTAAAATATTATTCCACAAAGCTATGATGGAGACGTGCAAGTACATTCCTGTACAATCGTTTGCAATACTAATGACACTCTTTAAGATGAATTTTTCGATTTATTATGAACTACTGACGTATTTGTAACGAAATCTACTTTCAACTTTTAACATTAGTTCTTAGTTGTTTCACTCACCAATAGATTTAATGAAATTCTACTCAGAACGTCCAGAAGTTTAAAAACTATTTTAAGGGAGTGTCATTATTATTGCAAAAGCATGTACATATATTGTTTCTGTGAAGGTCATTTCCATATATGTAACGAATTCAGAATTTCATGTATTGATATATACTTATATAGTTTTCAAATACCTATTAATAAAACTAAGAGAAAAACATGATAAACCGATAAATTTGAAATCGGCAAAGTATTTTAAGTATATTTTGTTTGGGAATCATTTAAAATAAATGTATGCATATGAAATACCATAGACGTAATGTAAATACATCTGTTTTGTAATTGACTAATACCTACTAGAGTAATAAATTTGACAATTTGGACATTTTTAAATAACATTTAGGGATTAATTTAGTCATATTTTTAAATTCACAGCTATATTTTTAAATTAAAATTTATGCATTTTGTAGGTTTTATAGTAAGTTTTTCTTAAAATTTAATCATAAAATTATATTACCTACCTTAAATCTATGAGCACATAGTTTTTAGATGCAGTAATCTGCATATCAATATTATCAAATAAATTAAAAGTTGTTGCATTTGAAATAATACAAATAATTTTACTTTTCATTTTGATGTTGGTGTCTGTTTACATATTAATATCATTGATGAAACATAATTAAGTTTATGAATCACTTAACTAATATTATAATGTAAGTCTTTACGTATTTATTTATTTTTCTTATTAGTTAGTGGCACGGAAAGCATGAAACAAAACACGTGATAATTAAATATTTATATTGCAATTTAATCCGAATAACTGAACGTATTGAAAAAACGGAATGCTCAACATGTACCTTAAAATACTATTTCTATTCAAACACATGCAGACGTACGTTATAAACACGGGGATATTTTTAGAGACTCGCCTACCCAATTCTCATGCTTTCTATAAAAGTGTCTTGGTCGGAGTTTATGAAAAATTATATCTCGTGGAATGTTCCATTTCAAATTAGTTTTAGAGTCTAGTTCGATTAATACTCAGTAGCAATAAAATATTTTAATACTTACATCTCACTTTATCCTCAAGAAAATGCGTTAATTATTAATTTATTTACGTGAGTATTGATTCCAATAATATCCCTAAATACTGATTTCATTATCAATTAACACATTAAAAATCGAGATACTTGTAACAAAATAAAGTTGCAAATTATTAAGGACTATCTATACACGAAATAAACAAATTCGTTCGCTTCATATAAGTACACTGAAAAATTTATTTTATGTAAACCTACCATGAATATTATTGACCTTTTTTGCCCTTAATTGTCATGGTAATTTTTGATCTTCTTACATACTACTACTGTATAATTTAGCACTATTAGTACAAAATTTATTAAGGCATGTGAAAGTGAAAGACAGAAACGAATAGGTATTAATAATTTCAAGTAGGTAGTAATATGTATATTAAACGTCTTTTACCCTGGCAAGCCAACATCAGCGGCCGCTAAAAACAAGTAGTGGATGATATTCTGTTGCTAATTTGTACCACCAGTTTCAATTTTGTACCTTGTACCGTTTTCGAGAAAATAGTGGCTGCCAGCGTAATATTACGCTAGCCGGCCATGTAATTACTCCGTAATTAAGAACAATAGTAAAGCGATATTTGCACTATATTTTGATGCTCGTTGAGTACATTTAGATAGTGTATAGTTTTAAAAAAAATTGTGCATAATCGTTCTTAGTTGCGGAGTAATTCGATGGTCTGCTAGCGTAATATTATTAGAAATCACCATTTTTCTCGAAAACGGCACAAGCTACAAAATTGAAACTAGTGGCACAAATTAGTAACAAAATATCAGCCATTTGTTCTTGGCGGCAGTATTTATTTTTCGTTTTTAGACGTGCGCAAGGCAGCCACAAATTTTTAACTGACTATGAGTTAAATGCGCATTTATTTTTATTTTGGAAAAACTACACACCTTCAGAAAGTACTCGACGAGCAACAAAATATGGTGCAAAAATCGCTTTGTTATCGTCCTTAGTTGCAGAGTAATTCGATGGCCTGCTAGCGTAATATTATTCTAGGAACCACGATTTTTCTCGAAAACGGCAAAAGATACAAAATTGAAACTGGTGGTACAAAATAGCAACGAAATATCCACTACTTGTTTTTGGGGCCTGCTAATGTTGGTCTGCCAGTGTAATAGACGTCCCATACACTATTTTACAGTACAACTAACACACCGTACCCACACTTAAAATGTGTCGCACCAATTAAATTTGAATATCTATAACGATTGTATAGACAAGCCGACCATTACTGGGTCGGAAAGCTGCACTGCAGGCGCGTGCATTGTAATGTGTTTACCATAACTACCTCTACAAAAATACATGATATATATAAAGCTGTTTACAGGCCTTTTAGGCCCAGAGCTGTGTTATTCTCCTCCATTTCATTCTGTCCTTCGCCTTTCTTTTCCAATCCGTTACATTTTTCTCCCTTAGATCTATTGCCACTGCCTCTCTCCATCGCTTCCTCGGTCTCCCTCTTTTTTTATTGTAGTTAGATTTACTCCCTACTATTTTCTTAACTGCCCTTTCATCTTCCATATGTTCTAGATGCCCTAACCACTGCACTCTTCTGGATTTTACAATTTTGTCTATTGTTGGTGCCTGGTACATTGCATATATTTCCTCATTATTTCTCCTTACATAGCCTTCCTCCGTCTTCTTACCCCCTAGAATTCTCCTTAAGATTTTCCTTTCCCACCTTAAAAGTTTTTCTCTTGACTTCTTATTGAGAATCCAGGTTTCACTACCATACAGCGCTGTAGGTCTCAAAATTGTTTTATACATTCTAAATTTCTTCTGGACAAATTTTTTGATTTCATTAAGTGATGACTGCTGCCGAGATTCTGTTTGCTTTATTATTCTCCTATTTATTTCTTGTTCCTCATCACAGTTAGCTGTTATTAGAGACACAAAATATACATATTCTTGAACTTCTTCAAACTCCATCTTTCCATGCTGTGTTCTCAATTTGAAATTGGTATCTTTTTCTGTTCTCCTATTCTCAAAAGCTTACTTTTCTCTTGATTTATCTGCAATCCCACTTTACGTGCTTCCTCCACAAGTTTTCTCGTTACTTTTTCTAATTCCCTACTATTTCTAGCAATAATAGCCACGTCATCTGCATAACTTACAATTTGATGACTTTTAAACAATATCTCTTATGACCTTTTCTAGTACTAAATTAAAAAGAAACGTTGAGAGTGGGTCTCCTTGTCTCACTCCTGTATCAATAGTAAAGCCTTCCGAACATTCACCTTTTATTCGTACTTTGGATTTGGTATTTTCTAAGGTCATTTTCAATAGCCTAATCAGTTTGGTTGGTATCCCAAATTGTTTCAAAATTTTACTTAGTTTATTCCTTTTGATCGAATCATATGCTTTCTTGAAGTCCACAAATAAAACCATTGCTTTGATCCCATACTCATAGCATGTAGTCAGAATTTCCTTCACCATGAAGATTTGGTCCGTTGTTGACCTTCCTTTTCTAAAACCTGCTTGATACTCCCCTATTTATAGTTCTGCTATAGGTTCTATTCTCTGTTTTATTAACGTTGCCATAATTGTATACCCTATATGATATACCCCTATAGTTTCTGCAGTCTGTTGCATCTCCCTTATTTAAGATTGGTATAATCAAAGCATCTCTCCAATCTTCAGGCATACATTCTCTTCTCCAGATCATTTGTATCATTTCGTATAATCTTTGTCTTAAATTCTCTCCTGCGTAATGTTCTCTGCAGTTATTCCGTTTTTCCTGGACTTACATACATGATACTGGTAATTTTTATTAAATTTGCAGAACCTTACACGATTTTCTGCTAAAATTGTAAAGTAAAATACTTAACAGTATAACAAGACTATTACACAGGTATTGTTTCAAGTAATATTGTAAATTTCCTTAATATTTGTAAAATGAGGAAAATATAAAATCACCAGAAATAATAGGGTAAATATTATGTAAACATAAATAATTCTTTTTCAAATTTTACAGACATTTTTTAGAATGTATAGTTAGACGGTAACTCACGATCCAACGTCGTAATTAAATTTTGTCGAACGTAATTTGAGAATAATTATGTAAGAAATCGGATGTAGGCGCAGTATGATTTCAGACCGCAGGTATTTCAAATAAAAATATATTCTTAACAGTTCTTCCCTTTTATGCATATAACAGAAAAATAAATTATAAATCGCCATGTTGTAAGTTGACGAAACTTTGTTTTGTTCGTCTAAGTAACCTGCAGCTACAGAGGTACTCTCTACTGCTACTGAATGTATGTGTTATGTAATAGGTTGTTTAAGATATTTATCGTTATTAATCATTTTCGAAATAGCTACAAAAGTATTTTTGCCTACACGCTGTTTCAAACACGTTCTGTTTTTTATAAATCAAGAAAAAACAAGACTATTATATGGACAGAATAGACATAAGGAAGCATATTTTTACACGCCATCAATGTAGAGATCGCTTCTTCGTTAATAAGGGTAAATACGTGCTTCTTGCATGATTTTATTTTCGGGCCGGTTCCAACAATAACTGCAGAAATATACATATAATAAGAGGCCTCCGTAATAAACTATATATTTTAACTCGTATAAGATCTACCGTTTATGTATTCTCAAATTATTATTGGTGACGCAAAATTGTGTCATTATTTCAAACGAGTGGCTTAAACCAGACAGAATAGGGATATCCAGAGCAATAAGCTGGTACCAATTCGCGTAAAGTGATATTGTGCATCTGTTGAGACAAAGGAAGCATCGTATATTACGAATTACTTCCAAGAAATGTAACTATTACTGCTGCGGATTATCGTCCGTTGTCCTAAGTTCGTAGTTAAAGAAAAAGTCCGAGAAGCCATCAGTGATTTTACATGGTCATAAAGTCTTGACAGAATTAAAGGACTTTGCCTCTAGTAATAATATAGATACTAATGACAAAATATTCATCTAGGGAGTTTTATTATATTTTGGCAGCTCATAATATAAAATAAGAAGAATCTAATTAAACTCATTACCTATGTGTTTACATTTACAGTAAACATTCTAGTCAGAAGTGAAGTTTGTAGTTTTTTGGCTTGTATTAAACGTTGTCAAATTTGCAACCTAGTAGAATCTACTTTGCAATATTTGTTTTGGCCTGTAAGAATTCTTCTATACAACCTTCAGCTACTGTTTTAGATCTCCATCCGTCGTGCCTTTTTATATTCGTAAAGTCAGTCTCTGAGACTGCAAACAAAGTAGTTGAGCTCCTGCTCAAATGGTGCCCGGTGTACGCTAATGGGTAAATCTAAAATAGGTTGCGATGATGCTTAGTATTTTACTCAATGTGTTTTGCCTACCGGTTGACATGTACATTTTCCTTTATAAAATAAGAAGACGCGACGGTGGTTGACATGAATCAACAGCATCGACCTTCTCTTCATAATTAGTAACTACAATAGTTGTTGTTATTTTGGTTTTTGTATTTGGTACTTTTATGATTAAAAATAAATTTGCGTTTTACACTTTGTCTACAATAATTTACAATTTCTTACACAATTGTCTTATGAGTAATCTTACCTTAATCGTTAAATACTCTTCGGCATTTGTATTCGTCAAGAAGCTTTCTATTTGGTCTGTCGTTAAGGCTTTCGATTTTTTGTATTGACTCGAATTGTTTTTCAGAAAAGCTGTTAATTTTGGATATATACTTATTTATATCAATGTTGTCGTTGACTAGCAGACACGATTTTACCATGGAGTAATAACATAGAATTGTAATTTTTAGATTTCTCGTACGATACCATTACATTTTTCAGTCAGACTTTTTGTCATCACACCACTCTCTAAAGCAGTTATATGCTGCATTGTATTACTCTTGATTTTGTCAGTAATAACATTTAGCTCAACCACAGCAGTAGTAGTAACTCCATCAGTAATTTCTTGATGCTCTTTCATTTACTCCTGTTGCATCTTGGACAGATACTCTAACGATTAACAGGCGCTGCTTACCTCAACTTTCTGCAGAACACACTGTATGAGTTTTTGGAAGACATTCCTTTGAATCAGAGGCAACAAATGTGGTTCCAGCATGATGGTGCATTTACACCAAACGTTTCTACATAGATGGGTAGGAACGGCTGGACCTCTGTTTTATGGCCTGCTCCAAGATCGCCTGATCTGAACCCTCTAGATTTCTTTGTTTGGGGATATTTGTCTTTGGACATTCGTGTATGGCACTCCTGTAAATAGCCTGGAAGAGCTGCAGCTACGGATTAATCAAAAGTGTCAAGAAATCCAAACTAAGGAAGGTGTTTTCGAAAGAGTTCGAATATCGTTGAGACGAAGATGTCGTGCCTGCTTGGAAATGGACGGAGGGTACTTTGAACATCTTCTGTAATTTCGTTTTTTGTTTGTTAAAAGCTTCCTTTGTCGGTTTATTCCTAATAAAATAAAATCTTTGAAAAACGAATAGTGGTCCATATCTCCGCAACTGTTACTTTGCGGACCCATGTTTATTAAGAATTTTCTGCTTATTTTGGTTCATACTATTACCTCCTGAAATATTTTACACTCTTTTTTTAACACCCTGTATTTGCAAGACTTCTTTCCGTAGTCTCTCATTTTTTTAAATTTTGTCTTTTGTAATTCAAGCTGTCAAATCTTGTCTTGATCTTGTCTTGTCTTGCGAGACCAAGATAAGATCAAGAGAAAGCAAGACGAGATTGCCAACACTAGTATTTACTTTTTCTGAGTTATAAAAATATCTCAGTTCATGATTACAGTTAACTATCAACATCTGTACTACTCATTAATGTTTTACTACGTTGAAATTTGAAATATTACGACCACTATTAAGTGTAAACTTTAAAATATTACAAATATAATTAATGTCGTATGTTAAAATACGCCTACTGCAAAGCAAACTGAAAGACCGACCTGTTTTGCACAAAAATAATTTCATTTGCATCATAATATGTTGGCTGGCAAAAACGGTAATTATATCGAAGAAGTCAGACGCTTATTAATAAATAAATACGTGACTGTATCTGCTGCCAATTTAATCCTGTCGATAGACTCTGATCGTTACTGTTCAGCATTATGAATCGTCAATTTCAGCGTTAGTGGAGTGGATAGTAACTTTAAAAAATTTAATTTAAAAATATTAATATTGGATATTTTACGCTATAGGTACCTATTTTGTTCTATGAGACACTATATTATATTTCATTTTAACGTACCTATGTGATATGATAATTTTTGAGATAATTTCCGAAGTACTAAGTAGGACCTAGAGATTATTTCATTTTAGAGTAATATTATTGTTTAGATAATTTCTCAAAAAATCATTTTTAATTTTTCTATAGTACATTATATTCTTTCGAAGCAATGCTATAAATAAGACATTAGTGATAATGGTATTAGATATCGATATCACTGCTTCTCTGCCAGCAGTTCGGTCATGAATTAAAAATTTTATACACGTTTATAAATAAAAGGTTGCGACACATACTCTGAGACTGGCATTGTGCTTACTTCATCGTTCAGTACCAGCAATAGACTGACTTAGTTTTTCTTGAAAATATAATATTAGCTGGGGTGTAAAAAAAGTGTTGTATATTTTTTAGGCTATGTATTAAGTATGACAACAGTGAAGATATTTTTCAGTTTCTATTTATTTTAATACAAAGGTATATATAGGAGATTTCCAGATACATATCGGCCAAACGTCATCAATGGACTCTAAAAAAAAATTCGTCCCCTGATATGTTTCACTTTTCATGTCAAATTAGAAAAAAAATTTTTAGAATCCAAGATATGAGTGAAAAAATTTAAAATGTTTGACACCTTTATAAAAGAAATGTAGTTTTACTTCACTTCACTGTACAGGGTGTCCAACGGAACGCTCTCACTCGATTTGTGGTTTTAATGTCATAGTTACAAAAAAATGTCAAATACAAAAATTGTGTAATTTTTATAGATGATTCGACGTGCCTTAGAAAAAAAAACAATAGAACATCGAATTAAATATATTATTTACCGAAGTTAATTCTTTTTAAATGCAACATCCCATGTATTTTTTTAAATTTTGAAACAGGATACAATTCTGATTACATCCATATCATATACTTATATATTTCTTCCAGTGGTTACTGAGATGTAAAGGAAAGTGTAAATACATAGGGTGTTGCATTTAAAAAAAATGAACTTCGGTTAATAATTGTTTTAATTCGATGTTCTATTGTTTTTTTCTAAGGCACGTCGAATCATCTATAAAAATGACACAATTTTTGTATTTGACATTTTTTTGTAACTATGACATTAAAGCCACAAATCGAGTGAGAGCGTTACGCTGGACACGCTGTACCTACCACTAGATAATGTTAATTTCCAGAAATTATGTGTTCAGGTCCAATATTCCGTTACAGGGCGTTGTTTTAGCCACTGTCGCTTGCTATTATACGCCAATATCTAACTAATTAGAAACCGCAGACGTAAACGTGCATCTGTGAGGTTAATGTTGCATTCATGACACTTCCAAACCTTTTCACGTTGTATAACTTTTGCTGGCTACTGCCACTATTTGTATAGTGGTTCTGCCATGTTATTTACGTCACGACTTAAAGACTGGACAACTAATTCTAATGTCTAATAATTAGAGATGTCATCTTTATTGATAAATTTAAATTAATTATTCAGTTTTTTTATATAAATTTAGAGAAAATTTCTTTGTTCCAGGCTACTTAGTTCGTTTGCGACCAGCGACAGCGAAGACCTCGAGGAACTGTGCGACTCCATAGCAAATAATGAAATAGCTGTTGAGGCAATCTCAGAAAGGCTTACAGAAGTGACGGGATTAGCCGAGGAACTCGATCAGGCCTTACATAGTGCGCAACAAGACTGTTTAGTGTTCTCGACGGCCTCGACGTCTACTACTTCATTAACTGAACCTATTAACACCGCATCCACTATTTCCAAAGTTATGGAAAATAATCCAACTAATCCCGAGGTTAGTTTATTAAAACTTAAGTATGAGAGTACTATTTACAACCTTTGCCTTTCTAACATGATTTGCATGTGCGCTACCCGGAAAATGGTAACAGGTTTTACTAAATAAGTAACAACAGATTCACATATATTTATTTATCGTTGGGTGTTACATTGATTGCGGGTCATATTTTTACGGAGGGTACCATTGACCTTTAGAAACACATCAAGTTTTTTATTGTATTAGAAAAGTATTTTAAGCTAATATAAATCAAATCTCCTACAATTCCTATCAATGAAGTCATATGTATGTTCTCTGATACCAAACATCTAGGTATGCTAATCAACAAAAATATTTCACCATGCCAAAAAATGAAAAGAAAAATGTGGTATAGGGCGATGAAGCACGACGAAATGAAAATGTCTCTTCAGCATTGCAACATTATTTGTTTGTAAAGACCATTTTAATGTAAGTCTTATTGGAAATAATATGTAGATAGGTTTAATTTCATAGAAAAATTAAAATGTATATAAAGTTGTAAATAATCAGTAAAACTTTTCTATTAAGCTACCAAAATGTATTCAGGGTGTTGAGAATATTAATAGAAAAGTAAACTTCTTTCATTTATTCTATTCAGCGCTTCAGTCAGATTCCAAATAACATGTTTTGTATTTTTCCAACCATTTACGAGAAGTAGAATGCTATTTGAAGCATTTAGAAAATTTTGCTATTTGACTTACCACATTAAATTACCCGTTTTACAAGTAAGCAATATGCACCTGCTTGCTTTGACTCGTATTTGCTGCATTAATGAAGTTGGGATTCACACCAATGCAGTCATAAATATAAAACTAAATGAATCCAACCATGGCAAATTAATAATAATCGTCCGATTATGCTTACAAACAAAACCCGCTTCCGTCATCGTGAAATTTGCACAGCATTAGCTACACATGATCTACACTATCTATGTTCAAAAGTGCCACAAATATAATAATAATAATAATAATAATAATAATAATAAACACCGTAACAGTGCACCTGTATCTATGGAAAAGTAACCCCGCCGATCGCGTCCTGTGAAGTTACAGTAATAATATCGTATTTTCGGCGTGGTTTCGTTTACATTACATGGCAATTTATTAATGTTAATATTGTTACTGAAGCTCACCTACCCTTTTAGTTTGTTAATTATGTTCCTGTTTACGTTAGAATTTATAATTGAAGCTCACCTACTTCTTCAGCTTGTTAATTACGTTTCTGTTTATGTTAGAATTTATAATTTTTGTGATGCCTTTATTTTGACGTTTTCTGGAACATTCTCGGTCACATTCTATTTGATTCTTGAGACCGCCGAAAACTTCTAGAACCCTAAAAATCCTATATCAGCGGATCAGTTTCGCCGCTGGAGTCAGTTTATATTAAGCAGTCAGACGTGAATGACTGAAACGTCAAAGTGGCCAGGTGGGTCAGTCCACGTTTTTCATCTTCCATTGGAGAATTAGTCCAAAAACCGAGTCTGCGCTTTGTTCTTTAGCGATGATTTTATTATCCCAATAACTGAGCCCTGGATGTTAATTTTTCGACAAAGAAATTCATCTACTTCTCTAATTTCTTGTCGCAGACAGTATTTACAGTTTGGATGGCATGCTCTTCTGGATAGGGCATCAGCATTCCGATGATTAGATCATTTCCGGTGTTCAATTTTGAAGTTGTACTCCTGGAACCGTTGAAGCCATCTTGCCACTTGGCTTTCCGGATTCTTGAACTGCAGTAGCTATTTCAAAGAAGCATAATCGGTCCTCAAGACGAACGGCTGATCATAGAGATACTTATGAAAATGATTTTAACACAATTTTAACTATGGTAGTAGTTCATTTCTTGTTTAGAGAGGATCTTGCTAAAGTAGAAAATCACTTTTTCGTGGCCGTCTTCAATTTGTGATAACATCCCTCCAATTCCAGCATAACTAGCACTCGTGTCCACGATGAAGGTCTTTCCCGGCTTGGGATATGACAGAATCGAAGAAGAACACAAAGCTTCATTTAATCTTTGAAATGCTTGTTGACATTGTTCCGTCCAGATAAATGGCTGATTGTTTTCTGTGAGTCAATGTAAGGGTTTCGCAATGTCGGAAAATTTTTTCACAAACTTGCGATAGTAAGTGCAGTCCCAGGAAACTCCTTAATTCGTATTTGTCTTTCGGTACTGGCCATTTCCAGATGATTTCATGATGTTTTCTCTGAATCAGTCTTCACTCCATCAGACGAAATAATGTGCCATAAATACTTGACTTCCTTTTGAAAGAGTACACTACATACACTTCTTAGGACTTAACTTGAGCCGGGCCTCTCTTAACTTTTGAAAACCTTCTTGGACATTCTTCAGATGATCTTCAAACTCTTTGCCAAGTATAATTATGTCATCAAGATAAACGAGACAAGTTTTCCAGGTCATTCATCAGAGAATGGTTTCAATAAGTCTTTCAAAGATGGATGGTGCATTGCAGAGACCAAAGGGCATAACGTTGAAGTACCACAAACCTGTACCAATGGAAAAGGCGGTCTTCTATTTATCGTCTGGATGAAGTTGCACTTGCCAATAGCCACTTTTCAGGTTTAATGTTGAAAACCATTGAAATCCAGACAGTGTATCCAGGGTGTCGTCTATCCTTGGCAGCGGATAACTGTCCTTCTTAGTGACATCGTTTAACCTTCTATAATCGACGCAAAATCTGGTAGAGTCATCCTTCTTGTTTACCAAAACAACCGGCGAAGTCCATGGACTCTGAGATGGTTCAATGATTCCCTTTAACGTTTTAGTCAATCGCGTCTGACTGCTCAATATAAACTGACTACAGCAGCAAAACCGATCCGTTTATATAGAATTTTTAAGGTTCTCCAAGTTTTCGGCGGTCTCGAGAATCAAATAGAATGTAGCCGAGAATGTCAGAATAAAGGCATTACAAAAATTATAAATTCTAACATAAACAGAAACGTAATCAACAAACTAAAGAGGTAGGTGAGCTTCAATTATAAATTCTAACGTAAACAGGAACATAAATAACAAACTAAAAAGGTAGGTGAGCTTTCATAATATTGCCTCCCTCTTAGAACATAGATCAGGTTACCCCGTTGTCCGCATGGCCTTCCTGATAAGGTGTCAAACGATCGATGTGGACAATCTTCATCTTGGCTTGGGGATTCCTCTGGATTCTGTAGACTACGTCATTCAATCTTGATACGACGGTATAAGGGTCTTCCCACGATTTCTGCAGCTTCGGAGATTTACTTTTGCTTCTTTATACAGCCACACACTATTTTAACCTTATGATTTTGTTAGTAAACCATTCTTTATTTATTGAAGGCGTTATTTTTGTATTATTTGTCATTAACCACCATCAGCGTAACAACAAATTTTTACAAAAAATTACTATCTATCAAATCTAATTTTCCACAAACTTGTTTCCAAGGCAACTAAGCGTTTGTTTCCAAAGCATGCTATGTTTAATGTAGAAAATAAATTAAAATTTCATCACATGCAAACAATGTTATTTTAGCATTTTTCTTGAAAACGGTTAGATTTATCGAAACAAATAAAGTATACCTTTTTTATGTCAAAGGATTAGGAGAACAAAAATATTCAGTCAGATTTCGCATAAAGTGTAGCAAAAAAAAAGTTGGAACCATTCAAATCAAAATAAAGGCTCGTATGTGGCGCCCTCTACAAAATCCGAAAAAACGGTGGGCAAATTTAATCCTCATCCCAAAAAACTCTCGTCAAAATATTTAAAACTTTACCATACTCCGTTAACAAACATTTTTGGAAAACATGTTATAGAAAGAGGTAGCGTTTATTTTCGGTCTAGAATAATCCCCTGAATTTTTTGCTCATAATTTCCGCACACCCTGTATACTAAAATATTGTTTTAATGTTCTTTATTGTAATAGCTTTAATACATATTATTGAAATATAACATTACAGTTGAAATTTGAAAAAGGCAATCATGTCCACAGTGCCGTTCCTGGCGGGTATGCAGCGAATGCCCCGCACGCAGGCGCCCAATTTAAGGGGCGCCAAATTCAACTATTCGCTACTCTTGCAAAAACGCACTTCTAATTGGAAGAAAAATCGGCATTAAAGGTATTAAAAATCAAATTATAGCAAAGCTGCAAACTTTGATTACAGGAAGAAACACTCAGTTGAGTGAATTGAGCTATATTAAATTTTTTGTTAATTTCCGAATGGACGTGTTTTATTTATGACCTATATTGTACGTTAATAGTCTATTTTATTTGATGTCGAAAATAATATTTTTGTCATATTTTTCGTCGTTTTATTTTATTACGCCCATTTTCATAATAAAACACTTACACTAAAGTGACTTTAGTCTTTAGTCTATAAGGAAACTATTCAGTTTAAACCTCAAACTAAAAATGATTATGAAAATTAGCCTTATCATCAAAATTTAAGCATAGTATATAGGGGCGCACAAAATTATTCTTGCACGCAGGCGTTCGCCACCCCAGGAAAGGCACTGCATGTCCAAATGGACAAGTGGACAAATTTCTTCGACGTATTCACTTTCTAATCTTTTATGTTTTTCTTTTCATTAAGGGCGCCGTATTCTTGAAACAGTGGTTTCTACAAATATAAATAATTTTAGACATTTAAGAACTGAATAATATAGAGTTTAGCAAATAACAAGGATGTTATTTCATGCCACCTGCAAATATTCAAAGGTACCGAAGTAAAATCAATATTTAACATCAGAAAGCGATCTATCCAATGAATTTTTAGGTACTGAAATCTTTCAAAATACGTATTTTTTAAAATTCAACTATAGATGTAAACATTGTTATAACATAGTTCTGCATACAAGATTGTTCACTTTTGTTTATAAGTATGTGAAAATAATTGTTAAAATGTGGGGTTAGAACAGCGAAATTATGTGTGTCATATAAATGCATTTTAAAAGTTATTACATTATTTGAGGAAAGTTTAAATAGTAAAAGTGGATAAACAAAACATCAATAATTCTATTTTTGATATTACTTTTGCTCTACGAGTTTTATCTTTTGAGTTTTCTGTACCTAACAAACACCATAAATTTGATCATTTTACGGCGAGAGGTACGGGCACCTTAATGTATTCTGTTAAAACAACGTGCCAAATAGAAATAACGCCATTTTTGATGTTAACTTGCTTCTGAGGCTTGAATCAATAAATTATCTAGTGTGATCAGCAACTGACCTGACAACATTAATAGCATCCACTAGTTGACTCTATTAAAATGTCCCAGTGAGACTCCGGCTTTAAAAATTATCGCACTGTACTACGCATAGTTTAAAAATAAAGGACGATATACCATAGAACAAGCGTTTCAAACACACAAATTTATAGGTTACTAATTTTGTACTAAAGTATTCAAGTTTTCAATTTCTTCGAAATCTGAGGTGTAAAGAGATATGGTAGTCATACGAAACCGTAAATATCACTGATTTCGTTAGATGTTCACACATATTCAACAATTCTGAAGGTATCTAACACAATAACTGATCCGTTTGGCTAAAAGGCTCTTTTCTTCCGCTCCCAAAGTTCTTAACTGAATTTTAAATATCCTTACCTATCAATAATCATTTATACATGTATGCCTTTATATAATAGCAATAAGTATTTAAATCTTTGTATATGCAATAAATTGCCCTACTTATATTAATTTATAAGTAGGCTTCTAACCTAAATAATTATAAAAATAAGTAAGATTATTAGTTTTTGTTATTTTCATGATATTAAGGCGGGGATTTTGTAGAAAAGAAATTGCACAGCCTGAGTGAGCGAAACGGCGAATCAATGAGGCCTGTGACAGTATACAAACCGTATAGGTCCGAACCGCACGGTTCTCTGAAGTTTATCGTACACTTTGACGTACATAAAAATGGAAGCCGTGATATATGTTATGATTTTACTCGAGGACACAAAATGTAAAATTAGCAATAAATATTAATCTGAAAGTGAAACACAAGTTGTCCTATATGTCCTGGCTAGTGAGTGAAGTAATTTGGTGGCTATGGCTGTGATAATGTTGCCGTAATTGCGAAATATTGGCGTAGTAACTGTGTGGCTAAAATTGAGGTATTTCAACATTTATTTTAATTATTCTTGTGATTTTATGAGCAATGAAAATTATCTCACGCACTAACGGGAACCTTTGTGAATACGTTGATATATAATTAACTATAAACCAATTATTTCAATTTTCTTGGATTTCTGTGTCCTCGCTTGAAGCCCTGTTAGACGGTAAAAATATGTATACAAAATCCCAGCCTTAAGATGTATTTCAGGTACCTAATACAAAGATGTGTTCGTATGTATATAGAGAACATATGAATAAAACGTTTTCTTCTTAAGGTGCTTATTGACTTGAGCATTTTACTCCGAATAGTGCACATCGGAATTCGAATAGTTAGTGCATCTATCCGAACAGAAATCAACGAGCAATACCTTTTTCGTGCCTTATCGGCAAATTCGACTTCCGCGGCGCGTTCGGGGTATCATATTCAAGTCAATACAAACCTTTAGATGGGTTTCCTGTGATAAAAGTAAAAATAAAAGTTTATGTGAACATGTGTCCAAAAATGATTAATTTCAAAGACACAGTTGATTAAACGTAGGTACCAATATTTTTGTTCATAACTTTGGAAGCATTAATTTAATGCGAATGAAATTTGGTTATTTTAAATTGTTGTTTTAGTGTGTGCATTTTTAAGCAGTCCATAGGCGTAGTGAAACAAGATGTTTTTCAGTTATTTATTCATAAGGACAATTATGAACATCTGAAAATATGGTGCCATACCAGATATCTTCCAAAATGCCACAATCTACAAACAACTGTTGGTAATCTTGTCTTACTTTTCCTTAAACTTGTCTCGGTCTTACAAGACAAGATAAGACCAGACCAAGACAAGACAAAGTTTAAAAAAAATTCTTGCAAAATGAGACAAGAAATATTGCTACCCTAATAACACAAGGACGTCCTATGAACATTAAAAGAATGTCCAAAGTCGGAAGTCCGGACATCCAGTAGACGCCCGTTTTTTGTTCGATGGACGTCCATAGGCAGTCCCACGGACGCACAAATGTCACAACTTCCTGCAACTCAGGGACGTCCACTACTGTACCACTTTCGAACCCACAGATGTCCGCCTCTGTACATACCAAATTTGTGCTACCCATGGATGTCCTGTTTTGAACATTTAATGGAGGTCTGCATTGGAATTACAGAAATACTTTTTGATAATATGTATTTATTGTTTTTCTAATTATTACATGAATAACAAATACATAAACAATTAAGAGTTACAAATAAAACAACTAACCAATAACATGTTAGTGTTAATGCACGTGAATCATTCCTCTTACTTTAAAAATAGAATATTGCTACTTAGTATCAAATAATGCTAACAGCTCATTACTCCACTTCATAGAAAATTAGAAAATAGTTTTTAATTAAATTTATAATATTAAATGAAATTATACAAGAATTAATTACAACACGCAACCAACTCTGCATCGAAGTTAAGATGATCGTATATATAAGGCAAGAAGTGAAAATATTATGCACATAATCATGGAACAGTACTGTTACTACTTTGCATTGTTTACTCACGCAATTCGTATTTTTTATATAATCACAAGCAATATACATCCAGTTTTAAGAAATTTTAACTACGTAATATGTTTATATATAAAATATCTGTGTAATATATTATACCAAAAATATTGTACTAATGACAACGCAAATAATTCACTATTCGACAAATGGCAGGTTAAGTCAAAAATATAAATTACATCTAGTTACTGAAGAGCGGAGAGTTTATATTTAACTAACTTTTAGCGTCCTAGTTTTGTCGGATATGGGCTCCATAATAATATAATTTCTTCAGTCTAGTTAACCTTTCATATTCGTTACAAAAATGAATAATGTTTGTTGGGTCTCTATTGAATATTATTTAGAAATTTATCATAAATGTTTCCTCTTCAACGCTTTCATCTACCGAATTATATTACCAAATGGATAATACTTTTTAGTTTTGCAGGTCTGTATGTCAGTCCATACCTGCACAGTGTTTCTTTTTTTTTGTAAAATAATGCAATTTCTAAAACCATGAAAGTTTATACCTATTTTTAGTCAGTCGCTAAAAATTAAGGAATTAAATGGCGTAATCAATCACTATAGTCCAATTCGATGAGACACGCTTTTTTAAATTTCCGGCAAAAGAAGTCCAAAGGCTTTAAGCCAAGATATCTCGGCGGCCATGATACCGGTCTTCCTTGTTCAATCCATCGTATCCCTTGACTTCACTAAGGTACTCCTGAACATTTTGTCGAAAATGAGGAAAACCATTGTGTAAGAACTACATTTGAAGTCGGACAGATAAGGAAACATTTTCCAGAAACCTAGGCAGAAGGAACTAGAGATACTGAACCCTATCCATTTGATTTGGTAATATTAATGGTCAAGCGATCATCGACAATTCTTGCCTAAAAATTTAAGAAAAGGCGTTGTTGGAAATTATTTCTCTGAATCGCATGCGGATATTCAAAATGTTTACATAATACTGTTTGAGTATTATGTAAACATAGCTGCATCTTTAACTAACACGTCAGCTGTAAATCTGGTATTTTGAGTATTTTATCACGCTGTACATGGTACGGATATAATTGAGCTTGATTTACCTGGTACTTATTCTCTTCAACAATTTCTACAATGTGTTCTATAGCGGCTGTAAACCTACTCCGTTGATGTCCTGGACCTCCATCTCTTTCACGATTCGGTTGCAAACTTTCCATGTCACGCCCGCGTTGCACTACCGCGGTAAAAGTAGCTGAGTTTGACACATGGAAAATCATTCTGCGTGCAGATGAGAAGCTGATAAAGCATTTTTTTACTTCGCCATAAATTAAAATGATATCCATCACTTCTGAATTACGATACACGTAAGCTATATTTGACCCTTGAGAAACTAATGTAAACACTATCGTAAAACCGTTAATGCTACAATTGGACTTCAGTATTCGGAATCACGTACATTCAGACAATGCTAGAGACTACAGTAGCCTAGCGATGTAAGTTGAAAATAATACTTCAATAACTTTCTTCTAGGAAATGAAGATTTTACAAAAATTTTTTTACGATATTGACTTCATTTTTCATGACGCATCTACGAGTATATCCAAATTTTTTTGGATAAATTGTGAATCGCCCTCTAGAGAGTATCTCAAACTCAATAGTATGGATCTGTCTGTGGCCGTGAGGACAGAAAAAATTTAAGTAAAATTTGGGACATGTGCTGTTAAATGGGATGGGGTAAGCTCTATTTTCAATCGAAAGTATCATCTTTGGTATTTGACAGAAACGACTAATGACGTCATCAATTATATTTTTTCAAGAAACAAACCCAAATTTTTTTCCTGTCGAAAATCTCTTTTTTTTTCTAATGAACCTTTATTTGAGAAATTTTTCTGTATTCCTTCCCGTTTAAAAGCTATAAGCAATATCATCCTAAAGAGTCAAAAAAATACCACCTAAAAATCACAGTAGCGGTGGAAGAATCAAGTTGTTGCAAAATAATTGAATGTTCGTTGTTTAAAGTGCATAAACACACAAAAATACTTATCATTACTCAATACGAACGTCAAACTTTTGTGCTTACAAATGTTTTCTCATTCAGGAAAAGTGACGGCGGGTCACAAAAAAATTCAAGAGCTGTGGAGTTATATCGAGAAAGGTATCCAAAGCGCCTCATTCCTGGTCATAGAACCTTTACAAGATTGAAGGCGACCTTGCGAACGAAATGAAGATGCGTTTTCTGCTCGGAAAAATCAATTAATTGACCGAAGGGTAAGAAAAAAATGTTAATACAGCTAGACTGTTACAGCATTTCGAACAAAATCCACGAGATTCTATACGGCAGGCTAACCGCGAATTGAATTTGGATAAATTAACCATTCAACGAATTTTAAAGACCAGTGATACCCACTGACTACAAAATTCACAATTTGTGGTATTTGCCTGAGCGTCACATTGAAAATACTTAATTCTATAGCTCCAATTGTCCAGTTCAAAACTAATGTCGTTTTGTATGGTGCTCCATCATCGGAAGACATTTAATTGGGCCTTATTTTTATGACTTATTTAATATACATTGAACAGCGCGAGTTACCTAAATTTCTTACAAGAATAACTATCTGCACTTCTGGAAAATGTGCCTTTGCAGCTAAGGAGAAACCTATGGTTTTAGCACGACGTAGCTACACCCCACAAGGCCAGAATAGTGCAGCAATATTTAGATAACACTTTCCCAGAAAAATGGATTGGAATTAATGGACCTAAAAATAAGATTTACAAAACACCTTCAAATTATATTAATCATTTGAAAGAAAAAATTATAAATGCTTGTAATGAGTTAAACGGCGAAATGTTAATAAACGCAGTCCACAAAGAAGTTAGGCGAAGATTGGATATGTGGATATGTCTGAAATGAGAGGTCATATAGAGAATATATTGTAATATGTGTCTAGTATGAGGGCATTTACCTCATTTTTTAAGTTTAGCTATTGTTATCGTCACCTTCTGTTTTAAACTGTGTTAAAGATTTATCGAGTTTATCCTTGTATTTATTTTTATTCCTTCAATTATTTTCCAACGACAACTTGATCCTTCCATCGCTGTGATTTTTAGGTGGTATTTCTTTTGAGATTATTTAGAATGATATTGCTTATAAGTTATAACTTTTAAACGAGAAGTAATACAGAAATTTTTTTTAATAAAAGATTTTTAGAAAAAAAGAACTTTTTTTAATTGATGACGTCATTAGTCGTTTCTGCCAAATCCCAAAGATAATACCTTCGATTGAAAATGGAGCTTACCTCATCCCATTTAACACCACGTGTCTCAAATTTTATTTATTTTTTCTCTCCTCACAGTAGACCGATACTCTCGAGCTTGATACACCCTGTACATATATGCATATTTAAGGTTCATCCCGCATGAAGAGAAAAAGACGGGCATTAAAAGTCAACGTATTTTATTGCGAAACAAATTAACATAATAATACAAATTATATAACAATAACAATATGCAACATAGGTAGCGTCATAGATCCAGTCTGATGCGTAGGTAAATCTATTTAATGCTGTTTAAAACCCGCCTCCACCGCCGCTGAGGGCGCCGATGCCTCCATGGGAGGAATGGCCCTCGTACCTTACTTTGTAGTCGATTCCGTGTTTGCCGGCTACATAATCAACAATGCGCTTTCTGCCGTCAGGCTGCAGGAGTTCGTAGCGGCCTTTGGTTTCCTTGCCGTCCCTGACTTCGTACTGACTCTTGATATCGTGGTGCTTCAGGTCACGAACAGCGTAGTCCCACTGATAGTGAGGTGGCGCCTAAAATAACGTTATGATAATGTTATGTCATCAACATAAAATTTATTACAAAACATGATTTCATTCCAATCTACGATCATAATGTAGAGTTAGGTTTAGCACTAAAATGGACAAATCTGAGTTACTATCGTAATTGTTTTCAGTTGGGTCATGGTAGGACAAGATATTTTCACTTATAATATAAATTATTTCTCGAAATTTACGCTCGTGTGGTATTTGGTAAGAAAATTTCACACCCCAAGTATAAATTAAACCTTACATTTTAAATTAATTAGACTCGGTCAAGATATTGTTGTTGTTGACATATGTTGATTTGTCATTTTTATTTAAACGGTTCTGTCAATTACTAGTTTGAAGCGTATGTACGTTGAGTTTAATAAGTGTATAGTGAAATGTCGCGTAAATCAACAAGTTATAAGAGAAGAAATTCAAAATCTATACCAGATAACACTAGAAAAGGAAGTGTATGGAAACAATTTGTTGAATTTTGCAGGCATATCGACCATATTTCGTTAAATAAAAAGAATACCAACTTTATTTACATCAAATGCTAAATTTCAGATGAGTAGTAGTTCAATCTATCGTTCTTTGGCAATTTTAATTCAGTAAAAGTTGGTAGACATATATTTTTTACAAGTAACACGACGCAATTTCGAATAATAATAATTCATAAGGTATATCCACCACATTTCATATATATTTAAGATGCCAATGTGTAGATTATAACTTCTCAACTGTCAAAAAATTTCTACTTAGTTATCGCCACGCCACGAAAAAATTTCTGGAAAATTTTCTGGTTGCCATGGTAACGAGTCAAAAATAAAGTAATTTTATTAGTTTTAAAGTAGCGGTATACTCGCGTCAAGAATTCAGACGTCTTACGTCACAACTGACATTACACATTTGTTTTTATTGTCAACGTAATTTTCGATATTTGATCGCGTTAAAAACAATATTTTTTTACAATTTAGTGCAATATATAATGTAAACTTTTAGTCTAGTATATAGTTTTATTACTATTAGTTGCAGTTTGCACATATGTCTGCACTGTTTCTTGTAATTAATATTACAATGCAACTTTGAAAATATATTCCATGATTTTCTTAATTTAGAAGTGTATAGAAGAATATATGAAAATACCATTGCTTTATTTCATTATTACTAGGAACTGAAATGTTATTATAGTTGTAAATATGTGAAAAACTGATCTAGATGTCAATCGTATCCTTAAAGGTCTTACATGGGTCAATATAACACGGAGACGGTAGCGCGCGGAAAAATCACCAGGGCGAGGCTTTATCCCTTACTCAAGGGTGGTAACATCCTTAGTCTAAGGAATAAGCGCACGCTAATCAAGGTGATGCTTCAAGCGCAGCTAACGTACGGCTCCGCGGCATGGAGCTACGCGGCAAAAAGCCACATAAAAAGACTACAGGCCGTGGAAAACATAGCCTTACGCACAGCCGTCGCTGCGCCTTGGTATTTCAGAAACACAGACATAAAACGAGACCTAGACTACACAGACCTAACACAAAAAACCATTAACAAAGCCACAGACCACGACAACCCCTGCTTAGGCAAGCTGTCGACTACGCCCCCGCCCCGACAGACAAACACAAACGTCCAAAACACCAATTGCTTGACCTTCCTCCTGACAAAACATATTGTGTACATATTCTTAAAATAAAGAGTCATAATTGACAAATTGTCTAGTTGTCAGCCGTAATTTCTATTCTCATAAAGTTCTTACACCGATCAATAGAGAAACATAATTTGATTACATATATAATTTTGCCATTATTATAATTTGCACCATTCACCTAAAGGTAACAACAGTGGCAGTAAGAAATGTCTTTGAGATAATACTTTTGAATGTTTAATTTTGTATTTCGGCTGAATTGTAAGGCCTGGATTCATAGATTTGTGTTAACACCAGTTACACTACTTATCACTTCAGAATATATTTGAATTATTGTTTCTAGTCATTAGTGAATCATAACTCTAGAAAAAAATACATGCCTATTACATAAATTTAAACAAAAATATTAACTATATAATATATCGTATTGTTAAATGTACCTAAGGACAATAAAAGTAGAAACAATATAAATGCTGCTTTACTTTTAAATTTTATTGGAATTAGTATGAATTTTAAAAGAATAAAACGCCATATTAGTAATATTATGGTATTAGTTTTACATTAAAAGAAAAAAAACAGGTGGCAATTTCACCGACAAATTTAATACTGAAAATTTCAACGTCACTATGTATTTTGAAAATCAATGCATTTGATTCTTTATTGTATTTCAATCATAATTGATATTTTCCAAATTTCTTACTTCAAAATTAATTCGATTTTAATATACCTAAACTACCAAATTAGTCAGAATAGTCTAAATATTTCTATATAAAGAATAACATTTTTGGTCAGGCACATATATACTTCCAATATAATTTAAATAGTAAAAATCTTAATCAAATGCAGATGGACAGTTCAAAGTGAAGAGAGTATAGTTTGCAATAACAGATGAAAATGCAAGTGAAAAATAGTACGTACTACTCATACATAATAATGTTAAATGTATGTAACTCAAAACTATCAACGAAGACATTCACATAGAGAAAGATATTTGTCTATGTTCTTTTAGTTTCATATTTCCATATCTTTCAATATTCATATTTTTCAAGTTGTACAAACATATTCCATTGAAGTTAAATTAGTTTTAAAGAAGGTTAGCTGTGGTATACCTCGTGTATTTATTTTAATTTAAAAATTTTATAATCCCACTTCAATCTCGGGGGGTGAAGATATGTTTGTCTCTAGACTGAAAACTATTAGTACTTGAACTAAGCCACAAGGAAAATATGTGAATTTAAGTATGTATTCTTTTTTTATTTTATTTAAAAATTATTCTGAAGACCTGCACCATATAAAATGTTTAACATACATCAATAATAGTAACTATACTGTAACTGTCTGTGTTTTTCATATGTATATTTTTATAACAACTAATTCACAATCTATATTTTTAGTGACAAAATCTTTAGGAATAATATTTAGTGCCAAAATTAAATAATAGATATGTACCGTATTAATTTTTAAAAAATATAATACAGCATGTAATTTATTTCTTCAGTACAAAATCTATTACCATTCTTCACATTTAACTATGATCATAAACATTAAAAGTATTATTATTTAGAATGTTGTTAAATTAATCCATTTTCTAATTAATACAAAAACTCAAACACACTTACCCTATAGTCTTCGTATTCTTCGAGATGGTGTTCACCATATCCACCAAGTCCTTGTCCGTATACAGTCACTATCGCGACCAAGAGAAACGCTAAAACCTGTAAAAGAGAAAAATGTATCCAATTGCTGCCTTAATCACCAAATAGTAGCCTCTGTTTCATTATCAATTCCAGAAATATATGTGTATAAAATTTCGTCATTTACAAAATAAATAAATAATCGCCAATATTTGACAAAAATTTTGTAGAAATTAAAATTGATTTTACATTACTTACAAATCTACCGTACATGGTTGTGTAAATCTATGAGTATGTACTATTTGTCGAACAGTTTAGTTGACTGTGATAATAAACACCACCTCCTCGATATTTATACTAGTCAATGACAAAATTTGCGTGAAAGGGTTGATTTTTTATTAGAATTAAGTAGCGAATGTTACATATCTATAACATGTACATACACTTATTATGATAATCAGTACAAATTTCTTATTCATACAGCGAAATATACCTAATGTATAATGACTTTCCATAGTAGAGAAAAGTTATGTCATCTAGGTCGATTAATTAATTTAATATTTATACTATTTAATAAGATATTTAAAATAAAATGATTATTGTGTTGAATTTGTACACATGGAGATCTAAAATGAAATTAGCGTTATTCAGTAAATCAGTATCTGCAATGAACACGAAATATTCCTCATCTACAGGGTGATTCTAAAATATGTAGAGGAATTTATATATCGACTAATAGTTATTTGTGCAACAAGTACAAAAAGTAAGTGTTTATTGCACGCGACGTGAAATTGTCGACAACACATTGAGTGCAATAAACACTTTTTGTACGAGTTGCATACAATATTTTTTCTACGTTCATGCAAAAACCAAATAATGTTTTATTTAGATGACACAAGTCTAGGAAAATATGACGTCGATTTGAACGTTTATGTTTGTCATGATGAGAAAACGCTGTAGTAGAATGACAGATGAATGCAATAAACATTTTATTGCACTAGTGCAATAAAGAACCACTTTTTCCACTAAATATAGTTCAATAAAGTTTTGTTTTTTTCATGAACGTAGAAGAAATATATTGTTTGCATTAGCGTTACTCAGTAAATCACTATCTGCAGTAAACATGAAATATTTGTCGTCTACAGGGTGATTCTAAACTAGTAGGTAATCAAATGTATAGATCGGCTAAAATAGATTGTTTGAATCCAATTTACCCCGCTACCAAAATGCACCCCTATAAAAATAGACCTTTAAATTGAAATAAAAAAGCACACTACTAATGCTAATAAATATAAAATAAATTGACTGTAATAGGAGTAGTCTTTGTTTCATCTTGTATTTTTTATACTGCATATTTTGATGGCATGTACATCAGTAAGCAGATAGGTAATTTAATTCGAAAAGTTGGAGCAAATTCGTCACACCTTAAAAAGAAGGTTATAAACGCTGAAACTCCTTAATTAAGTTGGATAATAAAAGAGATATGGATTTATTTATTTATATTATTTTTCAAATATTGCGAAAACACTGTTATATGACGATGGATGCCAGTTTACATCAGTTGTTCGAGAGACGTTGCGTCCTCACTTGATGAATCCACATACTCGTATAAGATCTAGGGATTGATTCAACACGGATACGAAGATCTTCGAGGTTAAGTATTTTGTTCGTGTATACCATGGTCTTTAGGATGGTTAAAATATAGGACTGCATCATCTTATAAAAGCCACATTTGTTAATAGGTTGACCGTTGATCGGTCAGGCCCAAACATTTATCGAAATTATGGAACAAAAGCCCGCGAAAAAAGTTTTTTTTCGCAGTTCGGGTACTTTTTTCACGATCAAGTCACCTTTGACTTGACACTAACTTCATATTATTATAAAAACGTATTGAAAAATAATAAACCTAGTGGCAAATACTTTAGACAATTGGACAAAAAATATTGTTTACATTTCGTGCGCGAAATTAGTGTTTTATTGCGCTTTCGAATGATTTTTTGTCTTGATCTACGATCTTGACCAAAAATTCAAATTCTTACGCGCAATTAAAAAAAACACTGATTTTACGCTCAATATAAAAATAACTATTTTTTACGATCGCGTGTTTTTGTTTCCTTTCTTCAAGATAGCGTACTTTTGTGCATCGCCGTTAAAAATGAGTAATTTTGCATAGGTATCTATAGTGATGAAAAAAGTCGTCTTTTTGACAGTTGGACAAAATAGTATACTATTCAACGAGCATATAATGATGGGTATTATTCACGAGGTGAAGTTTACGGCCACGAGCCGTAGGCGAGTGTCCTAAATCACCGATATACGACACACACGAACGAAGTCGCTGATGGCTCGGTGTAGATGCTCCTTCCCTTCCAAGCGCGGGTCCCGGGTTCGAATCTGGTCTAAGAAAATTCATTTTTTATTTTT
This sequence comes from Monochamus saltuarius, assembly GCA_025584915.1. Taxonomy (NCBI): domain Eukaryota; kingdom Metazoa; phylum Arthropoda; class Insecta; order Coleoptera; family Cerambycidae; genus Monochamus; species Monochamus saltuarius. Next base: position 78,219,284 of record CM046721.1, on the reverse strand, counting down.
TTTTATATGTACAGCACTGAATTGAAAATATTTAGTGGTTTACACGATACAATTTTAAAAACCGATTGTTTGTAGCAGAACAATATAATATTATAGCTAAATCAAGGAAGCATCTGACAGTAGTGATTAATGACTCATAGGAAATGATTCAATTTCAGCATTATAGTATATAAGAACCACCACCTCCTACGTGTATTCTCTGTGAATATATTTTCGATTAACATTACGAATATGGTGATAAAATATCCGATATATAGGCTTCTAACTGTAGCTGATATGATTATACTGAATAATGATCTTGTTGATTTTTCACAATAAAAATTATTAACTCGTCAGATATGGATGAACGAACATCCTCCATAACTAAGCGGTTGACAACTTGAACTTGAGAGCGATACAAAGAAACGCATAATCGTCTATATAATTTTCCATTAAGCTAGTTAATGTTGCCTGATCACAAGCAATTCATCATGATAATTAGAATATAATTAGTAAGCATAATATCTCCTTGCGGACTGAAACATTTTAATAACGGGTTCTTTTTGCAATTACGTTCTTCCAGGGTATGTATTTTCTTGGTCAATCTTTGTAGAATCATAGGATATCAGTGAAAATTAGCATATCAATGTAATGAACAATAATTAGCATAAAGCAAGTGGAATCAACTTTCCAGTACCTACTCTTTTAAACATAGAGCGTGTTTCTAAAAGGTTTGCACAAAACACTAGCACAAATTCTTGAGGCTAAAATATGAGAATCTACCCAGTTTACATTAGCCCAAAAGTTGATAGTTTCCGAAATAGAGAATTTCATTATTTCTTAATGATTCGCACGAAATTTGGTACCTAGGGGGTTTATAGTGTAGTAATTGAGGTTATTGTTGTGTTATTTGTCAGACATTCATGTTGAACTTATTGTTAATATTATTATTCATAGAATTTTTTGATATGGTATGTAAATTTAACGATAAGCTCTGATGATGGATATTTAGCCGAAAACGTTTAACTAGGATTTTAAAAAGGTTTAATACACACTTTAAAGTACAGTTTTAATTTTTCTTAAAACAAACATCGCATTAAGTATACAGGGTGAGTCAGAAAGAACGGGTCAACACTAAGTTGGAGATACTAGATACCAAAAGAAATACGGTGAAATTAGCGCCCTCTAGGAGCAACGTCGAAATAAACTTCAAATTCGTAATTCCCACACCAAAATACCCAACACTACCACTATCAATTTTCAGGATCATTCTATTAAAACTTTCTCAATTATTGAGAAATTTCAGAATAAAATTTAAACCTTGAACACCCTGTATTTCTTAAACCAGCGACATTCGTGTAAGGCACGATGAGCTCAAACATAATATTTTGGTATCTAGTATCTCCAGCTTAGTGTTGACCCATTCTTTCTGACTCACCCTGTATATTAAATCAGTTAATAGATTTTTTGTTTGCAATTTCTCTTAAAAGTATTATCATTATTATTCAAGACACGAGGAGAAACAGTTACAGTTATCCAAAAATCTTATAATCGAATAATCTCAATAATAAACATTTTCCTTTGTCCGAATATTTTACAGTGTACAGAAAAACATGCAGCATTAAAGATATAGACCTCAAGTTTGGTAGAGTCCAGTTTCTTTACAGTTTCCACCTGCATGTAAAATTTGAACAAAAATTGGTTGGCGTCAAAATTAGAAGGCGTTAAAGGAGTTTTAACTGTCAAAATAGCAATTTAACTATAAGCAAGATTTTCTCTCACATATTTAGTAGATAAACAATTTCCAAATATAACTTTTGTACTGCTTTAAGTTTTCCCAGAATGCACTATTCACGATCGAAGTTTAAAAATCACGCGTTTTTAACAGGGAAGCATATACAGGGTGTTTCAATTAAAATTTCACACCTAGAAACTATCTGAATTAACAACAAAAAAAAAGAACAGAAAAAACCTCTGGCACGTCGATTTTCTTTTCAAAGGGGACACATGATGACGTATGTTTTGGTGTCTTGGTCTACTCCAGACAGGGGCATAAAATACCCCTAAAACTTTACACGACACTCTATGTTGAGTGACATCTCATTTATAAGCTTTTTCAATTCTCCTTACGACGACTTTTTAAGTTTTGGTTTGGATATGACAATATCATCACTTAAAGAAATAAATAAATTAATAAATGTTATTTTGTTAAATGTTTAAATTCGTTTTCTTCTGCTTCCATACAATAATAAAATCTTTGGTCCACTTCCGAACGAACATTTCGAAGCATTTGGGGCATTATTTGATGACATTTTCCAACAATTCGCCGACTAAGCTCCTCAAGTTCGGTCATGTTGCATAAATTTACGACTTTAAGTATCCCCATACAAAAAAGTCTAAGGACGTTAGATTTGATGATCTGAGAGTCTAGTCAATTAAACCGCTGCAACCATTGCATTGTTATTTTCCAATACTTTCACAATCAGCGGACATATATTTGTTAGATATTTCCATCCAGATTTCCCTGTAGGAAGAAAGGCCCTATGAGGTGGTCTCTCAGTTTACCCGTCCACACATTCAATTTCCTCGATTGCTGCGTATGAGTTTCATGAAAAATGCGATTTTCATCACTCCACTAGCGGTAACTATGGCAGTTGACTCGACCATCTAGTTGGAACGTACAGTCATCGGAAAATAGAAACTCACAGAACTGCAAGCGGCGATAAGGATCGTACTCATTAATTTGTACAAAACTTATTTTCTATGTGTGATACTTTCGGCTTTTTAAGATTCGGTAGCAACTAGGTACAGGCATTTCTGAAGTACTTGCTGACTCAAATTTGGTTCCATTGCAATGTGATCCAGGACAGCTACCTGATAATCCTCATTATGTACGACCTGTTCACGTTGATGCTTTCAGTTTGCAACCGATCCAGTTTCCGAAAATTTATGCAGGATTTATCCAGGACATATCGATGCGAAGTGTTTTGTCAGAATGACTATCATGAAAAATCTGTGCTGCCTGTGCCATGCCCAGTCATTATTTTTGTACAACAAATTAATTAGTACCACTTTTTCAGCAATTGTATAAACCATTTTTGCGAATTGGAATTCAATCTACTTTGTGATGATTTTACGGGATATTGTCTCGATAAGACAATACTCCTTTAAAGTAAAACAGGTAAAAAAGTTGAAGTATTGAAGTTTTTATATTGACAGATAAACAAAACATCAAAACAATTTTTTTTATATAAAAATTGTTGTAGAATGTCGTCAAATAACACCTGAAATGCTTCAAAATGTGGAGCAAAAATTATATTATTGCATGGGAGCGGAGGGAAACCAATTTGAACATTTAATAAAAGAACATTCTTTCATTCATTGATATTTTGCCTTATTCTTTAACTGATGATTTTATTGTCATATCCATATTTAAAAAGTCGTATGTCTTTGTGAGCAGAATTGAAAAAGCTTTAAAATGACGTGTACCTCAACATAGAGTGTCATTTAAAGTTTAAGGGTATTTTATACCCTTGCCTACGGGGTAGCTTTCAAGAGACCAAAACTTACGCCATCATGTGCCCCCCTTAAAAAGAAAATCGTTTTTTTAATTCCGTTATTTTCCAGGTGGAAAATTTTAATTGAAACAATCTATATGAGTATGCAAGTGCGATCCTGATAAGTTTGAAACCTATATTTTCAACGGTTTTTAAGTTCAAAAATTGAGTTCTACTTCCAATATTTGTTTTTATTTATGAATATTATCTACTGATAAGTAGTTTTCTTTTTATTTTACAAAATACAAAAACTGTATAGCTGAAGATATTAATTAATTTTCATTAAACAAAAGTGCAATAACCATATAGATCTATATTATAGATGATAAACAAACTCATATTATGATCCATTAGATTTCTCCTCAGAATCATATTGTGTATCTAAAGTATGCGTAATACTTTGTATTGATATTAATTTGAGCAGTTGAACTTGGCATTATTTTTATTCCAACTCTAAGCTATGCAGCTCGTGTCAATAACCACAACCGGTTTTTAATTCCTTAACCAAATACCAAGCCACGGCGCTCTAACGGCATCGTAAACTTGCACCGCAGCACTTACGAGCCCATTTAATTCCAAGTTATGCATTTGTTACAGAAGGCTACTAAAGCTGAGGATTTAAGATCGGACGAGGAATTCTTGACTGCTTCGGAATGCACCCTCCAACACTCTCGCTCCTCTTCTTACAACACCGCGTCCGAATGCGAGCATCGCTACTCCCCCTGGTGGGAGTACGGGAAAGACGACGTTCGCGAAAACATATCCAAGGAGAAGATGGTACTGGCTGTGGGTTGTCCAGAACTTCCTTTAGCTACAGACGTGCTGAAGCCTTCGCCAGACGTTCCTCCAGGCAAAATCGTACACGAAGTTACTGAGACGACTCACATCAAGGTCCAGCAGTCACACACTATGGGAGTCTCTTCTTTTGTCCTAACTTCCGAGACCGTCAGAGATAAGAAGAATGAGGGAGGCGTTAAGAGGGAAGAAATCATAAAAGTAACGGATGCGGATGGCAATGAAGTTGTGATTCCTTTAGGGGTCGAACAAAGGATCGATGAAGAAGACCTGATGAAACGGATGAAGGAGGTAGGTAGGACTGATGATGATGCATGGAAAAGTTATCATAACGTCACCAAACAAGCCATTAAAGGTTTCATTTAGTAAAACCCATACATTTTAAATTGTTTTGGAATTCTTTGAAAATTGTAGTTTCTATTTATAAATTCAGAATAATGTGCCATTTTTTTAAAATATAAATCATGTTTTTTGCCCAAATGTCACAAATTATTGATTTACTGCCAATTTTAAATAATCTCACTCTTTTTAATACAACGCATTTTTAAGAAATAAATGTCATACTATACTAGACGGTCGAAATTCTAGATAGTAGTTAGCTTGTGGACAAGCGCGACAGGCGAAGCGTGCGAGGAGCAACATTTCATAGAGGTACTAAATTTGAAGGCGATCACATAAAAAATATACAAAAATAATTGCATTACATAATATCCATTATTTTTAGTAGAAACAGTGATATAACAGTGTTTGCCAATTTCGAGGCGTTAGATAATAAAAGTTATTTCCAGATTTTAAATTTTTATCTTGTATTATTATTAATTACCCAAGGTCAAAAATAATAAATAGTGACTAATACAGAACACAGAGATGAGTACGCGGAAGGTGAGGATGGCATGATTACCTAAGCGTGCCACTTGAGAAGAGTTCAAAGCACACAAAATTATCAAAAATAAGTTGACATTATTTAAATATGTCCCCTGTGCCATCCTCTCTACAAATTAGAATGCCCACCAACACCCTCTTACACCTACCTGATGCGCGGATATCACACTTAAGCCTTGTCCTCATGGACGCAAAATTTATCCATTTTTGCACATATTTTGCAACATCTGTTTTAATTAAGTATGGCGGGAAAATCTCAACTTTTGATAAATTCTGCAAAACACTAAAATACTACAAATATTATTGCTAGGTACTTGCATTATTATGTATGTTAATAAATTTGTTCTGAGTTTCTGACAGTCTATCATTGCAGTGTCATGATGAAAATGATAGGAAATGTTATAGTTGACAGAAATTGTAGAGATTTTTCCACCATTAAACAAATCGCGCAAATATTTGCGAATTCCTCATTGTAGAAGACAGAAGGCTTTAGAATACATACATACTATTGACTATTGGTTACTAGCAATCGCACATTAACACTTGCATCATATCGTACCGCTTTCTGTATGCCCTTCAAGCATCCATGTTTCGTCAAAATTTAATATACTCTTCGACCCAGATTCTGATCTTTTAATATTTATTTTAAATAATTTTCGCCATATCACTGTTTCGTCTTTTTCTATCAGTATAGTCTCTCCGATTTCATTTATACGTGAATTGACCTACTGTAATTCATATGTCACGCATAATTCGCAAAAGCACGCTTGTATATATATTCTAGGCAAAGTTTCACCTTTTAAGATACAGCAATCTATTTTTTTTTGTCGAAAACTCATTTTAAAAATACCATCTTCCTTCCACGACTTTCCATTGTATTTCTGTACCACTTTTTTATTTGCACTATTATACATAGACATATGCTACTCACGTACATTTTTGTTAATGAAATACATATTTCAACATCACTTACACTTATATTTTGACCTCGCGCCCTAAACTCTTCATACATATCATCATCCGATATTTCTCACTTGTTAAATTAGGACGATTTTGAGAAGACGCTGTAGACCTTGAATTAATCTTAGAAACAAAAAATCACTAATAAATTAAATTAGCAAAAAGATGTACCTACCATAAATTTTGCCCGCCCATGATAGCGCTGGAAATGGAATAGGTGGATCCGTTAATTCATCGCAACAAATAGAAGTTGCGGCGCATGCGTACTTACTGCAGCAAAAGCTGTGTAATCGGGTAAGCTCTCAGATATATGCGGCACTCGATTTTATATGAAAAATATAGAGGCACCTATGTTTCTTTATGTAAACTGCTTTAAATTGTGAGCAGGTTTTTAGCATGAGTCACTCTATAGATTTTCGGCCGTTTAGTATAGAATCAGTGATATCTTAAGTATTATCACAGACACACAGCGCAAGGATTTTCTTTACAGATATATTTTTAAAATAATGTAAATGTGTTCCTTTTGCCACGTTTGTGTGAATTATCTCTGATTGTAACGCGACCTATTTGGTAATTTTATTACTTATACTATACTTTTTATATTGTTATTTATTCTAGTAAAATTTAATTTGCCTTTTGCCGAACAAAAACAATACATGTGCTTATTTTCGAATATCTAACTAACCAGATTTCTATTTTCTGATAGAAAGCTTGTGCACGTGCATATTACTAATTACATAATTTGTTAATTATTATACGTTTAATGATAGAAGTTGCATATATTTAAGTCTGTTTATGTAAATTGCGTTGTATATAAATACAACTAATTCATAGAGCACAATTTAGTTATTTATTGACAACCGTCTTAGATATATAAACTCTTATCAGTAACGTATTAGTCTTGTAAATTGGTTTTAATGTTTGTTTGTTTTTCATATTTTACTAAAATATATTTTTTTAATTGTTTTGCATTTTTATTTTTTAATTTCGTATTTTGCTTGCTTCTAAGTTTGATACAATCTCTTTTAAAATTACTATCACACAACAGGTAAGTATCTAATTTTCATAAAAATTAATAAAAAAAACAAAATTTTTAATTGTCGCCACCAACATAAGTTTTTCGTTTATACTCCCCCCCTACATATGTACAATATTTCTGTCACTATAATTAATATGTCTTATGTAGGGTACTTAACAGTGGAATAAAAAAATATATATAAAGGTCATGCAGGGTCAGAAAATGTATTTAAATAAAAAACAAATTAATTTAGGATGCATGTTGTTTCAGTAAAAATTAGTACCTATATAACTAGGTATATATAAAAAATAGATAATAGATTTGTCTAGCATCTAATAATTTTGCCAAAAGTGTCAATCGTATAACTTCTATAAAAAAAAGAATTGTAGTGTCTATAGAGGGTGTCTAATCTCATTCATTTTAACCACGTGTTTGGAAGGCCTAATAATGGCATAAAATAAAATAAAGATGCAAATTAACCCATAACTGCCGGTAACACGGCGCACATCCACATGGAACATTCGAGCGTTGGAATAGGCCGATACTGCGTTGATTTGGGAGTCATGAATGAATGGAGGTCGCCATCTGTCATTAATAATAATAATAATGATGATTTATTGATGTCAATGCATACAAAAATAAATATTTACACAAGTCACAATAAGAAATATGACACTCAAAGCGTCAGTACTTAAAATTAAGTCAAATCACATACATTAATTTAATAGGACAAGATCAACAAAATCGTCATTAAAATAATCATTAAATGAATAAAATGCTGTCATTTTGAGAAAGGTTCTTATTCTCATTTTATAATTAGTATTACATAGGCGTTTAATTTCTTTAAGAAGTTTATTTTAAAAATGCTCACAGTAGTAATTAGAACGGACTTTAGTCTTATTTAGTCTAAAATAGTCGGGGTTAATATTGCCTCTGTATCTAGTAGGGTATGGTCCATACAGTGTTGACAAAATATATGAATATTTTCCGTTATGTACAGAAGACATTCCAAAATGTACAGTTAGTAGTATGCCGTAGCTCTTAAAATACTACCTACAGTCCGCCCTGTAGGGTAACCCTGCAATAATGCGAATGCATTTGCGTTGTAATTGAAAAATTGCATCATCGTGACAACAATGACCCCAGTTCAGGATAGCATAGCACAAATTTGCATGAAAAAACCGTAGTAAGCTGTCAACAATGTTTTTAACGAAAAACAATTAACAAGACTTCTAATTAAGAACATCATTTTCGATAATTTTTTAGATAGTGCGTCAATATATTGCTTCCAACACATCTGATGGTCAATATTTACACCAAGAAACTTTACTTGAGTGGTATAATTAGGAAACTCATCCTAGTCATTTATATGAGGCAAAGTAAACAAAATAGACTAAGTTTTATCCTGATTGAGATATCTTATTTGCCAAAAACCACTGCTTTACGTTATTTTGTGTTGTTTGTACATTTTGCTGAAGGGCACTGACCTGATCCGTCCTGTTTAAAATGGTAGTATCATCCGCAAAGAGTTTGATAGACCATTAATGTAAATAAGAAACAGTACAGGTCCAAGAATCGACCCCTGCTGTACTCAATGATTCATGGTTAAGCATGATGATTTACTCCCATTAAGAGACAAACTGTGATCTGTCACTCAGATATGATTCAATAAGTGATATAATATTTAAATTAAAGTTATAACAAGATGTTGTGGCTCACACAATCAAAAGCCTTAGTAAGATCATAAATAGTACAGAAACAATGTTTCATTTTCAAGTTCCACTTAGAGTGTGTTAATTTGTTTATTGCTAGCGCAGTAGATTCTTTATTACGAAAGCCAAATTGACCGGAGTGAAATAGATTGTTTTGTTCAAAATATTGATTTATTTGTTCCTTTAGAATATTTTCCAAAATTTTAGCTATGATTGGAGTTAAGGAAATAGGTCTATAGTTTGACGGGTCATCCATGGATCCCTTGTTATAAAAAGGGATGACTTTTGCTAGATAAGAATGTCGGGGAATACATTCTTCCTGATTAGTTAAATATGTAAGGGGACTAACAATTAAATGTTTAATTGTTTTTATCATTTTTACGTTGATATTATATGGATCTATACTTGTTGTATTTTTTGAGTTGACCTATAATGTCCCTCATTTCATTGAAGGTGACTTTGCGAAAGCTGAAATTAATACGTATGATGAATATAATCCTCAAAGCTAACATTAGTACTTGACAAATTATCAATAATATTCTAGGCAATATTGGCAAAGAATTGATTAAAAGTAACAGTCTAAAAAGAGGTTTACATTAAGGTTTTAAAATATTTTTAGAAAACTGTCGTCAAAAGTCGACTAGCTGCGAAATACTTTTATGTTCTAGAACGCCAAAGTATTTTTTGTTGTAGAACATAAAACAAATGTCAACATAATTTGTCATTTTATCGAAACTTATTTAATTAAACAATACCTATATAATTTAGGTAATATAACATTTCAATGCAAAACAATAACTATTATAGTAGACGCAAGGCACAGTATTTTTGGTATCTCTTCATTTGGTTTAGACTTGAAATCACAAAACATCTCGGAGTGTGAGTTTTGGAATCTGGAATTCTAATAATAATAATTGTCTTCTATATCATCGATATTTATTTTTAGTAGCTCATCTCTTCTCAAACCTCCACAAACACCAATTATTAAAATTACCTGAAAAGTTATCCAAAATTAATTAAATCGATCGATTTATATTAATCTGAATTACCCTTTTTAGCAGATGATCCTTATAAAAGTGTTTCAATTTCCTCTTTGGTTAGAATTTTGTGCTTTTTTGGACGGTATTCAACTGATTTGCTTTCAAATTATATGCTTTTGGAAATTTTCTGATATTTATATGTTCTTGGCATTCAGTGTACTTTTTAACATGGAATATACCGACCATAACGTCAAAGTGTAATTTTGTTAATTTTATGTTCGAAACATGCCAGTAATACCGCTTCTTACACTTTTTAAATTTTGTTCAACCTTGGATTCGTTGTTAGTAATCTCGCACTGCGTCAACGATTTTTTGGTGATTAATGGTGAAACAGCACTTTGTGCCTCTTCCAATACTTCCCCTGGTAACTGCTTATCTTCACTTTCCGAGTTCATTTTGAATTAAACACTCTTAGAATATGAATTGCTATATTATAATTCTGACACTACTTTTGCAAACAACTAACTTTATTGTTTATTAGGTTGCTATCGGCTTGATAGTCACCGCGCTAAAACCGTCTTAAATCAAACGCAGTCCAAACGATTCCAAGTATAAATTAAATTGTTGTACATAACAAAATTATCTTATTTTATTGCAGTTTCCGAAAATATGGTTTTTATCTCGAACGCAAAATGCTTTTGAGTTCTCTCATGGATATTCGAGAACTTCCATTCTTGAACACAAAAGTACCATTCTGCGTTGTTCACACGAAAATAATTGACTGAGTCACCATGTATAGCTTAGGTTCCCTCTACGTTCCGTCTCATCCATTTTATAAACTTATCTTTTAACCATTTTAAGCAAATTTTCCTTTATAAACTTGTCTTCATTATTTATTTATTAATTGCACTTTGTAAAGCATAAATAAAAATAATGAAATATTATTACAAATTATAGGTATTGATTTTAGCCTTAAGTTAAAACATATTTTACTGAACGTATAAACAAGAAAATATAAAGTAACAAAATAAAAAGAAAAATTATTTCAAAATATAAGAATATAAGTTCAATTGAACATAATACCTAAAGCATAAGTTTTCATAAAAATGTATACCTACGTGTATTTTAGCTTTGCGTTTTCCAAACGGATATCAATTTTGCTGCATCTTTTATTATTAAGAGTTGTAAAAACAAACTCTTAAAATATGATCCTAATATTTTACAATTCTAAAAATACCTTTAAGCGACAACTTTTGTAGGTATTTTTAGTACATTCCTTTTATTTAAAGAATACTCAGGCGTTAAATATTTTGTCTATTGTATTCCTAACATATTAGACAACCATCAATTTTACTACTTTGTATTTTTGCCAACTTAACATTTACATCGATTCAGTTACAAAGTAAAATATTTAGCACGTGGTTGCAAAGTCTGATATAAACTCCCATAATTTTAAAAAGTCTCATTAAATAACCTCAAACATGAAAAGTTCGCTTAAAAATAGTTTGTTTGTATAACTTCTCCTATGACGTCAGCATGTGGGTGTAAGAAGAATAATACTATTAGAATATCACGTTCCTATTCATTATGTTGATTATTACTGCATAATTAATACTTAAATTTAATAAATATAAACCGATATATGATATTACTTATTTAGGTAATCAATCATACACACAAACGAGCTCTGCCAAAAATAGTATATTTGCACAGAAGCACAGAAAAATCCATTTCTGGACGTGTAACGGACGATAGTTTTTATTATCTTTTTTCGAAAAAGAAAACTTATAAAGAAAATAACACAAAAAAAGACATATTATGAAAGAAACTGTTTACTTTCATAACAGTTATAAGAATAAAAAAACATATAACTACTCGGGTAAGAATAATGAAAATTAACTATATAACTAGATATTAATAATAACAGCTCCAGCTAATAATGTTTTTTGTTTGATATTGTTCTTGTTAATGATTATGTTTGTTGTGCAATTTGTATTATTGCACATGTTTAGTTCCTTTCGAGTTTCATTTTGTGAAACTGCAGTTATTGAAGCATATTACTCTTCGCAAATGTTTTGATTTTCTTGAGCGAATGATCCAGTATTTTTCAAGTAAGAAGGGTTAAATAGTCTTCGTAATACCTCAATTGTTTGTCATATGGATTCTTCTTTATATCACTCTGCTACATTGGAAGAACTCCATACTTCATGCCTTTTCAGCGGCGCTTTTCATCAACATGGTTGCCGAAGAACGCCTTAGTCCATGCCTGATATATTTTGTGGGATCTTCTAGTTTTAGATATTCTGCAACAATTTTCGGAACACCACTGATAGTATGGCATCCAACATGTTGAGCATAACACCTGCCGTTTGAATATGCAACAAATAATATCCTGCTGTTAATATTTTTAGGTCGTAGAGCTGTATATTTAAGATAAAGTGCGCAGGACTCCTTCATTGGTAATGGTGGTCTTGATGTATGAGTTTTTCCATCTCGTAAAAACATGACAAAGAAGCGCTCATTATTTACCACATCGTCTAAATTTAAACGTATTAAATCATCTCTTCGACACACACCAAGATTCCAAACACTGAAATTGCTTTGTTAGTAGATATTGTTCATCTGGAGCTTCACATAAAAATTTGGTTATTTGTTCTACTGTTGAAACTTCAAACTTTTTCAGTATATGTATATCCTACAGTTCTACACTTCAGGAAAGCAAGACGTTTTGGATAATTGTGAATGTTAGCATTTTCTTTTATGGCCAGACTCTTTAGCATTGAAAATCGAGTTCATAACGTGAAACATTTCATAGACTTATCGTCACTTATAGTTTTGATTTTGTTCAGATTTCGCCATTCTTAGTAAAAAGTTAATATTCGTGTTTATATCTGATCTGTATTTTACTGGTAATAAATTCGCGTTAGCTTGTGCCGTTTGCTCTAAGATGTTATGGGGAATGTCGGGATTTTCTTCATACTTATTATACACATTTTATCAGCATAAATTTAACTGACAGAAAATCAACAAGATCCCATCATAGTCTAAACCCTTTACTAATATATCTATGGTCTAAACCCTATGTCAGTGATGTCACATGCTAAATGTATGATGTGTTTCCATGGTTACTCTCAAATTATTTCAAAAGCGATTTGTTTTAAATTAGTCTGTCAGATAAGGTGGACGAAACATCAAAAAATATTACAGAAATATATCTAAATATTGAAACATTTACAAATTGAAACACATATCTATGTTCTAAACACTATGTCAGTGATGGCACATGCTAAATGTATGATGTGTTTCCATGGTTACTCTCAAATTATTTCAAAAGCGATTTGTTTTAAATTAGTCTGTCAGATAAGGTGGACGAAACATCAAAAAATATTACAGAAATATATCTAAATATTGAAACATTTACAAATTGAAACACATATCTATGTTCTAAACACTATGTCAGTGATGGCACATGCTAAATGTATGATGTGTTTCCATGGTTACTCTCAAATTATTTCAAAAGCGATTTGTTTTAAATTAGTCTGTCAGATAAGGTGGACGAAACATATTACAGAAATATATCTAAATAATGAAACATTTACGAATTGAAACGCAAAATAGGTACATGTTAAATATCAGATAGCATATAGACTTTCTTAAATTTAGTTTACTTTGCTATACTCGCGGCAAGAATTCAGACGACTTACGTCATACGAACAAATAAATAATTCATTATATTTTCATCAAAATATTTAAGAAACTGCAACTGATAGTAATAAAACTATTTACTACACTAAAAGTTTGCATTATATTTTGCACTAAATTGCAAAATATGATTGTTTTTAACGCGACCAAATATCGAAAATTACGCTTACTATCAAATCAAATGTGTAACGTCAGCCGTGACGTAAGACGTCTGAATTCTTGACGCGAGTATATATATTTCTATTTTAAAACCAAACATTCGGTATTTCTATTCAGCACACGGAAAGAATGGCAGATCGGGAAAACTTTTTCCGTGCATTAGCTCGATAAAGCCCATGTTACATTATTCCTAATACAGATGAAAATATGAGGTTTTCAAAGACGTATAATAAAAAATTCTGAATAGCTCACCATGAAATTTGAAACGTGTCAGCTAAGTTCAGTTCAATACTGAGATGTAGTCTTAGAATATCATTCTAGAAGTAGTTAAATAATTTCAAGGTAATATTAAAGTTTTGTTACCTGATGTACCTTTTGTCAAATTATGGTTGATTAGAAATTTTGCGTTTTTCATTTGTCACTGAATGAAACTAGGTATGACATTACAAACTTAGATTAGATATCGATACTAAGTATCTCCTTTCCAAAGAAATGATGATCAGCGTGCTGACTATGACTGAACCAAGAGAAATCTATGCACAGTCCATCAACCTTAGCTCCTGGGTAGAGCCTGGAGTGCTGAACACTAGTCGAGGGACGAAAATTTTCAAAATGTTAATCCACATGCATACACATTAAATACATCATTGTAGACTCAACTATATTCTATTTGTCAGATGTTTGATACTTGTGAATATTCAATGTAAAATAAATTTCATACGTTTTCGGTGTTACAGAATATTGAAGTCGTTTGAAGCAAGGTAAGGATGGTAACTTCATAACCTGTAGGGCTTGTACAATGGTTTAATATTCAAGAAACAGAAATATAGGTAAACCTACAAATCAGCAGTGGTTTCCTTTTCTCTGTAGAAAAAGATACCTATAATAGAATGGTTTTCAGAAGGCGAATAAAACGCTGGTGAAACACGACATATAATAATAATAATAATATCTCTACTCCTCATTCTAATCACAGGGAATAGCCCAGAAGTCGGAGACTTGTGCGGGAGAGGGGGCGGCATATTATTATTAAGCAGGCCGCATTTGCGCCCAGGAACGACTTACGTTGTTAGGCCCTAACCACTATTCAGTGCAGGAATGAGGGAAACCTGGAAAACCTCATTAATTAGGGGGGTAGTCAAATATCAACCGGTATCAATCTGTCACATTGACTCAAGCTAACATTATTCCACCCTACCATACCCGCAGAGAGGGTGCCAATTATCTCCACGAATATAGCTTATATACGGTCTACCGGCAGCTGGGCGCGAACCAACTCCGATCTAGTCACCTCGATTTAAGTACTGACGCCTTAAACCGCGCGACCACTGACCGACCTATTCCTCTGAGCTCTTTCCACTTGTTTCTAATATACCTTAATCATTACGGAACAATTACCTGCAGTATAGAAGGATGTCCAATAAGATGTACTTCTTGTCAAGAACACTCGGTCGAACAGACCGAACTTGGAATCATTAGAATGTGTTGAATCAGATACAGTTTTAACGATGTTTGAAAATGGCTCATCATGACGTTTTAAACGAGCAAAGTAGGAAACCTGTATTAAATGTTTTGGAGCTTTCACTATTATTGATTATGGGAAAATTTTCGAACCGATTCTGGCAAATTACATATAGATATAATTGAGTACCGCCAAACCAGCACTACTCTAATCTTCCCACTGCACATGCATTCCTAAAGACATCCTTCCTAACATAATTTGGGCTGGCCCGCCAGCTACCACCCAGTTATACCTGTCATAAGTTGAAATGAAATAAATGTATACATTTCGTCTCACCAACGTCAACGTTTTATTGCCCACTTCGCCTTTCGAAAACGATTGTACTATAGAAATTGAAGAGTAAAAAAATGTAATTGGATAGTTTTTTCGTGGTCAATATTATTTTATGCAATACATTTAAATTTTTCTATACTATTAGCACTCAATGTTGTAAAATCTATATCTATAGTAAATTTTGAGAGCTATATTATAGTATTTTAAGACGTACTATTTCGGTGGTTTGAACAAAAAAATCGGCATCGAAAATCGCATCGTATTTTCTCTTCGGTTGCTTCGTTCGAATGAGCTGATACAGAATAAAAATTACGCTTTTCTTCGCGACGTGTTGCTTTTTCCCAATGAACGTTCGCCTTTATTCAGGCTGTACTTGAATAATGCTAATCGTCCGTGCTATCCATTACACATTCAACTTTTCAGAGGTTGACTTATTTTTACAGTGATTAAAATTGCTATTACTCATCAGCGACTTCATGTAAAAAAAAACACAAACGCTGATTATCAGCTCGTTGGTCAGCATCAATGTAACCAAACTTTTCCGTTATTGTCAAAAAGCTAACCTGTTGGTCATTTATATTAAAAAATAACGTTTCTTATGCAACACCTTCTATAAAATGTAGTATTTCAAATAAAGATGTTGATAAAATTGAAGATGACCCACATGTAAAATTAATTTAGGTCCTTCTATAATTATACGACTGGACAAATTATATATTTAATGAACAGAGTTGTTTACTATATACATATAAATAGATTTCTTACGATTGACGTTACATATCCTGTCAATTTGAAGGCGATGTTTCAGTGTGCCCACGGAATACTATTTGCCAAGACTATTACTGTCTTGAAATATTTTAGTACATATGAAAAATGTGGTTATTTGGCTTCATTACACAAGTAAAAGTACACAAAACTAGTCTATATTTTACAGTTGTTTACATTTTTCTTTTGAAAAAATTAACTCTCAGTCTCTAAATACTATTAGTGATACTCAATGTTGTAAAATGCTTCGATAATATACGGGTGTTCCCTCTAAGACTTTCAGTGCTTATATCTCAGAAACATAGACAGTGCTATTTTGATACTCATTCACCTTATTGCATACGTTGTGTATATTATTATTGTAATAACACTTAACTTTCATCATTTTTAAGGTATTCTAACGAGATTTTTTCGAACTGTACATAGAATTATGAAATTATTAATTAAGCCCACGACAGACGAACACTGAATTTAATGTCTTATAGAATACTCCTCAAAGTGAGTTAGGGAGTTCTTTATTATATTATCTATTCGATGTTTAGAATTAATTGTAAGAAAATGTCTATGTGATATTTTTCGCTTAATCTTTTTGGTGTCCAATGTTATGAGTCGATTTGTTTCAATGTAATTTGTGGCACTACATACACATACCTGAAAGATAAAAACCATAATTACAAATTACCGTGTAGCTTTAAATGATTACGTGATAGATACCTTCTGGGTCTAGTAAATTTACAGGTGATTCTTCCTAGCAAAGGCCAGTTGCTTTATTTTAGTTTTATATCTTATGAAATACAGAAATTGTAGTACATTGTTTACTATTTTACAGATGTAGAATCATCCTTAAACATAATCAAAAAAGTTTTAGCAATCGTTTTGTTCGAATTTACTTGTTAAATAAGTATTCCATATAGTTGGAGAAAGGAATATCTATTCTTTACTTATATGCTTTTGTAAATACGGGTGATAAAAAATACGGATACCTAATTATTATGTACACTGTAGTAACATAAAAAAAATGCGGAATTTTTATTACATTATAATAGAACAATTTCAAAATATCGTCAAATATTTTACACAATTATCACAATGAACGAAGCTGTAACGGAAGACTGTGCCGGCGCAGCGTCCCCAGTGCTCCAACACCCTTAACTCAAGTCTAAGTTTTTATCGACAACACTCAATAACATCATTGTGCATACGTAAATTGCATTCAGTACATTATTTAGCGTTATTTATGTTCAATAAAATACATTTTATGCCATTAATATTTGACAATTCAAAGACAATTCATAGTTTTGACGTTTACCGATGTTAGTTTCGTCTATGTAAGTCTGGCTCAGGGCTATACACATTTTACATGACAAAACAATTAAATTTGAGCACTTTTTGGAAGCGTTTTTTATGTTAAAATTTAACATTTTTAAATATTTATTTTTCAGAATGTGTTCGTAATTAAGTATATTTCAGTTTAAACATAAGTTTTAGCGGGGTTGACTATCACAAAATAAAAATTAAATCGATTTCCTGAAAAATGGAACCCTCTATATAAGAACTGATGTTATCATCAGATTTTATACGCCATCTAGTGTCTGTATACCAAATTTCGTCGTACTGGCTATGATAGTTTCTGAGATATAAGCACTGGAAGTCTTAGAGGGAACACCCGGTATAGTTACTGCAATTTAAGCCATACTATCTACGCAATTTTAAAAGACAGTAATACAATTGATATATTTACCAGTACAATCTAGCTTGTGTAGACATAAATATCAGTAACAGGTACTACAAATGTACCTACTTTGAAATATTCTAATTTTAGGAAAATGTGCCAAACACTTGACGATAGGTCAGAATACTAGAATAAACTTGTCATTGAAAATTGGAATTTTAAAACTTTCCCCGCATTTCAAAACACTGTATTCGTATAAATGAAATTTGTCATTCATACAACTTTTTTTCCTGTGCCTTAGTAGCAAAGCCTGTCAAAAAACTATGTTATCTTCACTTGCACTAAGATATCGACTGTAGAATATTAATTTCTCACCGCATTAAATCATTGTTGGTTGGAAAATATTTCCAGATGTTTATATATGGACTGTTGTAAAAGTCATGTAACCAACAGACGCCTATTTATAGAAATTCTTTAATAAAAAACGTTGAGAATATAACTTGCGGTGGCACAAAAATGATAACAATGACATTGTATCAATGTTATAATAACGACAGAAATAATATGTAAAAAAATACATAAATTTTGAAATAAAACCACACTCCATTATCAAATATGAAGCAGGTTTTATTTTACTAGCCTTCATTTTCTCATGTAAGTTCAAATACTTGTAATAAATAAAAAAATATATTCTTAGAAACTTTGTCATGTTCTTTCAATATAATTAGAAGCAAATTGTGAAATACAGACAAAATAATTTAAATATTGCGAAATTAATGTCACAAATTTCCGATTTAAAGTTTAATAAATCTACGTATTTTAACAAAAATATATTTGAATGTAGTGTTTGGTTTTTTATTTCGGATTATTCTCAATTTCTGGAGATACAACGAATGGCACTAATCATAGATAACGTATAAGCCGCTGTCCTGTTGAAATCCAACGAATTCTAACCCCTAGGAGGACTTTTGTAAACGTAATATATTACTTTCAGTTGTAGCCTTCAACTAGCTAAAGAACTATCAATATTACCAATTTGATAAGGATATAGTATACTCACGTATATTCAAAGAGACATAATAGCAGTGCCGGTAAAGGGCTATATTTTGACATGCACAAAAAAAGACACATTTTATTCTGTATGTAAAAGTTATACCTAAATTATAGTTTATTTAATGCGGAAAGCCTTACCGTTTTCAATATTTAAATAATTACAAATATTGTAGAATATTACCCAATAAGTGTATTCCTTTCAATGCGAACTTTAAACCACTACTTGTTGTCAGAAATCGCGTACGCTAATGACCGCCACATCCAACTACGTACTATCTCGCCGACGATTAGCAAACAAAGTCTGAAAAGCCTCCTTGTAGAGATTAGAATTCGTTGTTAGAAAAGTCCTGCTAGAGGAACGTGATATCCCCCTTAAAATAAGGCTGCTAGAAGTTCCCAAGTTTCTTTCTCGCGATGATCTAGTCATAGACTATATTCCGAAATAGGCTGAAACGGCTATCCTTGCTATGCTGTAATTCCTGATATCATGTTGATCCGTAATTAACATTGAGCATTGCAGAAGTTGAAAACGGAACAACTGCCTCAGAATTATCAGCAATATCAGGGAAGGGAGAAATTTAAGTTAGATTTAATCGTTGAGTAATGATAATTCGAATTGACGACAATTTTCCAATACATCAATTATTCGCAAAACTTTAATTTTTCTCAAATTAGTAACTAAAAAAAGAGGTAGTTAGTCAAGTTCAATTTATCAGTTGTCAGTTTCTATTTAAATTCAGTTATTCTCCACCATCACCACTTTCATCCACACTACCTTTTGTAAAATAGAAATTTCATGGAAATATTTAATATTTTACCAGCAAAATACTGCGAGTTTTGTTTTTTCGGTAAGACGATTTCATGATGTGGCGACAAAAAACATAACACAAAATAATTCTGCAGCAACATTTATTTTCCGTGTATACTACAAGTGATAAACTCTTAAACTCTTGAAGGCACAGACATAAATTTCTACCAAACTTACTTTATAGTTTGTTATTGCTTAAAACAGCTTTAACTAAATAACGTAGTAAAAAAAACTTTTGTAATTGTTAACCGAAATAAAGATAATAAATAAAACTGTTATACTGGAAAATGACCTATCATTTGTGAACGAATCGTTCCAAAGGAGCGATATCGGAGTCGAATTCGATTCCTACAGTATTGAATTTACACAGCCCACGATTCCCATTTCGAATCCATGCTGAGTTCCCGTGTGTTTCAGCGTGAATGAGATTAGGTTCATACGAAACAATTCAGATTTTTTTAAGGAAGCTATTTGTTGATAAATCAGAAATCATAGATTTCACATCTTTCACTAGTTAATTGTAATTTTAAACACAATGGAATTAAATTCCACAACAAATCTTTAAGTAGATATCTCTCAGTTTCAAAATTAAATAGATTTTTAATATATTTGAGATACTTAATGAAGAAAACTAAGAAAACAGTATCAAAATAAGAAAAAATTATTGGGCTGTTTAAAATCTTCTATAAAAAATAAAAACTAAATTCCTAGATAACAATATTTTATTATATATAAGTGTAGTCTTTTATATATAAAGATTAAAATTAAAACTATCTTTGTCTTTGAGAGTTTGCTATAATTTAAGCCGTGGACTGTGTTATTGAGCACGCATACATCAAGCGTCACTCTGATTACAATTCCACTATCACGGCACTTATACCAGCAGAGCTGGAATCGTAAATGAGTTCAAGAAGATTCTATCCGACAATTAAATTGATACTGATAATTCGAATAATTAAAAGGAATGATTTAGCCCAACTCTAATACCTTAATTGTCATTATGCATCAACCAAATCCAATGGACATGAATCAAGTACAAGTCTGAAGTTTGCCGGGAATAACACAATACTTAAAATGACAAGTTATGTTAAAGCAAGTGACATGACTACTGATAGATACGTAAAACACGTAATAAAAGTGGTGGCAAAAATGTGGAAGCGGCACAGTGATATTGATTCAATTGAAGGACCCGTAGTTATTAATTTACTTAATTTATTTTAAAACAGTTGATCAAGATAATACCGCAAACACATTTCAGTTTGTATTGTTTTTTGCACTCCAATATACAGGGTTAACTACCGCTAAATACAAACATTTTAACCACGTGCTCAGGGAGACCTAAAAAACAATAAAAAAAACTATGTTGGAATTTTAACTCGATGTTTAGAAAATGGGGCAAAACTCTCTTTTCATCCAGAAAATCGGCGCTTATGATAACTATCGCCTAAGATGGCTTAGATCTGTCAACTACCACGCGGTCGCCTTTTTCAGTGTAGAAACGAGAAAATTAACAGTTTTATTAAAAATAACCTGATAAGTAACAGTTAATCCGGTTCACTGCAGTATTTTGCATTTGTTTTTCAACTGTCAAAAGTATCAGAACTACATTTTCATTCATTACAGGTCCCTCGGGCTTACCCACTAGCAACAAAACACACACTCCGCGTGCATATAAATAAAATGCCCATTTATTCTAAAATCGAACGAAAAATAAACCAATAGATAATAGACAATTTTAATTGCACTTGCGCCAGTCTTTAATTATAAAATCTTGTCCGATAACAACGAATTTTACCATTTAGTATTTCGTCTGCCATAGTTATGTTGCGGGTTGATGTGGCACTCTCCAAACATCAAACGTACCAAATAAATAATACGGGTTTATTATAGATTCGAACATTTTTTTTTTTCAATTTGTAAGTTTATAAAATTTTTGAAGGGCGATTCTGTTAATTCTTATTTTTCTCTGTTCCCTCTTAAAACATTTAGTCGTAGTTAACTCAGTATATTTGTAATATTGTATATGTATATGTATATTAAATTGTTATACAGTCTGTTTGATTAAAAAGGCCATGAGCTATCATTCGATTTGTAAATTTAAATGACATTGTTTTCTTTATACTCATGCTCAAAAATTATTTTTTATCACACTGTCGATGAGCACTGACATCATCAATATTTTTTTAAATGGTATTTCATAATTTTTTTTTTATTCTCTTTTCGACCGTACATAAATTTTGAATGCCTTTGCATAAAGAATTTTTTAGAAAAAATATAAAAACAATTATTGTTTCCTTACAAGGTGAATTTCGTTCAACATCTTCGTGAAAATTACTTTGAACAAAGAATACAGTTTTGTTGCTGGTAGTAGGAAAAATTGTTTTTCCAGCGACTTCTATTTGATATGATTTAAGGTCGCCGTAATTTCTCACCTGATCTCATCATGATCAAATTTGTGATGTAATATCAGAAATAGGATTCTTGATGTTTTGTTTATCTACTTTTACTATTTAAATTAACTTTTAAAAAGCGATTGTAAGACACATTATTTTGCTATTTTAAACCAACATTTTAAAAATTATTTTTACAAACTTATAAACAAAAGTACACTTCTTATAAACAGAAATGTGTAAGTTTATGTTATAACAATGTTTACATATACAGCTAAATTTAAAAATATCGTATTGTGAAAGATTTCTGTACCCAGAAATTCGTTTTACTTCGGTACCTCTGAATATTTGCAGGTGCATTCCTGTTATATGCTAAGCTATATATTAGTCAGTTTTTAAATGTCTAAATTATTATGTTTAAATTATTTGTATTTGTAGAAAACACTATTTCAAGCTACAGGCTCCTTCATTGCGATTTTTGCGAATAAGCATAATAAACTATTGCTCATTTCAAACAGTTATTAGCACTGAACGAAGAATCTATGAAGTACGGATCGTATATCCCTCAAGTTTTGTCGAAGATTTGTTCTCAAGGAAGTAGAACCTTCTAGATTATATAATGTCTTTTAGATTACATTTTCTAGTCGTAAAATCGGCAATAAGCAAATGGCGAGGTACGTCATGGAGCCGGTTGCTTCACACATGTTAACATTCATAAACATACACGGTGAACATTACACAGACATTCTAGCTGAGAGCAGACACGTTGATGTGGTCATCGTAATGCTGCAGTTGGGACAGGAGGCCGCAGCCAACGTACTTGAATCAGTGTGTTTCGCGGCTCCGTAGAGCTGGTTTCGAATGAAAGCGGCCCACCGTGTCACAACTTGACCGATAAAAATATACACGCAACTGTTGCCAAAAAACTCGACTAATCGACATAATTATAAAATCCCGCACCCTCATTTTCCGCGATATTAAACAGCTGTGTTCAAATAGTTCCTCGATTGCTCGAATACTCGAACTTTTGAAATTGTGAGTTATGTGCGTCTAGTGGTAGAACAAGAAGGTAGTTTAATATGGATACCAAAGCCGTCGAAAATGGGCCGGGGCAGAAAGACGAAATATCCACTTCTTCGGCGATGTCCAAAACCACCACCATTAGCACCATAGCCGTGCAAAGTGGAAGGACCAGAATCGTTATTGCACTGCTTCACGTATGTGTCAGCTATTTTTAAACGCCGTGTTTATGCCCCAATTACATTTTTAAACTGAATATCATACTCTATTTTAGAACATACAACAGATTCGCATATACGTTTCTTTAGCAAATACTACATTTTCACATTGAGATTTGTGTTTAAATCCTGAATAAATTTATTTAGCAGCTATTTATAATCTCCAATTTTAAAAATGAGTAAAGAATACGATAACAGTTAAATTTAACAATCTGTTGACGGAAATTTTTATCTAACCGAATGAAATTAGATAGCTTTACATTAATGAAATTAGTAGACACTTTATTCATAGAAAATAGTCTTGTTCCTTCTTCCATTCAAGTATGGTACTGATCTATACTCTCGAAATTTGAATTCAGTGTTTGATCAGTAAATCAAATTCTTTAACAGATAATATTTTTTCGATCTAATTTTAACAAAACTTTGGCCATGTGGAGAATCTTGTGTCCTTACCAACAAAACAAACGGATAAATACCTACTTCTCAGACTTAGAAAAACACAATGCACTTAAGAAGAACATTTATTTGATCAGTTTTATTTTTTCAGTCATATAAATAGAAAACCACCATAACATTGTTTCTTAAAATGATCCCTCAGACACTTAGGTACATCAATCAAAGTATGAAGATATATATCAAACAGTTGAAAAAATATCTTTTATAGAAGTCGCTTGTTTCCAACATATGAACATAATCTTCTCAGTGGTGTTGAATTAAGCTTCAACTGGAATAAAAATTATTTAACTTAAAATAGTATTTTACAGATTAAAATTTCTAATAATAATGTTTACGTTTTGAATTTTTACTAACGAACGGTTTGTTTCAAGAGAAGATTATTTGCTCTTATTTTCTATATATTTTCACAACTTCAAATATACTTAATTTGATGACCACAATTGTAGAAACATTGATATTAAAGTAAAAGAGTTTTGCTACTAAGATCCTATACAAGGTGGTCCGTTTTTCAAGGATCCCCATTGGCATATTTTACCATTTCATGGCTATTAAGATAAACGAAACAGATTCAATATATATGCACCTGTTACTGACATATTGTGAAAAAAACTGAAAATAGAGATTTTAGAAAATGCCATCTAGCGTTATTATTTCTCAACAGATGGAACTGAAATTTTGTGCAGATGGATAAGAATATACGAGAAATCGATTTTTGCCAAAACAAAATATCTACGGCCACTACTTTCAGTTTCTTCAACATACAACTAGTTTTTTTCCTTATGGGATTTTGGATATTGGATTTTGATAGTACCTAACAGATGTAGAGTTAGAACAGATGTAACACTACTATTTAATTTTAAGAATAATCTTCCTTTACATTATAAGTATTAGAAATAGTTCAGCAATGCTTGAGACGTCCATGTTGCCTCAATTTTTTTCTTTAAGACTGCTCAAAAAATAAAAATTTTTACAATCCCTGTGAAAATATAAAAGACCTACGCAACAGGTTTTCTGCTGATTTTAGGTCTATTTCACAAAGTATTCAAATTGTCGTGAACAACATTAGATTAAGAACTGAGCTTTGCTGCGCGAAAATGGGGGTCACAAGTATTTATAGAATATTTGTGTATTTTGTTTGGTTAAGTATTGGCTTTTATTTTACGTCAAGAACCACTAGATTTTTTTATTTCGTGTTCGTAATTATATGTTGCTGTCTAGGTCCAAAATGGCGCCCATAAGAAAAAAAAAAACAATTGTATGTTGCGTTGCATAACCGAAACTCTTGAAAAATAATTAAGCTAGATGGCATTTTCAAAGAACATTATTTTCAGTTTGTGTCACAATATTTCAGCACGGGCAGCATACCTATATGTCCATTGTTCTGTCTGTTTAGTTTATCCACCCTGTTAATTTTACGGTTTCCAAGATGCCAATGGTAAGTCAGAAAAAGCGGACCACCCTGTATATTCCCAAATATTTTAATAATATATGAAATATATTATTGTGCCTAAGTTTAAGGTTAATAAAATTTTTGTAATATATTGACATAATGTATTTGCAAAATGTCAGTCAGAGATAAAGCAACTAGAAACTCTTTACAAACAACGATAAGATTGTACCGACAGCTTGAGTAGAATTCGTTTAATGTTATGATAATTATAAATGTCATTTTTGTATCACTAATATAATTGTTAAATAATTGCGACCTTGTACCGCAAATTGATATCTAAAAATAAAGTTTACAATGTTATTTTTCTTAAGAAAAATTTAAATAGCAGTTATGTCAACAACAAGAGATCAACTGGCATACAATAATTTTAAAAAATAAGCAGTGACATATTTTCACATATTTTCCTGTTTTTATCAAATTATTTATAAATAGTGACTCATGCCATACTTTCACCAGATGATAATAATAAAGTGATAGTATTATAACAGTTGTAATTTTATGAAGAAATTAGTCAATAGCAAAAATCCAGCAATGCGTTCTATTATACTGCTGTTAACAAATAAAGTTCAATGTTCTCATAACTAATTAGTTTCACTTGCAGATGGCAAAGAACTGCACTGATGCTGATGGCAACTCAGAATACAATAAATTATAAAATTACTTTATTAATCTTTAAGTTCAGTTTTTCAATTACTTAAACTGTAATGCCAATATTTCTAATAATCAGGGAAGGAAGGATTGTCTTAAGGAAAATAACTATAGGAAATAAAAACCAGTGAAGCCACATTTAAAAACACGGTCTACTGATTCATGTTTGGATTTTCCAACAAATTTTATACACATTTTACATATTTCTTACAGGTTAGTTCTATATCCCGCTTAGTAGTTGATATTTTTCGATTTTGATTTTTTTAAACTGATTCATAGGCATTTATTTATCTTTGAAATAATGACAGATACCTTCGATTTCAGTTCTTACGTTAGCTTTAATAGTACTTCTACTTTGTATGGGGATTCGTTGCCACATTTAACCACTAGAGGGCGCCACAATCGTCAAAAATTACAATTTTTCCAAATAAGCTTTGATTAAAAAAATAGTGGCGTCAGTTTTTGACCTACTAGCCGAATTGCATTTACAGAAATGGAACCATGTTGATTAATTTGGTAATAACAAAGAAATAATGCTTCATGGAGCTGAGAGACATGAATCCATTGACTTGAATAAAGATGAAGTTTAGTTAAAGGGTCTTTGTTGTTTCACGAATACGTGCTAGGTCCATGTACACAAAATATTGTAACACCCTGTTTATTTGGATCAGAGTAACTCCGTGACCTTCCTACGAAATGTCAAACAAGAAATACAATGACTATTATGTGCAAATGATCTACTTCCTACAAGTTTTCAATTGAATCTAGTCTTGTAGAAGAATAACCGATGTCAAAATACGCCTCCCTCTCAACAACAAACAAAAAGTATTCTCTTTTGTTTTTAATATAAAAACAGGTCCAATTTTCTTTGACCAAACATACTATATACCACAAATACCGTTCAGTGCAAGATAATCCTCATTCTGTCCATGACCAGGTTAAACAAGATATTGCTCTTCCGTTATCAATTTTTACTATTTTCAAATAATTAATAACGAGTTATTATAATTAGTAGAGGTCCATTAAAGCAAAAATGGTATACTCGCGGCAAGAATTCAGACGTCTTACGTCACGGCTGACGTTACGAAATTGTTTTATTGTCAACATACTTTTCGATATTGGTCGCGTTACAAAAGCAATATTTTTTTGCAATTTACTGCAATATATGATGCAAGCATTTAGTGTAGTATATCGTTTTATTACTCTCAGATGCAGTTTCTTAAATATTTTTTATGAAAATATAATGAATTATTCATTTGTTCATGTGACGTAAGTCGTCTGAACTCTTGTTCAAAATGCATTTTTTATTAGATATTAACAATATTGTGTGAAACTCACTACTCTGCAACTACTCTTGCATATGCATTAGTAGAAAATGTATGTAAAATTGGACTATTACACGTGTTTTGGCTTTCAAATTACAGCCGCTATTCCATATTTTTTTAGAAATTTTGAACGGCCCTATCTCCTAAAGGGTGAACATATTACTAATGTTATTTTTATGCAAAACGTATCTGTAGATTCACCATTACCATTTGAATTATTTATTTTGAAAACACCCTGTATCACAGTATGGTTTACTTACTTTTTTCTTTGAATATTTAATTTGAAATTATAATTATCAGTTTCAAGGTACTTAAATATCACCAAAAACGTCTTGAAGATACGTGTAACCCACATGCTGTGCATAGATATTAAATATCGGTAGACAGATTTATTGTTATGCGTTTTCGTGCATTGAAATTAAATAAGTAGGTATCTGATATAGCAGTCACACAAGGTAGTGGTCCCACCTATTTTGTATACATAATATTTTGTGGTTCCTTGATATATTCATTATATTACCATGAATACAATAGTTTCGATGTAGCTACAAAGTGAAAACAAATTACATTGGGAACTACTTAATTGATTTCTTCGGTTAGGCATTCAAACTTCTCACGTTTATAAGTGCTATAAAATTGCGCGTTGTAATTAATTACGGTGGACTACCTTGACTTAAAACTCAGATATTTAATAAAGTTAAGTTACAACAAAAATAGT
The DNA here is from genome assembly GCA_025584915.1 of Monochamus saltuarius. Lineage (NCBI taxonomy): Eukaryota > Metazoa > Arthropoda > Insecta > Coleoptera > Cerambycidae > Monochamus > Monochamus saltuarius. Next base: position 78,191,222 of record CM046721.1, on the reverse strand, counting down.
GGCACGGAGAGAGGAATAGTACAGTTCTGTGTAATGAGTTTCCTTCGTTGTATTGTAATATTCTCAATATTGAAGTTCATTAGGCTTAAATTTTTTTATCCAATTATGACAGATTAAAACCACTTTATTAACTTCATATGAACTGTAATAAATATTTTATTCGCTTGTTCGCACTATTTTCACATCACTGCAATTTGGTTAAGGAACTTATTATCAAAATACACCAACAAAATACGTAAATAATCTTTATAATTAATGTCAATATTGCAATTCTTTAAACCAGTGAAGTTGAGACTGATGCCACTACCGACTGCAAACCTTAAAAGCACTGTTTCTAGCGATTTTATTTTTAGTAGAATATACTTGTAACTTATCTTCTGATATTTTATTAATTCTGTTAGCTATTACCATCTCAGTACGCCCAAATGTATCAAATTCAGCCCCCTTGCCTAATATGTTTGTTGAAATTTCAATTTTATTTTTAATATACTGCCTTCTGCAACTAGAGTCCCTAGAGGGTCTCAAAATTAAAATTTTATTTTCGATATTTGTCGATAACTTCTTAAAAAATCCAAATATTTACATAAAATTTGTAAATGGAGGGTTTTTGCGGGCGAAAAATTCAAATTTGTTTCTAATTTTCTAACGTCATTAGTAGAGGGCGCCACTTGTGTCACACCATGTTTCTTTCAAATGGCAGAACTTTTTTGCAGCTTAGTGTATCCATCTGACTATCGAAACAATCGATTCTCCTACCTGCTTTATTTGAAAAAGGTATACCTTGCTGAAGTCGGTAGGAGTAACCATTTTTGAAATAATGCTATTTGAAATGCTCAGTGCACCGAGGAAAAACTGTTTTGGTTTTAGATAAAGTGCCTTTTCTGCTGAAAATATAGCAAAATGTTACTTGAAAAAGTTGTTCAGAATGGTAAATTATGGAGATGTGCAAAATTTCAAGAAGATCGGCGAGGTTTGATGAAACCATTTTTCAACAGAATGTACAAAGATTTTATCAAAGCAGGCCGATCTTTTTGAAATTTTGCACGTTCCCATAATTTACCGTTCTGAACAACTTTTTCAAGTAATATTTTGCTGTATTTTTAGTACAAAAGGCACTTTACCTGAAACGGTAACAGTTTTCAATCGGTGCACTGAATATTTTAAATGAGATTATTTCGAAAACCTGATAACTTCAACCTACCTACCTTTTTCAGGCATAACAGATAGGAGAATCGACTGTCTCAATAATCAGATGGATACACTAATTGTATGTAAATATTTGGATTTTTTAAGAAGTTATCTACAAATATCCAAAATAAAATTTTAATTTTGACACCCTGTATCTTTTTTATTATGCGTCTTGTGTTATAGGTATGTTAGGTTAAATCGATTTACTTCCACATAAAAAGTCTGTGGTCTCATTTTTGCTACTTTATTTAAAATCACCCTGTATAATGCAAGCTTTTAGTGTAGTATATAGTTTTATTACTATCAGTTGCAGTTTCTTAATTATTTTGGTGAAAATATAATGAATTATTCATTTGTGTATGACGTAAGTCGTCTGAATTCTTGTCGCAAGTATATCTATCGTGACACTTTAGAGAATGTATTCAAACCTACAGGCTGCACTATGCAGTTTGATTATTATAGGTTAATTTCATAGATAACATTCCATTGACAACAGTGAATATACAGGGTGAATCAGTCATAATGTCTTTAATTTTGACCACGTATTCGGAAGGCTTAATAAAGGCAGAAAATCAAAAAAATATATATTACTCGACGACCATTAAAAAAATAAACAAATCACTCTATAAAATTCGGTAACACGACGCTCCTGGTACGCTACAAACTTTCTGATGGCGCAACCATATGACAATCGACTGACGAAGGAAACATCGTTGTCACAGCATGTTTACATACATAATATCGTCTAACACTTCCGCGTGTTAATCAAATGTACCACCATTTAGTCGTATTTTCTGCATTTCCCGCATTTCATTCCCCCCAAATTTGGAGATCACACCACACATTTGGAGGGGGGATGGAGAGAATACAAGCAGGAGTTTGTTTATTTCGGTCTCGTGTATTGGTTGTAAATTCACAATGTCTAATGTTACAAATTTCGTAATATCGTTTGGAGATATTCCAAAGCAAGGTCTGCAGAATATTACGTGAAAACTCACTGAACCCGTATCATTTTCAAAAAGTTCAGGCTTTAGAACCTTCTGATTTCCCTAAGCCGTCTTGAATTTTGCAATTTGCTGACCCTAATTTTATTAATAAAGTGCTTTGAATGGATGAGTGCAACTTTACTCAAACTGGCATTTTAAACAGGTTAGTATCATACTACTTAAAAAACAATAAATTTGTAGGCTAGATGTACGTAACTACAAACTAAATAATTAATTGTACTTACGAGTAATACTAAAAATTCATATTCAATTGTAAAACGTAGTGAAAACGTAATATCAAAATTATTAAACTGTAATTACCTAACATTCGAAAATATTTATTTATTATGTAAATTTGTTTTTATTAATTATTAATATTTAACAAAAATTCAGTCATGTATCTAGATAAAAAAGTTAGCTTTACTCCTTGTGTCAATGAGCATCAGATCATAGGCGTGCTGTTTCGGTTTTGAACAGTTTTTTTGCACAACACGAAGGTTTTTTATTACTTAGTATTTAAACACGAATTACTTTTTATCTATACGTTAGCATACATTGTTAAACAGGCATCATAAACTACTTTAGCAAAATCATTAACGTAAAGCAAAAACAATATGGGGCCCAGAATGGAACCTTGTAGGACTCTAAAATTAAGAAAAGCACACTCCGAATTTATTCTGTTTGTAATTCCATCTTTATAATGTGCTATATTAACAAACTGCTCTCTGTTAAATATAAAAGACCTAATCCAATCTAGAGCCAAACCACGAACTATACAATGACAATTTTAATAGTAATATTTTATGATCGACACAGTCGAATGCCCTGCTGAGGTCACAAAGTAACCCAACAGGGCACTCGCCAGCCTCAATATATTCCAATACTTTCCTATATAAACTTGTCATCGCAGTAATTGTAGACTTTCCTACTATAAACCCGTGCTGGTTATCTGATATTATATTATATGTATCAAGAAATGCCATGAGACGATGTAAATAACTGTATTCAAAAATTTTAGAAAATCCAGATGTTAAAGTAACTGGTCGATAATTTTCTATACAATGAATGCCAGATGTTCAATGATACAAGATAAAGATTTTTTTAATACAAATATCGGAATGCCATCTGGTCCTGATGACTTTTTGTTTTTTAATTTATTTTTCAAAATGTATAACAGTTCATTATTCAAATAGGGTGTTAATAGTTATTTATGTATCAAGGGAATTATAAGGGCCTTAATTACCGATGGCAAAGTTTGCGTCCCGAGGGCCTCCGGCCCGAGGGACAGCAATTGCCTGAGGTTATTAAGGCTCATTAATTCCCGTGGTACATAGATAATTTTATTTCTGACCGATTTCAATAAAATATTGTTTATTTTTAAAACGGAAAAATTCCCAGTATATTTGAATCAGTTACCATTGATTATAAGAGTTTTGTTGTTGCTAGGTTGTTGCTATGTTACGTATATGTATATTAGGGTAGAGGGAATTATAGAATCTATAATGTCCCAAGGGAGTTATGACTCTCTTTATTGATAGCGTAACTATGACGATATAAACATAATATCCCGGTCAGAAATAAAATATAATAAATATAAATAAATAAAAATAATAAAAATAATGAAAATGATTTGTACCAGTAAAACAATTGACACCTTCTACTGCACGTATTACCTTATTGTATACATAATCTATACTACTATACGCTTGAATCAAAAAATAGGAAACGATACATTGTTGGGTTTGAACATATTTAAATGTGATTTCACTATAAAGCTGCTCAGTTATATGCTTCAATTTTCATGCCAAAATATGCATTGCTATTGATGCAAACAAAATACCAAATTAAACAGATTCTAAGTTATGTCTACATTCCATAACACACAGTGCAACTGGTATGTTTCATTTTAAATAAATAAGAGGAAATATGTTTCATTGAACCCGTAACTCACTGCAACCTACATTGAACATTAAACCATGGCGTGGGTGTCGTAATAAAATGTATTTTAAATAACATAAAATTTATTTGACGTTTGGTATATAGGCCTTTATGAAATATTTTTACTTTCTCAAAACTGTCAAGATTTTTACAGGATTCTGACAACTGATTGATATTTATGATCTGTTAGGGTAATAATCTCAGTAAGGGGATATTAATGTCCTTCAAATTTATTATTCTATTGCGTCATGATAAATTTATTTCATTGTTCTTAGTATTATTAGCTAATATTTCTTTTATACCTAACGGTAGAAGGTGAATTATTTCATTGAGTGTAAAAAAGAAGAGAATAAAGTCATGATTAAATCTCTTATAAATCTTCAACGGTCACATTTCTAATTTATGCTCTTTTGGAGAAATTAGGCCATCTGAACTGGATATTTTTATGGCATAATTATCAGATGCACTATTAACCAGTAAATGCACTAGATGTTCATTTTTTTATTTCAAGAGAAAGAGAGAAGTAGGTAGGTATGTCAAACACTGGTATCTAGTGATTTCAAATGATTTACGTAATTTCTTTTGTTAGTTTTCCAAATGTAAAGACCAACAGCACATTTGGACTGGTATGTAAATATTAATACACATATTGAAACCATAATGCAGTTTATAGTTAGATTATGTAATATATTTTACAATACAGTAATAACTAATTTAATGTCAATACAGGTTACCCACTACAATATTTAGTTTAGATTCTCTATTCTTGTTGTTCTCCAAATTGCACTTCTTCTGCAAATTGTCGACTGACAGCAGTCATTCATATTAGTTCTGGTATCCTTTAGTTGTGTAGACTGGTGTTATCTGTAAATATTCTTTTATGTAATAATTTGTTTATATTATGTTTACCAAATATGAATATCATGTTATTAATTAATATGGAAGTAGAATGCAATTCTTATAACGCACAATGTATTTATGGTAACCAATATCCACGTGCATGTAACAGCAGATACTAGTTACGGTTGAAGATATTTTAATACTTTTACTACGACAGTTGAACTAGTATATAAAATAACAGTATACAGGGTGTCCGGAAATTATGCCTCAAGATTTCAGAAGGTGATTCCCCACAAAAAAATAAGGTCACAAAGTCCTATAACAATTTTTCGAAAACTCAATATTAATGGAGATACAGGGTGTTAAAGTTAAAATTTTATTTTCGATATTTGTAAATAACTTCTTAAGAAACCCAAATATTTACATAAAATTTGTAAATCGAGGATTTTTGCGGACGAGAAATTCAAATATGTCTATTAATCCCAGTAAGTTAACTGAGGTTTAAAAAATATTAAGTACTTTATGATATTTTTAAACGCTAAATTAGATAAATTTGCAAATTTTATGTTGGTTGTACTTCATGCTCTGTATTCCTCTTCTTTTTGATACATCAAAACGCAACTATTGAACAGTAGTTGCAAATGAATGTCAATACGATTCATATACAGGGTGTTCCAGAATGATGGTAAAATATTTTACCAGTGTATTCCACAAGCGATTTTAGGGGGTGGGGGTCTTCATATGAAATTTTTCAATTTGGGTCCTTCCTGTTGAGATATTCGAGTCTCAAAATGGCGGAAAAAATAGTTTTTTTATTTTTTCTTAAAAACGGTTACACTTAGAAATTTCAATTTTGGTGCACATTATAAGCTAGTCAAAAGCTATTTTGTGGTGGTGTTTACTCCTTGGTTCATGTTTCTGGAGGGCGGGAATAAACAACCCCTAGATTTATTTCTTTCAGAACTTTTTCCTGCAACAACCGATTTCAACAAAACTTTTTTTTTTAAATACCTCTCCTAATTTTACTACATTTTGCCCTCTTGTAATTTTGTCATGCAACCAACAGTTTGCGCGGAAAGAAAAATAAAAATAGTTTTCCTTACTCTAAACATGTTTTTGTCACCGGTTACTGATAACCGCAGTAGGCGGTTGCTATGTTGATGTTTCACTGTTGTCTTGTCAAACACATCGCTGTTAGGTCTATAATTGACAGTATTTTCAAATATTTCTAAACAAGGGTATTCCTATAAGTGTTGCCAATCCTGCTGTATGCATATTCCATCAATTTATTCGCTAATATTTGTACGGAAGAGTCAGTTGTTCACAAATATTTGCAAAAACTGTCAAGACTGATTTGTTTCATAAGACAACATAGCAACCGCCTACTGCTGTTATCAGTAACCGGTGACGAAAAGATGGTTCACGCAAGGAAAACTATTTTTATTTTTTTCCGCGCAAACTGTTGGTTGTATGAAAAAATTACAAGAGGGAAAAAGAAGTAAAATTAGGTGAGGTTTTTTAAGAAAAATTGTTGAAATCGGTTGTTGCAGAAAAAAGTTCTGAAAGAAATAAATCTAGGGGTTGTTTATTCCCGCCCTCCAGGAACATAAGGTAAGGAATAGACACCACCACAAAATAGCTTTTGATTAGCTGATAATGTGCACGAAAATTGAAATTTCTAAGTGTAACCGTTTTTAAGGAAAAATAAAAAAACTATTTTTTTCCGGCAATTTGAGACTCGAATATCTCAACAGGAAGGACACAAATTGAAAAATTGTATATGAAGATCCCCTTTGAAATGGCTTCTGGAACACACTGGTAAAATATTTGACCATCATTCTGGAACACCCTGTACACACTAAGTATAATATGTTTATCTTAATTTGCTCTACCTTTGAACAGAACAGTTAGTAGGAAAAACATGTGTCGTATTTTGCTATGATGCTTGTCCTGTGTCATACGTTGTCATATCTATGATTTACTTGATATTTGTCACGTATTTAATTATAGTATTAAATATGTGGTCATTGTTCATGTAAAGTGAAAATGAGAAAATAATGAAAAAAAATTAAATTTTACTGCAAATGAAATTATTGGCAACAGAACAAGAAATAAACAAACAAACTGATGCAATGCATGGCAGAGAGTAATCACGCTTTTACTACTATGAATATTGGTGATGGACATACACTCTTTGAAAATGAAGTACCTACCACAATATAAAAAAACATTATAGAAGAAAATATGAGATAACAAAAAACTGATGAAGGTTCACCAGTTGACTTCAATAGAGCCGATGCGATACAGAGAGGCGACTGAATCAAGCGGCACCGTAAAGCTGGCTACAGACTATGCGTGAATTCGCGATTCGCGATGCGCAATGCGTGATTCGCTGAATTCGTCTTAATTCGCAGGCATTTGAGAACAACACGCACTATTCGCGCACTAGATACTGATTAGTTAATCATGTTTAAAACAACGTAGGAATTTAAGCTTTTCAATGCAGTTCTAAAATGGATAGCGACGATGACTTGACAATAGCTAGTGCTATTTAGGTACATTATTATGGCTAAAAAATCAAAAACGAGAAGAAAACGGAAACAACGAAGATGGTGGTGTGTGTCAGTATTTAGAAATAGAAATAGATAAATTTATATACAGATCAATATGATTTCATAACATTTTGGAATGAAATGATCCATACAGCAATAGTATACATACCAATTTTCTAAATGTTAAACGTAACAGTATTCAAATTATTTATTTAGTGATACCACTATAATATAAATACAATATTCATTTCCCAAAGAAGAATGAATCAAGTCTGTCGTATATCGTCCATTTGAATTTTTGTTGTCACCATTTCAAAATTTAAATAAATTAATAAAAGGGGGAATACTTTACCTTGTGTATCGCTTCTGTTACAATTGTAATATACTTTTGTTGAAGTTTTATCGATACTGTTGTTCTGAATTGCATAATCCACATCTCGGTTTTCGCTGCAGTGCCACTCTTCAAAATTGTCCTTATTATTGAAATGATACGTGTTTTGTTCTACATTAATATTATGAGCTTCTTGTAAATGTTTAGTATATTCCTTGTAGGTTCGGTAAGCGCCAATAATCTGAAATTATTATTTTAAAGCAACACATAATATTTTTTATACCTTACCTAGGTATTTTTATAGCAACAATAACAAATACCTTTTCAACTGAGCAAATAACACAGATTATGTGACATTTTTTACCACTTGGTTGAAAGAATGATGCTTCTTCTTTCTTATTATGAATATTTTTCAAGTGTCGTTTAAGATTAAATTTCTTCGAAAATTCTTGCTTGCAATATTCGCAAGTTAATTGTTTAGAACTAAAATGTTAATGTTAATTTTACAGGAACCTAGGTCAAAAATCGGCTGAACTTGAACTTACGTGTTATCCATTTAAAAATTATTAAAACTCTGAAAGAAAAATGCACTCACAACCTGAAACACAAAATGAATCCAGAAAATTGTAGGGAAAATAGCTTCAAAGCGCATGCCAAAAAGTAAACACACTTCTTCTATTTGTAAAATAAAAATTAGAAAACAATTTGACTAAAATTGAGGGTAAAATTCTCCAAAATAGAGAAAAAATCACGAAAAGTGGAATTGTGTAGATAGCAAAGAGAGGTTAGCGTGCCAAACAACAACGTAAACATACAGATTACAGCTAAAGCATGGCTAAAGGCTATCTGCGATCTGCTAAAAATTAAAAGAGCGCCAAGAACTAGAGGCCCCAGAACCGAGGGCCGGCGGGAGCTACCGAGAGCTAACGAGAGCCGCACAAGAAAAACGGTATCCTCCACATAAACTAGCGCACCTCAACGCGAATTCGCAAAATAGCACGCATCAATGCGAATCTCCATGAATCGAACGATTTGTACGCGAACCACGAACCACGTTGTGCGCGAATCGATTTGTAACGAATAAGTCCCTACACACTATGCACGCATTGCTTATGAATCACGCATCGCGAATCGCGAATTCACGCATAGTCTGTAGCGGGCATAATAAAGACGGAAACGCACTAGGCGGTCGCAGTCGCGTCGCGCTGCGGACCAGGCTACTCTCGTACTCGTCTAGTAAAAAATGTTCTAATGCTTTTAAATGTACACGTTCGCACTAGCAAGTTGCAAGCTGGACTCGCTCGTGTCGCGGTCTTTCTGAAAACTTTTTGGTAAATTTCGGGCTGTTGCATCAAATAAAAGATACATTTTCCACACAACAAGTCGAAAGCGCATAGAGGACGTCATATGTGACGGATTTTGCAAAAGCCAGTGATCAGCACGGCACAGAGCGGTCCGCGGTGCAACGAGACCGCGACCTCATAGTGTATTCTCTTCTTAAGGGTGCCGTATTCTTGAAATAGTGTTTTCTACAAATACAAGTAATTTTAGACATTTAAGAACTGAATAATATAGAGTTTAGCAAATAACAAGAATGTTATCTCATGCTACCTGCGAATATTCAAAGGTACTGAAGTAAAATCAATATATAACGTCAGAAAGCGATCTATCCAGCAAATTTTTAGGTACTGAAATCTTTCAAAATACGTATTTTTTTAAATTCATTTGTAGATAAAAATATTGTTTTAATATAAACTTATATTCTACTGCATATAAGATTATTCACTTTTGTTTATAAGTATGTGAAAATAATTGTTAAAATGTGGGGTTAGAATAGCGAAATAATGTGTCATACAAATGCATTTTAAAAGTTATGTATTATTTGAGGAGAGTTTAAATAGTAAAAGTGGATAAACAAAACATCAGTAATTTTATTTTTGATATTACTTATGCTCTACGTGTTTTATTTTTCGAGATTTCAGTAAACACCACAAATTTGATCATTTAACGGCGAGAAATACGGCGACCTTAAAGGACAAACTAGTCCACTGTAAAACTTGACGAGGAGAAGCATGCAATCGGCGACCTCGAAATAAATTCCCAAGGAAATAAATAACATTTTATAACACCTATTTTATACAGCAAATTCAACTGCTTTTGCCGCTATTGTTATTACTTATTAATAAAATTAATTTGAGGTTTCAATTAATCCAGCTTCTACAAACTAACACAAATGTTTCAGCTTTTTGTCCGTTTTGAACTCGTAAGTTATTAGCAGCAGCTATGATACATTTGCGTAAATTATTAATAGTGTCCACTTCGGTGCGATTCATTTTTTAGATATCCCCACAAACAAGTCCAAATGATTTAAAGTCAGGAGATTGTGGCGGCCATGGTACCGGTCCTCCTCGTCTAATTCTTTGGTATTAATGGTTGCACACGCTGTACATGGTACGAATGTAAACGAGCTTCGGGTATAATATACCATACTGCTGCAATAACTACGCTGTGGACGCCCTGGACCTTCAAACTTCCCGTGCCACGCTTGCGTTGCACTACACTTGTACTCACTGCACACTGCAGTACAAGTAATTGCATGTGGCACATGTTTACCGGGAAATCGTTCTACTAAAGCATTTTCACATCACCACAAATTAAAGCGATATTCATCAACTCCCAGCTGCTACACACGTAAGCCATTCATAACACTTGAAAAAGTATTGTAAATACTGGCATCACAAAAACGTTAATACCTACTATAAGTAATCGGATTTTAATATTCAGAATCGCCCGGCTAGAGACCACTGTAGCCCAGCGATGAAAAAGTTGAAAATACTGAAACTTTGCGATATTGACTCTATTTTTCGTGACGCAATTTATTTAGATACCTAAGTTGTAAATCACCCTGTATCTAAAGGTGTGGTGCGACATTTAAGTAATAATACCATTTAATATGTTACAATCAAATTGAAAACGAACTTCTTGAGAGAACTTTTATTATAAAATTTGATGCAATCTGTCTATATTTATTTATTTTGCAGTATTTACAACTTAGTTACTGAGATAACCAATAACAACATAGACTCTTGCCAAATTAAGAAAAAATGTTCAGATAATTTTACAACTAATAAAACATAGATCTTGTGTTTATTTTGTGTTTATTTTGCGGAATTACTCTACATAACAAACAAACACTTACACTGCATTATGTGTTAATTATCTTTGGTTTAAATGCCTTGTTGCACACTGAGACAATTGATAATTGGCATTTAAACTCTGACCTCTTGAAAAGGAAAGTGCAATCAAATGCATCTGTGTTTAAGGTCAACGCCTTTAGATGTACATTTCAACTGTGTCGATGTCCAGCTAATAAATGAACTTCTTGACGCCTGTCAGTTAAGGATGTGTAAATAGATGGGCATCTCCCACTTCAGGTCGCGATGGGCTGATTAATGACGATAATGATGATGCCTTATACGGTTCCAAACAAGAAGTTTTCTGACTATAATTTCACAGTTATTTATTGTTGATGTATCAGATAGAAGTTGCTGAATGCTTATTTTTATATGTACTGGTATTCTGCCGTACTTAGTAAAAAGGCGGCAACTGACAAAATGCAGTTACTGAGTAAAATGGCCAAAACTTTAGCGACCTAGACTGCATGGATTTTAAATATATTTCTATTAAATTTTGTTATAGATATAAAAGGTTGCTATTCAAAATATTTTTCTGTATAATTAAATGTAAATTTGTTTTCTTACAAAAAAAATATGTCAGTTATTGCTTTTACGCTTCATGTTTCATTCTTTAGCGAAACGTCTACACGAAATAAAAAGGCAGCAACTAACATATTTTCTGCACTTGCCGCTTTTTCACTACTTAGCGTTTGGGTTTGCCGCTATTCAGTACTAGTAATAGACGCTTGTATAGTGACTGATTATAAAACAATTTAAGATTTAGTTTAAGTAGTACTTGAAGTGTTGAAAAAAACGTTAGAGTGAAGCGTCAGTAAGTCAAAATATCAGTTGAATTGTATAATAAATTCATCATTACCATAGAATCATTTCTTTTATACAGGGTTATTTACATAACATTCTACATAGTTATCTTTTTCGTTCTTCTATCTAAAGAAACTTCTGATGAACAAGGTATTATCAGATTTTCTTAAGATTTCAAAAAAATGCATAAGAAAATAATAGAATGTTGCATAAATATTCATTAGTTTTCTGGTAATTTTAATTTAATCTATGGTGCTGTGCCAGTAAAAAACTAAAATATTATGCAAATTGTCAAGCCGATGATAGCCGGTATACATACATATGTATAGCTTTAATCAGAAAAATTATAAGGATGCAGACGGTCCATTAGAATAAAACCGCAATTTTGGAAAATTTAATAAATAAGGAAATATGTTATATCAATAACTACATGTAAAAATCTCGAACGTTTAAATAGTAACATGGTATATTATTTTAAATGACATACTAAATGTACCAGTTTTTATTTTTATTTATTTTATTTCTATTTTAAGCGTAGCCTAATTAAGTTTAAAAAGAATTAAAAAACAAAAGAAACAAAACATATAACGTATTTATTTTAATAATATTAAAATATATTGTATTACAAAATATTTAAACATTACTTTCTATTTAGTTATTCGGAGTACGAGTCTGTAAGGTCCGGTACATTCTCATTTAAATTTTCCCAGAATTCTCATCTCCTGTAAGGCATTAAAAGGCAAAGATTTCTTATTATAGGCATTTTTTTTTGAAGTTGCTATTCCCCTCGGTTTTTACCTTGGAGAAGGATCTTTTATTCCTTCTTTTGCCACTCTAGTTTTAAGAAAATTTAATTCTATTCCTTCTTGACTATCTTCTGTCCAATATTTCAGACTAAATTTGCCTCTTATAGCTACTACTTTGACCATTTTGTTTAAATATGGACGAGGTTCAGTTTTTTTAAGTCTTGCTTGCGAAGTGTGATCTACCCAATCAAAAAAAGAGTCTATTTTCATTTCTTTTATCATCACTTTTCCGGAGTTTGAACACTAAACGGCATCTTTGAAGTCATTAAAATCATATATATATTTTTGCATGTGTTTGGTGCATGTTCCCTACGATAATGTGATACCTACATATGGATGAAAACTGAGGATGTGCTCTTTTAAAATATTTCTTTCAAATTTCCTAGCTGATGCATGTTTTCCTACAAAATAACATTTTATTTTATTGTAATATAATAAATTTCACGGATTACCTACCTCTCATATCAGGTTGACCGATAGTGGTGTAGGTACTAAGAAACTGTAAATTTGACCTGTTCAATATGTTTTCAAGAAAAAGGGCTCAAAGATGGCACTACTTACTGCCTATTATATTATTAAACTGTGACGTGACACACATTTAATACGAACTAAAGGCCCCAAGTCCTTACAAAATGTCACTTGCGGCTATCTTTCCTCATGATTTGTACTTACTGCTTTTTCTTGCTTCGTATAATGTGACGTTGATTTGTATATGTATTAAGACCAAGTGCCGTAACTATTTATATACTTGTACAAGCCGCTTTCTTTCTTAGCAATTGTACTTACCCCTTTTACTAATTATAATGATGACGTATTGTACTTACCGCTTTTTATTTTTTTAAAATAAAATAGAATAAAAATTTTTATGTCATTCAACTGACATTTATAGATTAAAAACATCAGTCAATCTAATAAAGCAAAAATATAGAAATCGAAAATGTACTTACCGCCTTTTATTTAGGACGGCAGTATTGTAATAGGAAAACGTCAATGAGCACAGAATTTTTCAGAAAATGACAGTTTGGGAAGGTAAAAAACACATTTCCAAATGTTAGAAAATGTTTTCCGTTGTTGAATGTACCAGGTGATAGAGGTTTCACAGCCATAATTTCAGTATAAAATAGATAAAGTATAAATGAACAAAAAAGTTAAATAGTACAAGGGCAAATCAAGCAGTTCTTAAAATAAATCATTATTATCAATTAATTTCATTTGTAGGTTGCCTACCACGTGCTTGTTTTATAGTGATGAAAAAAAATATTCAAAGATAAACAATAATTGTAAAAATTAAGGAATTTAGTTTAGGCATTTTTTATATTAAAACTTTAAATTTTGGTGATTTTTAAATGTTTAGAACAGTAACATAACTTAAACTAAATAAAAATTTGAAAAATAAATAATATAAAAACAAAAATTTATAAGAGGACTCACGTCGCAGAAATATTCATAACTTATGTATAAAAAAATAATAATTGAGGTACCTACTTACCGAAAATCAAAATACAATGTCAGTTTTAAATATCTAACCAATACACACATAATTACAACATATGTTTAAAATGTTCACCGTTATTTTCCACACATGCAGGGTACTACAAATATCAAAAAGAGATTAAGATACTTCATCAATATCATCTTAGCAGCCGCCGTTGAAGAAAACTATCTAAATACATACGTCGTGCTCCTGCAGAATTGTGGCGAGCTTGTCCATACATTAATAACATATCGTGATACTCACGTATGCTAAACACTTAAGAAAATGAAAAATTAAGGAAATAGTGATACGTAAAAGAATTTGCGACAAGCGACGGACACTTCGAAATTCAGATACCAACTGATCTGTAGTCACTGTACCTCTTGCGCTGTTGCCTCATTTCACGATATCGACTTTGTCGAATTTTTATGAAAAATTTGTTTTTAATAAAACTAAACATAAATAAATTGGAAGAATGGGTAAACATTGCATTTTATGATCATTTAATGCACAAAATTATGGTGAGAACTCTTAATTAACCGAATGTTTACACGTACAATTGGAGATTTGTTAATTTTGCCCGAAAATGGTTGGGTTTTTTTTGTTCATTTTAATGCATACCATCGCCTGTAAATTTATGGCAGTCAAACCTCTAACACCCTGTAGTTTTAAACGCTATTGTTGAATAATCCACATTCGAACGTCTGAAATGATTACAATTACTTTCAGACAAAACAGTTTTGGAATACTTACATCAGTTTTATCAACATTTTCATCAGCATTGCCAAAATATTTTTTTTTATTAAATATCAAACTACGTATTTGTTTATTGAACTACTTAGGTATGCATAAAGGAATCATAATCCTGAATATAGTTTTCTCGGTAACATATCTATTTACACAATATAAATATGTGCCACCCACGCCTTCTATTATTGAATATCATCTTTAGCATAATGTAAATCAGGGAAAATCCTTGGTAATAAAAAAATCAATCATGTTTTCAACAACGCGATAAAGACTGTTTATATTTTAAATATATACTAAGAAAACTGCTGCAAAGATGTTTTATATAAATTTGCATTTATAAATAAAGCTGTTTTTATGAAAGACGCATGCAAATATATACAGGATTATTCATTTAAAGTAATAATAAGAGATACCGAGTTGGTTAAATTGAAAAAAGAACGGCCGTACGACGATGAGCGCTCTTGAATTGTACCTTTAGTTTTCTTGCAACCTTGATAGATTAATAAACAAGAATTTTATTATGTTTTAAAAATAACTTACATATTGCATAACTTAACATCCTGCATCGACTGTTGTCATCACAGTTTAACATTGGTCATTGTCAGTTGTGCAAAAATTGTGTCTTTTATGACTTAAAATTGTAAATTTACCTACATCTTAGACACATCGATATATAGAATAAAAAGGATTAGCCAATATATTATTGTTTCTTTTTATCACCATATTATTTATTATTAAATATATACAGAAAACTAAAAAAGTTACATTCTGTAAATTACATTTTAATACAACTTGAAACAAATATATTGTATTAGTATATTAATATGTTTCAGCTTTGTTTGAAATTAATATAGATCTTGTCAATTGCTTCATAAGATTTTATTTAAATACAAATTTAAAATGTTCGCACCATATGTATTTATTTAATTACTTCACCAACCGTCACAAAACTATGACATTTTTTGACTGTCAGGAAAGTTTCTAAGGTTGACATTTTCCTAACTGAGAAAAAAATGGTATCTTAGCAACAAAGGTATTCAGTTTTAATCCTAGGAGCTAAAGTTGACACTTCTAACCCTTAAAAGTGTTTCAATTTATAGAAGTTTATTCAACAATACCTATTTACAATAATTTTTGTTTATCCAAATTGATATTAAATACACAGTTTGAACAAGTATTAAAATTAAATAAACCAATGAATATGCCACTACCCTCATTTTTGGAGTAATTCTCAAAACAGTCCAATACGTTTTCATTAATAGTTACATTATCTTCAGATGTTGTGAAATGAGAAATTACAACGGTGCTTAGTTTATCACTATCAACTTTCAGTAATTATGTTTTTAGCAATATTTTCTGTATTCAAAGTAAGTCTTCAATGTAGCCTTCCGCCATAGTGCTCGATCTTCATCCTCCTTGTCTTCTAAAACAAGTGAGGTCATCACTGCCGTCAACTAAAAGGGTAGCAGACGTTCGTCGTAGTGCGTGTCCACTGTGCTCTTTCCAGTTGTACAGCTTCAAAAATGTCATTTCTTGCGAGACGGCACTGATTTTATGAATATCGACCACCATTCGATGATACTTTTCACTAACATATCTGAGAAATGATCGACGTTATACCAAGCCCAGTAGACGTAAAGTAACATATTTTCGATAAAAACTTAAATAATTGTCTTCCAGCACAATAAAAGAACGTGGTCTCTTGGTTTTCATATTGGGAATTTGGCTTACGGTGAGGGCTCGATCCAAAGGGATATAGTTTTCGCTCAGTAACTCCTCAACGAAAAATGATAAAAAATGCGTTTTTTTTTAATAGACTACAAATATTATTTTACGTCGACGCTGTTTTGAAATTTTGAAATTATGCAAAATTCATTTAAAAAAATTTAATTTTACACTTCACGTCTCACGGTTCTGAACCAGTTCTCGACGGTTTTTGGAACAGACCTTTATATATCGTGAGAAATGTTTGACCAACACTGTCTTACGTCGCATTTGCCGAGAGTACATTAACAACTGAACTGACTGACTAATTCTGAACGGTTCGGATCGATTCTTGCTGTGTTGGAACAAACCCATAGTTTTCGCTCAGTAACTCCTTAACGGATAATGATAAAAGTATGCGGTTTTTTATAATATACTATAAATATTATTTTACGTCGACGCTGTATTTTGAAATTTTGAAAAAGTGTAAAATTATTTTTTTTTTTAAATGAGTTTTGCATATTAGTAAAAATACCGGATATTTTTATCATTTTTCGTTGAGGAGTTACTGAGCGAAAACTAGTTATATCCCTTTGGATCGAGCGCTCACTGTAAGCCTTAAGGTGGATTTCATATCGTCAACATTATTAATTGTTAAATTGACGGCATGCGCCTGCAACCTCCAATATTAGGACGATCTATAAAGAAGCTTTTTAAAAATTTTGTTTTTGTTTTTAAAGAGTTTACCTTCATCATCAAATATAAATTATCAGATGAACTATTCATAAAAACAGTCAACTCTCTCCTTTGTAAATACTCGCAATTTTTTCGTTACATCTCCTTCATTCTCTCAAGAAAAGCACGTGACTGAATATTTACTTATATCGATCCCGTCCTTTATATTCAACGGTGATCGCAACATTGAATAATGTGGGAACGCCTTGAGGGCCTAATTTTATTTGATAAATTTGAAAAATACATCATCAATACATCTTCTGAATACAAACTAATGTTTTTTCTTTGCACCAACCTATAAAAAGTTGGTAGCTCAAGATTTCTTTGGGACAAGATTCAAACAAACCTCTTTCGCACATTTCAGAATCTCCTCAGCTACACCTAAAATTTCATTAGATTCAATTTTTACATAGTTTTCCCGCAAAGTGAACCACAAACAATCACAAATGAACTCATTTAGCAATATGACGACTAATGATTGACAAAGTATACATGACTACACCGATATGTCCTACTTTGCTTTATTTTCGAAATTTGATTTGAATAATTTCAAAGCACAAATTAATAATTAAATGAGGGGAGAAAAAATAGCATGTTGTATACGTGTGACACTTTTAATCCTAATATAACAATATACTATTTTTGCTTACTAACAGTAAGGAAGGAAGGTAATTAAGGAAACAGTATCCTGAATGAATGTAGCGATCCTGCGTACTTTATTCATTTGTATTTGTAAAAATTAACAAATCTGAACCGAAATATAACGGACAACAGCAATTAGGATTATTACTGTAGCAAATCAGTGACCATTTCCAATGATTATAATTCTTCTATAATTAGAATAGTTACAGGTAGCTTTAATTAGGTTTACCGCAAGGAGTGTATAACTCAACAAGAGATTAAATTGCACCGGCGATTTTTATCAGGCACGTTTGCTTCCAATGTAATATTCAAATAAATTGATCGAATAAATGGGTTATACGCCCATGTATCTGTCTGCAGATAGAGAATGTTGCAACAACCAGTTGTAATAGGATTTCACTTTTGTAGTCGTGATGAAAGAGATGACCAGTTGTTGATTCTCTGCGTGAAATGAAGCGTTGTTTTATTCAGCAACGATTGTTTGATGTTTAAGGAAGCCTCTGAAACCAATAAATTATTTTAAAACAATGAATGCTGTAAACAGTTCTGCTATAAAATTTACTGGGCTGTAGAGCGAAAATGGATGTATTTGATTGTTTGCATAGTATGTTGTAGTTTAGTATACAAGTTATTTCAGTGGTTCAAACGTAAATTGTTAATTTAATCTCGTGTAAATTAATGTGGTAACACATTTGCTAGGGGAAAATAATTAATTGTAATGCTTTGAAGTTACCTACTGGATTAATATAAATTAAACAATGCTTAACGTTGAGCGATATTTATTTTTATATTTTTATTTCACAGGAAAGGAAGATAATCAAAGAGAGATATAAGATAAGAAATCTTTCATAGTGGAAACAATTTAGTTCACAAATTTTATATCAACGCTAATAAAATGTCCTGAGTCCAGTAACCCTAAGAAGGAAAATGTAGCTCATTTTATAGCAGTAACTAGCAAATGCTGTGGTCCTAAATTCAGTAAGAAAAAATAATTATGTGCTTAAAAGCAAAATGAAAGAAGTTACAGTATTTTATGTTGTAAGCTTTACATTATTTATTGTAACGTCTACAAACTGAAATTTAGTGTTTTTAAATAACAATCACTTTTTAGAAAAGACTATTAGATTCATCAAACTGTGTTTTTGGTTTTTTAACAACAGATTTAAACTTACGAACCTAGCTTTTATTTAAAAAAATGATTCGTTGTTTTTGTTGGATTCTGTTTAAAAAATTCACTTCATCATTAATAACGTTGCGTATTTAAAACTTTTTAGTTCTCCTAAATATCAAACGGAGATAGACCTGGTAAGCAAGCAGGCCAAGGTCTCCCAAATATCATTCCGTACCAATCACATTTCTTAATGAATATTTAAACGCAGAAATGACACTATGAAAGAGACCTACCACTTAATAAAATCTTGAGGAAGGATAATCTATTTAAAACACATTGTTATTGGTGACGATATTTAATGATTTGATAAAAAGAATCTTTAGCACGTATTTGACAAATATGGTAATTAAATATTTCAACTCGACGAATACCTACTTCATCTGCAAAAAGATAGAAGACGTAGCCTTTCAATTCAGCGTCTAAAAAATCACCTGCAGATATTTAAAAATTGCTAATTATCTCGAAAAATGCGATAGAAACAAGAGGATGCCATTTGAAACCCTATTGTAAGAGATATTGTTTATTAATTTCTTTATTCTGTGTGTTCAACAAGGACTAGTTTTTAATTAGAATATTTTAATTTTCTTTCATAAAGAATTTTATTTCCATTTTTTCTTTCACAAAGTAGGTAGCTTCTATTAATTCTACGCTTATGAGGGATCAAATGTTTTTGCTTTATAAATGTGCTATAAACAATGAACTGAACAATCACACTAAATTTTATGCAAATCGAATACAGTTTTCAAAACCGTACTATTATGAACTCTTTGTCCTACTAATTAAGAGGTCCTTCAAATTATCGGAGACATTACATATTATTAGTATCGCCTGTTACAGTAACTATATTGGACGATTATGTTGAATAAACTGAGTAAAACTTGTTTTGGGAAAAAATAGCTAAACGAGGTTAGTGATTGACCAATTTCTACGTTATCCGGAAAATGAACGTTAGTAACAGTACTAAATCATTTGCCATTAGCAATTAGAAAACAAAACAGTTCGTCCATAGACTGCAGATACCTATTTGTAGAAATAATTAACACATCAGTTTTCACAATCCCAGACCTTTTATGGATGTCAACCATACTTGGTAGTTAGTACAAACATAAACATTACTTCCACGGTGCAAGGGTAGGGCATAATTTATGTGGCAATATTATGCTTTGAGACATGGAAATATTAGTTACTTAATCACTTTACTTGTTTAGCAAATTTTAACTAAAAAGAAATGTTACCTTTTATTGTTCCATTAGTACAACATAACGGCCACATGTTTATTGCATTTATACATTAAATCAACGACAATAATACTTAACATTAGTTCCTAACTGTATGTTTAACAATAGTTTCATAGTAAACAAAGATAGTGAAAGTTTTGAAATAGTATGCTCAAAAATTTCACACTAAAATTGTCTAACCAATTAGAAGTTTGTATTCTATACCGTTACCAAGGTACCTAATTAAAAAACTTAAGATGCATGTGATTACACTGGACATTTTTTTACATTTATATCCGAGAAGAGGTTAATAAAGATTGTAACAA
The DNA here is from genome assembly GCA_025584915.1 of Monochamus saltuarius. Lineage (NCBI taxonomy): Eukaryota > Metazoa > Arthropoda > Insecta > Coleoptera > Cerambycidae > Monochamus > Monochamus saltuarius. The sequence continues at coordinate 78,170,564 of CM046721.1, read as the reverse complement.
AAAATCACCATCAGACTTCGAGGGAGACCGCACAGAACAAGAAAAATAGTATCTATAAACATTGCCCATAAATGTTTGGTTATTATATTTAACCAAAATTTTAAAAATTATTAATTGGTTATGCTACTAATTCAAAACAAAGTCAGATAACTGAATATCTGTCAGAAATTTGATGATGTTTTACTGCCAAAGAAAGTAAGTTGTCAGGGTAATAATAGTGGTGTTTTAGTATCGTAATTATGGAGTTTACAGTCCAAGAGTATGCTGATATGCATTTAATCTATAAAGAGGTAATGCGCGTGCAGCTGTTCGGCTGTATGTAGTGCGATATCCCAATATGAGATTATTGCACTACACCACGTTTATTGCTGTTGACTTACGGGAAAGTGGTTCGTTCAAAATGCGTAAAAACTCTGGGCAACACGTAGAAGCTTTGAACTGTACTGTAACAAATTCTTGACATGATTGAAGAAAATTCTAGCTCTAGCACAGAACGCATGCCGCTTTAGGTATTTCACAATATGGGAGTATAGCGAATTTCTAGTTTCTACTTTCAAAAAGAGTTAATACAAAAAATTGTCAGTGGTTACTTGAAAAACACGCAAGAGAACCAACTTTTTCAACAACTATTTCATCAACTAACAAGACAATTTTTACTAGAAGTGTAATATTTAATCTCACATATTTGAACAGACTAGAATCCTTAACGACACATCGTATTTACGGGTTTTAACTGAAGAACACTTTCATTAGAAAATGTACCATTAGATACGACAAAATATGTGGTTCCTCCATGATGGGGCATCAGCGCTTTTTGCCCATGCAGTTAGATATATTTTAGATCAACTATCTGCAACGCTAGATTGAGCAAAATAGTCCTGTTGTATGACCCACCCGCTTTTCTAATCTAAATGCATTCGATTATTTTCTTTGGGGTCAGTGTTGTTTATGCGGAGGAAGTTACATCGGGTTAGTACTTGTTTGTTCCATACAATATTTCGCCTCCTTAAAGTTTGTAGTGTACTTGACGTATTTAGTAATAATTAATTAACACCATATACTAATTATGGGAGCGAATAGTAACAGCTTGCGATGAAATTCGCAATTACCTAGAAATAATTGAACGTGTGAGAATGTCATTTCTGAGGAGAACTGAATGTTGTGTAGAGGAGAAACATTCATATTTTAAAAACATGCTGTAGATACCAATGTGTTCATGTTATGGACGTTGATGTATTTTTTTGTTAATTTACATAAATTTTGTCATTTCTATTTCCCTGCTTCTCAATATGCAAACATTTAAGGGCATATGATGATATAAACGTTTTTCTTGTTTCGTACTGTAGAATACTCCCTCCAAGTTTAATGGTTATTTTTTATTACACACAAAACTTGATGCTTTTATCATTTTTCGTTCTCCAGTTTTAATGGTCTTTATATCAATTACCAAAAACAATGTTGTAATTATTTTGAATTGCAAAATCTAAATGTCACACGTGATCCCTATTTGTACCGTCACATTAAAAGATAGTTTGGTATAAAATTATCTTACGGAATATCTCACGAGCTAAAATTATTATCTAATAACCGGAAATTTTTCCTGGTTTATGCACGGTTTTAGAAAATCAAAATTTTCATGACCTAAAAAAAATTGCGAAAATAATTTGAGCACTAAGAATAATTATTAAGTGAAAATAAATTTCAAATCTTCATAAAGATGATGCAACAATCAATTTTTGTAAGTTTAAAATAGGTAATGCAAGTTCAATGCATTATATTACTGCAAACAATAATAATATATTGACATCATATTTTGTTACTGGAACTGAGCAAACAATTGTATTATAATAATATGTACATTAGATTTTTACTTTAAAAGTGTATACCTATACATATTGTGCTAATGATATTAAGCAGTAGATACTAAATATAGCAAAATATTTTGTTATTCTACGAACGTTATATAATAGTATTACGTTCTACTGCAAAAAACCAAACCTCTATGGCAATTATTAGCCAATGTTTTGACACGAAGTCAAGGTTGTGTACACTTCATTATGAATCATTAGACACAAATAAGATGCTGTGTCTCCTTGATCCAAGTTCTAAATTAAAAATACCTTTACCTGTAAATAATAAGATCACGAGCTACTCTTCCGTAAGAATAATGCGTTATTAGTTTTCATGGACCACTGATTATTTTTAATGCAGTTTATGCTTTACTTGATTTCTACAAAATAATTTGTAAAGTATTTGTTTAAAGCTTCACAAGTCTTTTTTTCGAATCGTCTTTAATCTCAATTGTAAATTATCATAAAAAAATTATTCAAGTTTTTGTGACACTGTAGGTAACACTCAACATTAAGGCTGGGATTTTGTATACATATTTTTACCGTCTAACAGGGCTTCAAGCGAGGACACAGAACTCCAAAAAAATTGAAATAATTGGTTATTATTATATATCAACGTATTCACAAAGGTTCCCGCTAGTGCGTGAGATAATTTTCATTGCTCATAAAATCACAAGAATAATTAAAATAAATGTTAAAATACCTCAATTTTAGCCACACAGTTACTACGACAATATGTCACAATTACGGCAAAATTATCACAGCCACCAAATTACTTCACTAACTAGCCAGGACATATAGGACAACTTGTGTTTCACTTTCAGATTAATATTTATTGGTAATTTTACATTTTGTGTCCTCGAGTAAAATCATAACATAGGTATATCACGGCTTCCATTTTTATGTACGTCAAAATGCACGATAAACTTCAGAGAACCGTGCGGTTCGGGCCTATACGGGTTGTATACTGTCTCATAGGTCTGATTGATTCGTCGTTTCGCTCACTCAGGCTGTGCAATTCCTTTTCTACAAAATCCCCGTCTTAAAGACGTTATAAAACCTTAAAATTATTTTTAAGAGTATTTTTCAAATTTGGTACACATGTTAGTGATAATAAACTGCACTGATAGGACATACATTCTCTACTGAATATAAAACTCATGGATAGTTTTTATTTTAAAAAATCAAGTCAGTATTAAAAATCATAAAAAATCTACGACTGTAGCAACATTTTTTTTTTAATTTTCGTAAATTTTTATATTCTTTTCTACTAGTTAATAATTTTTGTAAACGAATCGATGTACTTGAAAGTGATTTAAATAAAATATAATTTTGTTTTATGTCCAAATACTGCTCTATTTATGCTGCAAAATAGGTAAATTTTAACTGTTTAAAAACATGTTAAATACATTTTCAGAACTAGTTCTATTTTTTAGGTACTAAATTCGAAAAAATCTCTTAACTAAAGAAAGGTTGAGGTCATGGAACTTCTTTAATATTACGTTTTCGAAAAAGTGTCAAGTGTATGACATTACTCTTTAAATTACATAACTAATAATAGGAGTCGATACAGGAAGCATTCATTTATGAATTTAAAACAGTATAAAATACAAAATGTCATGTCTATTTTTTTTGTTCGTATTTGTAACATTAATGTATGTATCCTAGAAATTAATCATTACTTATTACACAAAAATTTTAACCGATAACTACATGGATCGGTCAGGTAATTTCCAAGTTACAATTACAATAACTAAGAATGGAAATCTTTAATAACAAGAAGATTGAAATTATAAACCGCAACCCAAATCAAATAACAAATAAATATCAGCCAAATGGCATTTATAATTTAACAATTTTTGATCCAACAACTTATCTCAGAACACATATTTATCTATATCGTGGCACCTTTTTACGTACAACGGTACAGCATTACACACAGCGAAAACCGATGTAATGACTATAATGACTATTTTGACTAATTTGAAAAACTTCATTAACGTAGCTATACTACTGATTAAACTTACAGTTCTTATGTCGTTGTAAAACAAACTCATTTATGACTAAGTTAAAAAATAAATCATAAATCGAACCAAACAATAACTGAACACGGATAATAAACAAACTTGCGCACTTACACTAGCATGGAGCATGAAGACGGTCATGACCATTCTTGAATGAATTAATAGATGAAGTAGTAACAATACAGTGAAGAAGCTAAAGAATAAACACATAATATTTTCAAAATATTAATTTAAGCATTTAGAGTTGAATATCACCAATCACAAGTTTGGTATTCCACAAATAAGGCCGCGGAATCGAAATGATGTACGATAGCCTTCCATACATTTCGCCTTTATTGGTGACACATTCGGCGATAAGAAGTGAACAATAATGAGTTCAATTATGACTATAATTTATGTTTATTTTATGTTTTTACCACATTTACCAACTACAGTTAACTACAAAATAATTACCAGTAAACTAATGACTTACCGGAAGTGAATTTTAAAATTCAATAAAATATTTTACTGACCACAAGTGATGTAATCCCTTATCAGTGTCTAATGCTATTTTACCCGTTGGTAATATTTAATACACCACCAGATAAAATATTTACGATAATAATTATCGGTCAGTGGGTTCGACCCCCGCAGTCGGTAGACCGTATATAAGCTATATTCGTGGAGCGATTGGCACCCTCTCTGCGGGTATGGTAGGGTGGAAGAATGTTGGCTTGGGTCAATGTGAGAGATTGATACCGGTTGACATTTGACTACCCCCTAATTAATGAGGTTTTCCAGGTTTCCCTCATTCCTGCACTGAATGGTGGTTAGGGTCTACCAACGTAAGTCGTTCCTGGGCGCAAATGCGGCCTGCTTAATAATAATATGCCGCCCCCTCTCCCGCACAAGTCTTCGACTTCTGGGCTAATCCTCGTGATTAGAATGAGGGGTAGAGATATTATTATTATTATTAATTAATTTTTTAGCAATATTGTTTACTTGGAGGGTAGTAGTTAGTATATTGTTCTCCATTTTTATATCGCGTTGTTGTCTACATATATTTATACTTTATTTTTATATTTGTAAGGTATTTCTTTATCTATTGATGAATGTTTTACTAGTGTATGTGTCTTTTGCTCCATCGAATTTCCATCTCTACCACTCTCTAACGAGCATGTTTAGAGAAATCTCTATTAGTGAATTAAATTTATTTAAAACGGTACAAATATATGCATCAAATCAGTATATGACAGAAGTAAGTAATTGTAGCATACTTCATGTTTTCGCATATACATAATTCTTACACATTTTATTCAGGCTGAGTCTAGAGTTATATAGAGGAATATCATGTTTACAGCTCAGTGTATTTAGGTTAAAATCATTTCTGAAAACTAGTTTGTGGCCTTCAGTTTAAATATAATTCGCATAAAATATACCAGTGTACGTACGTACGCGATTTCGCATTCACTTCGTTTTTAATAAGTACTATTTTAGTTTCGAGACAACTTATCAACATCCTTCGTTATGCGATGGAAGTCTGAACCCGCTGATAATGACAAGAGAGATGAGCTATATATAAGCGTTCTATTTTTGTACTGTAAATATTTATAATGTTCAAATCCTCTTAATCTTAATCAGTTGTATGCATTGCTTGTAAAATCAATCATTACTCGTAATGCAAACATCAAGTGCAAAATATATTGGTCCTAAAATTAGATACGGGTAGTAACGTATGCAAGGAATTTCAGTCCTGAAATTTGAACGACTGTTGGTATGTTGTTATTTTCCTATTCTAAAATTACTGAAAATAATTACGTAACCTAAAATAATCAGTTGTTTATTTGTATGGTCTAATATAACAATTATTTGATAAATAATATCTGCGTATTATAATGTTTGACAATTTTAATGGCTGGTTTTGTAGACATACAAAGAAAATAATACATTTAAGTAAACTTAGTAGAACCACTCGAAACAATAAAAATAAATGAAAAAATTTACATAGTTTCAACAATGCAAGATATGTGAAATTTGTCGATTTGTTCCCTGGTCAATACTATCCTCCGCACTTTCGCTTCAAAAAATGCAATATACTTGTAATATTTGCTTTTGTCCTGATTTTTCATGTTTATCATCGCCTTCAATATGAAGCAATTTGACCAAGGGACAGACGACTTCCATATTTTGGAACTCTTCTTCAAAATATGCCAAAATCACATTTTCAATGAACATACAACTCGTATTACTACTTTGAGTTACTAGGCAATAATTCGAAAGTCGCTTCATTAGCAGCTTCTTCTATTTCCGCCGGAATAAATTAATTTTCTTTATCACTTTCCATGTTGCGAGATTTGAAGTTACTTGTCAACAAATGATTGAACTTTCATTATCTTAGCAATAATAAACTTCACGGACAATTGGAGTTTAAAATTATAATTTATAAATTTAGGAACGTAAGCAATGTGTTGATATGTATTTTTAATGGTATTTACTGAAAAAATAATGTATTATGTGCTAAAAAACTTCCCATCTCACAAAACAAAATGTCAGTTTTAGCACTTATATCATAAATAAATTATATTAATATTTTTTCATTTAATAACATATAACAAAAATGTTACTCAAGGAATTGTGCTTGTACCATCGTCTGCTAAATCGCAGCGGCCGCGCTTTTTCTAGTCCTCTGCCCGTTTGCAGTGACTTATCGCGCGTGGCAGCACTATACAGCACATGTCATACTTGTCAACTGTTTCTATCAGTAATTTGACGTTTCTTAAAAATTATGACAGATTTCAAGTATAACAGAGTGTACAAACATGTTATTTTTGAATTTATATAAATTGATACAACTTAAAATAATGAAGTATTGTGTTTTTCATGGGGAAAGTGAAGTAGCAGTCCATTATTGTGTATGTATTTTATAACAATCTACAGTATTAGGATCATGGGCGACGTCCCTTGCGAAAATGCCGTCGACAGCGTCAAAAGTCTGTATATAAAATGATTCGATTAAACATAATGGTTTTTCTTAATGTGGTAAAAAAGTACATGTACTTAGACAACAGAAGAGATAATAAAGAATTGCAGACCATGAACCTTTACTTGACTACCAACGTTTTTACAAATCTGGTGAATTTGGCAGTGTATTCAGCCAAGTGTTCCTTTGAATTTTTGTACATTATAATGCCAGGACATGAAATTTCTGCGTTTATCTGAGCAAGAATGACTGCTTTACATGATGCAGGACATTCTAATCATCAGATATAGAACATGTTGGGCATTCCTAGATCATCTGTTGTACAAATAGTACACAGATATGAAGAATTTGATACAGTGGAAAACAGACCACGTAGTGGACGTCCTCGAGTATCTAATGAAAGGGAGGATAGGTATTTGGTGCAATATGCCCGTAGACACCGCACATATTCAGCTTCAGTTCTCAGGGCCCACTTTCAAGGTATGTTTCGCCTACTCTGTGGTTTCGCCTTGTTATATCGACACCTACTATTCGAAGACGACTCCACTACGAAAATTTACGTGCTAGAAGACCATTACGGGTCCCCACTCTACTTCCAAGGCATTTTATTGTCCGTCTCCAATGAGCGCGAGAGTATAGGGGTTGGCATTTACGTCAGTGGCGGTGGGTCTTATTTACAGACGATTCCACAATTGGGCTGGTTACTGTTGAAAATCGACAAAGAGTCTAGAGAGAACCAGGTCGCCAACAGCGACTTCATTTTTCCCGTGAAGTTGCTTCGTATGAAGGGGGTACCGTAATGTTTTGGGGTGGAATAATGTTCAACCGCCGCACCCCATTAATTCGTATAATACGGAATATGACCAGTCAAATTTACATCGAACGTTATTACGGCCATTATCTACACCCTATGTAATGAATTAGGTGAAAATTTTGTGTTTATAGACGACAATGCTCGACCAACTCGCGCAATAAGGGTTCAAAAGACACTCGAAGCAGAACATTAGATTAGATTGGCCAGCCAACTTTCCTGACATGAATCCTAATGAAAACATGTGGGATTTAGTTGCTAGAGCCATTCATAATCACATTCAGACACATATCAGACTGCAGTTGAGTTAGTCGTGGCGGCAGAAGAGAAATGGAATAATATTCCGCAAGAGATCGTTAACCGTTTGATTATCTCAATGCACAAACGTGCCAATATGCTATTGGAACGTGGTAGAGGTCATACCTACTATTAGTCAAGTAGAGAACTTGCTCTGTTACTTTTTTTATTTAATAAATTTTGTCAAAAATGTCACACATTTGCTGGTTCTACTGGTTTCTTTAACAAAAATGAGGGAGAGTTTTGACGTTGTGTGTAGTATGTTGCCCGCAGCGTTACTATTCAAATTGATTCTATTTAGAGCAGGAACAGAACTTTTGACATCATATCCTGCTGAGTGTTTTATTTTTTTTATTATGTTATAGTACCTATATATATATAACATATTTTTATTACGTTTTTGAAGATATGATGCTTTAGAATTATATGGACCTTATATATCCCGTTAAAATGCATCTTTTTGTGGTTTCGGATTTAACATTTTTCTGCATTTGCCCCTCATGAAAAAATTTTGTTACGACGCCCATGATTAGGACAGAAGTATATTGTGTGGTGTACAGAAATGGTATTAATGTATATTTTAAAGTAGTAGATATAAACTACATACATTTTTACAAACCAACTTAAATAAGTAGGTTCTATTAAGAAAGTTACCTATTACAGTGTCAAACATCTGTCAAACTCTGACATTTATGGCCTGATGTGAATGTTTTCAAATACTAACATAGGTGTTGACACATTGCAGATTCTAGATTGAAATTCGTGATTCGACAGAAAACTATTACAAAGGCTACGCGATTTAGCAGACGATGCTTGGACCATAGATTTATTAATAAAGGTCTGTGGCTTGAACCTTTGTTATCTTGATTGTCAATTAATAATTGGTTACGAGGTTTTGTTGACTAGACTTATGATAAATTCTAACTTCGAGCTTTAGACAATTGTGGCTAGTCTAGAACAGTGAAAAAACGTCAATCCTTTACCTAATCAAATTTAATAAAATATCTATTTAGCATGTGCCAAGTTCAAAAGTTTAGGTGTTTATGTAGACATGCCATGGAGTTGGAAAGTACATGTGATGAGCTTCAAAGACGAGTTATTTATGTAAAGCTTGTTGTAGTGAAAATCTAATATTTTCTCAAATTTTGTATCGCGACAGTAAGAATAAATTTAAAAAATTCACAAAAAATAGTAAGTAAGTAAATTATTCTACCTCTCATTAGATTAATATACAAAGAGCAAATTTAAGGAGATGTAATGTCTACAACTTGCAATTATACAATCAGCAAAATGTCAATGTCTGAGAAGGCCAGACTACATACCAGAATATTAATTACCTGAATATTCAAATGAAGCTACCCAATTACATACTAAAGTACATAACTTCTAGATAACAATATAGTGGAGGATAGCTGTAAATATTATTAACGATAATTAATTTTAAAATGGACAAGTTTGATTCAAAACATTATTGAAAATTTCCTTATGCTGTTCCAAAACGGTTTCTTAAATAATAGTCGTTGATTAAAATAAGTACAAATACAATCCAGCTATTCATTAAAATCGATAGTCGTCTATGTTGCAAACAACAACATAACTTTATTAACAGCTTTCATCTGACTGCATAATAAAAAAAAGCAAAGGCCAGTAATAAGTTTGATTATTACTTATATTTACTCCATACGTGTAAACATAACATCAGAGACTATTTATAGTAGTTGGCAGCCATTCGTGGCACATTTTGCTATGCCCACGCTAGAATAGAAACAAACACCCATTCAAATGTTTTTAAGGTTATTTAATAACAGGTATTAAATTTATTCAGCGCCGGTTACCCAATTTAAACAGATTTTTATGTCAATGTTACAATAAATAAACGTATAAATAACAGTGCTCTAGTTACTAGCTCTGGAAAGTCTGGAACTCGTTTCTACCTATTCTACCTTATTTATAGGCTATTTTGAAATATGAAATTTTATTTTTTAAAATGCTTGTAACTTCTAAACAAAGGCGAATCGGACCTTTATTCATATAAGAAAAAATGTTTGATATTAACGCAGCTATCATCTGCCAAAGTATGCCATAGAGCTTGTAGAACACCCTGCATTTCTCAATAAAAATAATGTTTAAATGTAATTAAATACATCAATGTATATTTAACATGTACTTGTAGCAGAATAGCTTCTAAAAATAAACGCGTTTTATAAAAAAATAATTAATATAAAATATCACTTTTATAAAAATATTAATAACAGTATAGGGATATTAATTTAACCTGTTCCGTCACTGGTTGTATATTTCGGCACCTTAATGCAGAAGATCAGTTTTCTATTGTATTCAATTAGAATGGAAAACCGATTTTTGACAAAAATTAAAAAAGGCTAGTTCTGTATTAGGTGCGCTGTAGTTCTTACCGTAAAATCAAATTTGTGGTGTTCTTTAGGTACAGAAATCTCAAAAAATAAAACACGTAGATCAAAAGTAATATCAAAAATAAAATTATTGATGTTTTGTTTATCCACTTTTACTATTTAAATTCTCCTCAAATAATATAATAACTTTTAAAATGCATTTGTAAAACACACATTAATTTGCTGTTTTAATCCTACACTAATTGTTTTCAAATACAAAAGTGAACAATTTTATATGCAGAACTAAGCAAGTTTAACAACTATTTACATCTACAGCTGAATTTTATAAAATATATATTATGAAATGTTTCTGTACCTAAATATTTGTTGTTGAGACAGTTTTCTGTCGTTATACAGGGTGTCCCAAAATAGAAGGCCATACCATTAACCACATATTCTTTGGACAAAAATAATGCGACTTTCCTTATGCCATTTTTTATTTGGGCGTTCCTGTTTCAATATACAGGGTGTTAATGTTTTAAAAAACTATTTTTGTAAATAAGCCCATTATTTCGTAAGATACACACATGAAATTTTACACGTACTTTTATCTAGTTCCGGCATACTTATCATGTAATTTTGGTGAAAAAAGGACGAATGGAGGTACCTGAGGGATGCACTACCCTTTATCTCCTCCAATTATTTCTAAGCACGTCAATGCAGCTTTTTCTTGAAATATCAAACGTAGAATTTTCTACTGATCATTTCATGTCTTTTGTAATTTTTTGTTTAAATGCTCCGTTTTGGAGAAAAACGGCAATTTGCAGTGCCCATAAATCTATCATTCACTATCATTTTCAAATGAAACTGAAATTTTGTAGATATACCTATTATTACAATACCTTGGCAACTTAGCAAATCGTAATACTTACTGAATGAATATTTGCTAATTAAAACCAAACGGATAATTCTAAATTTTACGAAATGTAACTCTAACACCCTGTATATTGAAACAAGGACGTCCAAATAAAAAATGGCATAAGGAAAGTTGCAATATTTTTGTCCAAAGAATATGTGGTTAATGGTATGGCCTTGTATTTTTTGGGACACCTTATACATTCGTTTTGCTTCGTTACCTTTGAATATTAGCAGGCGGCATGAGATAACATTGCTGTTATTAGCTAAACTATATTATTCAGTCTTTAAATGTCTAAAATTACTTGTATTTGTAGAAAACATTTTAATAATTCGGCCCCTTTAAGATAACGACGTCATTTTTTTGTGTCATATGCATTGTGGGCTGTGTGTAACAGCCCATGGAGGCATACTAGATTTTTACTTCAAAATATTACGATTTAAGCCAACTTGCCTTAACAAAATGTAATAAAAAAGATACAGGATGCCTATTTTAAAAAGTGATTTTTTGTAATACTTACAGTCTTTGAATGTGCCAACTTGAGAATATAGGTTTTTGGATATAGTCCATTGAAAAGTTACATTTGGGGTTGCATTTTTTAAAGGATGCAATTTTATTGTTTAGATGTGAGGGGGGGGGGGGGTAAAAAAAGCTTAACTTGAAGTTTGTAGGGTCAGAACCCTCGAGGTTTGGCCGCCATGTTGGGAAAGGAGGTGAAATTGTTTTTAGCATTTATCAGGTAAACCAATTCCACCAATTTGAATCCTCTACAATTTTAGTCCAGTAACTTTTTGTTGTAAAATCAAAAATAACAAAGATATTAAAGAAAAACAATCAACATTTTTGTACAAATTTTCTTTTAGACGCCATAATTTATTTATTTCCTTATTTAAAAAAAATGACATCAGAGCATTTTTGTAGAGTGATTGTCAACGAAGAATTTTTATTATATACTTTTGCGTCCTCTAAAAAATGCAACCCCAAATGTAACGTTTCAATGGACTATAGAAAAAATTAGTGTACTTCCCAGCGCTGTAAAACCTAATCTAATGAATATAATAATAAAAGTATATGATAAAAATTCTTCGTTGAAAACCACTCTACAAAAACGCATTGACGTCATTTTTTCGTAAATAAAAAAATAAATAAATTATGGCGTCCAAAAGAAAATTTGTTCAAAAATGTTCATGGTTTTTCTTTAATATCTTTGTTATTTTACAACAAAAAGTTACTGAACTAAAATTGTAGAGAATTCAATTTGTAATAAAAAATGTTTTTACAAAATTTTTGTATGACCAACAGTTTACCTGATAAATGCTAAAAACAATTTAACCCCCTTTTCCAAGATGGCGGCCAAACCTCGAGGGTTGTGACCCCACAAACTTCAAGTTAAGCTTTTTTTGACCCCCCCCTCACATCCAAACAATAAAATTGCGTCCTCAAAAAAAAATGGACGCTAAGGCCAAAATAATGTAACATTTCAATGGGCTAGTATGAGAAATCATAATATATTATTGTCTATCGACGTATTTCCTAGAAAGCTCCACTTCAGCCATATTTCTGACGTAAATGTGAGCGTAGGTACTTTAGGTTATGACGTTTTTTATTAAAAACCTTTAAACATACATTGTTTTTGTCCATTAGTCTCAGAAATTGAATGTTGAAAGTAGATCGACAAGAAATAAAATTTGGACTTGTGTAAAATGCTACGGATAGTATTTTCCAACACGCAACGTTTTTAAAATGGAAGTCATACTGATTATCCTCCATATAGTCGTCTTGACTTTGTGAATAATCCGCAATGTGAACAAATTCTTCGTCTTTTTTTCTTTAAATTTCTAAACAGATGTTTTATATTATTGACAACAAATAACAGTCGTCTCTCATATCTGAATATGAAAAATTATTGTCTCAGAATTGTTTCGAATTTTGTAAAGTAATTGTTTTAACCAAAACTGGATAAATACCTTACATTTGAAAATACTTATTAACTGTAACAAATTTTGTATAATAATTGTTAAAATTTATCTTACTACGTTAAAATATTGTACAAGGAACTATGCAGTGGATTGTTGGAGCTATTATTTCGAAAATTGTCAGTTTCTAAGACTATTGACAAATTTCCTCAAAAGCGATGTAGTATTAGAGCGATGACACACACAGCGGTTTGTGCCGACTCAGCGGTCGAGTCGGCTGCCGATTCGCCGGTCATACACACAGCTGTTTTTGTTCGGCTCGGCAGCCGAGCAGCCGTGGAAAGTTCACAACATTGCGACAGAAACAGAAACAAGTGTGCCCAAGTGTCAGAATGGACGACGATTTAGAATATGTAGTACTTTTGGGCTTGTTATATTTGCGTTGAAAAAGAATAATCAAAAGGAATCGACAAATGTGGATACATCCAATTGTAAATGACCGCGTAACTAAAGGACATTTTTATGCAATATTTGCTGAAGTACGAGAAGACGAAGAAAAATTTTTTAATTTTACTCGAATGTCAATGGCTTCGATTGACGAGCTACTTGGTTGTATAAAAAACAAAATAACCAAGAAAAACTCTCGTATGAGAAATTGTATTGTGTGTCATCGCTGTTAGAGCGATGACACACATAGCGGTTTGTGCCGACTCGGCGGCCGAGTCGACCGACGAGTCGGCACATATGTTTGTGTTTTCAAACGATGCAAAACACACACATCGGCAATTGTTGACTGGCGGTTGAGAGCCGTCTCGACACGTCGTCTACTCGTAGAAACGCGTGCGGTTTTATTGCTGAGGCGGCGCTTGTTTACATTATTTTGTATGACAGCTGACACACACATCGTTTTCGGTGGAATACAATTTCTCATACGAGTGTTTTTCTTGGTTATTTTGTCTTTTATACAACCAAGTAGTTCGTCAAACGAAGCTATTGACATTCGAGTGAAATTAAAAAAATTTTCTTCGTCTTCTCGTACTTCAGCAAATATTGCATAAAAATGTCCTTTAGTTACGCGGTCATTTACAATTGGATGTATCCACATTCGTCGATTCCTTTTGATTCTTCTTTTCCAACGCAAATATAACACCCCAAAAGTACTACATATTCTAAATCGTCGTCCATTCTGACACTTGGGCACACTCGTTTCTGTTTCTGTCGCAATGTTGTGAACTTTTCACGGCTGCTCGGCTGCCGAGCCGAACAAAAACAGCTGTGTGTGTGACCGTCGGATCGGCAGCCGACTCGACCGCCGAGTCGGCACAAACCGCTGTGTGTGTCATCACTCTTACAGCCAAAAAAGTTGCATCACAAATATGGAGGATGTGGCGTCCTCAAGTAACTCATCCATTCCCAAATTTTTTAGTTGATACACTCAAAGTTTAGTTTAGTTTAGTTTAGTTTAGTGTTTATGGACCATATTAAATTACGTACAATTTTTATGGCAAGTCAAATACAAAAAAAAAAAAATGTTTAAGAAGAAATGATTTTATTTTGTGTTTAAAATTTTTAACACTCAATGACTTTAAACTAGTTGGCACAATATTATATAAATGAAAATTTAAGGAATTTTTCTTTGATTTGGTTAGTCTGTAACGTGGAATCATAAAATTGTCCGCAGATCTTGTCTCATGACATTGAGAATGAGTAACATAGAGGTGTTTCTGAGAATGAATTTTAAGAAGAGTGGCATATATATAAAGACATGGTAACAGTAGAATTTGTGTTTTAAAAAGCGGTCGACAGTGTTCAATATAACAAGAATTAGTCATCAAACGTACAGCCTTCTTTTGCAACTTAAATATTTTATCGGAAGTTGTGCTGTTTCCCCAAAGAATTATAGCATAATTCAAATGCGAGTGAAAAAGTGAATAATAACGCATCATCAAACAATCAATCAAAAATAATATAATTATTACAAAAAATCATTTTTTAAATTCCAAATCGTTATATTTAGAGAGTGAAAAATCTAGTATGTCTCAATGAGCCTTATATACGGACCACCCTGTATCTGCAATTCTGTAATAACTAAGTATACTAACCTAATCTAATTATTAGGTATACAGTTTACAGTTGTATAATCACAACACAAGAACATCAAACTTAAGTTTTCAAGCACTACTCATGCGTCAATGTACAAATTAGAATCAGCTTTAAAGGATAGAACTCTTTTCAATGTAAATAAGATATTAAAAACGATTTTAAGGTATATTTAAAAAATATATATATACCAATTAAAAATAAACTCCCATGTCAAGTGTAACCTGAAATTAGAGCAGCAAATTAAGTATTTGAATTTATAAGTTAGTGATGGAATACTTAAGTCCAATTAGATTATAATCAGAAAATCGTAGGCGAAGGTACACACCTTTTAAGCACAATTAACAATGTATTTTCATTATTAAAATAGAAAAACTAAATAGCTAACTAATTGGTTAACGTTATTTGAAAATAATTTTCCTTGATATTTTAACAGTTTAAATTTATTCTGCTACAGTGCTTCTGAAATTTAAAATAATCATTAATAAATAATCATTTTTTAAATTCCAAATCGTTATATTTAGAGAGTGAAAAATCTAGTATGTCTCAATGAGCCTTATATACGGACCACCCTGTATCTGCAATTCTGTAATAACTAAGTATACTAACCTAATCTAATTATTAGGTATACAGTTTACAGTTGTATAATCACAACACAAGAACATCAAACTTAAGTTTTCAAGCACTACTCGTGCGTCAATGTACAAATTAGAATCAGCTTTAAAGGATAGAACTCTTTTCAATGTAAATAAGATATTAAAAACGATTTTAAGGTATATTTAAAAATATATATATACCAATTAAAAATAAACTCCCATGTGTAACCTGAAATTAGAGCAGCAAATTAAGTATTTGAATTTATAAGTTAATGATGGAATACTTAAGTCCAATTAGATTATAATCAGAAAATCGTAGGTGAAGGTACACACCTTTTAAGCACAATTAACAATGTATTTTCATTATTAAAATAGAAAAACTAATTTGTTAACGTTATTTGAAAATAATTTTCCTTGATATTTTAACAGTTTAAATTTATTCTGCTACAGTGCTTCTGAAATTTAAAATAATTGGGCCGTATAAATATTTCAAAGAAAATAAACTGCTCCTAGATATTTTACGGTGATTTTACGGAACGTCTATTTAAAATTCGGTGTTAGTACTTCATCTTGAGAAATAGGTCGACTATACGCCAAATGGCAGAATAATATTTACAGAATGTCCATTTTGCTGTTATAAATAGAACAGTTTCTGCAAGGCTAGTTTTTCGTTCCAGGATCTACACGCAGCTAAAGTTAATGGAATATCACGCAAACGATTAAATCAACTGATTCCGGGATAATTACAAGCTGTCATAACTGACGCTGCTTTAACCAGTACGTACAATTTTCTTGCACCAGCTTCACATATTTGTGTAGGCTTCACTGATAATTGCTACGTTTCATCCTTAAATGATTCTAACATAGCAAGAAGTACCTAAGTACCAATTACCATGCATAAAACTGCTTTGGATAATATCCAAAGATTATTTCATCTAACATTCCTGATATGTAGAATCAGGTGTGTCTGTCACTAAACAGAAAAACTAGAAAACCAATTTCATACATTAACTCCCAATTTGCTATGGAAGCTTTTTGTTAACGCATATTTAAAATATTATTAATGTCGGGTCTTTTATAAAAAGGTAATTGATTTTAACAATAAAATGAAGGCAATTGAACTAGACGCTAAAATCGTACTATAAAGAAGTTATGACAGAGAAAGTTGTAAACGTGAATACAATCTTTTTGTATTTGGCGCCATCAAGTTTGCAAATTCTTCTGCTTGTGTCTATGGAATATAAAAAAGATAATTCTATAAAAAGAACACAGAGAAAACAAACTGGTTTCATAATATGGCAAACTTACTTCGCAAGCCTAGAATGGTATTTCATACCTTAGTTGCTGAAAACTGTACAAATAATATTTTGTAATATACAAAATAATAAAATTAAATGATACATATCCAAATCAAACTTGTAAATACAAAGATAGAAAATATCCTACGGCTTAGATGACATATAATTGAGACAAATTAAGTGTTTTGTAGAAGGAAATTATATTAATCTATTTATGTGTATATTTTTTAAAGTACTTTATCAACGACTATTGTATAATGTACCCATTATACATCTGTTTCCTCGACCTTATTAATATCCATTAATCACGGCAGTGATTAATGAGTCATTAATCACTTCCGTCAGATGCTTCCTTGATTTAGCTATAATATTATATTGTTCTGCTAGAAACAATCGGTTTTTAAAATTTTATCGTGTAAACCACTAAATATTTTCAATTCAGTGCTGTACACATAAAAAACAATTAAAAAAGTGAATTTTCCTAGACCAGATTCGAACCCGGGCATGGTCCTTCCCTTCCGGCGCGGCGGTTGGAAGGGAAGGAGCATCTACACTGAGCCATCAGCGACTTCGTTCGTGCGTGTCGTATATGTTTTTCGAAACATTTCATAAATCTAAGTAGCTTTTAAAACAAAACAAATTTGACTCAAACCTGTCAACATTATTGTTTGTGTGCATAGATTTTTCAGTGTTTTGATATTTTGTGTTAAATTGTGTTAAAAAACGAACTAAAATGTAATGTAATATTTAGTAGTCGTGGATAAAGTATAGTATTCTACTCGCGTATAATGGCTATTATCCACTCGGTGATTTAGGCTACTCGCCTACGGCTTGTGGCCGTAAACTTCACCTCGTGAATAATACCCATCATTATATACTATTATTAATATTAACAATATAATAATGTTACTATTCCTCAATACATGGAGCGACATGTTGATTACGTTCACCTATCTGAACATGCAGATGACACATGTTTTTATTTCAGTCATGATAAAAGGCATGGAAAACATCCGTAACATTCTGGAAAATAATTGGTTAAATTAAAACTAAGAACAAAAGCAAGTGATACAAAATAAATTATAGGTGTCAAGAAACGTATATAATATATAGCTATTACGAGAATACTGCTATTTAGAAAGTATTAAAATTAAAATTAAAATTTTATTTTCGTTATTTATAAATAACTTTTTTATCCAAATATTTGCACACATCTTGAGAATTGCGGTTTTATGGGGGGACAAGAAATTCAAATTTGTTTCTAATTTCGACGTCACTAGTAGAGGGCGCCACTTATGGCATCATGCTTATTTTAAATGGTAGAACAGTTTTGCGCTCAAATTATATAGAAAATTTCACATAAAACTGAAACCAAATTGATATTTGTATTATAGAATACACTATACACTATTAATATTTATCCATTTGTCTTTGGAAACTTTACAGTGTTTATTGTACACACAGCAGTAGGTAGGCATAATTTCAAATAAACAAACAATTATTAATTATGTGAACCACAAGGAACTAACCGAGAGAGGACACAATATATAAACACACTAAAATAAATTATAAACATAATAAAGTTCAAACTGAAAATTTATGTAAATAATAAGATGTAACTTATGTTATATTACTATACAATACTATGTAAAAATAATAAACAAAATTATTTTACGAATAGATTAGATATTGAAAATAACAATGTTGCACATCAATTTCTGTAGATCGCGATCTGTAGAACAGAACCGGTGTACTAAAGTACGTATGAAAATGTTCACAGAAGATATGAGGCAAATATACAGTGTGTCTCAAAAATCATGCGCATTTTGGAAAAAATCGCTCGGAAGGATCAACTTTGTTTGAGGCATGGACTTTGGTGGAGTTCAATTTTCAAAAATGTAGTCAGTGGAGACGGGAAAATGATGTTTTTTTTTAATGGCAACCAACTTTTTTTATTGCACCGTTTGAAAACTTAGTTCTTTCTTAGGAAAACTCTCACTTTCCTAAGAAAGAACTAAGTTTTCAAACGGTGCAATAGGAAAGTGAGAGTGTACAGAGAAAGATTTCCAAATGGACGCATAACAAACCATCAAATATTTGTCGCTGTTAAAAGACGTATTCGAGTAACCGATAGTTTTGCTCCTGTAACGGTTGATTATGGATGGAATCATATAACTATTACACCGGATATTGAGGCAGAAACTTTTGAATGAGCTAAAGAAGATCCGAGTCTGGGCACCAAATACCTATGTTTGGAACTTTGTCAGATTGAATCGTTTAAGAAACTATCAACTTTTGGACTAAGATAAATTGGGCTATATCCTCAGATTTTAGCCTCAGGAATTTGTGCTAGTGTTTCGTACATACATTTTTACCTAAGTGTAAATAAGAAGTTAGAACAAACTAAAAAGGGCACCGTTTGCATTAGTCATTGTACTGAAATTTAGTAGGTACGTGAAAACTTTATCGTTAGAATTTATCATTGGTTTACACTGGTAAGCAAAAATATTTCATACCCTCTCAATCTCAATAACTAAAATAGATTTGCTTCAATATTCATCGTACTAGGTACTCAAGGTGCAGACTGTTGCGATCCATACCAGTCCCGATAAATCGCATCTTAAGTTCTCATGATTTTCAATGTATCAAACCGCATTTGCAGATCTAGCTGAAGAACGATAGAATGGGACCACCCACTGCGTTATTACGTCTTTTATTTTTGTCTCGCATAATACAATATTTTTTCATGTTTGATATTTTATTTATACAGTGTTCCATAAATAACAAAAAAGATGAATTAACACATTTAAGAAAACTTACACGTCACTTTTTTCGTAAGGGGGTTGGTCATCTTTTGTCAAAAAGTGGAAATTCCTTATTTCCACCTTTGAACTAAGGTTACGATTTGCTCCAAAATATTAAAGAGCTCTTAAATTTTCAATATGGCAACATTTAATGTTTCATCATATACAGGGTGTCTGGAAAATGTCTTTATTTTTGCTATATGATAAATTGTACCTAACAAAACATTTAACTTTTCTTCTCTGACCAACGGTATAGAGTTATGACAGCAAACAGGTCTTGAATATGTGACAATACAGGATACCAAATACAAAAAATGCGATTTAAGAACAGTTATATCGGCATGCCTTGTAGTTGTGACTATTAAAATTATATTTAAAAGTTTTTAAAAGTTTTCAAAAACTAAATAATGACTGGCATTTAACTAAATAATGACTTTTCCAGAACTTGTGCAATCAAGTTCCAGTGTGGTTCTACGCTGCGGCGTGGAAACTGCAACTTTTGTTGACAAACATATTGATAAAACTTTCAAAGCCCATGAAGATGTATATGTTAATAAAATTGTTTTCTAAAATATCTAATAACATTATGTGTAAATGTGAAAGGTACTTTTTATTGTTGATGACATTAATTTTGATGCATCAATTTATTAAATCTGATGCAGAAATAACGACAAACGCTTTATTTGTCAAGGTTAATATTTTGCAATAATGGCTACCTAAGCCTTATCTGTCAAAATGGCGCATTTCCCCAATTCTTACCTTGAAGTTATTTGCTCTAAGAAACGCAACTTAAAAGTAATTGATACTTTAACATCCGCAACGGTAACTGAAATATGTAACTGTCAAGTAATATTAACTACAAAGTATCGATCAAAGTTGTAGCGTTCTTTTAAAGTGGCAGTAAAGTTGTGCCCACTGCCACTTTTTAGTAACATTTGTCTTCTTTTTCATTCTAAATACGGTAAGTTCGACGTTTACATTAAACACACTCCTTGATGCAATACGCCAATACACACTTTGTAATTGTTGTGCGTGATGATGCTTAATAGTTCTATAAGTAGAAAAAACATTGTTTAAATTAATAGATATTACCTACAAGTTCCAGAGATTTTGAACAAACAATTAAGTTTTCCTGAACGTCACAACAATTATTAACCAGGAGTACTTCGTAATATGTGGCAGACTGTATTTTCTTTTTAAGAAGATATTTACAAAAAAATTGCAAATTTGGTGGCAGTTACGTAATAATTACTCTGTGAATATTCCAGTCTCAGTGTTACTTTGATGCTAATTGGGGTGGGTACCCGGTGAAGCATTACTAACAATTCCTCTTGTAATCTGAAAACTCATGAACGATGTTGAATTTTAAAAAAACACTATTCCTTTAGTTAGATAATTACTAGTTAGGGACAAATAAATCCATGAATATTTTAATTTTTGAGATAATTACAAAATTAATGAACCGTCATAATTTGTGGTTCCTACTTACTACATTGTGTCTTTCATTCAAGTCAAAAATCTTTTTGAAACGTTTCATTTTCGTTAGCCCACCAGAAATGTTTTTATTTTAATTTTATTACCCGTAAATAATTCCTAAAACTGATTTAATTATGTATCTATCATAAACGTCCTTGAATTTAGAAATAATTTTAAAAGCAATGCAGGTCCTAAAGCTATAAAATAATGTTTCCAAGTGTTTGCACATTGTTTTGCACCCATTCATAGAATATTTCTTTTTACCCATTTTAACAGTCTTCAATCTTGAAACTTGTATTCCGTGGGTATTTTATAAATCACCAACAGAACCGACAAAGCGATTATATTTCACCGAAAATCTTATAAAAATGTTAGATCCGAAAATAGGTTTTATGTAATGCACCATCTGCATCATAAGCAATGTATTATATTTATTTGCATATCCTCCTTGATGATCACCTTCGCTTTCAGAATAACCTGTAATTTCTATGTCACCTTGGTGCCATATAAGGTACGCGTTTTCGCATCTGTTCGGCGCCATAACTTAGACTGTTACGACATTTGTGTAGTTAATAGGTGCTATTTTTACAAACTAATGTACACTTCAAACTATCAAGCAATACAGGATGACTCAGAACTTATCTAAAATAAAATTGAATCTACAGGGGTCTTTTACAAATACAATTAATTGTATAAAAAAGAAATCAAAAGGGCTGTCGAAAATGATTTAAAAATAAAATAAAGGAAACGAAGGATTTTATACAGCAAATTACACTGCGTTTGCCGCTATTGTTATTAATTATTAATAGAGTTTATTTGTGGCTTTAATTAATTAATTTGCTAAATAACAGTAACAGTTGTTAATAGTGCATCACTGCTCGATGTTATAATAACTTTGTTCGCGGTAGTGATTCCGAATATATCCTGAATTAATGCTTTGTTCGCAGTAGTGATTCCGAATATATCGTGAATTAATTTATACCGCACATATTATAAAATGCGCATGCGATATTCCCAATATGTTCTGAATTTCTACTAATCCGCGAACGTTTCTCAAATGTATTCTGTGTTTTGTTTGGAGTTCTGTGATCACAATTTCAAATTTAAATTAACAATATTATCTGCCATTTTCTTTTTGTATCGTTTCCTTTTTTTTAATAAAATAGATTTTGTAATAGAAGTTATAGTGGGGTAGTCATAACTATTCGTTGTATTAGATTCGATATCTTATTATCATGACAAGATGTTTAATTGTTTAATAAATTATATACAGTGTGTCTCTCATAAAACCGACACAAGTGCATGTAGGGGTGTTCAAAATATGATAAGTTAAGTTGGACGTATATGCAAAGTTGCCCTCCTGAGGAGTGATTAGTTCCCAAAGTGTGGCTTTAAATTTCGAAAAAAAAAATATACGATACTTTACCGTAGAAGAAACAAATTTGGTACATGATTTAGGTTTATTACTCGTCTTTTGAATATGAGTTAGAGGCAATTGGAGCACTACGATGTGTTTATTTGGGCTTAACTCACCTCTAAAATTGTGCTAAACTATTTTTCTCATTGACCAAATGAGACTGAGGGACGATAATGCAAAATTAAAAATATTTAAACCTACTAGATATCGATATGTAAATTAGATATTGGAAAGGAAACTATGTGCGTGTAGGGTAACAAACTTCATTTTTTATTCAAAAACTGTACTACTTATCAAAAAATTGCAAGAGACAAAAAACATTCTTAATTCAAAAGGCATTCAAAAGATTTTTTCAATCGAAAAGTTAATCTCAAAAAATAAATGAATAATATACATGGGGTACTTTTATTTCAACGCCTGATGACAGGACGAAGAGAATAAATAATACTCGGCCAGAAAAAGCTTCATCAGACTAAATACCAAATTTTACTTCTTAATTTAAAAGTGTTTGGAAGATTGTAAATAAAACTCTAAATTTATAATCCACTGTTAAGGGGTCGTAACTCTTTAAAGGGGGCTCATATTAAAAAAATGTATATGCAGGGCCCCTATTAAAATCAGTCGTTAATTTTTTTTTTCATATTATTCGGGATCACTCTGTATAGAGGCATTTGATGAAGTTGGGTCATTTATATGAAATCATTTTAATAGATTAATATAATGTTTCTACATATAAATATTTTTGAAAGTAGTCCTAGTATGTAAGACATCTAGATTCAGTCCATGCAACAACTAGGTACTAAAATAGTAAAATACGCATGCGTCGGATTAAAAATTCTGTCTCAGGTCCGGGGATACATGGGACGGATTCAGAACACGTTCAAATTTATAAATCTGGGTTCCGCGAACGCAGGATTTATAATTCCGAACGTGCACTAGGTGCACCGCAAACGCCTAACTTCAAACTGCGCATGAATTTAATGTCTGAATTAGTTCGGGATTCCTACCGCGAACAAAGCTATAACATAGTCTGATGTCAACAAAATTTTGGGCCCAGTTTCAACAACCTAACACATATGTTTCTACTTTTGTCCGTTTTGAACTCGCTTGGCAGCAACTATACAGAGTCTTCGGAAAAATGTGGGAAATAGATAGAATATGAAAAAATAAGATGACAAGTTCCTTTAATTTTTTTCTTGCAGACCCTTTCTACGGTCCTTGAAGGACGCCGCTGGAAATCGGTTTTTTAATCATTTTTAAAGTACTCAATATAAATTAATGTGATGGACACTAGTGAGGACCTCTTAAAATAGTGTCCTTGAAATATATTTAGCTTTTTTAGTTCACCAGGGGCGGAATAAGCTTTACAACTTAATGCCCAAATTTTAACATCCTGTATATAAAGACTGTAAAATAATAAATCTGGGTGGCTTCAACCTTAGACTAAAAAAGGTACTCGTTTATTGTCGATAATATGAACCGTTTACGAGAAAAAAAATAAAACGAATTCATGTTTTATTTTTAGTAAATGGGGCTATGATTTCTATTTGTTTTCTAGAACAAAGTGCGATAGGAAGGTTATTCCAACAGGAAAGTTTAATTTTAAGATGTTTAATCCGAAAAATTCAAAATTTAATAAAAGGCAGTGGCAAGGCTTTAACGGAATTATTGAAAAACTTCATAAGAGGGTTCAACATGCAAACACAGATCGAACTTTTCTCATAAACGGTTCATTTTATCTACAATAAACAAGAGCACCTTTTTTAGTCAAAAGTTGAAGCTACCCAAATTTATTATTTTAAAGACTTTATCTTACAGGGTATTAAAAATTTAGTCATTAAGGAGGAATGCTTAGCCTGCCTCTGGTAAACTAAAAAAGCTAAATATGTTTCGAGGACACTAAGAGGTCCTAGTGCCCATTACATTAAATTTGTATTACAATAAATTGAGTAGGTACTTTAAAAGTTATTCAAGAAAAACTGATTTCTACCGGCGTTCTTCAGGCAAACATATCTCCGTAGTGAAGGCCTGTAGGAAAAAAATGTATAGGAACTTGTCACCTTATGTTTTCATGTTCTATCTGCACTCGAGAGATTTCCACATTTTACCGGACACCCTGTATGTTTGCGTAAATCATCAATAGTAGGTATCCATTTCGGTACAATACATTTAATTCTTTAAATATCGCCAGAAAAAGAATTCCAAATGATTTATAGTCAGGAAATCGTGGCGGCCATGGCACCGGTCCTCCTTGTCCAATCCTTTGGTTTTAATTAATGCTTGGTCATGCTGTACATGGTACGGATAAAATTGAGTCGCGTGTATGATACGCCACACTGCTGCAGTATGCCATGGACGTCCTGGACATACATCTATTCCACGATTCAGTTTCAAATTTCCCTCGAGTTGCACTACACTAGCACTCACTACATACCGCGGTAGAAGTAAAGCATTTTCACATCGTCACAAATTCCAAGTGTTCTTTCTCCTTCAGAGGAAATATTTTTCCTAACTATAAACAAAACTTATAGACAATTTCTTTCATTAAAACCGAAATTTAATCTTTGCACATTGTTTTGCACCCAATCATAGAATATTTCTTCTTATCCATTTTAATAGTCTTCAAACTTCAAACTTGTATTCCGTGGGTATTTTATAAATCACAACAGAACTGACCGTCACAAATTAAAACGATATCCATTAAATTCGAGTTGCTTAAGCCATTTTTTTTACTTGAAACATATAAAGACTGGCGTCCCAAATATGTTAATACTAAATAATAATAAAAAGTAATCGGATTTCAATATTCAGAGACTATAGTAGCCCAGCGATGTAAAGGTTGAAAATACTATAGCTTCAATAATTTTTGTTCGTAAACTATAACGATTTTACAAAAAAAAAAATACGATATTGACTCCATTTTTCATAACGCATCGATTTTTTAGATATGTTCTGAATCACCCTGTATATTAGATAAAGTCTAAAATTTTCGTTGCTTCTATTTTTCCATTTACTACTGACAACAATTATTTTGAATATAAACTTGTTCGGCATTCAAATTTACCTGCTCTATTAACTTTCAGATAAAGATAATATGCGATTCAATAAAATTTTTGACAGCAGATTGAAATAGCATTCAATATTTATTTATCTGTTGTTTATCGAATTATAAATCAATGTTATATATGGCAGAACACTATTTAAATGTAACACATTTTCAGTAATAAAAAAAAACTTAACAGTATTTCTAACTGACACATTCCTATATTATTTTGGATTTGATTTTCTTTTAAAAAAATATATGTATTTTCCATGTTTTTAAATAACGAACATGACTTTTTCGGCATAGTCTAAGGTGAAAGTGTAATAATTATTTTTATTTAAACAAGTTTGTATATCAGAAATGTTATAAAAATAATTATTAACATTTAATCAGTAGCAGTTGGCTAAAGAAATATTGAATTGCAATATTCTTGATAACTTCTTAAAATTTAGATATTTTTGTATATGTTCCACTTTTGTCGATTTGATGTTAACTTTTCTCAGCAGATAGACGATAGAGGATAGTATGGCATTTTTAACGGGCGCAATTCTTGAGAACTACCTTTCCTTTTGCTTGGAGAATATTAATTTCTATATTGCTCCTATCACACAAACTATCACAGAGAATAATATTTAAATGAAACATATTACAACGCGTTCGCCAGAACAGCAAGTGTCTCACCAATTTGATAATTCGTTTGGTTGGCACGAATGTACTATCGTTTGCAATATTAATGACACTCACTAAAATGAATTTTGCAATTTATTTTGAAGTTCTGACGTATTCATATTGAAATCTGCTTTAAATTTTTAACATTAGTTATTAGTTGTTTCACTTACCAAGAGAGATTTAATGATATTTCTATTCAGAACTTCCAGAAGTTCAAAACTGTTTTAAGAGGGTGTCATTATAAATGCAAACGAATGTACATCAATGCCTGTTTTAAATTCAGCAATTTGGTACGGTGAATTCCATCTAACCAATCAGAAATCTGAATTCTTTAAACAAACCAATAAGAGTGCATTAGTAGATTCCACCACACCAAACTGCTGAATTTAAAAACAAGTCTAATATGCCTAAATTTAATATTTCGCAAAAACAGCATATGTGCGGAACTTGTGTCACTTTTGCTTATTATTCGTTAAACAGCTCATATCTGCAGCTAATGTGATTTGGGGACATATCATATTTGTTCAGAGTATGATGTGATGACCCATGACATGTGTCTGCAGTGCTTACTAATTCATTTACTTTCGACTAACCTCGTATGTATGTATGTTTCAGTTGCATCGTAAATAATGTCTTACTGCAAATTCAAAAATATACGAAACCTGCTAAAACATATTTCATTCGTTACCCTCGGGCAGCAGGTGCAAATGAAACATAGAACATTCTTTTAAATTAGCAACTGTGAATGTCATAGAAAAATATATTTTTCATCATATTCAGTGACAAAGAGATAGAGTTATTTATATTTTTCTAAAAGCATTTTTGAAAGATAGATATGGTAGTCTTATTTGACATAAATAATAATATTTACTTTCGTGAGACTCTCACAAAAAACTGTGGATTGTCTACAGTGAATAAATTTTCAAAAGTTCATCTCATTTAGAGATACAGGATGTTGAAATACAAAAAAAAACACAAATATATGTATACTGCAAATATGATGAAAAGTAATTAATCTTGAGTTAATGATCATCATTTTAGGTTTTAGATTACATTTAGAGTAGGCAAAAAAAAGACAACAATGGTTTTTATTAAATGGACCAATAACAAAAGTATTTTACCTAATTATTTTATATTTATAGAACATCTGCCTTTAAGTAGGCAATTTTTAGGCAAATCGCGTTCAGTTAGGAGATTAAAACTTAGAAGCAGCTCATTTATAGGCGCGCCAGAATATCCCTCGTGTGATGTGGATCAAGTTAATCAGTTAGTTAATGATACTGCATGCTGGCGTAACATGTATTTCTCCTTTCTATTCCATCCGACGTGGCGTGTCGGGTAGTAATAATTAGATACTTATATCTTTACACCTCTACATTAATTGAAGAGAAAAAGGAGTATCAGTCATCAAGAGATGGAAATATGTTAGGATTCGCTGTTGTTCAATTTCTGTTGGGTATCTCAATTAACCTAGTGATTTATATATATTTTTTGTAAAAAGATTTAATTGTTATAAGTATTGTTTTAGTTGACGTATATAAAAGATAATGTGGTAAAATTTAAACTAGCATTTTTTTCATTATCTACCTTATTTTTAATAGTAAGATTATTTCCAAGCACGTTTAGAAAAATTCCAGTTTATTTCGTATCTATCTCTTTTGACATTCTAATTCACTACTGTTCCAGTGAATATAAACAGTGTGGACTACGAAAAACTTGCTTTTCAGATTTTGTAATGATGTCAAAATTAAAAAAAATGCACGGACCTGTCAACTTTTGCTTTGAAGGAACGCATTTTATGGATGCATTCATTTCCCAGATTAGTATACCTAAAAGTGACGGTAAATCATCTTTCCTTCCAATCCACTCTTAAAATGTTTCTTTAAAACTTGCCCCACAGGCATCCCATAATGTGAAAGAGTCTTGTCAAAAATTAAGTTTTGGACATGGTAAGTATCATTTTGCTCAAGTATCTGGCATCTTCCAATAAATCCAAATACATTTTTTCCATTAAGTTTCCAGGTAAAAAGCAAAGCGATCGCCAAAAATGTCTGCCGAAGGCTTCATTTCTCTGGATGTTGGGTGTGTACCTAACGAAATGTTCTTGGATTGTTGTCCCACCAATAATGGTAGTTATGACGGTTAACTTCTTCATGTAGAAAGAGAACAAGTCAGAAAAGCAAATATTAAGAAGAAAATTTAGGTTTCTAACTAGTCGTTGATTGATTGATCTCACAAAATCTGTACGCAATCATCTTCATTAAGCTCTTGGATTAATGTAATTTTATATAAGTTCGAATGGTTGTAAGTGAAACACCTGAAACATCTAATAATTTTCTTGTATCTACTCATAGTACGTTCCATCATCATTTCTTACTAAATTTTGGATAATCATTTTTTTTATTTGTCACAGATTTGATGTCAAAATATGTGTTTAAATAATACCACATCTAATTCTTTTCTAATCAACTGATCACCAGATTATTCAAACTGCTCATAATTAGATTGTTATTCTTACTCGTAAGTTAACATCTTCATAGCTATACATATTGCTTTTAATAATTGTCTGCCTGAGAATATTTTTAATTTAAGAAATACAGTAATTGTCATACCATGAGCCAGTACCTTTCCGACCTTTGAACTGTTTATAATTTTTATACTTTAGAGTACTGCACCTATTTATAAATAATAATAATTTTCTGTGAGTTCCACTTGAGTTTTCTCAATATCCTCTGCTTTCTAATAAAATGGGTACAGATATTCATATTATAAAATAGACATAATTAACCAATAAAATTTCAAATTCCTTCCAAGACAAAGATTGCATGCAACCTCTATATTGTTTCAAAAGGAATATTATACAGATGAACATTTTTACTATAAAATACGCATTAATTGCAAAAATA
This sequence comes from Monochamus saltuarius, assembly GCA_025584915.1. Taxonomy (NCBI): domain Eukaryota; kingdom Metazoa; phylum Arthropoda; class Insecta; order Coleoptera; family Cerambycidae; genus Monochamus; species Monochamus saltuarius. The sequence continues at coordinate 78,141,131 of CM046721.1, read as the reverse complement.
TAATGAAATACAGGGTGGTTTCTAATTCCGTACAGAAAATCCAGAGCTGTATTTTAAGAATAAAATTAAGGTAATTCTGTTAAATACTTGTAAGCCTATAGAGTCCCAAGGGCATCGTTTCCAAGATATAGGGATATAACTGATAAAAGTAAATTTAGAATTCGTAACTTCTAAATCCCTAGAGATATTTTTGTGAAATTTGGCATACATTTTTAGTATGTTAGTAGGTATCAAATTTGCAGCTTAGGTGTATTTTCTGCACGCAATTAGAAAACATCCTGTATATGCAAAGATAGAAGCAAAATCAAATAAGGAGAGATAACATTAGGAAATGGCTTTCTTATTTAAATAATTATAGATGTTAAAAAATATATGTAGGAAGAAACAACATTAATATTTATAATCAAAGTCATTGCTCTGCATCACATGTTAAAACTTTTTCATGTTTTAGTGTAGCCTGACATGAATCATGTCTTTAATGAGTAACATGAAGTAAAACTTAATAATATCTTGATATATTTCCAACTTACGTTTGCCAAAAAGTTAAGATGTTGTGTTGTTATTTGTTGCAGCTTAGTCTAATTCTGAGAAAGTTATTTTTGTTGATTACTTAATTAGTTTCTGAATAGCATTTTTTAATTATGAAGTGACAGTTTCATTAAAGAAAGTTAATGTGAAAATTTTCAAGGATTTATTTTTAGAAAGTCTAGTTATTCTTAAATTCGTATTTGTCTAGATCTCACACTTTATACTTTAAGTTGCTAGTATATACAAAAAATATAATTCCGGTATTAAAAATTACAGATATTTGTCCATGCTGTTAAACGCATGTATATTTATTTATTGAATAAGTAATCCCGATTTATATATAAAATATATATTCTATAATAACTGTAAAATTAGTTTGGTAAATACAGAAAATATAGAACCATAACCCATAAACTGGTTACGGTTCTGGATTTTTAATTAACTTTGTTAAAATATTCATTTCCACCCGCGTTTTGGTTGAAAGATTTTGCTGAAAGAAATGCCGATGAGGAATTACCTATACAGAGCTTACCTTTGGTAATATACGTGTACCTTTAAATTTAAAAATAATTACGAGCCTCAGTGCAACTTAAAGATCAAATCATTCGCTATAAAATAAAACGATTTTAGCAGGAGCTAAACAATAAAAATTTTATCTTATATGTTCATTATGTGTCAAAGTACAAATATAGATAATCGTATCAGAATAGCAACAAATGATTGAAGATCTAGGAACAGGACTAATACAACCTAATATAATTAAAAACAAATAGTAAAAGAAATAGCAATAACAGAGATCATGTAAAATGAAAGTTGTCTTTATTTACTTTTATAATAATTTTTACCAAAAATAAGTTACAAAAATTGTCACGTTACAAGTAATACTCTCATTATATCTTAATAACTGCAAAAAATAAATATCCTATAACGTGAAAAAATCAAATTTAATGGACATTCCTGTTTTCTAAGCAAGATATAGGTTGTCCTGAAATTAATGAGACAGAGCAAAAATAGATTTCTACCGACAAAATAGTGTGAAGTAGCCAAAATTACCTTAGTCCAAAACTTGATGATTAATAAGATATAGGGTGTCAAAATAACTTTCCAAATGTCCAACTATTTGCATATATTTTGGAGATTGGAGTTTTTTATGGCGGCAAACTCAAATTTGTCTCTAATTTTGACGTCACTAGGAGAGAGCTGCTTCTTTTAAATGGCAGAACTTTTCTGTGACTTAGTGTATTAATCATTAAGTCAATCAATTATCCTACCTCTTTTATCCGATAAATCTAAATAATCCTATTTGAAATATTTAGTGTGCATCGAGTAAAAACTATTTTGGTTTCAGATAAAGTGCCATTTTCGCTGAAAGTACAACAAAATGTTACTGAAAACTAAATAATAGTAAAGTGCAACATTTCAGGAAGATTGGGCTCCTGTGATGAAATCTTTGTGTTTTGATGAAACATTGTTGAAGATCTAAAGAAAACAATTTTGTCAAACCTTGCCGATCTTCTTCAAATTTTGTACGTGCATAATTTGCCATTTTAAATAACTCTTTCAAGTAACAGTTTGCTGTATTTTCAACAAAAAAGCCATTTTACCTGAAAGCAAAATAGTTTTTCTCGGTGCACTGAAAATGTCAAACAATATTATTTTTTGAAAAAGCGGTTAATACTAATGACTTCAAACCTTTTTCATATAAAAAAAGGTAGAAGAATCGATTATCTCAATAACCAGATGGATATAATAAGCCACAAAAAATCATGATCTGCCATAAGTGGCGCCCTCTACTGGTGACGTCAAAATTAGAGACAAATTTAAATTTCCCGTTCTTAAATATCTACGATCTCCAATATTTGTACAAATATTATTGTATTTTTTAAAAAGTTATTTACAGATATCGAAAATATAATTTTAACTTTTACATCCCGTATCTTTTTAACCATCAACTTTTCGACTACGGTAAGTTTAACTACATTGTATATATGTACTCTTGCTCTGTGTTCCATTAATTTTGACCTTCTGTATCTAAATAAAATTTTTAATTTAATTATTTATGCTAGTCACAACGTACTTATTTATAACATTATTATAATATACTGCTTCTATTTTCAGTGTGGTGACTGGATTAATCTCAAGATTTTGGAAGTGACACCAGAATTAACTTCTCTTGGGGACAATCTAGCGGAAGCTTTGGAATTACAGAGAGCTCACGATGAAGTTCTGCGTCAATTACAAGTAAGTAAAATTGCTCATGTACTTATTAAAACAGAATTAAACCAGCTATTTAAGAATTTACAAGAAAATGTCAAATATCAATATCAAGTAGGTAATTTGCTTATTTTTCTATTTTAATATGTTAGCTACAGTGAAGGCGAAACTCTTCAATTAATTTGACTTTTAAATGAATTATTTTAGAGCAGATAAACATGGTTAGCACATTTATCAGTAAACTTTTCACTTCCAATTACAGTCCCAAAAAAATATAAGAAATATTATCTATTTAAACATTGTTTTAGGTACTTTGATAGTGTTACGGAGGCTCATCTACCTTTTTACTTTATTAATTATGTTCCTTTTTGTGTTAGAAATTATAGTTTTTGTAATACCTTTACTTTGACGTTATCTAGAATAGTCCAGGCTATATTCTATTTGTGAGATAGTAGTGGTCTGCTTACTTCCTGCTCGGCCTAAGCTGCTCGACTTACACAAAGCGACCTACAAAGCAGCAGGTACAACGGTTTCAAATGAAACCGCTAAACCAGAAGTATTTAATAGTCGCTGTACCTGACAAGTACTCAGAGGGTCTCTACGGGTGGATACTGTTAGAAATTGGTCTTGTGCAGAATTTTGGGCGTCCACTCCTCGGTCTTTCAATTACATTTCCTATTTCTCTATATCGATGTAGAAGCCTTGAAATTACGCTTTCACCGACTTGAAATAAGTTAGCAACTTCTCTCTAAGGGCGTCGCGCCTCGATCATTCCAATGGCCCTATTGGCTTCAGCTGCACTCAGTTTACGTCTAGATATTATTGCAAAACAAAATTTTTAGGACTTGAATAAGTGTTGACTATTCCAATTGACTGATCCAAAATTCTTTAAAATACCAAACTAGCCGAAAACTGAAAAAGTTACTCAATGATGAGCAAAAAAACCATTCCGATAAGAAAGTAAACATTTTATTTATTATCTAGAATCATTTGGAAAACAAAAAACGTCAACCTTTAAAAGAAATCTCGATATTTATGAACCTTAACTTTTCTGAAGCAGTTTATATCAAATTATCATAAAGGAATAGAATAAAATAAATTTAAAAACTAACTAGGTATATTCATTTTGCATACATCAGAAGTTCATTATTTTTCACTTTTAGTGGAGCTATTACTTGCAATTTTTTATGCGTTTATTGAACTTCATGGAATTTGAATTCGAATTACATTTGCAAACAATATTTCACGGTCTACATAAGACGAATTGTTAGTGCTAATATAGATCAACGGTTTTCAAACGTCAGGGCAAATAAAGTACAGCTTATTTATTTAGGTTTTCAGTATTGGATTTTACTTGGCATTGCACTAAAAATATCTTATGCGGGTTTCAAGTTTCCGCGGATCCTTTATTGGATATACAAAATTTCTGATTTCAAGTATTCAGTGATTCATAAACCAGTTCGTATTTACGAGGATCGATTTAAATTACTTATTTTCATCTTTTATTGAAAATTATATGATCTTAATTTTAAATGTTTTGCTTTCTTTTCACTTATCAATCAGCAGAATATAACTTATAAAGCGTTACGGATTCGAGTCAAGTATACAATAAATATTCGAAAGTTAAGTGATAATAATTGTCTACTTGATAACTAAAATTACCATATACTTTCATAGAAATAACTAGTGGAAGACCTTATCTTATACATTAAAAATTACTTTTATTTATACGCGTATGAAGAAATTTTATACTACCACTATATTTTAAACAAATGAACACCAAAATATAATTAAACCTATGAATGGCTTCAAATGACAAACCCCGAATTGTAGCAACAAGTTTTTGCAGTTCGTAGATTAGAAATGTATTTTATTATTTTTTATTTTTGATAATTTTAGATTATATGAGAGAACGCAGTATGAGGTCGCGATCTAGGTGCATCGAGGTCCGCTTTGTGCCGAGCTGATCACGGACTTTTACAAAGTCAGTCGCATATGTCGTTCTCTATGCGCTTCGGACTTGTCTTACTGTACTATTTAGATGTCAAAATATGTGTGTGGAAGATGTATTTCTACCGACCGCTGGACCGTAAAACTTGGGAAATAAAACCAAAGGTCATGTGAGATCAATGTTAGCCTATGGAGCTGTTGTCTGGTGGCCGAAAGTCCAACAGACCACAACAAAACAAAAGCTTAGCCTGGTACAAAGGATTGACACCCACTATAGCAATGGAGTGGCTTGTGGAATGGGGTCGTCTGAAAGATACCCCTTTTTCAGGCAGACACTGACAGTATTTTTCCCCAGTTTGTGTTTGACAGCCCTACACGGTACTTATTAGGAATGAGGAGACCGCCAGCGAATATGTAATCAACATTTTCACAGACGGATCAAAAAATAAAGAACGGCAGGATGTGGGATTTATTCCAGATCCTTACATATTCTATACCAGTGGGCAATGAATAGGCATGCTACCGTGGTACAAACGCAATTAGCAGGTATAACCATAGCCGCCAAAGAAATTGCCCGTAGACGAGCAAAACCATTAGAATCTACACAGATAGTAGACAATCACTACTGATCTTGCGTAATCATAACAGCTAAATCACCATAAGAATGCCGTCAGGTACTGATAGTGGCCTCAACCAACAACAGCGTATCTGTAAGCCGGGTAAAGGGTCACGACTAAAGTAGCTGACAAGCTGGCTAGGAGTGCATCGGGTCTCAATATTTTTGGACCTAGTCCCTCCAGTATGTTTCCTTTGTCAGCATTTGTTGAAATTATCAAAGAGGACATCCTCAAAGAGTTTAGGAAACGTTGGGATGAAACAAATGACTGTCAATTTAATAAGAAGTTCTTAAAGTACCCCTGCGAGGATACAGCCAAAAAGTACCTGCTTATGTCTAGGACAAATATTCGGCTGGTGACAAGTATTCAAACTGGACATTGTTGATAAAGGAAGCACCTCTATTACATGAGGAAGAACGAAATACCTCTTTGTAGGGGTTGCGAACAGGAAGACGAGACATACTTCATGCACTTTGTGAGTGCACTGCCATCCCGTCAATAAGAGGATCTGTGTTGGGAGAACGATGGCCTTCTATGGCTCAAGTAGATTGATTTATTAATGGGAGGAGGTACAAGGGGCCCAATGGGGCCTAAGTGCTGTAGCCTTTCTGCTATCCCCTCCTCAATTCCAGAAATGTATTTCTATTAGATCCTTTATTTGACGCGGGCGAAATTCTACAACAATTTTTCTGCGAGACCGCGACGCAACCGAGTCCAGCTCCCGACCTACGTGTGCAAACGTGTACATTTAAAAATCATTGGAAGATTCTTCACTTGACGAAAATAAGCTCAGCATGGCCCGCGGTGTGTTTAGACCGCGAATTCATAGTGGGTTCTCTTCTTTAGACTTGACATTTAGCTTTTGATAAGTTAAACTCAGTTCAGTTACATGCGTTAATGTATTATGGTAATGCTGACTAGCAAAATAACAAAGTAGCAATAAATTTAAATAAAAATTCACAAATCTGCCAGAAGTCTGGAATCATGTCCCATACAATGAGTGTAAAGTAAAGCATTACATTTAAATTAAATTTTTAATCGCAATAGATACGCAAAATTTATTATTTTTTAACGACGATGAACATGCTATTGTGAAAAAATGGAAACAAAAGCACGCGATGGTGAAAAAAGTTTTTTTTCACAGTTCGGGTACTTTTTTACGATCATGTCACTTTTGACATTGACACTAACTTTAGATAAAAACTTATTGAAAAAGGTCAAATCCTTTGGGCCCTTATTTATATTTCGTACACGAAATCAATGTTTTATGGCCCTTTCGAATGATTTTTTGTCTCGACCTATGGTCTCAACAAAAAATTCTCATTCTCACGCGCTACTAAAAAAACACTATGATTTGACACTGTTTGTTGTCTTCTATAAAAGAAATTACAACGCTCTGTATCTACGTTAATTTTACATCTATCGGCCGTTCGTTACTCCATGCCGGACTGAAAATGTCCGGGCACGAAGCGTTCTACATGCAGTAGACACCATTGAAAGCTGTCGACCTTTATCGCGATCGGCGAGAAACGATATTTTGCAAACATGGAATTCCAGGAAACAACTACTCTGCGGGCTAATGCCCCGACCAGCATTGAATTACACCTGGAAAACCTATAGCAACAGCTAGAGTCATTCGTCAGACGGCCCACCAGACATATACCGGTTTCGAGCTTATTAGCTCTCATCAGTATGCCATAGGTGAGGTATCCGACGAATAATCCTAGCTGCTTTCGTCTGTCTAACCCGACAGAAGGGACCATGAGTACGCGGTGTAGAACTAACTACATCTATCGGCCGTTCGCTACTCCATGCCGGACTGAAAATGTCACATTAGTCCGCAGAGTAGTTGTTTCCTGGAATTCCTTGTTTGCAAAATATCGTTTCTCGCCGATCGCGATAAAGGTCGACAGCTTTCAATGGTGTCTACTGCATGTAGAACGCTTCGTGCCCGGACATTTTCAGTCCGGCATGGAGTAGCGAACGGCCGATAGATGTAGTTAGTTCTACACCGCGTACTCATGGTCCCTTCTGTCGGGTTAGACAGACGAAAGCAGCTAGGATTATTCGTCGGATACCTCACCTATGGCATACTGATGAGAGCTAATAAGCTCGAAACCGGTATATGTCTGGTGGGCCGTCTGACGAATGACTCTAGCTGTTGCTATAGGTTTTCCAGGTGTAATTCAATGCTGGTCGGGGCATTAGCCCGCAGAGTAGTTGTTTCCTGGAATTCCATGTTTACGTTAATTTTGTTTTAGAAAAAATGTTATAGGCATTAATTTTTCGTGTACAATAACCTCCCGGAAGATTGACTCATTATTTCCGGACACCCTGTATATTTGCGATAAAATGAAAATATTTTCAAATCCTTTCACTGTTTGAATTAATTTATTACTGTAACAAATAAACATTAACTAATAAACAGTTGTTTAATAGATTGTGAAATCACATGCCAATTATTAAATTTATGAAAGTAAAAAATTATTAGATTGTATATCTACGTATCAAAATATTGAGCTGTGACACAGATTTATTCCACATTTAGTTCATAATATTTGTAAACCTATCGGGTCAACTATTAATTTTTGTTCTCAGAATGCAGATATACAGATTCTTCACAAAAAAAAACTATGTGCTATTTTAATGTGATACTTATAAATAACAAGTAATATAAATAATATAAATATTTTGTCTAATCTATAAATACTAACATTTTTCAGTGTGTCAGGTACAGCTTAACCTCGAGCTTAACCAATGAAATTATTATAAAAGGTTGATATCAGGCCTAAATTTGTTTTATCAAAGTTCAAACAGGAATGTAATAGTTGGCTCAATAATTAAAAAACATTGTCTCGCCAAGTCAGTATATTATAGATATATATTTTCCAAATAAACAATACAAAAAAGACAGGATAAAATAACAATTAGCTACCTACTAAATTGTAACATTTTAAGAAAATTAAAACTGTTGCTGAGTCTTACATACTAGTCTGTTAAAGGACCTAAATATTAACAAATATACCATAAAAATACGATGAACAAAATAGCGATTTTATGCCTTTATCCAGAATAATGATTATAATTCATGGGGTAACTCAAATATGCAAGCGCATATTTTGCATATTACGCATATAATTAAGAATTACATGGATGTTTGGTATGTTTATTTTGGAATAGATCGGTCTACCTATAGATCATCTGACGATTGGAAGCCTGATTCTGGTGTTGTGCAAACAAAGCTATTATCTCAGATAATAAAAACAAAATATTAGTAAGTTATAATGTGAGAAGTAGTTTTGAAGTAGTTTTAAAGTAGTTAAATTATATATTTGAAAGTACATTTTATTTCTGATTATGCTTTTGAAGTTATGACGTCGATTGTGTTTTGTGTCTAAGTGAAACAATAAATGTGTATACTCCAAATATTTTTTATTTGCATATGCAAACTATGCAAAAATATTTTGTATAGTTATATTAGGTTATGTATCTATCATTGATCCACTATTATTGTGAAGAGAAGATATGTTAAATAATTACAAACACATGATTTGCACAATTTAAATTTAGCCTTCCACATTAGGAAATATGATGACAAACATATATTTTCCATTTATTGAAGTTGGTGTAATGACAAAAATATTGTTACTGAACAATAAAAACGAATTAATAATGCCGTAGGTACGGTGACTAAGTACATAAAAATATATGTATTTTAATATACATGTTACATATTTTTATTCAAATGACGTACGATAACCAAAAGTAAATTTATACATATACATATGTATATAAATTTATTATGTATGTAGTTTAGCTATGACTTAGGAGTCAATTTCTTCGTGTATGCTGCCCACAATTTATACCCACTTAAATTTTTTTACGGCGTGTCCCAAACTGGGTATTTATATTTTTTTCAATAGGTATATATTCTTTTCTAACTTACATACATAATCGGTAAACCTCGTATACTCTAAGATGTGAGACTGTTGCATTTTATTATTTAGTTGTATCGAGGGGACGCTATTTAGCAGACGACGTCGGACGTATCATATACGAATTTTGCCCATTCTGTTTTGTTCTTTGCCATTCTTTTAGCTTCTGACCAATTCATTTTTCTTTTCTTCAGAATTGCTCCCACCTCTTCATTGCAAGTTTCTATAGGTCTTCCTTTGTTTCTTTTACACCATATTCGTTCATCCCAAATTTTTCTAACTTGCCTATAATCTGTCGTTCTATTTAAATGGCCAAACCATTGTAGTTGATTTTTTTCAATAACATTAAAACCCCTAACTCTTATCTGCTTATTTCTTTTACTCTTCTGAGGTATTTCATGTCTATAACTTGTATTCAACTTTTCATTGTCGTATTTAATACCCAACCTTACCATAGTTAAATAACGGTCGAAATAGACTTTGGTTTTACTTCTTATCTTTTTTCCAATAAACGTCTATGGTACATTCTCGCGGCGCTGATAACACAGCCCCAAATAAAGTTCATACACAAGAGAGTGACATATGTATTCCCATGTATTTCTCGACGCTGAATCCGATCCCGAGCTCAGAATTGGGCCTACGCGTCTGGAATTGGCCCCAGGGGCCGAAAATGGCCTGAAATGCAATTCCCGGGATAAAGCGAAGTCGACACTGAATTTTAGAGCTAAAGCCGGATTTGTTCTCGAAAAGTTTATGGCCAACTGAAATTCCGGGTTTGGGTCCGGGAAAATGACCCCTTGAGGCGGAAAAATCCTGTTTTGGACGTCCCGGTCGCGACTGTGGTATTTTCGTGTGTTTTTCAATTCTGGACCTGAGACTGGGCGTGAAAAGTTTTTGGTCAGCTGAAATTCCCAGTGGGTCCGGGTATATGGGCCATTGTAAATTACTTTGTTTATTTTTATTTCTACTTTTTATATTTTTGTTTGTCCCTTGACTAGTCTTATACAATATACAGGGTGAGTGATAATGGTACATAGCTTTAGGGTAGATTGTTAATGTCAAAACAAAGCGATTGAGCCCAAATGCCTTATTCATGCCCCTTTTCATTCTACAGGGTGTTAAAGTTGAAAAAATGTTTTCGATTTTTTGCTATATTTTAAGAACGTATGTTTTCAAAATTTGTAGTTTTATGTTTTTGATGTAGCAATTAGGGGGCGCTGGTTATACTTATTAAAAAAAAATCAAAAGCGTAAAATACAAAAAGTTAGACATATTTTTACATCGACAGTACAGTATAACTACCGCTCCATAGTCACTACCTCACCACTGTTTGCATATTCGTAATTGCAACCTCAAAAAACATAAATTTACAAGCTTTGAAAATAATCGGTTAACGTTTTTAAAATATAGCAAAAAATTAAAAATATTTTTCAATTTTAACACTCTGCAGAATGAAAAGGAACATCATTTGAATAAGGCCTGTTGGGTTCAACCTCTTTATTTTGACTCTGCCCTTAAGCTACATACCATTATTAATGACTCACCCTCTATATGTATTATCTAAACGATAATAATGGTTATTATTTTCTATTAATTATAACAAGCAATTTACAGTAGCAGAAATCAACTAAATTTATTTTTGCAGAATAAACAAAGCCCTGTGGAGGAACTGCTGCGTCAAGCGGACCAACTCATTGCCACTCAAAAACCCAGGGCCGAAGTATACGCGGCCATGGCTGAATCCCTGGGAAGGGCATGGAAAGACATCAACTCTACCCTAGAACTACGAAAACAGATCCTAGACTTAAACGTGCAATACCACACCAAAGCCCAGGAATTTTTTGAGAAGATGGATGCCCTCGAAGCGTCGTGCACAGATACGGTCTTACCGATAGAGATAGGAGCTGTAAAGGATTTCCTGACGACCATACACGAGCTGAGAAGAGCCCTATTGGAGTCACTGATGGGAGCTCTGCAAGTGGGGAATTCTTTACTGGGAAAGCTGAAAGAACTTGGAGCCGAAGGCACACTCGACTCGAGACCCGATCGAATTCGAAGTTCCGTAAATCGAGGTAAGTTAATTTTTCTTATCTAATTTTGTTTGTAAAGGTCAGGGAATACAGGTCGAAGAAGAAACCGTATAAGAACAGTTTTTAGAGATGGTACTAGATACTGCTGATCCTTCAAATTTACTATTCCTCTAATAATCTGTGCTTAAGTCGCCTTTGCATTCTATCTATAGATAATGTAATGAAATGCAGATGTTTTTGTTCAAACAGCTGTGAAATAGTCCCTTTATATATTGTTTAGGGGCCATAAAATCCAATTTCACCATCAACCTCTTCTATTGATAAAACACATTTCTTCAACTCATTCCTCCTGTTCATTCCAATTATTATTGAGACTAAACGTTTAACAATTTACAGGAGAAATGTTTTTGTATTACTTCCCGTTTAAAAGTTATAAGCAATGTCGTCTCAAAGAGTCTCAAAAGAAATACCACCTAAAAATCAGATTAGCGGTGGAAGGATCAAGTAGTCGTTGGAAAATAATTGAATGTTCGTTGTTTGAAGTGCATAAATGTCACAAAATACTTGTCATTATTTGTGGTTATTACTCGATATGAACGTCAAACGTATAACTTTCGTGCAAATGTCTTCTCACTCAGAAAAAGGTGATATGTTAATAATTTACGACGAGTCACAAAAAAAATTAATAAGAGCTGTAGAGTTATATCGACAAAGGTATCCAGAGAGTATCCTTTACAAGATTGAAGGCGACCTTGCAATGCATTTTCTGGTCGGAAGAATCAAATAATTCACCGAAGGGTAATAAACAATGTAAATACAGCTAGACTGCTACAGTACTTCGAATAAAATTCACTAAATTCATACTGCAGTCCAACCGGGAATTGAATTTAGATAAATCAACCGTTCAACGAATTTTAAAAACCAATGGGTATCATGACTACAAAATTCGAAATTTGGATTCTAAAAACTGACTTAATTTTATAGCTCAAATTGTAGTAAATGTAGGAACTGTTGATCAGAATCTTATTCGGCACGCTCTTTGGACGGAGGAAAGTCGGTTTGTCAGTAATGTTTCGCCAAACAGACGCAGGGAACACTACTGGTCTATTGAAAATCCCAACATTGTAAATCGAGTCCAAACCAGGGTCATTTTAGAGTAAATGTATGATGCGGCATCATCGGTAGGTATTTAATTGGATCTTATTTTAATGAACATACATTGAACAGCGCGGATTACCTAAATCTCCTACAAGAAGAACTGCCTGCAGTTCTGGAGAATGTGTCTTTGCAGCTAAGGAGAAATCTATGGCTTCAGCACGACGAGGCTCCACCCCTCAAAGCCAGGATTGTGCAGTAACACTTTTCCAGAAATATGGATTGGGATTAATGGGCCTATTCAGTGGGCCAGAAAGTCACCAGATCTAACACCCCTCGATTTTTTTATGGAAAATTTAAAAAAATAAGGTTTATAAAACATTTGTAAGAGAAAAATCACAAACGCTTGTAATAAGTTAAACGGCGAAATGTGGAGAATACGTGGCCCACAAAGAAGTTAAGTGAAGATTGGATATGTGTCGTGAAATGAGAGGTCATATAGAGAATAGATTGTAATATGTATGTAGTGTGAGGGCGTTTGTCTCATTTTTTAAGTTTAGTTATTATTATCATCATCTTTTGTTTTAACTGTATTAAAGAATTATCTAGTTTAATCCTTTTATTTATTCTTAATGACATTTATGCACTTTAAACAACGAACATTCAATTATTTTCCATACTTCTACCATGTGATTTTTAGGTGGTATTTCTTTCGAGGCTCTTTAGGACGATATTGCTTCTAACTTTTAAACGTGAAATAAAAGTTTATTAGAACAAATGGAACTTTTTAACAGGACAAAAATTTGGGTATATTTCTGGAAAAATCATAATTAATGACGTCATTAGGCGTTGCTGTCAAATCCCAAAGATCCCGTTTAACACCAGATATCTCAAATTTTATTTAAATTTTGTATATTCTCACAGTAGACCCATACCATCGAGTTTGAGACACCCTGTACAATTAACATTGTTAGAAATAGTTATTTTTGGAAATGAAAGAAATTAATGGAAAAGAATTATTGGATTTTGACCGTGCTTTTTCAAAACACTTATGCCAGCTCCATTATTGGATAGTAATTTTGCAGAAGTAGTGACCGGTAAACTCTTCATAATTTTTCAGTCCAAGGTATTTGCGATCAGTTTTGAATTTAATCAACTTAACAAGTATAATTGCCCTTTTAATGCACATAATTAACAAGTTGCAAATAGCTAGAAGGAAATATAATCATGGTTCACAAGTGTGGACCTATGTTCATCATATTGTGCTTTCGAATCAGGAACTTTTACAATTAGCGCTGAGTTTACATCTTCAACATTCGTAAATTTCATCCATTTGTAAAGCTCCAGAAATTCTCAAAATCGATAGCACCTAAGAATAAAACAGTTATTTACATAGTAATGTAAATGAAAGCATTATCTTTAGTTTTTCCATAGTAAATAATCAACATCTAGGGAGGGCAAGTTATAGTTATGTGTATGTTAAGGTTGCACTTGAAGTTGACTGTTATCGGCTACACCATCCCCAAACTTTTTGTTTGTTTTGGGTGGACCCCTCGCCATTCTAATATTGAATATTAAATTGCGTGTAGTTAATAAAAATTCTTAAACAGTTTGATGTTTTATAAATATATGTAAGTATAAGTAAATAATAAAAAAAATTACAATAACGAAAGTATAACTATCATTTTATAAGTAAAACGAAATTGGTTGATTGAACTAAGTAGAATATTCAGCCAATAAATAATTCAAAGCAATTCAGTTTTTTGTTTCATCTGTCGACAAAGAATGATCCCATTAACTCTTGAATTTTTGCCATGATTAAAGCATGGAGATCTTTATCATGTTTCATAAGCATTTATGTATGTCTAAATAAATTTAAAAAAATACTTCATAGATAACGTATGGCTATTATAAGATACTAGATATCTATTTTTTAAGTACTTATATACTATTTGTATTATGTGTATTATACCATTTACCTACGGAAAGCCAATATTTCGGTCACGACCTGCTTAAATAGGATCTATTCTCGTGGACCCCTATTTACATCTCATGCACCCCCAATTTTTGTTTTCGCTGACATGGACTCCTTGAAGTTCGAAGTCGACCCCTAGGGGTCGATATAGATCACTTTGGGAATCATTGGGCTAGACCAATTAATTAGTTTAAAATGCCTCATAAACGTTACGTATTTTACTTCATTCTTAATACCATTTCTGTAAATAATTATCTATTTACATGCTCTTAAACTTAGTTGCATCTTTTTTTTTTCAGCGATATCACAAGTACAAGGCTGGCTAGATGAACTTCATTTAAAAAGGCAAATTCTAGAAGCGACTTTCAACAGACGGAAGACTCAGTTAGAACAATGCCTTGCTTTGGCTTTACTAGCTGCAGACTTGAGAGATTTGGAAGATACAGTTCACAACCGCTGTGAACTGTTAGCCAACAGTAATCAGTACGGTAAGTTAAAATTAGAATTTTAATTATTGTAATCAAATTTGTATACTACGGTATGTTGCACTGTTTTCTAATATACCGTTTTAATAATTGAGTCGGTGATGTTTAATTTTGGGTATATCAACAAGTAAAATAGTTTTTCTAATAATAAAAAACATTAATTGTGAGAATAGAAGCTGTTTTATTGTCTCTTTAGCTTAGATTTAGTTGTTGAATTTGAAGAAAATATTTTGTTAGGTTTATAGTTGACTATTTTACTAAGTACAAGGTTCTTATAGTACCTAATTATTTTTTCAATGGTGTAAAGAGCGTGAGACTGAATTAAAACAATGAAGTTGAAAAATAAAAAAAATTTCTTTAATATCATTGACACATAGTTGCATATTTTCTTTGTAGTATAAATTTATTCAAGATTAAATTTTTTAGGTTTAAGGTCAATGTTATCAAATACAGCTTAAGATATTTCTCGAAATAAATCGGTCTCAACAAAAATCATAAAAATCATCTCATAAATGTGTGCTTACAAATTATATGGTTATAGAGCCAACTATAGCAAGCTAGTCACACAACTTCGAAATCGTTACGTACCACGAAAAGTATTTATTTGCACTTGCGTATGCGTTGCACCGTGATTATACAGGGTTTCCTTTTTCGTTCTTAGTTTTGGTAAATAATAAATTATAAATTAAAGAGGTATATGACACTTCGTTTTTGTGATACACATGTTCAACTTAAAAAAAAATATTAACTAAATAAATAAATTATATTTTCTTTGCATTTGAACTCCCTAAACTTCTACGTCAATGGTGAAAAGTATTTTTCTGTACAAATATTGAAATTTGTATTAATTTTTTGATAAACGACGCTCGTGATGAAATTTGTTAACAAATTTTCTTTTTCAAATATTCAGATTTTTTCTAATGCTTTATTAAATAAATAAAAGCAACAGTTTGTAGGTAGATCAATCAATCTCAATCCATTTGACTTTTTTCTTTATGATTTCTTAGAATCGGAATCGTTTGGTCTGGTCGATTGCTCGACCACAATCCACGAGATTTTTTCTTTAGGGTTTTGAATAGAAAAAATATAACTTCGGTATACTACAGAGATAATTGGATTAGTCCATGTAGTCCAGTTGTTTGGTCTGGTCGGTCACTCGACTTCAGTCTACTAGACTTTTTTCCTTGGGTGTTTGTTCTTTTTGGAAAAAGGATAACTTCGGTATGCTATAGAAATAATCGGATTGGTCGATGTAGTCCAGTTGTTTGATCTGCTCGGTGACTTGACCTCAGTCCACTAGACTTTTTTCTTTATAGTTTCTTAATAGAAAGCTATATACATTTAGATATACCATAAAGAGGATCAGATTGATCGATGAGGTCCAGTTGTTTGGTCTGTTCGATTACTCGACCTCAATCCACCAAATTTATTTCTTTGGGGTTCTTACGGAAGAAGTATAACGTAGGTATGTTATTGATGGAATCGGATTAGTCGATGGTCCAGTTGTTTATTGCACAGCACTAACAAAACAGTGGTCTGTCCGGAGGAATAGATTATTAGATCAGTTTCAAGGTCATTCTAAAGTCAAATTGAAAGATACATTTGCAAATGAACAAAATTATCCCACATTTATATTTTTGGGAATTACTGGATCCGAATTTTGAGTTCATTTAACCCCATCATATTACCGTTGCATAGAAGAGCTAAAAACTACATAATTCTTGAGTATATGAAATTGTGTACAGCAACATTCATTTTAAGTTTGAGGATTTAACGTAACGTCGCTCTACACTTTAAATTCCCGATAAAATCTTTCACCTTGTTCTTCATTGCAATTGCAAAGTTTTGTGGGAAGAAGTCAGTCAATATAGAAATCAATGAAAGTCAAGATTACAGGAAAAAGTCGAAGAAATGGTGAGAAACCATAGAAAATTAGGTTTCTGAAATTACATTGCATTGATTCCCATATTGACTACTTCCCACAAAATATTCGTGACTTCGATGAAGCATTTTGTTATTATTTGAATGAGGCAGGCGACTTTAATAAGGCAGGTGGGATAAGCATATGATGGTCGATTATTATTAGATGCAGAAATAATATAAAAGATAATGAAAACGTAAAAGACAACCATTGCACAGGCATTTGGAGTGTAAGAGCTTAAAGATCTTATGGAGTTAAATTAACCCTTGATTTGGATCCCTAAATGCATAAATGTACAATGGTATCTATATTTCAATTTGACCTTGAATTAACCTTCAAACATTAAAGTCAAGATATTTGAAAAAAAAACAGCTTATTAACGCATTTTATCGAAAACATATATTTTTGGAAAATTCAATATTTGCGCTAAAATACTGTTCACCATATGCATAGAAATTTAGGAGTTCAAATGCGAAGAAAAAAACCTTATAATACCCCACTGGTTATAACTGTTTGCTAAATTTAAACGATAAATCTCAATTTATGTAGTACCTATACGAGTCTAATAAAGAAAATGAAATATATTTTTTAAAGCTGATTCATGAAAACTAGTGTTAGCTGAGATAAGATATCTTGCAAAATATGAAAAAGTCTTATCTTACAAAGCAAAACAAGAGTTTATTTAAAGTCTTGTTCGATCTTGCAATATTATGTCTTGTATCGTCTTGCAAATATTTCGTCTTACAGTTTTTCAGGACTTTTGCATGATTCCTGCGATACTGTTGCAGGCAAATGAGAAATATGGAACTTTATTACGAATTTAGTAACAGTGGTGATTACTCTCGGCTAAGGTTTCGCACAGAGCTCACACGTAACTATCAACATGGTCGATCGTATACTGGTGTCGATTGGTAGACGTTATAAAGTATAGAATCGACCAGTTTCACATACAATAGCGCTTTGTTTGCGGTAACAATCCAGGATTAGATAAGAATTATTTACGTATGAGCGCATGCGCAGTTCGTATTTTGGACGATCGAATTCAATTGCACTTCTGTTCAGTGCTTAAATTCCTTCTGAATTTATAATTAGTTCTACTTCAACATAACTGAACCTATACTTTATAAACTTTGATTTTAAAAATAATTTTATATGTTGGACGTCCTTTAAATAAAGTATATACCTACAATAGAAACGCAATATTTGCAAGAATTCTTGCCGTAGCAATATTTCTTGTCTTATTTCATAAGACTTGTTTTAAATCTTGTCTTGTCTTGCAACTCGAACTGTCAAGTCTTGCCTTGATTTCATCTTGTTTTGTCTTACGAGACCAAGAAAAAGGAGGACAAGAATGCCAATACTACCCAAAATAGAATACCATAGAGAAAAATATTATACGAAAGATCCCTATTATTGTTCATGCTCTGTCCACTACCAAAGTAATACATTTTCTAATTTTAGGTGACTCGTCGTCAAGTGCTGAACTATTGTTACACGAACACAAGAAGTTACTGCCGGAAGCGAAGCAACTCCAAGAGAGGGCCTTAAAAATAACCAAAGCCACGGAACAGCTGGTGGCTTCCGGGTGCTTCGCTGGAGAGCAGGCCACCGCGCAATCATACGTCGTCCTCTCCACAACCTCCGACTATCTCACCGATCTGCAGAACAGGGAATCATTGCTGGAACGCGTAATTGCATTCTTCAGATTAGCGCAAACGGTTGGTGGTTATGATTGCAATCTTTATAATGATAGTTGCATTGTTAGGTGTGGTGCATTGTGTTTACTGGGAGACAGTTTAATGATACGTTTATTTTATACTGTACTGGTTTTCTAGCACGACCTTTTCTCGATGGCCCGGTTAAAAATCTACCAGATGCCGGTCGATTCATTGCATTCCAATATAATGGTGAATATTACTTATAGATAATCCCAAGCTTGGTTACGTCATTATTTAATTTTTACAATAAAGAAATAGGCAATATTTAACATTCCAAGTGCACATTTACAATTTTATTTGTTATCGCATCTAGATTAAATGAACACTGATACTCAATTCTCTTTAAAGTAAAATAATTTGCTACTAGTAGGAAATAATATAATATAATCCTATAAATATGAGAAAAAAACGAAGATCAGATGACTCTTGGTATTAATCCTAAGTTGAACCATCGTCTGCTAACTCGCGTCGCCTTTGTAATACTTGTCTGTCGAATCACCTGAACTTCGATCTAAAATTCTATAATGTGCTGTAGTGTGGCAACACCTATATTAGCTTTTGGAAACACACATATCAGGTCCTAAATGTCAGAATTTGACATTTGATATTGACAATATAATAGTTTATCTTTGAATAGAACCTACTTATTTAATTTGGTTTGCAAAAATGTACGTATTTTTTATCTACTATTTTAAAACATAAACATATGTGGCACTGATACCATTCCAGTACTTAACACAGAGCTTTTGTGTCTAAATATTTTACAAAATTGGGTACATACGTATTATTGATGGACTGCAACTCCGGCATTTTTACCATAAGAACACAATACTTGTTGTTTTAGGTTTATCAATTTATAAATTTAAAAATGACACGTAAACAGAAATGTACACTTTAACAGACATTTGACATTTGTTATAATTTCTATTAAACAATTAACGACTACGTCATTTGTGCTGTAGTGTGCTGCCAAGCGCGGTGAATCAGTGCAAGCGGACAAAGGAACATACTAGAAAAAGGACCGCTGTTGCGATTTAGCCGACAATGGTGGAACACAGCAATATAATTAACAGAAAATACAGACTAATATGACAAAGAAAATGACTTACTGATTTCTAAGCTGCAAACAGACCAGCCACATTAGTAACATAATAACTAAAGACAATTTATAGCCTCATTTCTGATTAACCACATTAGAGATAGTGGAAGAGTAAATATGACACTCATACATTCGAAATTTAGTTTTTTATTCTGTTGAAAAATAATAATAATAATTTTCGTAAGTTGTATTTAGATAAGTAGGACTCTTAATTTTAAACTTAGAAGGTAATGAATAAAATAGTAATTTGGTATGAGAGAGACCGTTTAAGGAAGTATGGCTTTGAGAAAGAATACTTTTAAATCGAATATATTTAAGAATTCTGAAAGAAATTTTATTATATAGACAAGAACAAAGATACTTCATTAAATAAATAATTAAGAACAAGGTAACGATAACAAAATATACAGGCTCTGTGACAAATTTATATAAACATAGATCCAATTCGTTTCTGTGTAGAAGTTACAATCATTTGAAAAAATATAATTTCGGTAACTCGATGGATGAGATTTGGATCATTTCTTTTCTGGTTAGCTGCATCCTGAATTGTTACAAGTAACTGATGACGGGTAGTGATTTCAACATGGTAGACAAATTGCTTCATATGTCTCCATAAATAAAAGTCCAAATGATTTAGATCAGGGGAACGCCGCGGTCATGCTATTGAACCATGTTGATCAATTTATTTATTCGGAAAATGATCATTTTACCAAGCAGTTACTTGTTTCTCTCTATGTGCGCACCATGGTGCTGACACAACATATTTTGACAATATTAAGCCCTACGTTATCAATGAAATCAAAAAGATTGTTTTCCAAAACAGTTCTGTACATCTGCATTGAAACTATGACTTAAAACATGTACAGGTAGTAAATTATTGTTGGAAATGCTACCTCAAATGCTACACTGAAACGTTGCTGAAATCTTCTTCATCTAATTTCATGCGGATTTTGTAACGCCCAGTATGTACATTACGATTATTATTTATGCCATCCTTAGTAAAACACGCTTCATCAGACCAAATGACAAGTGAAATGAATCTATCATTTTGTGCATGTTGTTGAAGTAACCACCGACAAAATTCCAAAAGCTGAGGAGCTTCTCTAGCATATAACGCTTGTACATTTTGGCAATGAAACAAATGTTAACATTTCTCTGTTCAATACACGTCATACAAAATTCGATGATAAACGAAGATTACTTGCCATACGTCAAACAGTAACTGAAGAGTTGTCAATGACAACATCTATTATATCTTGTCCATCCACTTCAGTAGGATGAATAGTCTTTTTTGGAGCAGGGTTACCTTCTTCTCGAAGTCGACAAAATGATGCACTAAAGATGTGTGGGATGTATGTTTGGGTATCATCATCGGTATTCTTGGATTGCTTGTCTGACCGATCCATTGAAATATACTGATACAAAAACAATATCTGCATGCTCTTCAGTTGTAAATAAATACATTTTTTATTTGGCACTTTAACACTAAGTGTCAAATGAATAAACAAAATGACGTAAATTATTGTTATAGCAACCATAATTTTTATTTATCAGGCTACTTTGAAATACGAAATTATAGGTCTGTTCAAGCAAGAAATCCAGACTACTTCAAAACTGCCAAGAACGTCCGTCCAACTACTTCTTGTCTGATGTTTACTGAACAAATTCATAATTTTTTTCATAATTCATAATGGTTGAATATCTCTGACAGTTTGAAATCATTCCGGATTCCTTTTGTAAACGCTTGTAATAAAAACAAATCATTAAATAAGTTTCAACAAAATCACTATATTAATATTTTATCCATTTTGTGTACGTTACCAGTAGCAACAATGAAGATAAAGAACTATTTATTCCTTTTACGTCGACAGCAAATACTCCTACGACTGATGTCAATTACAAGAATACATTTCCTAAATAGACCTTCACCGCCTAGGTAAATACATAATTCATTTTTATTGGGATCTCATATATAAGTATGATGTAATGTAAGATAATTTATACTCCATATTAATAAAAAATATATCTCTGAGGTAATAACATCTTGTAAATGAACATAACTTGCCCATATAATGGTTCATATATAAATTTAATGTACATATAAAAAATAGGGACACAAAGAATGAAATATGTTTTCCTAGTTGATAATTAATTTAATGATTTACTTTCGTAAAAAAATAACAGATGCAAGTTCTATTTGATGTTTTATTTAAAGTATAGACATAGTTCCCTTGTTTAAAAGTTTCAGAGTAATTTAAAATGCAGCATATTTTTTACGGTTCTCTGTAATTACACCGTCAATGTTGATTTATAGTAAGCGTTGCTCCAAGTGTACCAGTACTCTGAAGATACAATACAATTGGGTTAGTACGTCACACCGTCATGCACGCTGATTATATAGGGTGTTTTAGGAAGAGATGTACTTACTTTGGTATGTTTTTTCAATTTTAAGCAAAAAATTTCCTATAAACTTGGGTCTGAAAACGCTTCGTTTAGAATATAGAGGATGTCAAATTAAAAAAAAAATAATAATTACATTTTCTTTAATAACTCTCGACTGTTTAGAGTTAAATTCATAATTTTATGCACAATTGACTGTGTATCCAAGAGGGCGTCACAAGCAACCATTAGCATCCTTTTAAATTAAACTTTTTTGTGCCACGGTGTATGTCATTTTAAAATAGAAAAACATTTTCCATGTCTTTTCTGCTTAAGAAATGTACACCTTATTGAAGTCTCTAGGAGTAGCCCTTTCTGTTAAAAATGCATATAAACATGGCGATGCATGCAAATTATGTATTAGATGAATTGAAAGTTATTGTCAGGTTTTGTACATTTTGTTTAGAGATTTTATTTTTGCAATTCACACAAAAAATTTAGGCTGTTTTGATTAAAAACTAATAGTTCTTAGTCTTTAAAGTGTTATACCTTGTTTTTTAGATAAAAGTAAGGTCTAATAGATAATTTGCATGCATCATCATCTTTAGATGAGTTTTTGACGGAAATGGCTGCTCCTACTGAGAGGAGCAATAATATTTACATTTCTTAAGTAGAAAAGGCAGTGGAAAATGTTTTTCTACTCCGAAATGACATACACCGTGGCACAAAAAAGCTGAAGCGATTTAAAAAGATTCTATTGGCCGCTAGTGGCGTCGTCTTGGAGATACAGCCAATTGGGTATAAAATTTGAATTTCTCGTACCAAGAAATCCTAGCATACAAAATTTCAAGAATTTAACTCAAAGTAGTCGAGAGTTATTAAAGAAAATTTAATTATTCTTTTAAATTTGACATCTTGTATATCCTAAACGAAGCGTTTCGAAACCTAAATTCATAGGAAATTTGTTGCTTAAAATTGAACGTAGAATAACATACTATGTATATCTCCTCCTTAAACACCCTGTATAACATATACTGTTGAAGTACATTTACAGGACTTTTTACACTCGTAATGGACTAATTTAGTAGTGACGTGGCATACGTCAAAAAAAAATAGGCGACCCCATAATACATACTCTCTTGAAAAATTTCTCAATTTTTTACTAGATCGATATTCGACCTTGCAGTCAAGTCATATAAGGTGAAAAAGGGGGAAACCTTAGAATGAAAGATAATAAGCTACAAACTTGTACAAATCTTTATTTTGACAATTTAATTTTAATGCCTAGGTACTGCCATCAATTAAAATGAATACCCCACATTTAAAATCACCCTGAATATAAAGTTCTACTCTGGCCTTCACGTATTAGGACCAACCCTAGTACATAAAATAATACAAAACAAAAATAATTTAAAAACGTCATCTTAGTTCTTGCCATTTGGTTTTAAAACAAAATATTTGAGAAAATATGTATATTGTTAAAATACAACAAAATATTGGACGTTGCATTAAAACCTATTGTTTTACTTAAACCCTCTGGTTCACCTTCAATAACAACTCAAAGAACATAACGTTAATGCCATCAATTAAAATTAATACCCCACTTGCAAAATCACCCTGTATATACAGTTTTCCTCTGGCCTTCACGTATTAATACCAACCCTAGTAAATAAAGTAATACAAAACAAAAATAATTTAAAACCGTATCATCTTAGTTCTACATGCCAATTGATGGTTTGAAAACAAAATAATTGAGAAAATTTGTATATTGTTAAAACACAACAAAATATTAGACGCAACATTAAAACCTACTATTTTACTAAAACCCTCTGGTTCACCTTCAATAACAACTCAAAGAACACAACATTAGTCAACGTCATGCTCTAACTAAAAGGCATTGGCATTATAACCTGTTGAGCGTGGGTATTCTAGTGAAAACCACGAAACAAATTAACTTTACAATCGGGTCATATTCATGTCGTCAACAACTTACCTTAGAATACCTAGTATGATTTTCAATTAAATTTTCTAATATTTATACAGGGTGTCTCCATTTTTTCGTTCTTAGCTTTGGGAAATGATAAAACGTGAAGAAATAATAGGAATCTTTCCTATAACATTTTTCCCTATAGCGCTCCGTTTTTGTGGTACACAGGGCGTTCAACTCTCAAAAAAATTGTTATTTTCATTATCTACTAAACAAATAAATATTTTTTTGTTGAAACTTGGTATACATTAATCATAATAGAAGGAATAACATTTTGACGTGAATAACTTTTTTTTCGGCTATGGCCAGTGGCGTAGATATGGGATTTTGTCCTGCTTTGAACCCCCTAAACTTCAACGCCAGTGGTGAAAAGTATTTTTTCAATACAAATATTAACAACTTATTTTAATTTTATAAAAAACTGCTCTTGATAAAATTCGCTAGGAAGCTTTGTTCTTGAGATATTTAATCTTTTTCTAGAATATTTATATTCTTGACTCGTAAATCTAATAGGCCTCACTAACACTAAGGGCCTTTACCCACGAGACACCGGTGCCTGGAACACGTGTGTCCGACACAGTGTCTGAGTCTAGCAGAACGTTGAAATATGTGTGTATTTACATACGGAACACATCAGCGGGACACTCCGTGTCCGACACGGCCACTGTGTCTTGCAAGTGTTTTGCTCCGCCACAAATTGAAAACACAGCGACTGTGTCTTTCTTTAGCAAAGCATTGTTTTCAATTATGTCTCAACAGACGGGAGACATCAGTGTCCCAGTTATAGTTTGCGTGTTGTAATCGTACGTCAAAATGTATACGGAGGATTTCATATCCGAAATAGAAAATGGCCTTTGATATGCATATGTAAAATAGATAATAATTCATGATTTTACAGACATGCGGAGGTAGGTACTAGAAAAATTTTGTCGGGTGATTCCGTAAATCCCAGTATAAGGTTGGATACAGCCGTTTTTGATACATTTCGGCTAATAAAGGGTGCACCCAATATTTTCTTTTGCTGATGCATTTTCTTTTTTTACGTAGCCTCTTTCTTAACAAGAAAGCTAGCAGAACCAATGTGTCGCTGTCTATTGTCTCCATAATACTAAAAATAATTTATAAAAAACTTTTAACATAACTGTACTACGTACACTGTGTCCACCACTTTAATCACGGTGTCTTCTACGAACACTGTGTCCGGACACACGTTTCCCAGACACAAATTCTGACCGCACAGCAAACAAACTGATTTGACATGACATCTGTCAATAGTATTGTTACAAACTTAGAAACAAACAATGCCTGCTTAATAGTAAAATTCTTGTAATGCTTAAGATAACCCTGATTAGAAAAAGATTAAATATCTCAAGAACAAAGCTTCGTAGTGAATTTTATCAAGAGCAGTTTTTTTATAAAATTAAAATAAGTTGTTAATATTTGTATTGAAAAAATACTTTTCACCACTGGCGTTGAAGTTTAGGGGGTTCAAAGCAGAACAAAATTCCATATCTACGCCACTGGCCATAGCCGGAAAAAGTTATTCACGTCAAAATATTAACCTTTTTTATGATTACTATATACCAAGTTTCAATAAAAAATATTTATTTGTTTAGTAGATAATAAAGAAAATAACATATTTTTTTGAGAGTTGAAAACGGAGCGCTATAGGAAAAAATGTTATAGGAAAGATTCCTATTATTTCTTCACGCTCTATCATTTCCCAAAGTGAAGAACGAAAAAACGGAGACACCCTGTATGTCTGTCTTCTATGAAAAAGAATCATGAGAAATTTTAACAGAAATTTCACTATTCAAATAAAAATATTTATTATTTACTCGTCTTTACCAATTCAGTGTTTTTTATATTCAGTGGGTAATTAAAACACAATTAAGTACTCAATTCCCTATCTTGTGAACAACTTTCATTTTTCTTTAAAGTTGTAGTTTTCTTCTCACATGAAATTGAAAAATGTAAGAATATACTTATATTAGGTTGATGCTTAAGCTTATAGCAGTTTCATTAATTTTGAAATTTACTTTTTAATATACAAAATTTTTATTTTACGCTACGTGAAGTCACGTGCCCAGTATTTAGGACGTGATATCGACTTCCAAGTTTTTTAATTTCTTCTTAATTTAAACTGTAGTCTATACGCTTAAACCACAATGTTTTGCATACAGGGTAGTACATATTAGTAGGTCAAGCTGTTAACCACATTTTCTTTAGACCAAAATAATGGGACTTTTATTATGCCCCTTTCCATTTTGGAGCTCCAAAATACAGGGTGTCAAAATTAAAATTTTAAAAATGATTTCTATAGGCATACTTTCTGTGCAATCTTGGTCTAAAATATCAAAGAATGAACGAAGAAACATTTCTTTTAGTACCCCTATGCTTTCAAACTATTTTTTTAAAGCGTGTTTTTATTCTTTTTTTTTCACTCTCATTAGCTTTTGATTTGTGGTTCGGTTTTCGATATATTGCAAGTTTTTGCATGTATACAAAATATTGCTAAGTATTAAATGGTCATTTTCATTTTAATTAGTGAATTGAAATAAAAAAACAGCCCAGCAAACGGTAAAAAAAAAACAAAAATTCTAGTCAATTAAACTAAATGTTCAATATGAGTACCACCTTCACATACCTGGGGTTAATTTAATTAGAGATTAACGAATATTTTGGCAAATAAGTGCTTTCAACCTCTAGTGCTCTCCACCTTGTATAATTCGTTCCCTTAGTCAGTTCAGTTAGTATGACAACCATACAATCCAAATCTTTCATAAAACCTTAAAAACTAAAGTCCAACGGGTTGAGGTCGGGAGAACGGGATGACCATTTAACAGATACAAACTGTCCTCTTCCAATCCACAAGAAAGATTTCATTTAAATGATCTGAACATCTTGACTGTAATGCGCAGAAGCACTGTCAAGTTGAAATCACATATTTTGACAAACTGCCAGTAGCAAACCATAGTCAAAGTCAATGGAAGAACTTTGTAAAAAAAAATAAAAATTAATTAGAATTGATGAAATATTTCTTTTCTATGATTCCAATACTAGGTAAACAACAGCTAACGGAACAAATTGTACAAGATGGAGACCACTTTCGGCTGAAACCACATATTTTCTAGAATATTCGTTAATCTCTAATTAAAATGGCCTCAGGTGAAGGTGGTAGGTACCTATATTGCGGAGATTGAATATTTACTTTAATTGAGATAAAAAAAAATTTTCTACTGTTTGCTGTTACTTCTGCCGTTTATTTATTTCAATTTACTGAATAACATGAAAATGACCGATGACATTATACTTAGCCATATTTACTTTGTGCCACACCTAATACATTAAAAATAGTTGTAAACCATACCTCAAATCAAAATCTTATGACAGTGAAAAAATAGAATAAACACACGCTCTACCTAAAAAAAATTTTGCAAAACAATAAGCTCACTAAAAAAAATTAGGGGTTCGTGAGTACTACAGCTCCCTCTTTTTCCGTTCATGCTTTGATATTTTAGACCAAAGTTACCCAGAAAGTATGCTGACTTAAGATAAAAATATATACCAAATTTTAAACAAATATCTCTAAAGCCACCGGAAATATCAATAAAAACCGGTTTTCAACTTTTTATTTTAAGTATTTTGAAAATCGAGCTCTAAAAAGTATAATACTACTATAATTAATTTGTAACACCCTGTATTTATACAAATCGTTAGTCATATTCACTTTAAAGATTTACAATTTGTGTCTACTTTCGTTCTCTATTGCATCCTATATAAACTGTCACCTCAAACACAATGAACACCATTCCTGAGTTAAGAAAACCGTATTCATACTTGAATGATCAAAAGAACTTCCTGAAATTCGATTGTAATTATATAAGAGGTCCGTTCCGAAGCCATTCTATGTGCATGGTAGGTATAGGCGTACTACCTAGTAAACATCTTCGAAATGAACGCCGAAATATAATTATTTATACAGGGTGTTTCTAAATAACACCGACAAAATGTAAGGGGCGATTCTCTGATGAAAATTAATAGGGGTTTCTGATATATTTTTTTTAAAAAACCCTTGCCTGAAAAATTACGCCCTTCCAAATATTCTAAAAAAAATGTTGTTTTTTTATCTTCCATGTACATCAAGCTAAACAAACCACACTTGGTGAACATTATCTGTCAATAATACTACACTTTTTGAAATTTTTTCAACAAAGAAGTGTTTTTGTAAGGGGTTGAAATAATTAACCTCTATAACATTTCTTCTTATATTTTTTTTTCGATAACATTTTTTCCTTTTATAGAATATGACTAAAAAGCTTCATTCATTAGCTAGCTTTCTGATCTCTGAAGTTTTTATGAGAAAAAAATGTATATATTGCAATGGATTTTTAAAAAGATGAGTTGTTTAATGCTATTGTATTTTGCCGAAAGTTTTATGATTTTGTGTAGAAAATGTTAGTTGATAATAAGCCACTAGATCTTTCGGCAAAATACACTCGCGTTAAACAGCTCATCTTTTTAAAAATACATTGCAACGCATTCTTTTTCTTCTTATAAATCCTTACCTTTTAGAAAAAACTTGAGAGGAGATCATAAAGCTAGTAAATGATTGAGATTTTTTAAATATATTTTTAAAAGGAAAGCATTTTATCGAAAAAAAATATAAGAAGAAATGTTATAGGGGTTGATTATTTCAAGCTCTTACAAAGATACTTCAAGATTGAAACAATTTCAAAAAGTGTAGTTTTATTGACAGATAATGTTCACCAAGTTTGGTTTCTTTAGCTTGATATACATGGAAGTTAAAAAAGAAACAATTTTTTTTTTTAATATTTGGAGGAACGTAATTTTTCAGGGAAGGTTTATTTAAAAAAAAAATTATACCAGAAACCCTTATTACTTTTCATCAGAGAATTGCCCGTTACATTTTGTCGGTGTTATTTGGATACATCCTGTATAATTATACTGTTGCAGGTACTTACAAAACTAGACCAGCTAGAAATCCAATTAACTGCAACTGAACTGCCGAAGACATCGCCGCAACTTTCCCAGCTCCACGCTCAGTGTTCCAGGGCTATAGAGGAAGTGACTGCAGCCCCTATAGCAGAAGGGTACGCCATACTAGACGTAGCAGGAAGGGGTGTACCCGGCACCGACGGCGTTAGACGCATGGTGGAGGAGCTAGAAAACAAGAAAATTACTCTAGACGGTCTATGTACCGCCCACAAAGAGGAGAATATTAGAATAAACACGGCTCTTAACAATTTCTTAGAGAGACACAATGAAATATATACTTGGTTAGTAACGATTGCAGAGGCGTTCCTGCAAGGGCATCAAGACATGGGTAGTGACCTACCAATGTCTAGAGACTTTTTGGATCTGCATAATCAGTTGCTTAATGATCTGCAGGTAAGATATTTTGTTTTGTGGTATACAGTGTGTAACACCAAATGTTGCATTAAAAGTTTAAGGGCGCTTTAGTCGTTCAGTCTTTTCATATGTTTTACGTGTACAGGGTAGCTCAAATTGGTCGGTTTGCGAGGATTATTGCAGAAAAGCGAGGAAAATGAGAAAGTTTTGGGTTCACTCTATCAATGAAAAGAGAAGGCCGTATTATGAATTTTATAATTTATTTTATGAAATGGAGAGATCAACAAATTTTTTCCAGTATTTCCGAAAGCTACAAAAAAATTGTTGAGCTCTTAGATCGTCCTCGCCACCAAAACACAAGATTGCATAGAAATTGCAGGCCACCGACACGACCTGCAGTGACGGTCGTTGCAGGTGTCGGTCCATGCAGTTTATCAGCAGCAGCCTGATACTGCAACGTTGTTGAACGTTGCAGTTGTATTCGTTTTAGACATTTCTTTAATAAGTTTTTTATTGCTTTTGGACAGATATATGAGCCCTTAAAATTACGGCACTCATATTCCGAACACCCTGTAGAGTATTTCATTGGCCCCGCTACCATTGGCGTTTCGGTGAGACACGGTCCTTGGCTAATTATTGAGAAATTATAACAAAATAATTGGTTTTTATCGAACATTCATTACCAATGACTTGTCTTGTATCTCTGAAAAAATATTATTTCCATCATCCAACACATTTTTGGCAGATGAATTCCTTCTTGATTGCGATTCTATTGTTTAGTTTCATAATTCAATGAACTTCGCAGTGTTGTAACTTTGAAATCTATATTGACGCATCATAGAGTAGATACTCAGGAATGGTTTTAAAAAATACTGTGTTTATTTTGACCGACGGGTAGTAGCAATTTTTGACTAACATTGTTGTTACATTATCTAAAGCTTCAGCAGATCGATATATCAATTAAGTTCACTTTCGGAAATGTTAAGAGTAAATACCCAACAAATTTTTATTAGTAAGAGTATATAACATTTAATAAAACTTATTGGTTTTAATATAGTTTATATTAGTAATTTCTACTGTTATTATATGAATGTACGTACATATAATGTTTTATTAAGAAATATACAAAAACAGGATACATGTTCTAATGCAGAAACTATGATGAAATACAAATGATATTGATAGATGGATAAGATTAATGCAGATAAAGTTAATAACCAAAATTAATTTTTTATTAAGAAAACCTCGCATTTGTATGCTAATGAAATTTATAATTACATTGCTATTAAGTTTTAAATAGCATGTACGGCGGAGTAATTTAATAGTACTTCCTACGTGTAAAGGTACTCGTATTTCCTTTCTTTAGTTTAAATTATACTGCGTAGTGTAAAGAAGTTGTCTCTTTTTGTGTATGCAAGAGAAGATCTATTTAAATCATGTACCTACTACAAAATGATTTTTTTTATTCACAACAAGTACTTATTTCTAAGTTTGTCGACATTATGTTCATATTTGAAAAGCAATATTGGGCTTTTTTTGTTCAATATTATTTTATCTACCCTTTTTAATGATAATTTATTTCATTTGTTTTGATACTCTATGAAAGAGATTATTTATAGAGTATATATTGAAATTTTAGAAATAAACAATACAGAGTTTGCTATTGTGTTACAGAAATTTTCCATTTAATCAATAACTGAGAATATATTTGAGTGATTCGAGTTCATTCTGTTATTTTTGACAGTAATATCCCACTGAAAAATTTTACCAGAATTATTCAAATTAATTAACAATAACTAAATTAATTAAATTAAAAATATTATTTCTAACGTTATTCAAACAAGTAATGTTATCGTTAAAAGTAGTACTACCATTTATAATAACAACACTAATATTTATTTTTTTTACAGACTAAAGGCAACGAAATTAACAGTTTGCTACTAACGCTTCCACCAATATTGGAGTATCTGGAAGACAATCAACGGAAAGACGTAGACATGAAAGTTGAAGAACTGCACGATCGCTGGATGAAACTAAAAAATATATTAGAAAATCGTTTGGAGCTTGCTAGGGTGTACGTCAAATTCCATACAGAAGCCGACATCGTTAACAAGGAAATGGATAAATTGGAATCATTGTTGTTGCAAAATAAGGACAACATTGACGATGATACAATGAGAGCACTTGAGGAGAAGTTTGAAACTATAGTGCCTCTTTACCAGTCTGCGAAAAATACCGGAATTACATTCATCAATGAAGCTAGGAGGGTAAGTTAACAATCCTTAATTACCTAGTTAATTAATTAGAACAATAACAATAAAATATCCGGTTTATCCAACTGTCAAATGATTTATTTTCCAACTAAATATATGCTTTTCACTAAGGGGTGTTTTTAAATTAAATTTATGGGGGAAAAACAGTAACATTTTATTAATAATTATATAGATATATTCAGTGAATTTTATTGAACTGTTTTTAGGTAAAGCGCATATCCATTAAATTAATAATTATCAAAACATTGGGCTCAGAGACTGATTAACGCGATGGAATATTATTGACATTTTCAGTTTGGGTTATGGTTGTTATCAACCTTTTAATGAAAGATAATTTATTCTGGTTAAATTAAAAAATAAAATAAGTTATAATTTAGTATAGAATTTCCGTCTAAAAACTAAATAGGTATCCATATCTATTTCAATATCAAACTAATTATCGTTAAAATCAAGGCACACCTTATGCATTTTGGATGTTACCATAAATAAATAAATGTAATTTTCTAATCTATCAGCCTCTGCTTTTTTGTGAGTAGTAGGTATTGCATCCTTGCTAGGCGGAACCTACATAGGCTAGCCACTACCAGCCACTATCAAATGAATGCTATTGATATGTTTCCTGAATTTTTAATATTCTATCTTACTTGTGATCTGCAGTTAACTGATCTTTTTTAGAACTTCCTGGCTTGCCTGTATCTAGAAAATTCTTGTCACCATGTTTAAGTTTTATGTTCCACTAATTTCTGCATAAACATTTGAACAACACATTTATCAATACCACAGGAGGATCCGAACTCCTGTAGAGCTATTGACAAGCTTACTCTAGTTAACGAATCAGCGCTCTTTACCCCAATGTTTCTCTTGCTCCAACACCTGATTTTCTAGCTTTAACATCCAAGCCACCATGTACCAAGCCGGATTTGACCTAGTACAAGCTAATTACCGTCAGAGCTGTCTAACACAGTAAACAGCTATTTTTTTTTGTTTTATTAACTGAATCGGTCAGTACTTGAATTGAGGTGACTAGATCGCTGTGGGTTCGACCCCCGCAGCCGGTAGACCGTATATAAGCTATATTCGTGGAGAGGATTGGCACCCTCTCTGCAGGTATGGTAGGGTGGAAGAATGTTGGCTTGGGTCAATGTGAGAGATTAATACCGGTTGACATTTGACTACCCCCCTATTAATGAGGTTTCCAGGTTTTTCTCATTCCTGCACTGAATGGTGATTAGGGCCTACCAACGTAAGTGGTTCCTGGGCGCAAATGTGGCTTGCTTAATAATAATATGGCGCCCCCTCTCCCGCACAAGTTTTCACTTCTGAGCTAATCCTCGTAATTAGAATGAGGGGTAGATATTATATTATTATTATTAACTCCTCCTTATTTTTCCGTAATATCACTGCACAGTATTCAGTGGTCATTATATCTGCCTGGAGAACTGTGGTTTTATGGAATTCATATTCCATAAATATATACTGTCAATATGATTAAATAAATCGCAAAATATGAATGCTTTATGAACACAGCGAATCTAAAATGGTGAGGTTAGAAAAAGGCATTGATAAAATAATTATATATTCAATAGTGATGGTGTTTCTCATTCAGTACATCGATAGATGTGTTTAGCTAAACATCAGCGATATATTATTCTGAATAGGTTTCGATGAAAATAATTGGGATTTGTCCTCTAACAGTTTTTCATCCAAAACATTGTAACAGAACTCAAATTTTGAAAAAGGTTATCTGACAAAATTTGTACTACTCCAACATGAAATCCTTTTATGAATAAAAAAATATACTACAGAGGCGCAGTTACGAGTACCTTTTTCAATTTTCAATAATGTGATGATTGTTTTATAATTTACTAGATGCTCACAAAATATCCGTATATTTGACAGGTCTTGATATAATTATTGTAGTTGTAAAACCTGCTTGACATCTTTGGAGTGTCAAAAAGTTAATGTGAATTAAAAATAGATACAGCAGGTGAAAACAGATAGATTATTATTTTTAAGGTCATCGCACCCGTCTTACAGAAATGCTGTATCTTTGGAATAATAAACAGAGAGTTAAATAATTTACTTTGACAGCCTTTAACTGCTTTGCCAAGCATTGAATTATAAGTTGTTATGGTAAACGTCAATTATTTTCATCGGTAGAATACGCATTACACTAAAGTTGGGCCAAATGTATCGTTAACACTCTGTATATATGAAACAGATATAGATTTAATTGGCAAATAAATTTATTAGGTGGAAAAACCAGCTCTAAATGTTATTGATGACGGCGAAAAATTACATAATATCGAGTTTAAGTGTTGATGATTTATTTTTAGTGGTTTGCTACTTTTAAATTGGTAAATATTATTTTTTTTATAAACATTTTTTTGAATATTTTTCACAATTTCTGTTATTTCGCAACTAACTAATGCCCGCTGCAGACTATGCGTGAATTTGCGATTCGCGATGCGCGGTGCGTGATTCATAAGCAATGCGTGCATAGTGTGTAGGGACTTATTCGTTAAAAATTATGAGCAACGAGTTCGCTATTATTATGAATATATTCACGATTAGCAATGCGAAATGCGTGATTCTTCTGCAATTGCATAGTGTGTAGGTACTTTAAAAGATGTATAGATTCATTTATGTTAATCATCTTCGATATAGGAAAAGTAAGACAAAATTAAGTTACATAAGA
This sequence comes from Monochamus saltuarius, assembly GCA_025584915.1. Taxonomy (NCBI): domain Eukaryota; kingdom Metazoa; phylum Arthropoda; class Insecta; order Coleoptera; family Cerambycidae; genus Monochamus; species Monochamus saltuarius. The sequence continues at coordinate 78,106,854 of CM046721.1, read as the reverse complement.
GAAAAGTAATGTCAACAGACATCAGTACGATGGATAATGAGGTTATTCGAATAGTTGCATTCTGCCGATATGTATTGGGGAGACTCCAATCTACATTAATTGAGGTAAACGATATTTCCAAAGCGAAATAACTATGGAAATATCAATTTCTGTGTGTCACTGACTTACAACGTGTATTTAAAACTGCATTAACACGAAATATTATAGGGATTTTTAGATTATAATAACTACGTTCGACTTTTATGTTTTGCACTGAATTTTTGGCATAGTAATTTAATATGAAACAGTGGCCGTTCAATAATTAGGTTGACGCTATAGACATGGTGTGGCGTTTATAACGTATAAAAGTTATAGGAAGATTTGTTGACAATATTTGCAATAAAAAATCTTATTCGATGTTTACGCAATTTCATGTAAATTCAACTTTAATTTTTGCAATGAAAAATTGTCCCGAGTACGGTCCTGCAGCAAGCGGTTATATTTTATGGAATGATCTAGCTAGCGGATTATCTTAAACTCCAAAGTAAATTATTTGCAGCTAGCACACACGAAATAAAGTAACAACAACACAACACCCATAACCACTAAATGGCGAGGCATAAAATGAAATATTCACTTACCATTCTTACAGAAAATGTTGAAATTGACCTCCATGAGCGCGGGCACATATTATCGGCGCACCTAATTCTGGCCAATATTTTCCCAGATTTTAGGAATTCCCCTAATTATGTAAGCAGCATCAAGTATACGGTGTTGTCATTCCTCCAATGCACTGTAATCCAGTTATTTAATGTGACCCCAAAAGCAAATTTTCATTGGGGTCAAATCGGATGATCGGGGTGGCTATGGGACAGACAGAATCAAAGCGTCCATCACTGTCGAAACATTTAATTTTCCATCGTTCTCTATACAACCTACTTGCCATGAGCGCATTTTTTTCGACTGCACCATACATTAGAATCGTATCTACACGTTTGTTAATAGTAAAAGTATTATTATTTTCTCCATTTATTGGAATAATTTGTACATCAACAATATTAAGTGGACTAAAAATAAAAAATAAAAACATTTTTAAATGTAATCGACAAGTGATTTTTATTTTTTACTTTAAATGCACTGATAGATCAGGTGAAAAAACTTCTTACATGCTTTATAAATTATTGCGGGTTTAGTGAATACCGATCTAGCTTAACTATAAAAAGCCAAACCACAAGATATTTGGGTTTTTTTAAAACAATGTTAGCTCGACTGATATAAATAATGTTGCATAGAATGTTCGGTTTGATTTTTGTTGTAGCGTTTTATGACTTATTTAAGTAAAGCTAAATGCAATACGCCAGTCGTATCCTACATGTTTGATAAATTAATAGGACCGGCGTTTATATTTTAGCCCTTTTTGTGAATTGCAGTAGTTAATTTACATAAAGAAAAATACGTAAATATTGAACATTTTGATATAAGACTTTTTTATTTCAAGAAGCTGTCCTATAATTTTTAAACATAATAAACACACCCTGTATATTTTAACAGGCAAGTAAACATTATTATGAAGATTTGTTAATACACGTTAAACCAAAGCCTAAATCAATTTGCCAAGTATATTTAAATGTTGGTAGTTAATATTTATAATAAATATGTAAAAGCTAGCTTTCACATTGATGCTATTTTTGATATTTAATTTATGTCTCACACTTGCTGCTATCCCACATTCGGGCCAGTCCAACTAAAAATAAATATTATGGACAGTAAATTCCACAATTGCATGCAAATCTCAAGTTCACCCGTTGCCATGCGTAGGTGGTATAACATAATTAATTATATCATAACGAGATAATCTGAAATTATCTCTTTTTAACAATGAAGAAACTAATAGTAATTAAATATTTGCTGAACTTTATTTAAATTCTATCAAACGTATTTCAGCTCGTCAAATTTATATGTATCACTTTTCTAGTGTTATTTTTTATTATAAAAAATATTTATTAAAAATGTTATGATAAAGAGAAGAGAATAACAAAACTGTTTCTTTGGTTACGTTCATCGATACTTCATAACTTTGAACTAATTTAATTTTGTCCGCAGGATGCTATATTGCAAAACAACATTTTATAAATATTAATGTAGAATTAAACCAATTTCAGTAATTAATTATAAACCTATTTATTTTTATTCAATTACAAAAAGAAAATTGTGATAAAATCAAATTTGACAATTTTACTACTAACTACAAAAGAATATATTACTATTCTTTAATTAGAATAAAAAATGATAGTGATAGAATGGTTCAAAATAAACTGAAAATAAAAACAGCGGAACTAACGAGGCTAGCAAGCGGTACCTGCAGCGAGATTAGTGCTTATGACGTCACTCTGCGGACCACCAACTGACGTACATTTACTTTCTACTCTTTTAATTTGAACATAACCAATGGTTGAATCCCCTCCATAACTTCACTGGCAGAACTAAAATGTAGTTTTTTAAAGTATGTCAATATAAAGTGCAAATAGAGCAGTCTACTATTTTAAATAAATAAATAAAATTTCAAATGAATTTCTAAATAATCAAAATACGAGTATACTAGTGATGTGGTTTCTACAATAAAACTCAGTGGTTACTAAAACGTTTCCTTTGAATCTGTTTTACAATTTTCGGTGTAAATCATTTCACATTACTTCATATTTTTTGCAAGATAAGCGTCTATTTTTATAGAACAGTATCGTTATATAGACATGAAGTGCAAGCTTGAAAATAATAAAATGGTCAATGAGATATCTACTAATAAAATTTACTTATATACTTTTAATATGATAGCATGAATGCACATGGTCTAAAAATTCTGAGATCAGATCCACAGTTGGCAGATTACTTATGTAAGTGCCTTCCATTTTAGTGTAAATCCTTACCTTCATTAAATTTAAAAAAAAAACTACAAAATGAAGGACATAACTAACTACTAACTAACACAAATTCTTCCGCTATGTGACGTCAACGAGCGTTTTGCGCATCCAATTATTATTTCTTTTTGGTTTTCCCCATACATAAGAAACTTTTTCGATTTTTCAAAAAATGTGCAGATGACTACTTTTAACCATTTTGAGTCGTTTAAACAGAATATAATTTTAATTTTGTGAACATCGCCGGTTATAAATTTTTTCAGGGTGCAACAAATTTTAATCTAACTAACTAAAATTATGGAATCATCGAGAAAGTAAAAAAACTGATTCTGTATAAACTTGTTTGCGAAAACCGGCAGTGTTTAAGATACAATGTTGAATTTAAAATAACACTATACCACTACTTATTTTTTAAATACAAGAAATTATTTAATTGAAATCTTTTGTGCACAGACAATCGACTAGAATCGTCAATACAAACCATTGACGTAGAAAATATAATTAACATATCTCACGTCTTGTGAATTATATTTTCGTTGAAAGTCATAGTACGCCACTGAAAAGAAAATATTTTTTAGTTTTTTGTGTGAAATGCTCGACATCATCAACGTTAAAGATAAAATGTGAATATAAAAAATAATTATTTCCTGTGACGTGACAGAAAAACGTACCACATATTCTGATTCTGAATTCAATATTACTTTTTTCCACGTTGATGGTCATTCTAACAAGGTATTGTAGATATTTAGTATCAATATCTTTATTTTTTTATAAAATGTTAGAAAAAACAGTTTGTCTTAAAGTAAACGTAGCTATCTCAAAATTGGTGAGGGTCCGAAAACAAGTTCATTAGCAAAATTTCACTATTTTTACTTTTTCTATTTAGGTATACCTGATTTTTTGTAATTGAAATTTACGACACCCTGTATTTTATTTTACCTACTAGATTTTATTTTATTGTTTGAGCAGTTCTCTAGAGAAAGAAAACGGTAATAAATTGGAACGAAAATCAAAACATTATGTTTTAAATATTTCTCTAAGTATTTTGAACAGGTTTCTCAAAATAGGTTAAAAAATAATTTAAATTAGTTGGAATTGATAAAATTTGGGCGTTAAAAGATCTGTGAAACTTTATATTTTCTTATATTCAACAAAGAAACGAATGCTTTCTCACCGAAATTGGTTACTTATAACATTTTTGTTTTCATTAAAATAAGTTTTTTAATTGATCCTTTGTGAATATCAAAAATTGTTCCCGTTGAATTGAACATTACGTAGTAATTTTTTTATCATCTGCTGCTAACGTAAAATAAATTATTGATACAAATTAAAATATATTTAAAAAAGTGTTCTATATACACGGTATTCCACAAAGATGTGAGACATTACTTCTTAGTTTTATACTAATGTGACTAAGTATATTTTTCTAAAAGATAGGGCGTGCGAAAAATTAACTCACAAGACTGTCAGAGAAATGAAGCAAAGACACATTGTATATTATACAGGATGCTTGATACGTCAATATTCCGGGGGATGATTCTCAAAATTAACGGAGTTAAGGGTCGACAGTATCGTGCTGTTAAAGTTTAAAAGCACGTTAAAATTTCAATCAAGCATATCCTTTAAATGTCATTTGTAAATGTCTATTCTGTATTCTAAGATTTAAGGGAACCGCTAATATAAATGAAAATAATTTTAAAGGCCTGTTCAAATATTTGTTGGAGTAGTTCAAATCTCCTGGATTTAGTTTCTAACTATTGGTAACACCGAATCTGGCAACTGTAAAGTGACAATTTCTGTGATGGTGAACATATTTCTTAACTTTAAATAGCTGTTTGTTCTTATGGTGGTGAAACAATTTCAATATACGTGCAATCAACTATGCCAATTACATTAGTAAAACGATGATCTAGTAAATTGAATCTCTGTTTAAAAAAATCATTTTGTATATTGTTTTGTGGAAACTTTATCAATTCATGTAAAAATGTATAAATAATGTTATTATTAAATGAATAGCCATACCTGGTAACCACCATGATAAAAAAAATGCAAAGCAGTTAGAATTCTCAATAATTTCGGTATACCCGTATTTCGTTGTCGTTGAACCATATGTAATTCAATTTTTTTCTACGTTCATGCAAAAAACAATACTTTATTGAACTATATTTAGTGGAAAAAGTGGTTCTTTATTGCACTAGTGCAATAAAATGTTTATTGCATTCATCTGTCATTCTACTACAGCGTTTTGTCATCATGACAAACATAAACGTTAAAATCGACGTCACATTTTTCTAGACTTAGTGTCATCTAAATAACAATTTTTGGTTTTTGCATGAACGTAGAAAAAACATTGTATGCAACTCGTACAATAAGTGCTTATTGCACTCGACGTGTTGTGCTACTCGGCTTAACGGCCTCGTTGGACAATTTCACGTCGCGTGCAATAAACACTTACTTTTTGCACTTGTTGCATAAATAACTATTATGTATGCAGACATGCATCTTTACTAAAGCGAATCAAATTTTAAGAATAGGGTACTGGGCATTTCAAAAGGGTTACTCCTATCTCACAATTTGATTGAATGCGTCTCTGATTCCTAATCAAATAAAATATGTATTAGAGTTACCTACCTAACATGCCAAATTTGAACGATATACATAGATAGTTACTCTTTTTGCCTATGCAAATGTTTTGTCCTACTAATTGTATATGCCACATTCCAATAAGTAAGTTTGACATTTTATAACAAAAATTGAGTTATATATACTAAATTTCACTTAGAAATTGTAGCTACAATGTGCAAGTTATAATGAGTTATAATGTTCTTATTTGGTTTTTCTGTTAAAACTATGTATTTTATGTTATTTTAAAATTCTTTAACAAGTTAACCAGGAAATAGTATCTAGTGTTTAATATTTAACTCCTTAGATAAATAGCGGGTATCTATCAGAATTTTAAATAATTTGTATTTTACAGAATACCATTTAAAATTTGTCAAAATTTTAACACCTTATTAAAATTTAACACCAGGATACAGAATTGACCCTTTTTAGACGGCGTCAAAAAATATTTATGGATTTGTTCACATATCACTAGTAGTCTTTTGTATCTACGTTCTTAATTTAACGCATATCCTCTAACGCCAAACGACCTAAACTGTCCTTAGCCTTCAAAAAATGACTTTTTTGTTTGAACATTTTTATACGTAATTAAAGATCGTCAAAAAATCTTTAGAAGAGATCCTCTTGGTATATCACTAAAATTAGCCGTTTTCGAGAAAAACGACTTTAAACATTCACGTGCGTTAAATGAACGATCGCTCACTCGAACACGTTTTCAAAATTAACAAATCATACCTTGAAAACAAGAACATATTATGTAACACCCTGTAACCCCGTTCATTTTTAGTTTTGATAGTAACGAAAACATTTTAAAGGGCTTTGTGGCATTAATTTTTCGTGTAGAATCAATTGCAAACTGCGCTCTAACAATAATTTTATTTATAGACTACGAAACGTATTTACTGATACATAAACTAATTATATGAGAATATAAACTATGTATCATATAAATATGCTTTACACGTTTTATCGTATATAACAAATATTGGTGGGCTATATATTATTTATGTATCATGAAATCGACAAAAGGTTTTCAAAAATACATGGGTAAAAATAAAAATGCATTAATCACATCCTACGCTACTACACAACTTACTACACAACCGCTTATCGTTTATCTACAGAAATATAAATGCCTATTATAATTTACAGGATTATGGACAAATTTATAATAATTTAATTTTCTCTGCACTAAAATAGTAGTATTTATTTTTATCTGCCTTATTCTCTCCTAAGTGCAAGGCTATTTGCAGTTATACTATCTCTAAGACATTGATAATGCACGAGATAATATAATTTTATAGCAATCGAAACCACGAAGTACTACTTGGTAAAAATAATGCGCTTGAGAAATTTGACATAAAATTATGAGACATTTATTAGTGTCAGAGGGATATTCGGAAAATGTTCTGACAAGAAAATCAAATAAAACAACTAGGTATTTACTTATTAAAAGTACAGCTAGTAAAAGTATAGTTATTAAAATTTAAAGCGACATTAGATTGGCTATTTTTTCTATTAAGCAGATCTTTTATTACTCATAGCATTTATGTTCTTATTGTGACGTTATTGGTCGATGTTTAAGATGGTTTTATAGAAAATGGTTATGACCAGTCATTTTGAAAAATTGTTCTTGCACACTATTTTTTGCTATTCGCTAACAGCAGTTGATCTGTTCGAATGATTTACTTTTTGATCTTTACATTCAGGCCAATAGCCTCAGCAGACGATTTAGTTCAACCATTAATAGTATTTTTTCCAACAGAGACATTGTCGTACCAATTATCGGTTTCCGTTTTCCAGTGTCGATTAGTTTTTAAGTACAGTCGTGGTGAAGTAATATGAACATGAACAACCTTGGTTTGATATCAGAACAGAAAAAGACGTACAGGACAGCTTTTACTTTCACTATTGGTAATCAACCATTTACTATTTGTACAGCATTTTCAACTACCTTGGCAAGTTTTACTAAACAGCGGATTATATTCAATGCGATTTGTTGAAAAACCATCGTTATTTTTCTCGATTTGAAAAAAAATCCAAGAGACAGGCAACTGCCTCGCTTCCTTTCCACGCTAATTCTACAACAGCAATATGGTAGAAATACTATGATGTTAAAATGATCAATCATAATCTTATAATAATTCTCCTGTAAAAGTTGCATAAAACGTTCTATATAGTTTTTACTGTTGCTCCTCTGAATTCGGTCCCATCTTACTCACATTGACCGCTCAATCTTTTAGTATTAATACCAATTCTTCTATGCTTTTATGCTCATTTAGGTAACTCGTATTTTCATTCACAGTAAAATTCCATAAATATTCCCCACATGTATTTGTGATTGTTTGTGGTATTTTTTGGAATCCTTTCTCTCATTATCACGTTAACAAACTGAAAATTCGTATTGTCAAAACGTGACATTTTGAAATTTATATAAAATATGAAATTGTCAAACTTAAATAATCTTGGTGTCCTAGTGACTTTCTTGAATGCCGTTATAAGTTAAAAGTTTAATAATAATATCTCTACCCCTCACTTTAATCACGAGGATTAGCCCAGAAGTCGAAGACTTGTGCAGAAGAGAGGGCGGCATATTATTATTAAGCAGGCCGCATTTGCGCCCAGGAACGATTTACGTTGGTAGGCCCTAACCACCATTCCGTGGAGGCATGAGGGAAACCTGGAAAACCTCGTTAATTAGGGGGTGTCAATCTCTCACATTCTTCCACCCTACAGCGATCGAATAACCTCGATTCAAAAACTAACGCCTTAAAACGCGCGACCACTGACCGATCCAATGATTGGTTGATTTGTGTCACATGACAAAAAATAAGGAAATTTAAATAGTTGTTAGAACTGTCAAACAATTTTCCGAAAAAATGCCTTCTTAATCCTATATTTTTGTCAAATCTTTATAATCCTGTAAGAATAAGATTAGAAAAAGTAAAATTATCTGAAAAACAAAGCAATCAATTATATCAAGAGCAGTTGTTCATAAAATAGAATATAAATTTGATATTTGTACCCAAAATAATATTTTTTACCACTGGCGTAAAAGTTTAGAGGGTTCAAGGGAGAACAAAACTCCAAATCTACGCTACCTACTGGCTTAGATATCAGGTTAATATTAACATTTTATAATGATTACTGCATACCAAATTTGAACGAAAAATATTTATTTGTTTAGTGACAAAGAAAATAAAACTACAGAGTCATATGGAAAAATGTTATAGGAGAGACCTCTATTATTATTTCATGCCCTATTTTTTTCCCCAAGTTAAGAACGGAAAGGGGGACACCCTGTGTATAAAATTAATGACTTTTCTCTTATATTATAGTTCCCTAATATTCGTCACTAAAGAGTTGATTGGGTTCTATAAACTGTTACATGAATTTATAATAATTAATTTTTCATAGAAATTTAACATGAAAGATGTTTGGGATAATTTACAATATCTAGCAGACGTTGAGGTTTTCAAACATAAACGTTAAGTCGGAAGTCTGTTATTTTTGCAAGTTAAATTCAGTGATGATCAAGTTTTAATTCATCTTGTTAAATATGAATGAACTTTAGTATATACATATTTTCAACTGCGCAACACTTTTTTTAACAAGATTTGCGTTTCGAAAAATATATGTCTACACTGAATTTAAAGGAAAAAGGTGAATGTTTTAGAAAATAATATATTTTTTTTAGTCCTATTTTGCTTATCTATTAGTAAATCACTGCTCAATCATCAAATTACTTATTTGTCCAACTGTCAAAAAAGAAGACTTTTTTAAACGCTATAGATACACAAAATTAGCCATTTTTATCGGTGATTGAACAAAAACACGCTATAGGGAAAAAATTAAAACAAAAACACGCGATCCTGAAAAAAGTACGATCATGTCACATTTGTCAAGGAGATTTCAGATAAAACATTGAAAAATAATAAACCTACAGTGGTACTTTGGACAGCTGGACAAAAAATATTTTTTATATTTCGTGTGCGAAATCAGTGTTTTATGGCACTTTCGAATAATTTTTTGTCTCGGCCTATGGTCTCGACCAAAAATTCACATTAAAAAAAAACTGATTTTGCTCAATATAAAAATAACCATTTTCTCCAACTGTCAAAAAAATGCGACTTTTGACATTGACACTAACTTTAGATAAAAACTTACTGAAAAATAATAAGGCTACAGTGGCAAATACTTCGGACAGTTGGATAAAAAATATTGTTTATATCTCATGAGTGAAATCAGTGTGTTACGGCGCATTCGATTTTTTTTTGTCTCGACCAAAAATTCACTTTCTCACGCGCCATTAAAAAAACCATTTCACGCACTTAATATAAAAATGTGTTATTATTATGAAAATGCCTTTAATTACTTTATTACTAGAACTATATTTCACTTGGCAAATATTTTACGTTAAATGTTAATTCATTCTGTTATTCCAGTTGACAGGAAAGTAAAACATTTTGTTTGGAAATGTTTCACAAAATACTATAAATACCTTGCAACAGAGTGAAAAATCTTTAAGTCTTAATTCACTGAATCTGTGGCATTTAAAGTTGATATCTTAATATTAACTACAAATTGTCTGTTGCAAGTGTCAAAACGATAAACCTACTGTTTTAAAATAGGCAGTTTGTTAATTTTTCTTAAAAAATTTGTATTCTTTATTTTGCTTTTTGATTGTAAAAAGTCATAAGATTTGAATTATTTTTTGGCATTGTATAATTTTATCATTCCAAAGAGGAAGAATTTATATAAAATAACCCATTCTTTTCGTAGTTTATGTGGCTAATTAAGAGGTTCACAATTGTAAGCCATTAAGAGACCCGTTGCATAGATGTAGAAATATATTCTTCAGGGCTATATTTATCTTGTAGGTATCTGAACCGCATCTCGACACGAAGCGTGCCTGCCTGTGCGTGGAGTCGGTGCTGGAACGGCTGTCGGGAAGGCAGTTAGTCGTGACGAGGAACTGGCAGACCTTCCACACGGAGGTGGTGGAGAAACGGGAGCTCCTAGTGCGCCTGCAACAGACCATGGCGGAGAGCACCCAGGTTAGTACCGTTGTTTGGCGATTCTTCCCTTTCGCTCACTTTGCCCGTTAGCTCTTCACCATGCACTATCAAAGCTAAGAAGTACCCATTGCTTCCTCTAAATTCACCCTATGAAACAGACGCATTGTGAAGTTAGAATTTGGTTACCAAAGCTTTATACACAAGGTTTTCTTCATCATGTCAAGATTCATTACAGTTCTAGGGTTAAAATATTATTACAGTTTAAATTAAACCTTCTTCTATGCAATTATTATTTAGTTTTATTAATTGATAATTTACAGTTAAGAATTTTTAAACTTTATCAAAATTTAACAAAAATTGTACTACTTATGTGGCCAGCATTTTCTGAATGCCTTTTTGCCTAAACTGATAATGAACAGCTATCAAATCCTTTTTAGCCAAATGTGATGCAACTAGTGCGGCAAGTGTTAATGATTTGATTAAACAAGTTACAGTGTATTAAGATTTTTCGATTTACAGTGTTTATGTATGTTTTACCATGTATTTAAAGAAATGAGAAAAAAATGTATACAAAATTTCTTGGGCTTTCTGGTACTATAGTTTTGACTCATTAATATAAACAAATGAAAGCCAACATTTTTACATTAATCAAATTCACCATAGATCAAAAAACTTTTGCAAAAAGTTAGAGAATAATAAAAGTGCGCTGCCAATAATAGGTTTGGTTTATTTAGATCTGCAATATTTGATCAAATCTATTTTTTTTAACCATTATAATATACTTGTTCACTATGGCAATTTGCATGCAAACCAATTAAATTTTAAAAAATCAATAAAAATATTGGTTCTAAATTCCCAGCCAATTGTATCAATGTTTTTTTATTATCTTTCACATTTCAATAGTCCTTAAGGTCGCCGTATTACTCACCGTAAAATAATGAAATTTGTGATCTTTTTTAGGTACAGAAATTTCGAAAAATAAAACACGTAGAGCAGAACCAATATCAAAAATAAAATTATTAATGTTTTATCCAGTTTTACTATTTAAATTTTCCTCAAATAACTTTTAAAACACATTTATAAGACACATATTTTGCTATTCTAACTCCACATTTCAACAATTATTTTCACATACTTTTAAACAAAAGTGAACCATCTTATACGCAGAACTATGTAATTTTATGTTATAACAATATTTCATAACATCTACAGTTGAGTTTAAAAAAATACGTATTTTGACAGATTTCTCAACCTAAAAATCGGTTGGTTGCCTTTGAATATTTGCAGGTGGCATGAGATAACATTCCTGTTATTTGCTAAACTCTATAATATTCAGTTCTCAAATGTCCAAAATTACTTGTATTTGTAGAAAACACTATTTCTAGAATACGGCGCTCTTAAATATTTCATTAATTATTTAGGAAACCCACAATATACATCTCTGCAACTGCATATCAGGAAGAAGCTTTCTTGCTTGACAAAATTAATTATTGCAGTCAATAATAGACATTTTTCGACTTATTTTAACAAAAAATGACCTGACCATGTCCCTCTATCTATCTCTGCAACTATTTTTATCAAGCTTGATACAAGGTGATTATTAACCTATATGTATAAATTTAATTGCGTTTTCTAAACTTCAAAATTAGATGTAAAGTCAATATAAATACGTAACCTAAAGTGTTTGGTTTTCAATATACAAAGTGTGAAAGGTTAGGTTTTGATGGTAGTTTTTAATTAGTATTTCCCAAACCCGTAGAGATAAACTAATGAAATTTGGCACAGTCCCATAACTTGTTATGCTGTTTTTGAAAATTTAAAAAGAAATCAATTGGGTTTATCCAAGGGAGCCCGAAACAAAGTAGTGGTGCAAAAAAAATATCCTAACTTTTTGTATATTATTTTTGACTATTTCACTCATCTTAAAATGTTCACATAATCTGACCAATGACAAACCAAAGACAGCTTGTATTATCGCGAAAACACCAGCTGTCTTTCAAAGATACTTGATCTATCAGCTTTATATGTTCAACGATGTAACCATGGATATAGATGCAGACGTCAAAATGAGTCGCTTCGGTGCTACTTCAAACGATATTATGAACCAGAATATATGAGCTTTGATAAAATATTTGTATTTTGTTGAATAATTATTTCATCAAAACTCGCCGATCTTCTTGAAATTTTTTGCACGTCTCCATAATTTACTATTCTGAACAAGATTTTGCTGTATTTTCAGCAGAAAAGGCACTTTACCTAAAACCAAAACAGTTTTTAGTCGATGCACTAAGCAATTCATATAGGATAATTTCAAAAATGATTACTCCTACCGACTTCAGCAGGGTATACCTTTTTCAAATAAAATAGGTAAGATAATCGATTGTTTTGATAGTCAGATGGATACACTAAGCTGCAAAAAAGTTCTGCCATTTAAAAGAAAAATGATGTGCCACAAGTGGCGCCCTCAGCTAGTGACGTCAAAATTAGAAACAAATTTGAATTTCTCGTCCGCAGAAACCCCCGATTTACAAATTTTATGTAAATATTTGGATTTCTTAAGAAGTTATTTACAAAATATCGAAAATAAAGTTTTAACTTTGACAATCTGTATCCTTTTTATTATGCTACTTGGGATATAGGTATGTTAAGTTAAATCGATTTTTTTCACCTAAAGAAACTGTGGTCTCATTTTTGCTACTTTATTTAAAAGCACCCTGTATATTCTAACGTTCTGCTTAGTGTTCTATCTCTTGTTTCAATTAAATACCAGAACACCCTGTAGATATATTAAATAAAATCTATGTCCAAATGATGGTAGCGGACAAACGACTGTTTATTTTTGTTGAAAAACGAACAGAAAATATTGTTTTCTTTTTGTATATTTAGATATTCGGTAGAAAGTCGTTAAAGAGCCATCGGCTTTTATTTTAGGTCAAACGATAGCTACACAGACGATTTAATATATCCTAGATAAATCAACCTGTCCAAGTTAAAATCTCCAAGGCAAGTGTTCCAGAGCTCTACTTTGACCAACAGAGTTATTGTGAATTATAAATTTGCTTTAGTATTTTTAAATCATGTTAACAAGAGTATTCCTATGTACAAGTTAAATATAAATAAGTGAAAATAACATACAATGAACAGAATATACATACATATTAGATCAGCAATATTTTCAACTCCAAGGCATTGCTATCTGAAACTAACTTTTCAATTTTCAATTTGTTTCTTAATCTGGATGTTTAGAAAAAAAGTTGGCAACCGTTGTCAGCGAACGCAGTAAATAATAAATATTGCATGAAACATTTCAGTTGAATGTAATACAGAAGATTAAAAATAATGTATAACATTTATAGGCACTGATAAAAATTTATTTCTACATTTTATATGTATCTAAAAGAATCAACCATGTTATGTTCCTTTAGTATTTGTTAAACCAAAATAATTTAGCTCTATTCATTTTCATATCATCAATGAAACACTTTCTATAATACCAACTTATTCACCAAATTATGTCACTCATTTTAAATTTTGTAATGACTATTGTTACTGAAAAGTATCCAAAATTAAATATATTTTTCTTAAGACTATTAGTTTAATGCTAGAAAAAATTTTGCATTACAATACGTTTGAAATAGAATATCTAAAGCTTTTATTTGAGTTGATTTCCGTTCCTCTCTCTCTATAGAAGATATTGAAACTTACAAATATATAATATACTATCTCATCATTTGTATGGATAATGTCATATTCGTATACAGAGTGTCTCAGGCATTACTGGCATTCTTGGAAGGGGTAAAAATAAATGAGATTTACCCAAGTATACCTATATCTAAAAGTTCATCCTTTTCGAGATACAGGGAAATGTCGAAATTTTTAATACATTTTTATTTACTTTAGAAACTCTCTTTGATAAAACAAAGATAATAATTAATGTTGTAATGGGATATCTTAGATCTAATTATTCAGTATGTTTAAATATTCCCATTATCACCAGTGGCGTGGAAGCTTATGGAACTATTCTTCTTTATTTGCAGTAAAAATGATACACCACTCTCTTAATTATCAATAATCGATAATTGAAGTTTTGGTTACTTTGAACAAATAATTATTCTTTGAAATTTTCTTTAAAATGCATTGTATTTAAGTAATTGTTCATTTAAAATATCCCTGCATTTCGTAGTTTGTGCTTCGTAGTAATCAAAAGCTGAAAGAAAACTTTTAAATGTACTCTAAAAATGACACGATAATGCTAAAATAATTTTTGAAAAGTACAATAATTGTTTATGTCGTCAGTTAGAAAATATTACTAAAGCATAATAGGACTCGCCAGGACCACGTACAAACCACTAAGTTTGGAGATATTTTTGGAGAACAATTATTTTATCGTTAAGGCAGTGTATTGCCATTTTTATTGTAAATAAAAGAAGAATATATTAGGGGTTCTACGCTACTGGTGATAATGGCAATATTTAAACATACTAAATAATTAGACTTAAGATATTCCATTAAAATCAAGAATTATTGTTGTTTTATCACGAAAGGTTTCCAAGTAAATCAAAAATATTATAAAAATTTCGAAATCTTTGACACCTTATATCACGCAAACGATAAACTTTGTCAGGGATGCCAGTGATATCTCAGGCAAACTGTATTACAAAAAGCCCGCTTCAGAGTACAACAGTTGTCGCCAGCGACAGTACTTTCTACCAATAGTACGTCAAAAGTCTTGGACTCCCCCTCATTCTTGTTAAAGAATACTTTTTCCAAAAAAACCAAATACATATATAAAAATTTATTGTTTTCTGAATCTTTATTATTTGAAAAGAATATGTTCGATAAACTGAGTACTTAGAAAATTAAAAACCAGCAAATGTGTGACATTTTTGACAAAATTTATTAAATCAGAAAGAAGTAACAAAGCAAATTATCTCTTTGACTAATAGTTGGTATAACCTCCACCACGTTCCAATAGCATATTGACACGTCTGCGCATTGAGATAGTCAAGCGGTTAACGATCTCTTGCAGAATGCAGAATATTGTTCCATTCCTCTTCTGCCGCCACGACTTACTCATCTGGAGTCTGAGGTGGAAGAATATGATTATGAATGGCTCTAGCAATGAAATCCCAAGTTTTCAATAGGATTCATGTTAGCAGAGTTGCCTGGCCAATCTAATCTATTAATATGTCATGGTCCCTTGAACCCTTATTGCATGATGTGATCGAGCGTTGTCGTCCATAAACACAAAATTTTCACCTATTTCAGTACGTAGAGGGTAGATAAATAGACGTAATATCTTGTTCGATGTAAATTTGACTAGTCCTATTCTGTGGTTTGTGAATTAACATTACGGTACTCCCTTCATACGGAGTAACTTCACGGGGAAACTGAAGTGGCTGTTGAAGACCCGGTTCTATCCAGACTCTTGTCGATTGTGATCAGTAACCAGCCCAATTCTGGTTTCGTCTGAGATAAGACCCACCGCCACTGGCGTAAAAGGTAACTCCTATGTTGTCGCGCCCATCATAGATGGGCAGCACGATGCCTTGGAAGTAGAGTGAGAACCCATAATGGTCTTCTAATACGTAAATTTGCGTTGTAGAGTCGTCTTCGAATAGTAGATGTCGATATAACACGGCAAAACGTACCTTGAAAGTGCGCCCTGAGAGCTGAAGCTGAAGATGTGCGGTGTCTACGGACATATTGCAGCAAATACCGATCCTTCCTCTCATTGGATACTCGATGATACGTCTGTTTTCCACTGCACCAAATTTTTCATAAGTGTGTACTATTCGTACAACAGATGATCTAGGAATGCCCAACATGTTCGATATTTGACGATTAGAATGTACAAAAATTCAAAGGAACACTTGGCTGAATACACTGCCAAACTGACCAGATTTGTAAAAACATTGGTTATGAAGTAAAGGTTCATGGTCTGCAATGTTTTATTGTTTTTTTTTTATTCCCTAAGTACATGTACTTTTTTACCACATTAAGAAAAACTAGGTTTAATATAATCATTTTATATACTGGGGATCCAATACTCTTGCCGTTGTGTGTACTTAGTAGTGTATTATTCATATGGGTATTTCTCCTCAGTTTGATAGTTATATGAAACCTATCACTCTGAAGTTAGAATTTGCTAACTACAAATTGAAGTGTCGCGCGCTTTTAGAAATGATGGAGAGAAGATGTAGGTTGTCTTGGTTTATATTTATATATATTTACGTTTGTTCAGACAATAATCAAAAATATCTAAATATATATCCTCACACATTTGAAAATTTGAGATTTTACTTGTGCCACTGTTTAATGTTTACCAACTGTTAACAAACACCATAAAATGTACCCATCAAGTATGTGTAGCAACAACACCACAACTACATGGCGCAAGTAAATGCTCTATGAAGCCGGCTTAAGAAAGAATATTTTGACTTGAGACCTAACAGAATATTGACGGTTCTGTAAAAAATATATTTTTGAACTTTAAGTGTAAACACAATTTAAATTAGTCCTGACGATATGTAATTATCAATTTGCAATATCTAGTTAAATAGTTTTGTCAATCTATTTCAATTTTTTCACACAAAATTTTTGTTTTCGTAATAGAAATCAAGTAAAATTCCGAAATGTGAGAAAACAATAATAGTCCAATTTATTTCAAAAAACAAAAATAATATAACAGAGAATTATGTGGTTGATATCAATAAGCAGGTGCACACATTGGCTGTAAAAGTGATATATTTTTGTATTTCATCTTTAAAAAAGTTTTGTGCGTTCAAAATTTTTTAGATTTACGATGTAAAGTTTTATTTTATCAATTCTGTAGTAAATTAGCTCTTAATAAGTATTTTCTCGGCATCTTTTAACTGGATTTGTTTGTGTTAAGACGAAAAATAAATCGCATAAAAATTAAGTTATTTTTGAAATGTGCATGTGCCTCTTGCATTTAAAATATATCAAAAATTAATGACCATGCCATGTCAATAATATTACATATAGCAATAAGCAGAAATACAAAAATATAACAGAATTAAAATAGAACTGCTAATTCTCTGGTGCACATATTTTTTGATTTAGTTGCCAAACGCAATAAAGTGAAGTAAATAATCTAAAACAAAAAAACCTTTATGGATTGACAAAATATTGAACTTGATCTACATATATATAGAATATAAAAACAATATTAATATATGAACATTTTTCAGACCATTACACATTGTCGATATACTAAAAAATCGCTTGCCTTTATTTATACATGTTGTCTAGTTCTCGATAATCTGTTAACATTACGTTGGTAGTCAGTTCTATCGTATTTAATCATCTGTTGTAGTAGGTGGATTATACAAACAGCATCTCAGCTAAAATAAAACCGCTGGTATACCACTGCAAAACGTAAAATTCAATTTCAATAACAGTCTATAAAATAATGGTTTTATTTTGCATTAAAAGCTTCCTGTGAAATAAAATATTCTTTATTTAAATTATAAGCAAAATATAGTTCACAACAATCTCATTGAATCAATGTTTGTCATACAAATATGTTAAATGTCACAAGAAAAATGATTGTGACCTAGTTACGGAAAAAATATGTTTTGATATTTAAAAAATATTTTAGAAATTGTAAAATTATGTCGTCACCTTTTCAGCGTTATAAAAAAATGCTGTTTAATCTCCTCATAATCTGTGTACCCCTTCTGTGCACTTATGGATATATTTGAATATGTATCAGAGCCGCAAATTAAAACAATATGTATCTTTTTCAGACTATCAGTTGGGTGTCCAAATTGGAGAGCCAGTTGTATCCCGTAATCACCACAAATTCAACCAAGCCCAGCGAATTAGCTGACCATCTCGAAAACAAATTGGTAAACGTTGTACCTGATATCAAAAAGGCTCAAAATGAGGTAGAGGAGAGAATAAAAAATGCCGAAAGCTTAATTTCCAAAGCTTCGACTAGCGACGAGCAAGCTCTCAACGTCAAAAATAAGCTATACGAACTTAATCAGAAACTAATAGAAATCTCATCGGAGTACCAAATTTTGCTACAGGTTCTCATAGGTTACTTTAGAAATCTCGAAGAAATAGATAAGAAGGCTGACGATGTGAATTCCGAATTGGAGAAGACTGGTTACCCAAAAGACATTTCTTCCGTGGAATCCATCATCAGGGATCATGAATCTAGCCGGCAGACTATTGTTGAGAGATTGAGGTTTGCTCAGTCAGAATGCGATCAGATTGCCGAAAGAATTAAAAAACAGGTAATTACTGCTCTTAACATCTGGCGTATCTTCTGCTTACAAAACATATTTATATGGGTTTTATTTCGTTCATCAAATGTTCAGCGCCATCTAGATAATTTTGAATTTATTATATTTATTTACCATTAATTCATTATTAGATGATGACAATGCCCATCACCAAACCAACCTCCCTGTAGCATTCAACATATTCTATAACCTTATGTTTTTGTCCTTAAATGATTCCACAGAAAAAAGTTCAGACAAACTGAATAACTGGCTTTGATTTGACAACAATTGAAGAATATTTCATGAAGCACACACCCAGCTTCCAGAAATGGGCATACATTTTTGGAGATTGCACTGTTGACCCATTTTTATTTTGAAATTTAACAAAATAAATGTATTTCAATCTATTGGAAATGTCAGTAATTTTGCTCTACCTGACATATTTGAACAAGACGATCGTTAACATGCCGAAATCATAATTATTCAACAAGATGGGGCTCTTTCAAATTATGTGATGCATTTTGAAAAGAAACATTTGCATAATGAATTAGAAGGAAAGAAGCTACTGAATGGCCTACAGGTTCACCAGATTTATCTATGTTGAGCATTTTTCTGTGGGGCTATTTAAAGACAGAAATTTATACAGTGAGACATAATAACTGTTATTGACACTGATAAAAGAATTGATTTATTGATTGTCCTGAAATGCAATAAAATCAATTACATTTATGATTCACGATTCCGAGTTCGAGTCCGTAATGTCTGCTGCGACTCGAACTACATTAGGTACATACGAAACAGTTTTATGTTAGGTGTATATCACATGGTTTAAGTTAATGACTTATTGATTTCACATCATTCTATTTAATTGTGACCTCAAACAGGTACGAAATTCAATTTAACAATTTATCTATAAGTAGATATACATCTGCCTCTATTTATTAAATATTTTATATTTAATTTTCTAACGTCAAAATGACAGTTGGCTTACCTCTCACTCCATTATTTTTGCTGAGATTGACTTTGTCACTTGTTTCCAGTTAGTTGTTCTATCGTCTGCTAAATCGCGTTGTCTTTGTAATACTTGCCTCTCGAATCAGAGAATTTCAGTATAGAGTTCTGTAATGTACTGTAGTGTGGCGACATCAGTGCCACTATTTGGAATCAAAATTCAAAATGTCAGGGTTGGAAAAGTCAGAATTTGACATTTTTTGATATTGTCACTACAATAGCTTACCTCTTAATAAATATTACTTGTCTAATTTGCTTTATAATATATTTAATAGAATTGTATATATTTTATCTACTATTTTAAGATTAAAATTACGCCTCTGATACTATTTTTGCTCCACGAAAAGTGCTTCTATTTAAATATTTTACATTTTTAATAAAACTAGGTGCATACGAATTAATAATGGGCAGTCTTTTTAGTTTCATTATGGAAAACACAATACAAGATTATTTTAAGATACATCAATTAATAAATTAAAATTGATAATGTAAGCAGAAACGTACACTTCAATATTTCACGTTCATCATAATTTTAAAGAAACATCAAAATACTGATTCAGACAATTGACAACTACGTCACTTGCACTGTAGTGTGCTGCCACGTGCAATAAGTCACTACAAACGGGCAATGGGACAAACTAGATAATTCGCGTCGCCTTTGCAATTTATCAGACGATGGTTGTTATGGTTGCTTTTCTCGGATAAAAACCGTGACGTGACAACTCTTATAGACACGGATTCTGAAATTACAATATGAATTGGATCGAGAATATTGATACGGAAATATTACGTTATTTTCGAGTGAGCATGAGTGAGTCAGAGCATGAAAGATCAGTCAAATGAAAACAAGCTCATATTTTTCATAGTTCTTACATGAACTAACACAGTATTTGACGCGTCAATAATTCGCCCCATCTGATTTCAGTTTCATTTCATTGCTTTTAAGGTAGTGATGGCATTGGAAAAATTGAGATAATTTTAAAAGAACTAAATTAAACTCATATTTACTTTAACGATACAGTGATGTAGTGTAATAATATAAACTCGCTTTAATTTTTGTATAATTTCTTTTAGTGAAAATACAATATTTTTTTAGGAGCCTGAATCTGCAGCAGAGCAAGATATTAATAAACTGCAACACGTTTTAGAGTTGCGCAGGGGCGAGTTCGAAAACCAGTGGCGTCAAAGGCACGACTCCTTGGAATCTCATAAACAAATCTGTGTCTTTGACAGTCAACTTGAACAGATCAACGAATCAATCGACGATGTCGGTAGTCAAATTAAGGACCTTAAGAGTCAGTATGGAGATTCTGTT
The DNA here is from genome assembly GCA_025584915.1 of Monochamus saltuarius. Lineage (NCBI taxonomy): Eukaryota > Metazoa > Arthropoda > Insecta > Coleoptera > Cerambycidae > Monochamus > Monochamus saltuarius. The sequence goes on along the minus strand of CM046721.1, from coordinate 78,085,739 downwards.
TCTACAGCTAAAGCTACAGCTCAAACATTTGGCTACTTTGAAAAAACTATTGAGGTAGGTGTACTGCCAATACAGGCTCATATTCTTTCCATATATAATGTTTTTGTAGATATAAGGTCTGTTCCAACAGTCGTCGATAACTGATTCAGAACTATCAGAAATGTTTAACCAACTCGTCTTACGCCTCATTCGCCGAAAGTTGCAACTGAACTGACTGAATAGTTCTGTCGAGTCGGAATTGATTCATGCTGTTGTTGGAACAAACCCATTATCTGTCGCAACAAAACGTTATTACTTGGATTGCCAAACAATATTTTGCCCTATTTTTTAAACATGGATTGTCTTGCAGTTGAGTTTTGAAAACACTCATATCCAAATAAAGGCATATTCAGACAGTCTGTTCTAAAAGACAGATTTATGTACCAATTTAGTGGATGTTTACCATTAAATTGTTCTTTGTTTATTTTTCCACATGTATAAGAAACAAACACTTGCGCCAAAAGACTCAGCAACGGGTTGTTTTTGCTAAACTAGTACATTATTTTAAATGTTGTTCGTTTACTTCATCTTTCAATATTTGCATCCAACTAGGATCTAAGTGCACGGACTAACTCTGTTAACAACTTAAGTTATTTATTTTAATTTTTTTCCACATCTGGCAAAACACTCAAATAAAGAATATTATAAAATTATGCCGTATATAATCTTAGACAATATCTACCAAGTGAACTGTATCCTTAAAATGTGTGGCTTTAAATCATTGGTCGCTTTTTGGTGTAAAGTAATCCAGGAAACAATCTCCTAAGTTATGATATGGACTAAAAACATTCAATATAGAGACTATGCATTTACTAAAAGAGTTATAAAGTAAATATTTCACAAATATTTCGAGTTCAGTAAAAAATTTAGTAGATAATAATAATTATTTTTTTGAAATATGAAAATATGTAGGAAAAGATCAATGGTCTATACATCAGTTACACTCTCATTCGCAAAAGTTTACTTTTACATTTTTTAAAATCTTCTTTTGGCTAGTATTGTCATATTATGTATTTATTACATTAACAAAAATTAATAATATGCAAAATAAATTTAAAAACCCCAGTATACGCTAATAATGCATCAATGTATGCATATACAAAGTAATACTTAAGTAAAAATAAATGTCCGTATAGGTAATTATCAGTAAACACATATTATGAAAATAATTTAGGAATTTTTAGAGGATTAGGATATATAAATTTTGAAGAAGTTTTGTCAGAGTTCTTTTAGGGTTAGCTCGCACGGCAGAATTTAATACAAATTTGAAGTTACAGTCGAATGAGTCGAATTTTAACACTGCAATTACTGCAGGACAAAAGGCAAGATCATCTATTTCGTGTCTTCATGCCTTTTTGTTTAATAAATAATTAACTATATTTGGAAAATTACTTATGCAGTAAGTACAATTAATTGTAAAATCGTTTAATGAAAACTAAATAAGATACTATGATCTTTCGAGTTATGAGGCTGGGTCCATGTAACCGTTCGCCGCCAGTTATAAAATTACCAACCACTTCTTTAGGCATTACTATGACTCGCTACGATCGGAAGTGAAACTGAAAAATGTTGTGAAGTGCGGCAAAACGCTTGAAAACATGGGTGCCGACAAATTGAAGAGGTTATTAGAGGACAAAAGACCTCCAACGTTTGAAGAGCAGTTCTGATAGGAAATCTGTCACTACAAAGCCTAGTCCGAGAACAACGAGGGACGGTCAAAGATTTCGCGCCAAGATTGGAAACAATTAAAATATACGAGGTGTGGCAATTAAGTTCCGGGAATTTGTCAATGAAAAAACAAGCTAATTAAATTTCGCCAAAATTTTAATATCGACCTTCACAATAGTTTCCTTTTAACTCTACATAACGATTCTTTGACTTCCTATACGCCGCCATGATATAACCAATATTATTTTACACGTTTTACTGCACTGTATGAAAGCAATTTTTATTGCGGAGAAAATTTTATTGCCATTTGTGCGGTCTATATCTAGTGATTATTAAAATTAAGAATTTTTAAGATTTCGTACTTTTTACGTTAAAACTAGCACTAAAAGCATTAAAGTCATCATAACTTTTCATAATTGTCTTCGTTTTGATTATTCAATATTAGGAAACCGCCTAAATTTGTGATATTTTTATAGTTATACGCCACATTGATATTCAGCGTTGTGTCAAAATGGCTGCCGCTTATAAAATAATTTGGTTATAGTTATAGGTAATAGATTTTTTTTTGTTTTGGTAACATTTCTTGACTTTTCTACTAAATGCGCCACTTTTGATTTTTTTCCACTGACTTAAACACATGTTGACATGTTAATTCTAAACAATGAATATGAAAGATAAAGCAAAAGGTAAAACTAGACGTCTACCGTTCGCTATGACACAAACAAAACAAGGTTCCGCCATTTTACTATTTCATATTTGTTGTTTTTAATGGTTTGTCAATGTAAATTTGCGTCAAAATAATTGTTTCTATATTATTAGTTATTACATTACTATTTTTGTTTTACAATTGATAACACCATTACAATGTCACTATAATAAACCTAAAAATTGTTTCTTTCAATATAACTATTATACGAGGGATAAATCACTGCTTGAAATTTGTACAATGAAATACCATTTTTGAAAAATATTACGCGTAAATACCTTATTTTCCAAAGAAAAAAAATACATCATCAAATAAGCAAATACTTCAAATATACCCAAAATCCACGAATTACCCTCAAGTATCCAACCAATACCGATGACTATTAGTAGTTTCTAATCCTTATTCGGTATAAGTAAACATATCTAAACTTATGTGCAGTTTGGTAGGATATTGCGGATTATCATAGGTATTGCGACTGATCGTGAAATTGATACTTAGATCGATCTCTTGACTCGACCTGAATACATCTGGAAAGAACATTTTGGATTACATAAACTGTATCATAAAGCCATTGGCCCACGTAAGAAGGATACCAACACCTACACCATGCCCCCTTCAAGCTAACTAAAAACAAACTTCTTCCTCGCCTATCAAATCATAATATTCGGTCTATACAGGGTGTCCCTAAAATTATTGTCCGGATCCCAAATACTCATCGGGTACCATCGGTGTCTCCAGTACAAAGTACGAACAAAATTTTAGCCCCAGCTTGCTTTCCTTCATTTATGATTAGAATTAGATAATTGGTAGTTTACATAAAAAGGCTTCTTTTTGTTAAATATAATATGAATATGATAGGAAAACCTAATTTAGCAATATTTTAATTTTTGTTATACTTTCATTCACTTTTTATTACATATTTTTCATTAATAGAATATGTCGGATAAGTTTGACCAAACTTATCGTTAACACGTCGCATAATATGTGTAATATGTATATTTAAAGATAAAGTTTAAGAAATTATACCATACTAATAAGAGGGAAATGTGCTAGTATGTGAGTGGTTATATTCTACGTAAATGTCTTAAACCATTTATATGACACTTGTTTATAGGGTACTGTACTGTACAATCTATGGCGATAATAATGGCACATGGTTTAAAACAAATTTGGCAAATTATTTCGAACTGCTGACGTATTCGTAATAATATCTACTTTCAATTTTAAACATTAGTTTTTAGCTGTTCCACTTACCCACAGAAATCTATTGAAATTTCTACACAGAACATCTAGTAGTCAAAAAACTAATTTGAGGATACGTCATTATTTTTGCAATGGAATGTATCTAATTCGAATTACCCTATATTACTTTCTAAACTAAAGGCTTACGAAGACAATAAAGGGCCACACAGTGGTTTAACAGTGCCTCGGAAAAATTTTACAGACTATTATTATATCTAAAAAATATTTTTATATCTATTTTTAATAATTTTTATATTTGCCATTGTGTCGGTCAGTTGTTTACTTATATTTAAACTGTGCCATCGTCATAACGCATGCGCGGTCGTAATAATTGTATTTAAAAATTGACGGGAAAATACTAATTTTCTCCTAAAATACCCATTAATTACCTTCAGTGCCAGTGACGGAAAAATCCGTCAGACACGCTATCACTCTGGTGCCGCTGACGGAATTTTCCATCTGGTGTTATTTATAGCTGGGTTATTTACGCCGGCAATGCATTTGACAAACGGTGATTTATATAGGTACTATGGAAAGGTTTTATGACATAGTTTTTTGCGTACGGTTTATGATTTTTGCTTGTCCTTTTTTAATTAAATTAGTAAAACGATCAGTTATAATATTAACCCAATATAACATATTTCAAAAGAATAAATGCGGACAAGCTGATTTTTCAGAGCGAATGAAAGGATGTATCCAAACAAAAAATCACTCTCGACACCCTTGTGGTTTTTTGGCTATTTTGCTTTTATTTACTATACTTATTATAGTTCAGTAAAGACACAACAAACGGCTGACCAGCTGGTTTTTGCAGGTTTCTTCAAGCACTGTCTTCTGAGTCCATACTCAAAAAGCACAGTCCAACCCGTCGTTGTTTTGCACAATAGGGGTGGTTTATTATTATTGTGTCATCTCTTAAATATTTTGTGTACATGTATTTAATAAAAGTCGTTACCGCTGTTCCGGAGGGTATATTGTTTTAAAAACATTTAAGCATATTTAATAGGATTGAACCAGTTTGAACCAATGGGATGTAATATCCAAGTAACTTTGTGTTTTCAGTAATGTGAATTGTTAGTTGAACTCATTTCCACACCACCACCCATACCATCACCAAGAAACCACCGTTACTGAGCAAAACACCGAAGGGGTAGACTGTGCTTTTTTGGGTATCCACTCAGGAGACAGTTCTCTAAGAACCCTCCAAAAATCAGCTCCTAAGCCTTTTGTTTGTATCTTTACTGAATCATAATAAATAAATATCGTTTTTCATATAATGGGCGGTGAAGTGTCAAATATGTAAGTTACAAAAAAGTTAATATAAAAATATTATTATGTACAAGTGTAATTTTTTGGTTGGAGACAGCCCCCCATCCACTCTGAAAAAATCAGGTTGTGTGCATGTATTTTTTGCACTTTGTGTAAGTACGGTAGTTTGTACAGGCATCGGAGAAGGCTTAAAGAGGTAGTTTTACACGGCTCGAATTCCTTCTTTGTCTTTTTTATTAGAATAAGACTGGAAAACTGGCAAGGCTGGTACTCTCAGCCTAAAAAAAAGAGCCCGAATAAACTATTACCATGCAGATGAAGGTTTTCTGCAAATTTTAGAACATAGTTATTCGACGGAGACGAAAGCGACACTTGGTATCCAAATGAGGCAGACGAGATGAATAAGCAGGTTCATGGCGACTAAATAATGCAATTTAGCCAACTTACCTTAGTCATAAGACACAGGATCTCAAATTTATTGATTTCAAAATTATTAAAATTTTTAGAATATTTTCAATGAATTACTTTGAAAAACAAATCCGTACTTTGTTCTAAACACTAAAAGGTGCGACAAAATGTACTCGCGGATAAAAATTGACCATAACTTTTTCTCACTGTGTGTATCAAAGTATTAAAAGAAATTATTATCATACTAATTTATATCGCTAAATTTAACCATTTTCTGTTTGTCGTAATTTAATTTTTAGGACATCGTCGGTTTTAATATAATACAAATTTTACATTTTATTTATCACATAACTTACTAAATAAGTCTAAACTTAAAATTTAATAATAAACAAAATAATTTTACATACTCTTATCTTCAACATTGAATTACATATAATGGAAAAATAGCAAATAAATTAAAAACTGTTAAATTTAGCGACTTGAAATTAGTATGTACTTATATCATATTTGTGTACAATTGCTAAGAGAATAATATTATTCTGCTTTGATACATACAATGAGAAAAATTTTATGTTTGGCCACCAATAGTACCTACCTACATTTTGTAGCGGCCACTAACGTTTAGAACAAAGTTAATTACAAATTCGTTTTTCTTGTCTCAGATAATCCCCGAATCCAAATTTTCAAAGTAATTCACTGAGAACTTGATAGACAAGATTTGCGACGTAAAATACTGTCACTGGTGTATAGCTTTCAATTTAGTTAGACGTGCAGTGCCACTGACGGAAAATGCCGTCGAAATTAAAATTACAGTCCAGTCAGCAAATTCGCTATTACAACTCATGTAGACATAATTTAGTTAATTTTCAACTATTAAATCTCAAATTTTATAGAAAAAAAACCACTGGCATGGACAACATGTTATCGAAACTGCCACTGGCAGCGGACCTGTTAATTACCTTCGTAATACCCATTGAATACACAGTAAATACCCATTACTACCTTGATAGTACCTAAAAATACCTATAAATACGCACTAATACCCAAAAAAATGCAAAAAAAATACCTTTAATTACCTACAGCTTGTACAGTAAAGTACCCCAGTGGTTTCCCCCTCGATATTATGGGTTGACAACTCACATCTAACAAAAAATAATTATAATATTTTATATAGAACGGTTAGAAATACTCCGGAACGTTACCTACTAAAAAATATTATAAAACATTTTAGTTTTATTAGCTGAAATGTTCTATAAGCTTGTCACAGGAATGTTTATAAAATTATTATATATTTGCCGTATACAAGCTGGTTTAATATTTAGCTGTCAAAACGGTGTTGTGTTAAATTTATAAAATATTTCACTTGCTGACAACAAAATAATAATACTTACCGCCAGTAAAACAAATATGTACTTTGCGTAAGCAGTAATAATAATACGGCATAAAACATAATTGTCATATAACTTGAAAATTATAAAACTCTTTTGCGGATTTGGAATTACCTAAGTGACATGTCTAGCTGAATGATTTTTAAGCTTATTGTACTTCAACTGAAAAATGTATTGGTTCCATTCTTCCACTAATGAATTTATTGTATTTGAGAGACTTTTCTCACTATCCAATTCAAACTACTAAAAATAGTACCTCCTTTTCTTTTCAGACTTTGGAGCAGCGTGTACAGACATTCGTAAATAGCGGCGAAAAATTGTTGGCCGAGCGCCATCCACAATCGCCTCACATTCAGAGCCAAATTTCAGATTTGCAGGATAGATGGAATAACTTGAAGAAACAGGCGCAGACCACTAGGGAACTGATAGACCTCAGTATACCTTACTTCCAATTAGTCGAAGAGGTAACTATTTTCGGCGCAGTACATTTAGGTGGACTAATTTTGTAAATTGCCTAAAAATTTGTTGGGCGACTTTAAACACACCCGTTTGGGATGCACAGCCAATTTATTTTTATTTTTAAGTGAGAAATTAAGTAACTGAATATCTGGGTTGCACTTGTGTGCTTCCAAAATGTAAATACAGGGTGTCTCTAAAAGCTCTATAAAAGTCTACGTCATATTTTTTGGATCAAAATGAGTCGATTTAAATACATTTCCTTAGTACAAAGGTGCTTATTTTGGGCGTTAAACGTACCTAAAGCGTCAGTTTTAATGATTATTTGTATAAATTTATAACGGCTTATGCCATTTTGCTAAAATTGTATCATAAATATTAATCCGTATGTGCAGAACGAGAAAATGAACATTTTTATTATTGAATATTTGAAATGTATACAAAAAATTTGATACGTGATGAACCTTGATCTGATCATTCAACTATTGTTTTCAAAGTACACTTTGCTTACATCATAAAAGAAATGAGATTTACCAATATGCCCAAGGAAAGTCTTTAAGGAAATACTATCAACTTTCAATATATTGAAGACAAAAAAAGTTAATCATTTCTTCATTCTTTTCTACCATTTAGAACGCAACAAGTGTGCCACATTTGAAAAAAAAATGTTTTACTATTAAAAAGTTATAGAAAAAGGACAAATTAAAAAAATAATTTTGAGGTTATGTAACTCCGTTAATATTGATTTCTCGAGAAAATGTTACATTAACTTAACACACTATTTTTTCGAATAGTACCTATCACACCTAAATTCTCTCCTCCGAGTTTCCGGACACCCTGTGTAGCAACAATGATATATTAAATTATTAGATAATATAAAATTAGATTAAATTACATATTTCCAAAATCCTCTGATTTCCAAAAGTATGCCTTTTTACAACAGAAAAAATCACGTTATGCAAAATATCTGCGGTTTCACAAAATCTCTTTCAACAAAAAAATATATACAGGGTTAACTATGACAAAGTACAAACATTTTCACCACGTGCTCAGGATGGCCTAAAAGGCAATAAAAAAATATATTACAGAATTTTAGCTCGATATTTAAAACATGGGGCAAAACCCTCCTTTTCTGCGGAAAGTTGGCGCCTATGGTAAGCATCGACTGAGATGACTTAGATCCATAGATAAAGCTTACACCTGTCAGCAATATCAACTACCATGCAATCGTTTTTTGCAGCGTTTCTAAATGCAGAAATAACCAAAAATTAACATTCTTATCAGTAATAATACCTGATAGATAGGTAACAGTTAATTCAGTTAACTACAGTATTTTGCATTCGTTTTTCATTATTTCGTTACAAAATGGCAAAACTACATTTTCACTCACTACCGATAAAACACACTTTCCGTAGGTCCAGTTTGATAAAATGCGTATTTATTATACGAAAATCGAACGAAAGAAATAGGTAGGTACCAATAGATAATAGAAAAGTTTTAATGCAGCCTGCGGCAGCCTTGTCCCAGAACCAAGAAAAACAAACCGGCGATCTACATATTGTGGCAAAATATCTACATTTAACACAAATTTCTTTATTTAATAACTATAAAACATTTAAAATTAAACACAAAACTACAACGTAAACACAGGAATAAAATTATGATATGACAGCGAATTTTACCGTCGTGCTGCTGGTTGTCTGACTCTGTAAATGTTAATCCTGCGGCGGACGGATCGCATAGGTAGCGTTAAATAAGGATTTGTTATAATTTCGAAAAATATTTTTTTCGCTTTATAAGAAGTATGGATTTTTTTGAAGGGTTATTCCGTTAATTCTTAATTTTCTCTATCCCTCTTAAAATATTGGTACTTAGTCATAGTTAACCCTGTATACTACTCGTATATGGTAAAAAAAACAAAATCCTTAGTAAAACTATCCTTTCAATAAAAAATTTTTATATTCATTTTCAACTAGTGCAAGAACCAGCCCATAACAAATTGCATGTTTATATAAAAACGTAGTAAAGTAGTTTTTTTGTGAAAAATTCATACCGATTTTTGTTTTCATCGAAGGAAACCTTGAGAAACAGAAATACCCTTTAAATATTATGATTAATATTTTTGTGCAATAAATAATAACGTGAAATTACTTCTATAGATTGGATAGGCAATACACAAAACAACAGAGAAATTAAATTTAGTTTCTCCTAATGAACTCCGCTTTGCTTTACTTTTTTAATACAAAACTGTTGTCACTATACATTGTTTAAATTCTAATCTTATTTCAGGCCGATGACTGGTTCAAAGAGGGTAGTAAACTGTTAGTAACAATAGCCAGAAAATCAACATCGATAAAACGTCCAGAAGAAGCGGATGGATTATTAAGTGAAGTATCAGAATTTCTTACACCAGGCGAGGATAAGCAGAATGATAGAATAGCAAAAATATCGGAAATAGCGATAGAGCTCTATGGACCGGATCAATCTCAGCAAGCACCCGTCATTCAAGGGAATAAGGAAATGATCGAATCCTTCTCCTCCATAAAACTAGAACTCGAAACTTTAGCTGAAAACTTAAGAGCAGCAGAAGAGGAACGATTGCGATTACAACGGGAAGAAGAAGCCAGAAAGGCTGAAGAAGCAAGATTAGCGGAAGAAGCAAGAAAAGCTGAGGAAGCTAGATTAGCTGAAGAAAGACGAAAAGCCGAACTAGCTAGATTGGAGGAAGAAAGAATAAAAGCTGAAGCAGCTAGGATCGCAGAGGAAAAGAGAATAGCCGAGGAAGCTCGCTTAGCAGAAGAAAGAAGATTAGCTGAAGAAGCTCGATTAGCGGAAGAAAAACGAAAAGCTGAGGAGGCAAGAGTAGCTGAGGAAGCAAGGATAGCTGAAGAAGCTAGAATTGCCGAAGAAAAGAGAAAAGCAGAAGAAGCAAGAATTGCCGAAGAAAAGAGAAAAGCAGAAGAAGCAAGAATTGCTGAAGAAAAAAGGAAGGCAGAAGAAGCTAGAATTGCTGGAGAAAAGAGGAAGGAAGAAGAAGCTAGAATTGCTGAGGAAAAGAGGAAAGCTGAGGAAGCTAGAATTGCTGAAGAAAAAAGAATAGCTGAGGAAGCACGAATTGCCGAAGAAGAAAGATTAACTGCAGAAAGAAGAAAAGCTGAAGAACTTCGACTAGCCGAAGAAAAAAGAAAAGCGGAAGAACTAAGGCTTGCCGATGAACGAAAAAAATCCGAAGAAGCTAAACAAAAGTTACAGAAAGAAGAATCTGTCGAAATTACAGAAATTACGGAGATGCACAGAGTTGAAGTTCAAAAAGCTCCAAAACAAGTACCGTCACCAATACCCATTGTAGAAGAAGCCTCAGAAGCGCCTGTTTTCATTTCTCCTCTAAGCGACGCAGTGATCCAAGAGGGATCCAAATTTACGTTTATTTGTCAAGTTACTGGCTATCCTTTCCCTTTTGTAACTTGGTACAAGGCTGGTTTATCAATTCAAAATAATCCAGACTACCACACAGCTTTCGAGAATGGATTATGCTCTCTGACAATAGAGGAAACGTTTGCAGAAGACTCTGCAAGATATACCTGCAGAGCAGTTAATATCGCAGGCGAAGCTGAAACGACTGCTCTTCTGTCAGTAAAAGAAACCGAACCTGAAGAACAATTAATAGCACCCTCTTTCACCAAATTACTGCAACCGTCAACAGCTAGGGAGGGGTCGCCCTTTCAGTTCGAGTGCAAAGTTGAAGGAAACCCTCTACCCACCGTCCAGTGGTTCAAGAATAGTGATTGCATTGATAATTCTCCTGATTACGTTATTACTTACAATAATGGTGAAGCTATTCTAAAATTCGAAAAAGTGTTTTTGGAGGATAAGGCGGAGTACACATGCAAGGCCTCAAACCAGTGTGGAACCGCCCAGAGTACTGCAAATCTAATTGTAACACGTAAGTTCTCCGCATCTGTCTTAAATTTTGTTGTATGAATTATGATATTATTTTATACCATCGTAGGGCAAAAATTTAAACTATATGTAAAAAGTTATTGATTTGAGTGGTTTGTAATATAATATCGTGTTTGTTTTCCCTACAGTTCTTTTAAGATATGAAATCCTAACAATAATTATTTTATGGTTTTTGATTGGACACTGATATCAGATCATCAGTTATTAAACAGATAAAACTTACTTTTCAGAAAAAAATACTGATAACAAAAGTGACCCTGAGAAGTTTTTTAAAAGTATTTTCTATTTTCAATTTTTACCGCTAGATAGCGTATTTTAAATGCAAATCGAAATGTTTTGATTTTCTCCATAAAATCAATAGTATACGGTTTTGGACTATCCTATTGACACTTTAAAATTTCTTTAACATTTTGCTCTGTATCTTAACGTACAGGATAGGGGGAGGATGGAAATATATTGCGACCGAATCATAATCTGTAATAATACTTAATTTTGTTTGGACCTCCACCGCCAGATGGCGATATTAGATATCTTTACATTATTTTAAAAACAACATAAACCATTGGCGCAGCTATCATGTTTCAAACATATTATGAACGAAAACATTTTTATAAAAAAATATTATTAAATAGGTAGCCAAGTAAAATTTAAATTTTTTCTCAGCGTCAAGTATTAATCGATCCATCGTCTGCTAAATCGCGTCGCCTTTGTAATACTTGTCTGTCGGATCACCTGAATTTCAATCTAGATATCTATGCTGTAGTGTGGCGACACCATTATTAGTATTTGGAAACAAAGACAAGCCATAAATGTCAGATTTTGACATTTGATATTGAGGCTGTAATAACTCATATTTTAATAGAACCTATACTTATTTAATTCGGTTTGCAATACTTCACTTTGTGTCTAAATATTTTACGTTTTTTCATAAAACTGGGTAAATACATATTAACAATGGACTGCTACTTCTGCACTTTCACCATAAAAATACAATACTTATTATTTTAGGTTGTATCAATTTATAAATTTAATAATGATACGTTAAGAAACGTACACGTTAATAGATATTTGACATTTGTCATTATTTCTATGAAAACAATTCACTACTACTATGTCCGACTACGTCATTTGTGTTGTAGTGTGCTGCCACGCGCGGTGAGTCACTGCAAACGGGCAATGGAATAGACTACGCACGGCTGCTGCGATTTAACCACATACTTATACTATGCAGGGTTAACTATGACTAAGTACAAAAATTTTAACCATGTGCTCAGGGAGATCTAAAATACAATAAAAAATGTATTTCATAATTCTAGCTCGATGTTTAAAAAATGGGGCAAAACCCTCTTGTCCTACGGAAAGTCGACGCCTATGACAATCAATCATCATCCGGCATGGCTAGATATGTCAACTACCATGCGGTCGTTTTTTTAACATTGTCAAGTGTAGAAACGACGAAAATAAACTGACGCCGCCATTTTTAATAGTTTTAAATTTTGTAATAATAAAAATTTATATTAAATAGAGAAATATCAGTTGCATTAAAACTCCTAAGTACAATCAAAAATGAAGCGTTGTCGAAAAAAGCAGTAAGTATTTACTAACTTTAAGAGGTTTCACACACAGTTTTTTTGTTTTTTTTTTTTGTAAATGAAGAGTGTCCTTTTTATTTTAAATTAGGTGGAACACTTGCATATTGAAAAAGGGTAAATGTGTCAAACTAAAGGTAGCGCATTCCTGGTAAACAAGATAAATGTTGATAAAATTACCTAATCTCAGTATAAACAAAATCCACATTTCATTAGAACTGATTCTACATTTAGGATGTAACTTTAAAATACGACAAATTCCGAAAGGTAGAGTTGTACGAAAAATAATTATAGAACACTTGAGTCTTATCTTTATTCCAACCAACCGTTCTTAAAATATCTCCCAGTACTTTTGGGACAGTATGTATGAAAAATAACTTGTCTGAGATCATTAGTCTCTAATTTTAATTTTAAAAATGAACGAAAGAACAGCCATAGTAATCCGCAAGCTCACAATAAGTTAACGGATAACCATTTGATGTGTCTAGGATCATGATGAATCAGTTACTAATTTGAATCTGAAAGTTGCACTTTATTATGGAGCATGCGCAAATGCACCACAGTTCTGGTTAATCTCTTGTATTCCCATAACTTTCGGGGTCAAGGTCATACATTGAAAAGATACAAAGTGCGCGGTATATAGTAGAAGTATGTAGATTTAACCGACGATGATCGATCTAAAACTAACCAGCCAGTATCTGAAAAAATATTGCCCTACTTTTAATTAATTATGTTAGTTTAGAATGTTGCCATTAGGTTTGCCCGTTGCAAAATTAATGGAATTGCCAAAGTCGCAACAAACAATTGATTGCAGCTGAAACTCTACAGTTGTGAATTTTTATTACTTTTCAGTTACTAATTGTGACTGCCTAATATTGCCCTTTTACTAGCTCGTTACTGAATGTACCGATTTCAATTAGCTCATTAATGTTGTCCTGGAACGAAACTAATTATTTAAGAAACTATGCCTGTTATTTTTTCTAGCTAATTAACTGCCTTATGAAGACAATATTTTGGATTATTAATATTAATACTGGATGTTGCAAAAAATTATGAATTTCGATTCAGTATTTAATAATATTTTTTATAAAATATTTTCATTCATAGCTTAATTTTAGAACATGATGACTGCTTCTGGTTTGTGTCATTTAAAACAAAAATACGATTAATGACATAGTACTTAAAATAAAAAATGTAGCCTTCCATTTAACTTTTCATAAAAAATTAAGTACTGATACTTGTAAATATACAGGATGTCCCCGCTTTTTCGTTGTTAACTTTGGAAAAGATAGAGCATAAAAAATAATAGAGGTTTTTCATATAACATTTTTTTCTATAACACGCCGTTTTCCTGATACAGGGCGTTCAATTTTAAATAATATTTATATTTAATTTTCTTTATTATTTACTAAAAATAAATATTTTTCGTTCAAACTTGGCATGCAGTAATCATAATAAAATGTTAATATTTTAAAGTAAATAATTTTTTTTAACTAAAGCCAGTGGCATAGATTTGGCATTTTATTCACTCTTGAATCTATACCAACGGAGAAAAGTATTTTTTCAGTGCAAATATTAAAATTTTGTTCTATTTACTGAAAAAAGTGGACTTGAAACAATTCACTAACCTTTGTTTTTCAGAAATTTTGATTTTTGGTCAAATCCATTTGATTGTTGTGCGGTGAGAGCATGTTGAAATTATAAGTTGGTTAAATACAATCTATGAGGAAAGATGGATTGGTCGAGGTAGTCCAGTTGCTTGGCCAGCTCGATCACCGGATCTCAATCCACTAGATTTTTTCTTTGGGACCTTTCAAAAGAAAAAGTGTACACAGCTCTTATGTATGATAAAGAAAATCTATTACCTACATCGTATTTATAATTTCATGCTAATTCAAGCAAGACGTTCCTAAAAAATGGATGCTATTGTTATATTGACAAAAATGGATATCATTTTGAGCGCCATTTAAATTAGTTTGTTTACAAGCTGTTGTTTTTATTTGTTTAATAAAAGTAAAAATATCTAAAAAGCAAAGCTGCTCAGTGAATTTCCTCAAATGCACTTTTCAGAAAATAGAATGAAATTTTAACCTTTGTTCTGAAAAAATCGTATTCATCATAGTAGAAGTTTAGAGGGTTTGATAATGAACAACACCCCATACCTACTCCACTGTTTAAAAATAAATAAAAATATTTATTTATTTAGTAGATAGATAAAAAAAGAAACTGAAGTGTCATAGAGAAAAATTTATAGAAAAGACCACTGTTGTTGTTTTTTCATGGTGTATCATATCCCAAAATAAAGAATGAAAAATCAGACTCATCCTATATAAAATTACGCCATCTGACGATACAGGTTTAAACAAATAAAATAGGTTAGCTATCAAATAATACTAAAACAGAACGACATTGGTCAAAATATATTTCAAAAAAATTACTAGATATAATGATCAGTAATCAAAAATGTAGGCAGTTTTAGATGACGTTTTACCCAACCTTGAAGAGTAGCTATCAGGAGAAACGCGTGAAAATTTATTTGAATCGTTAATACCTTAAGGCCGCCATAGGTATTTCTCGCCGTCAGATGATAAAATTTGTATTTTTTAGGTACAGAAATCTCGAAAAATAAAACACGTAGAACAAAAGTAATATCCTTGATGTTTTGCTTATCCACTTTACTATTTAAATTCTCCTCAAATAAAATAATAATTTTAAAAAGCGTTTATGCGTTTTACACGCATTATTTTGCTATTTTAACCCCACATTTTAGCAATTATTTGCACATACTTATAAACAAAAGTGAACAATCTTATACTCAGAGCCATGTAATGTATGTTATAACAAATATTTACATGTACAGTTAAGTTTAAAAAATACGTATTTTCAAAGATTTTTGTAGGTATCTAAAAATTTGTTGGTTAGACCGGTTCTTCTCGGTATTTAATCGTTTCACTTCGGTGTCTTTATATATTCGCAAGTGGTATGAGATAACATTTATGTTATTGGCTTAGTACTAGATTATTCAGTTATTAAGGGTACCGTTTTTACACCAAACTATCAACGAATTTCATAGCTGTTTGTTGAGAGAGTGTAAAAAATATCTGAATAAATTAGAAAGAATATTTCTTCAATGTGTCAATTGTACAAGCTTTCTTCAGGTTGTTTCCAAGCTACCAAGTCATTTAGAATAAGAAAGAAAGATTTTTCATTTGTTATGTTTTTTCATATAATTTCCTGAATTTTACCTGTCAGCTTCATATTGAGAAAATTGTATACGACATTATAAACATTATCAAATCCACAAAATTCTTTTGAGAAACCAAAAATACTTGAATTAATGTAAATTATTAATTATTTTTCACGGTGTATATGGAACACATTAATTCACGGATTGTCATGTTCTCTAGTGCATTTTCCTCCCATCTAATAAGAACCTCCACCTACTGGTTGTATTTTTTGTGCATCTGTAGATACGATTTTTTGTCTTTGAAACGCCAGCCAGAGCCCTTCATGTCCTTGAAATTAAATTGTTTTACACATTCCTTGGTAGTGGTAGGCAGTACCAAGAAATAAAAAATTCAAAAAAAGTTTACATGAATCCTAATATGGGCAAATACCATTTAGATTTACCAAAATACGTAATCCGAGTACCTATACTGACATATTTAAATGCATCAAAAATAGATTAAGAGAACAACAAAAGTAATTTAGGTTAAAAAACTTGTTGGCAAGAATATCCGTCAAAGTTGGCAAACCAAGTATGTTTATATGTATGCTGGATTTATTTATTTTCGCCAGCATATAGAATTTGTATCTATAATATGTAATATGCTCGGTAATATGTCCTTTCAAAAAATTTCAGATCATATCAAAGTAAATTAATTAAAAACTAACTCATCACCCCAATCGAATATCGTTTATACAAATTGTAGTGGAATTTCTATTTTTAAAATTTCTGCAAATAAATCTCCACCTACTTCTTTTATAACAAGAACGGGTGACCTATCTCTCTTGTTTTTACTGTACTATTTCGAAATTACTTACTGTTTTTTTCCTATATTTAGTAGATGATTAATGCTTAAAAATTTTAGTACTAGTTTATTCACCTATTGCTATGACAAAAAGTATTCGGAAAATCAACATAAAGGCTCTACGTGTCTACGTGACTAAAAATTAAACTATATTTTTAGAAAGGCATCTATAAGTATATAAAATAAAATAATGTTTTTTATGAAGGTAACTATTACATATATTACTAATTATATGAAAATGAGGACAACATGCATCTTAATAATTAGTTTGTACAAATTCTGCTTAAAAATATAGAAGTATTAGTATAAATATACCTAATATTGTAACACTACTCGTTGCAACACTACCAGAACTTTAAGGCTAGCGTGTCAAGGTCAAAGATGTGCATCAAAAGATGCACACAAATATTCACCCAGTGAATCATTTCATTTAACATATAGAGGAAAAATGCTCTAGAAAACTGGAAAACCGTGTACCTTATTACTGTGTACCAGATAGGACTGTGAAAAATACTAAGAACTCTATATGTTTATGAAGCCGTAGGTAGAATAAATTTCTCAATGTGTACCTAGTTGACGTGTAAAATTTACATGATTTTTCGATAAAACATAATAGGTGAAAATATGTTTTTTCCTATTCTAAATGACGTGTACTTGACACAGAAAAATATATTTTTTTAACTGACACAATTTTTTTATAGACTCTCTATAGTCTCAAGGAAAACATCTATGAATGGCCTTAAGCAAGTCTTACATTTTTTTAAGTATTGATATTATTATTGTCATCACGAAATGAAAAATTAGTCAACCTAGACATGCAAACATTTTTTCAAAATGCAGATTAGCTCTAAACGATATATTACGTGTTTATAAACATTTTAAGAACAAACAAAAGTGGAAAGAAGATGGGAATATATTAATCTGCAGCGTATTTATTTATTTAATTACTAATCGGAGAATCTTTGCCAATAAATTCAGAGATGATAAATTCAGTGGGTGTAAATAAAATTTTCTCTAAAAGCGCTTCCTTTCTGAGACAAAAATACGTACCTATGTGATTTTCAACTTGAAAAATATTTTTTTTTAGACATATCTCGTAGACTCGTTGAGGTCGCCACATTTCTCGTCGTAAAATAATCAAATTTGTAGAACACGTAGAACAAAAGTAATATCAAAAATGATTTAAAAAGCGTTTATAAAACACGCATAATTTTGGTATCCTAGCCCATTTTAACAATTATTTTCACATACTAAACAAAAGTAAACAATGTTATATACACAATAATTATGTTTCTGTTATAACGATATTTACATCTACAGTTCAATTTAAAAAATACGTATTTTTAAAGATTTCTGTACCTAACAATTTGTTGGTTAAACTTTTATGTCGTTATATTTTTGTTTTACTTCGGTATCTTCGGTAAAAATTAATGATATTTAGAATTGACAATTATTTTTTATGAAAAGACCACAAGAAATAAGTTTGCGCTTTTGTACTTTTTAGAAAGGAGGTACTCTCCATGACGTCAAATTAGAAAAAAAAATAGATTTATAGTTTTCCGAAATATGCCTGAAAAAATAATTTGATTTTTTAAAAATCTACACATTTTGTATCGAAACAAAACACTTGTTTGAATTTCTTTTCGATTTTCATGGCAGAATGTATCGGTCACAGCCTATACATACAAGGTGTTCATTTACTAAAAACATTGAAATAACAAATAAAGTGTTATTACTTTGTAAAAACTAGTAAACTGCAATTTTATCAAAAATAATTATTATTTATCCTAGCCTATAAAATAAAGTAACTTACAATTTTAATTAACATGAAAATAAATTTAATGTTGAACATGTTAAAGTAAACATATTTAATTAAATTAGCAGTACGTGTGTTTTTGAATTAATTTTTCATATTCACTGATGTCAACAGATGGTTTTGACAAAATTTGAGATAACATATTTACTTTAGATTAAGCCGTTACATAAATATATAAATCTGAGAAAAAAGAAATATAGGCGCTTTTTATTTTTGTGACAATCGATCACTCACAAAAATACATTACCAGTCAAAATTTTATAGACATGTGTAGAGCAGAAAAATAAAGAAAAATGTTAAATTACAGCTTTGAAGCCCACCGAAGCACCTGCGTTTGTTGCACCTTTGTCAAATGTAATGGCCAGAGCAGGACAGAAAATAAAATTGGAATGTGAAGTTTCTGGATTACCCCTTCCAACATTAACTTGGTCACACAACGGCAAACCAGTGAAGGAAACGCGTGAACTAAAGGTAAGAATTTTACTATTTACTTTATTTCATGAATTAAATAACCTTGGTTACTTATACTTTATAATCCATTCTTTGCTATTAATACCTATTAAGTTGAATCATTTTGTAGCTATTTCGAAAGGTGTATTTTTAATTTGAGAATTATACCTAGCTTTGACTTGGCAGATATCCTAAATGTGTATTTCATTAAATCTGTGTAGTTTTAAATAATCATAATTATTGCTCTTACTCACCATTTCTTTATATCATCTATAAATAGTAACGGTGTATAATATGTTCCAATAACTCCCAATTTTTACTATACTAGAAATAATTTGTTTCAGTTGCAGTTTGAGGATAACAAGGCGACACTAATAATATACGAGGCTTTCCCGAAAGATGCTGGTACTTATTTGGTAAGTGCAAAGAATATCGCGGGGGAGGCAACTAGTTCCTGCAGTGTTTCCGTGAAAGGCCGTTTGCCAACAGAAACTTCGGACTCTGAAATGGCGAGTGACATGGAACCCGTAAAACCATCCATCCAACTACCTCTAACAAATACCACTGTGAACGAGGGAAATCGTGTTCGCCTCGACTGCGTCATAGTCGGTCAACCAGAACCGGAAGTGATCTGGTACCACGACGACAGGCCCGTTAAGGAATCTCAAGACTTCCAACTGCTTTTCCAGGGCGACCGCTGTTCTCTAGTTATTCAGGAGGCTCTTCCCGAGGACGCGGGAGAATATAAGGTCGTCGCCCTAAATTCCGCCGGGGAAGCTTCTAGCAAGTGTGTATTAAGTGTTACTCCAATCGCGGAATCGGACGCTGAAACCAAACCACCAGAGGAAGCAACAAAACCAGTTGGATCGACGCCAAAGTTCACCAAACTTTTAACGGACATATTAGTTTCAGAAGGGGACAAAGTTATTTTGGAAGGAAATGTAGTTGGGGAGCCAAAACCCGAAATTAAGTGGTTGCTGAACAATTTGCCAGTAACTGACACACAGCATTTTCAAATTACATATGACGATGAAGGTAACGTCAAGCTAGAAATCGAACAAGTTCGCCCTGAAGACAAAGGAGTGTATACTGTCAAGGCATCTAATTCAGTTGGAGAAGCCAAGTGTTTTGCTCAGTTAATCGTGAAAGCCTTGAAACCTGTAGAGACTGTAAAACACGAAGAACTCAAACTAGCGCCTGAATTTAAAGAAACATTCTCTGATAGGGTAGCATTTGAAGACACAAATACTAAATTTGAATGCATTGTAACTGGAAAACCTACACCTAAAGCTAAATGGTTATTTAATGGTGATGCAATCTCTGGAAAGGACTTTTTGATATCTACGTCAGGAGACCGACAGGTTTTATCCATTCCTACTCTAAAAAAGGAACATTCCGGTACGATTACGTGCGTCGCTGAAAATGAAGTAGGTAAAGCAAGCTGTGCCGCAGTACTAACCGTCCAACCCGCATCAACAGTCACGTTGCCTGAATTCGAAATTAAAGTAACTCCAGTTCCTATAATGTCTCCTTTTGAACCACTGAAGACTGAAAAAACTCGACACATCGAAACGTCCTACATCGTTAATAGAGAAGTACTTACTCAAACGTCCTCGTCTCAAGCAAGTAAAGTAACATCTTCAGAGTCCTCCGAACCCCACATCGAAGAACATAAAATAACATCACAAAATGCCCAGTCATATAAACAAATAAATCAAGAAGCTCCACAGATTAAAGAAAGTCACAGAATCGAAGAATATCACAAGGTGGGGAAGGAACCACCGGTCATTCATGAGAAGTCCTCTACTACATATTCCATAGGAGAACAGAGAGACATTCAGAGTCAGAGTAAATCATCAGAACAACTGGAAATAATTCAAAAGCCGGCATTACGGGTTAGACCGCCAAGATTTGTAACACCAGTAATTGGAAAAATTGTCGACCAAAATGTAGATATTGTTTTGGAAGGAATATTGGATGGACAACCGACGCCACAGATAAGTTGGACTAAAAACGGAGAGGAATTGAAGCCGAACGAAAAAATTAAAATTACATTTGAACACAACCGTACCTCAGTAGAAATTAAAAACGCTACTATAGACGATGCCGGGCGATATTCATGTACAGCCGTTAATGAAGGCGGTACTGCTGTCAGTACGGCAGATCTAGTAGTAAGAAGTACGTTTTACTTATTCAGTATTTAAGACAGTAATAAACTTTTTTTTTGTAGAAACTATATTCCCCCCTGTTTTTGGGCGACGTTTGCAAGCCCAAGTTATTAAAAAAGGAGACAGAGTAAATTTGGAGGTTGAAGTAACAGGCACCCCCGAACCAACAGTTACTTGGTATAAAGATGGAATTCCAGTGGCAGAAAGTTTAAAAGACAATTACAAAATAAAGTCTATGGGAGCCTCTCATACTCTAGTCATCGACAAAGGTAATTAAAAGCCACATGAATTCGATTTTAAATAATATAGTTCTATTCTATTATTTCAGCTGAATTGAGTCATACTGGTAGATTTATGGTTAGGGCTGTAAATTCTGGAGGTGAGGCACAGAGCATAGCTGATATCGCAGTTTTCGAACCAACACCCGATACCATGGTAGAAGTAGTAAAGACTGTAGTTTTTGAAGATGTCCGCAAGCATGAGACACTGGTAAGACATTTTAATATGTATATATTTTATTTCAGTTGAGCATTTCTTTATACTTTTAATTCTCTTTATTCCACAATTCATAGACTTCAGCTGCAGATAAGGTGTCATCAACAATTACTACGCAGAAACCTGTACCCGTACCTGTGCCTGTACCAGAACCCCCCAAATTCGAAAAACCAGTTTCAACCTTTTCTTCCACACAAATGTCCCAATCTATATCCTCCAAATCAGAAATTATATCTTCAACAGAACAAAAAATGTCTCAGGAGTATCAAAAATTCAAATTAGATCATAAAATGCCAGAAGTTCCTATGCCGAAACCACTAGATACGAAAGAAAAAATAGTAGAACGTCATATTGATTTTGAAATATGTCATCCTACGGGATCTGTTGAACAACAAATAACAGAGGAGAAAAAATCTGAAATTCAAGAAACTGGAATCGAAACCAGCTCAATTTCAAAACAGTCTTCTCTCCAATATTTTGTCCAAAAAATTAAAGGGGGCGACACTACCACTACTACACAAAAGGAAGTAAGCGCTCCGGAACCCATTAAACCAGAAATTTATCAAAAATTCCAGACAGTGTCCCAAGAAACTCATAAAGAAACCGAAATACCCGTAAAATTCCAAGAAAAGGTAGCTCCATCAGCTCCTCCAAAGCCAGTAGTACCACCCCAACCTGTTGTTCAAGAATACAAATCATTTTCTCAGCAAATCTCTGAGCCAGTAACTCAAGAATACAAATCTTTTTCTCAAAAGACTACAAAGGAGTATTCTTCTCAACCTCAGACACAAGAATATAAATCGTTTTCTTCTACACAACAAATTATTCAACCACAAGAATATAAAACATATTCTGCTCAACAAATAAGTCACGAACTTGAACTTAAACCCGAACCTCCAGCTGAAATCTGCTACGCTCCTAAACCTGAGGTAACCACACAAAGAGAACTCGTTTCTGAAAAAGTAAAACGTATTTCGGAAGCTCATAAAGAGCTACCGAAACATGAAGTTCCACAAGGGGGTGTTAAACTACTTCCTCCTATTGAGCCTCCACGAGCACCAACGTGGACAGCACCTCCTTCTAAAAGTTTCGAAGAAAGAAAAGAATTTTCCCAAAGTCAGCAATCGTATCAACAGTCTACGTATCAGACATCATCCTCATCATACAGTCATTCATTTGAGAGTAGCACAAAACCTGTATCTCCTAAGCCAACTCATGAGAAAGTTTGGACACCGAAATCGGATCTGGAAAGGCCAGCCTCTGTTGCATCTTCTGCGTATTCTACGTCAGAAAGGCAATATTATAGCAGACCTATCTCTGCCCAGTCTGGTCTAATAGAACCATCGCAAGAAGCAATACAAATGGAAAAACAATGGGCCCATAAATTTACAGAAACTCACTTAGAAAAATCTTGGCCGCCATCACAATCTGAAGAACCAAAAATTCAGCCATCTTGGTCGGTCCAAAGTACCCTGGAGAAGAAGTGGACCCCTGTTGAAATGAAAACAGAAAAATATGTAAGAGAAACGAAAATCAGTGGGACTCCAACGCAACACTATATCGCAGAAGTATGCAACTTAGGAAGCAGTATTACTGACCAAAAAATTTCCGATAGCTCATTTTCGAAAAGTGAAACTTTTGAAATCAGTGGTTCAGGATCTATTCTAGAGGAGAGTAACGTAAAGCCTTCTGAAATGAAAAAATCTTGGCCTCCAGCTTCACCAACGCCAGTTCAAAAATACGTTCCAGCTCCATCAAAGCCTTTTATTGACACTTTACCTATTCGTCCAGTTTCAGTTCAAGACATCACAGATGAGGTGTATCTGGAACCAGGTCCTCCTCCAGAAATAGGATATGCTGAACCTCCCCGAGAAAGACGTCAGTCATACGTGGAAACTATTGAACACGAATTGGAAAGGAATTTGGAACCAGCTAAAGTTCCTCCTTGTGCTGTAAGAACAATACCACCACCTAAAGACTGGACTGCACCTCCACCTCTACCGCCAAAACAAGTATTACCTCAAGCTCCGCCAATTCCTGCAAAACCTATTAAGCGCGTTGAACCTCCGAAAAAAATTGTAGAAATTAAATCGACGCCGTTCCAAAAATTCCCGGACTTGGAACCATTTCCCTTCAGGCCAGACCCACAGAAACCAAAACCGCCCAGAGTCGGTCCACCTCCCACTCCTTCAAAATTTGTGAAAGGTCGATTTACAGATAGTGATTACGAAAGTGATTTTGAGTCAGTTAGGATACCTCCTAAGTGGAAACCAAGCATGAGTGACACCGAAGAGCCCACTTACAGAAGAGTAAACGCTCCAAAATTAGTACATACTGGCAGATCACGTTCACAAGAATGCGAACCTCTACCACCATCAAAATTCGAGCAACCTCCACGATTTGATGGGCCACCAAGACCAGAAATTAATTTTGATGAGTTTAGGAAGTCAAAAGTAGCAACACAATCTAAAAAATTCACAAAGCATACAAGATTTCAAGAGCCTAAAAGAGAGATCTCTCCACCTACCATTAAACCAGCCTCACCACCTGTATATGTTCAACCAGCAAAGAGGCCTGACTCTCCCAAAATAAAACAGAAAATTGTCCTAGACGGATATATGGCTGACACTGATGAACCTTTCAGACAGCAGAGGATTGTTACATCAGAATACTCCAAAGAAGAGAAATCGGAATATAAACATATTTCTAAATCTAGTGTAGAGAGCTCCCAAAAATTCATTACCTCCAAACCTCGCATTTCAAAATTTCCTGTCAAGAAACATCATTCTTCATCTGTTTCTTCATCAAAGAAGGTTCGCTTTCTTCTAAGTGTGTGTGCTGTGTATCTAATTTTATTTTGATTTATAATTAATTGCTTTGTCGTACTTTTTGCATGGCACGCAATCGCATACGCTTTTTTGTAATTATATAAACTAGTCGTCTTAAAAAAATTAATTATGTACTTTATATAAACAGAAAAATAGTTTTTAAAATTAGATAGCGTTTCATCATTTAACTTAGGTAATCAAACATTAATATTTATTTACTCATTCATTTCATACAGGGAATTGTTTAGTCACATGGAACAATTAGGTAATATTTAACAGTTTTTACAAATAATGTAAATGGTGATAACAGTAACAGTGGAATGTAGCTTTTAGGTACTAAAAAAGAAAAAATCAAAGGCAAGTACTTATACAACATGATAAACAAAAAATGACGAACCTAGGGTGCAAATCATAACTATGTATGATTAAATAATTTCCGAATAGTGTTATAAAATTTTGGAGTTATTTAAAATTCGAGGTTTATGCAAACACGTCCATCTCTTGCCTTATTCTGTTTTCCAAGTCTTCGATGTTTTAAGGCCCGTTTGCATAAATCTTCAGACTTTAAATAACCCCATAAAAAGTAATCCATGGGTAAGATCGGGTGATCGTTGAGGCCATTCTGTTGGTCCGCGTTTTCGAATCCAACGGTCATTAAAACATTTATTTAAAAATAAAAAATAAATTAATCGGCGATTGTCGAAACGTGGATGTCGATTTTCAGACGCCATTTTTCTAATACGGTTAAAGATAGCAAATCGAATAAAAACATAAACAGGGGAGTTTCCGTTAAAAAGTTGACAATGATACATATTTTTTTTGCTTCAGTATGTATACATGAAAACTGATTTAAAAAATACGAAACTAAAAATAAAAATTGACGGATTCGAATAATTTTCCAAAAAACTGTGCTACAAATCCCTATAACATTTTTTCTAAACCTCAACATTAGTGGGATTACAGGTTCCTTTGTATTCACGTTTTTGTTTTCAAGGCGTGCTTTGTTAATTTTGAAAATAAGTTGAAATCAGCGGCTGTTCATTTAACGCACGTACCTAAATATTTAAAGTCGTTTATCTCAAAAACGGCTAATTTTAACGTGATATAACAAAAAGACTAAAGATTTTTTGACAATCTTTAATTACGTTCTGTCTAAATTTATAAAAATGTTCAAACAAAAAAGTTCATATCATTATTTGAAGACCAAGGACAGTTTAGGTCCTTGGCTTGAATCACCCCCATTTAACGCACCTTTCTCAGACGCCCTGTTATATAATAATATATAATCGAGTATATAATATTAAACTCACGTGTTCACGTGGGTGATTTCACTTTAAATTCGAAACTGATTCCGTATTGATAAAGAAATATGGTGTTTTTCTAAAACGTTTGTTTCAAGAGATTTTGATTTCTTTGACTGAACTATAAGCAAATTTAATTCATCACTTTCTCTCAGTTAATGTGACAACCTTGTAAACAAATTATAATGTATCAAAAAGTGTATATTAGTAGAATATTACAACAATACTAATATGAATGTTTTTAGTTTTTATTTTTTATTTTACTACTAAACAATTTTATAAGTTACAACAACTA
The DNA here is from genome assembly GCA_025584915.1 of Monochamus saltuarius. NCBI lineage: Eukaryota > Metazoa > Arthropoda > Insecta > Coleoptera > Cerambycidae > Monochamus > Monochamus saltuarius. Next base: position 78,059,630 of record CM046721.1, on the reverse strand, counting down.
AAATTATATCATTTTATTAATATATGTTTGTGTAAATAGACTTCTCTCATTTTCAGGAACTAATTGCTACACCAATAATTACAAGTCAAACGTCTGAGCAAATCCATGAACAACAAGAAAGGCATGTTCAATTAGAGCAGTTTCCATTTAAACCAGAATCTTCCAGACCTAAAAAAACCAAAGGTCCTCCACCTCCTAGTCCCTCGAAGTTCGTCAAGGGCGAATTTCATGAAAGTGATTACGAGAGCGATTATGAAGGCAGGATCCCTCCCATCTGGAGATCTAACACTGAACCAAGTTACAAACCAGTCCGTCCCGTATTAACTCCTAGTCAACAGCATCAAGAATATGGAAGAACTCCAACACCTCCAACCGAATTCGATCGTCCTCCACAAATAGATGGACCACCACGACCGAAGTTTGAACCTATCGAGAAATTCAAACCAGTTGCAAAACCTGTAACAAAACCGGTCGTATTCAAACCGAAACCGGTAGCTGCAGCTCCTGTAATGGACTTAATTGTTGCTAAGCCGGCAACTCAACCACTGATCCTTCAGCCAGGATCTCCTCCAGAAATGGGATATTCTCCAGGACCCAAGACGACGCAATATTACAGATCGACAGTTAGCGCTCCTTACCATAACGCAATTCAAACGGAAACTTCGAACGTAATGCATTTTAACGAATCTACAGAAAATTGTCACCGAACAGTGAGCTTACAACAAACCCATAAAGTTATTAAATTTGGAGACCAATACAAGAAACAGGAGCAAAAGTTAGAATCGTTCCCATATCAACCAGAACCAGAACGTGCTAGACGAGCAACTAGCGTACCTCCTCCTCCAACTCCAAGCAAATTCTTACCTGGAGAGTTCAGAGAAAGCGATTACGAAAGCGAGGTGGAAAGCACAAGGATTAAACCCAAATGGGCACCAAGAGGCATTGGGGAAGAACATCTACAGTACAGAAGAGTAAGAGCACCAGCTTCTGTCCGATCTTCCAGCGTCCCAGCGCCAACCCAGCGAGTTTTAACTCCCATGGAATTTGATACCCAACCACCCTTAATGCCCACTCAAATTTCTACCTCTGATATGGTTGACAGTCACTCAAGACGACAGGAGTCCACATACAAGAAATTTACCGAGACCAAATCAGGTAATCAGCTAATGAAGAGGAGTTACTCTCACGAACCTGCACTGCATCCTGGAACTCCTCCGGAGTACGGGTATGTCGCAGATAAGAAAATGACAAAATCTACCGCTAGCAAAATAGCTAGCCACCATATGGATAGTATGACGCATGCATTCAAATCAAAGACTCAGAAATTTGTAAACGATGTTATGGGTGACATGAGACAGCAACAAACACAGAAACCAATATTAAAGACGGCTACAGACGGAGATGCCCAAGTGTACAGAGAAGAAAGTCGGGCTGCTCAGTATGGTAAGTTCTTTGCAGTAAATAACATTTAAAGAGAGGGTTTTTGTAATAAAACACACAAAGTTGAAATACGTCATTAAAGCTTCCATGTGAAAATTTGGATAAATTCTACCTGCTGATAAATATAGATGAATATTTCAAAATGAAACAAAAACATCTTTGTCATTGTCAACAGAACAAGCAAAAATAAATGACACCCAAATAACTTACAAAAATATGAATTTGAAAATGACGAGGAACATTAATATTGCAACTTATTAATTTACTTATAACTAAAACTTGACGAGCTGGTGTTTTTATATTTGGTGGTCTTTATTAACAGAAAACGTATTCCTGTAAATAACATTTCAGATACTAAATATAAATCAATACTTGCCGTTAACAAAGAATGATAAAACTATATCAAGTTAAAAAGTATAGTGAGTAAATCTTTGTATGTAAATTACATAACTATATTATCTCTTAACAATTACATATCTGCTTAATAATAATAAAATGAAAATATGCACTTAAATAGTGATGTACAAATTAAAACAATAGATTAGCATTTATAATTAAAAATGGAGAAATATAATACAGATAATATAATGTGTATCACATCATATCAAGAAACAGACTAGCAACTAAAGACTTCTTCATTATGTATTTATGCTCTTTGTATTTACTTTTATCATATATATCTGACTTGCCTAATTTTATGAACATTTTATATTTTTAATAAACAAATTGCTTAACTTTGATTCAGATTAAGATTAGCTCAATGATTGAGTTACGTACGTATTTACCAATAAATTCTTCAACACTTTTAGAAATATTCAACATTCCTGCACTAAATATAAAATGTCTATAATGCAGGGTGTTTTTAAAATATGATGCCAGGTTGGAACAATACATACGAAATAATTAATTTTTACTAAGAAGTTTTCCACAAATTGCTCATTAAAAAAGTTAAAGGGTGATAAATCTGCATTGCCAAAAACACATTTTACAAAATATTTTTAAAATAGCTGATGAAATGCAAATAAAACTCGGTATAGACCCCTAGGTTGTCGATTGCAATCTCAAATAGGAATGATTTTACCAGTGACGCAGTCGGAGGGAGAACTGAGGTGTCTTAACTTTCAATAATATAATACATGTTTCTGAGAGAACATTTTAAAAAATACAAAAACACTACTGGTTGATATCGATAATCTACTACCTACTTTCAATTTTAAAATTTATTCTTTCTCAAATAAATTTGTATTTTTTTATTAGCTTTCCATTAGCTCTCTAACTTTTCTTTATTATTTTTAATATTATTTGTCAGTTAAATGTTCAGTAATCTACGGCATTCTTAGTTTTCAAAATTTCAGTCATTAAAGTAAAGTTTACAGAATATAAAGTTATTCCACTTGACGCGGCGACTTGAGAAGTCTTGGAACATGGCTAACTTCTTCGATCTGGTGCATCCGTATTTGCTTCAGCGCATGCGTATTTATTGCAGTAGAGGCTGTGTAATTGGATATGCTCTCAGAAATATGCAGCATACAATTTTATAAGAAATATGTACGGGCTACATGTATGTTTCTTTGTGTCTACTGCTATAAATTCTGAGCGGGTTTATAGCATGAGTAACACACTAGATTTTTGGCGGTTTGGTATACATATTTTTGTCTAAGGGAGCTAGCCTAAAAGTATAACCCATTCTTTATTAAACACCCTGTACATTTTATAATAACGTTTTCATATGTCGAGTAATAGTAGTAATAAGTGTAAATACCCATAACACAGTAGTAGTAAGTTCATGGGATGATAAATAACCTTATTTCTGTAGGAACGAAGCATGTAGATCCGGATACTGGTCTAATATACTTTAAGTACGATTTCGGTTACGAATTTGGTATAATCTTACCCGGTGAAAGTAAACAAGGCGAAATACCAGTGCCAAAGAAAACTGTAATAGAACCTCCAAAGAGAACGGTAGATATAGAGCTGCCGGTCTACCATGAGAAATCCAAGCAAGATACCAATCAGGCACCTACTCCTCAGTTCAAACCAAAAAAGTTCACTGCGTCTGGAAAACCGGCAAAATGGGAACCGACTTCCGAAAGTGAAATGTCCGAGTACGAGGGTGACAGGAACAGGAGCAACTTATTACCAGGTTCGAGATGGGAACCATCTTCATGTAGTCCCGTGTCACTGTCGCCTAGTTTACCTAGCACTTCTCCAGCTTTTAACAATACTTTCGCAGGTATTTAGTGTGCGGGTTGTCAGCTTTGCTTCTTCATCTGCTACTATAACAGGTCTACGAGCTTTGACTAGCTTTCTATTTATTTCTTCGATTGTGTGTTCTTTCGTGTTAGTGTGTTAATGTTTTAAAAATGGAACTGGATATGTGAAGCACTATGTCGCTTTTTGAACTGGTTTCATGTCAAAATATTTGAATGATTTAGGCCCAGTGCTTTAAGTCTTGATTAAATCAAAATATAAGACTATTCATATTTAATTAATGGATTGTGTACTTTGTTTCTAAGTTAATAACTAATGTTTGGTTAAATATGACCGGTCTCGATTTTAAATTAACAAATCTATCAACTTGTCACATGCCCATGAACATTTTGAAGTAGATTTAACTATAAATATGTTTAAAAATGATGACAGAAAATAAATGAAATGCGTGAATGCGATTAAGGGCCGGTATTTTCACCTCCCGTTAAAGTTGCCAATAAATTTTATCTTTCGTTTAACATAAAACTGAGTCTTCTCATCACTTGGTAACCCTAACCGGCAGATAAAATAGTATTATCTGGAGCACAGTGTACCACTGTGATCTGGAGTTTAAGTTAACCGGTGCTTTCAGCTGGAGATAACTACTTATCAAGAAGCCTCTGGCTTTTAATATACAGGATGTCTCGCTTAAAAGTGGAACAAGCCTGTAACATGCCTACCGTGCGACCAATTTGAATAAAGTTTTTTTGTTGGAAACATCATAAGGATTTTTTTATTCGAAAAATTCCCACGAATTCTAGATCGGAACCCCTGAAAACCCTACCAACCAAATTTTCGTTGCCGCAATATGATTTTTCGATTTTGAGCCACATAAATTGCATCGTAGTCGGCCACGGTTTCGAATTTTAAAGAACACCAGGTATGTCCAAGATAGATACCCAACTAGCAAAATAAGTTTTATAAAGGTTGTATAAATTGCTATAATATAAATCTTATAGGAGCTTTAAATTCATATAACATAGTTAAATACCTTTATACGATACTTATAGAATCGAAAAGGGCCCACTTTTATAAAACACTTTGGTAATGTAACAGTTCTATAAAAAATTTATACAACACTTTTAAAACAATTTTATACAGCAACTATAAAAACGTTTTGTAGGCTGTATTTTAGTAGTATTTAAAGAAACATTATATTTTTAGTGAAGAATATTAGAACCAAATCATTTTAAGATTGGTGTCTAACGCAGATTCATAATTATTTGTACATATATTTAGAAATCGGGTCATTCAATGGCGATCATTAGTGAAATGGTAGATAGGTATAATACTTACAATATTATCATTTCAACAATCAATGTTTCAACAACGAAAATTTTATTGCGCCCAAATTTTATTGATAAACTATAGGTATGTTTGTGGCAAAAAAATTATGCGCTTTAGGTTAGACCACATTTGCTTTAAAATTATAAAAAATATTAAAATTATGCTTCCTTTAATTTATAACATCATTGGGTAATTATATTTAACGATCTTGTTATAAAAAGTCTTCCTAAAATAGCAAAATTACATCTTAGATATAATTTTAATAAGGCTTTCAACTAATTTTCCATAATGGCGGCAGTCGCTGATCCAACAAATATTCATTTAAAAATGGCGACTTATAATACAATGATTTTATTCCACATAAAACCATAACAAAATATTTTAGTGTAAATTAGAACTTTATACGATAAAATAGTATAGTTATATTTAAAAATGTGTGTGCGCAAGAAGATAATGTTTGCATCGCAAGAAGTTGCCAAGTTTTATAAAAAAAATTGAAATTTATAATATTATAATACTACCATTACCTATATTAATATTGTTAGGTATTAGCTAAGTACTTATTATTAGTTAATTATAATAATAGGTATTTAATTTAAAACTAACCTAATTATTGCATTACCAAAAAATTAAGTCAAAGTTACTTCTCGTACTGGTTTTTCGTATTTTTTCGCAGCCATGAAGCGTTTTTAATGAGTTCTCGAACATGGACACCATCATTATTTATATAATAAAACCTATATGTAAAATTGAACGTCTGCACGTTTGACTGGAAACGTTACTTTCAAGAATTTGTTTGTATTCTTTCTTGATTAGAAATATATATATATATATATATATATATATATATATATATATATATCTTACTATTTATTCTGCGTCCGTACATTTTAAATTTACATATCATTCAGCGTCCACCACCTATCTACGTCCATATACGGACGCAGAAAAACAATCGTCTATATTGCAATCGGCAATCATCGCTGGATGATGTGGTACAACAGAAACGATGTAGTTTCATACCTAATTTAATATCTACCGAAAAAGAATTCTGTAAGTTATTTTGTGTAGCTGTACACAATTTCTGGTCGGACGCAGAAATATTAGTAATATGTAAAATAATATACATTTTAAGGTTCAGCAGTTTAACACCAGTTGGCGTTGAATAGAGTGGCGTATATTTCCCGACTGTATAACCATTTTAATTATCTAAACCATTTTCAGATGATTGTGCGTCCACATCTTGGCAACAGTGTATTTAGTTTATTTCCGTTAGAAATGTTTTATTAATATGGAAACAAATTATTTTGTTTCATAAAGTTAGGCTGTACCCTCAGAAGAAATTGTCATATAATCCTGCATGTCTCCACCAAATTGAACCAGTACTCTCCTTCCTCTTTTACCGCGGATAACTAATTTAACGCTTTTTAACAACAGGTTTTCTGAGGAATTCTGAAAATTCTTCATAAATTTTAGAATTGAGGCCAATTCATATTTGGCTATTAATTTTATACTATTTATCACAACAAACAACGATACATTTTTAATCATTGAGTAAATTTTTGAAACTCAATTTCAATAGACTTTAGCCAGTTCCTGGAGCAAATGTTAATATGCTGTTGTTCTCTATATACACAGTGATTCACTTTAAAATACAGAAATTGCAGGAATAGATAAATTGCCAAAAAATAAGTGTGCTCTATAAACTTTTTTCCTGGGAGACGCGGTTATCGACACACAGGGTGTTAAAGTTTACAAAAAAAATATTTCCTGTAATATCTTCATAAGTAGCATGCCACTGGTTAAAGCCACGAGGTTAATATTACATTCAGCAAAAGGTAAAATTAATTGAATACGATGTAGTAAATTTCACTCAACGTCAGCGCAATATGAAGATATTACAGAATATATATATATATATATTTTGTATTGTAAACTTTAATACTCTATCTCGAATACCGCTTCCCTAGGAAAGCAATTTATAGAGCAAACTCTACTTATTTTTGGCAATTAATATGTTTCTGCAGTTTCCGTATTTAAAGTGGAGTCACACTGTATATTAAAATACCTTGCTCCTAACGCACTAATGATGGCATCTTTTTTGCGATAGAAGATACTAAATCAATCTCAAAATACTTTTCCTATTCAGGATAAACGTTTCATATTGGGAGAAAAATAGTTTGTAAACTACTGAATTTTTATTTTCTGAACAGGTTTGTTTATGTTTGAACTCCACATTAATTCACGAGATCAACGTTAACTTTTGTGCACAGATTTATATAAACTTTGGTTAGAAAATTCCCTTACTGATATTTGCTATGTTTTAGTAGCAAAATAATGAAACAAACAAATACAAGCAATTTTTATTAGTAATTGCAATTTTTGTTGATTATTTTTCATGATTTCTAATTAAAACTATATGTTTCTTGTTTTGTTGAGTAATTGTTTTTTCAAGAAAGCTAATATTAATTTATTTCCGTCACTATTTTCGATATTCGTATTTGAAATCAAAATGTGTGTCATTACAATTAGTGTTATTAAACTCCTAACATTCAGTATACAAATTTGATAATTATATTAAGTGTCAGTTTTACCTTACGTAATGTCCGTATACCAATTATAACAAATAATACATGTAATGGAGTAATAGTAATAAGTTATATTTTGCCCTACAGGCCTCGTTCAAAATTTGCTCTGTTTGCATGTCTTCCCCTCATTTATTCACAATCACGCAGTAGAAGTTCTATCACTTCTCTCTCTTCCCAACATACCCTACATCTTCTCTCACTTTCATCTGTCCGCCATTTATTTTTTTTCCTCATTGCCTCAACTGAATCTTACTAACATTATCCTTTCCTTCTTACTTTCCCTCTTTAATTTTGTTCTTCTTTCTTGCCTTTCTGTGTCTCTTAGCTGTAATTCTTTTCTCCTCTGTCTGCCTCCAGTTCTTAAGCGTTCTATTTCTGTGATTGCATACCCATTTCGTCGGAAGTATATCTCTCTATCTGTCCCTATATTCTCTCCTCCTTCCTTCTTTTTTTTTAACCAGCACTGTTATAGTATCTTGCAGTATTTCCTTCTCATTATCTTTTCTTCATACTTTACTGCTAGGTTGCCTGCTTTCACCCTCATTTTGTCTCTTTTGCTTTCTTCTCTTACAATGTAGCCCGGAGTTTCTCTGTCTGTTCCTAGTATTCACCTTAGATACTTGTCTTGTACTTTTTCTATTTTTCCAAATTCTCTCCATCACCACACCTCATACAGGAGTATGTTCCCCACTAAACTGTCGAATAATATTAGTTCTTTTTATGTTTGAATTTTCTTTCTCTCTGTCCCCCAAACTATCCCCATTGCTTGATTTACCTTCCTTAGTTTTATATGTGCTGCAAATGTATTCCTTGAGTTAAAAACAAACCCTAAGTATTCCAAAAATCATCAGTTTTGTGTTCTCCACATTCACTTGTTTTATAATCTGTTTCATTTCGTTCTCTTCATTTGCTACTATAATGATGTCATCTGCATATTATAGAGTACGCAAACCTTTCTCTTTTCCACTACTACTCCTCCTGCCTCAGCCATCCTCAATGTCGCCAATAAATGCTGAAAATAAGGAAGAGCTTAGTGGGCACCTTTGTCTCACTCCTTTGTTTGTATAAAATTCTGTCATTTCCATCCCGTTCACTTTCACTCTATTTAACGTTGTTTTATATATATCCTTAAGTTTTCTTATCAGGTGTTTATCGACTCCTCTGTCCTTTAGGTGATCCTACAATTTTAGTCTTTGTACATTATCAAAAGCCGCATTTAGATCTACGAATAACTTACATATACATTGTCAATTGCACCTCTACCCTTTCCGTACGCTGCCTGCCCATCAGGTATAATTTATTTTTTCTTCATTTAGTTTAGTTCTTTAGTTTTTTGTATAGAAACTCTGTAACTTTTTGTTTCCTGGTTTGTCTATTTTTTATAAATAGGGAGATTATTCCTTCCCTCCAGCTTTTTGGTTTACTCTTCCCTCATTGATAATTTCACAAAGACTGTTTACTACAGCGTCCGTAAATCCTGGCCTCATTTTGTATTGTGTCCTTTCCAGCACTTTTTCCTTTCTATAAATTTTTAATCTGTTCCACTATCTCTTCCCTATCGATTCTCTCTAATCTTTAGTTTCCATCTTCTATTTGCTCACTATTTCTTTCTTCATATTCTTCATTTTCACTTAATAATTCTACAAATAACATTTCCATTCTTCCATTTTTATCTGCTCGCTCACATTTTCCCTTCTTTCTCTCTTTATTAATATACTTCCACGCTTTTGTTTTCGTTTTATTTTCTTAATTTTCTTCTCTTCTTCTTTCTCATAACTCTGTTTCTTTTCCTTACAACTTACACTATAGCTGTTTTTCGCTTGCATATATTCCTCTTTTGAAGTTTTGTTCTGTCTCCATTTTCTCAGTTGTCCTCTGGCTTGTCGTTTCAGTTCTTTGCATTCTTTATCCCACCAGCTGTTTCTTTTATCCCTTTTAAGTATTTTCTTTTTCTCTGTTGCTCCCCCTATCTATTCTGTCAATTCCCTCATCTTCTCATCGACTGTCTTTCCCTTATAGTTCCTCATCTGTGTTCTTCCTCTGTTCTTTACCATTTCCTCTTGTCCCCATTTCGTTATTTCTAATTCCTCTCTTATCCTTGCTTGTCTCTCTGTTGCTCACGGTCCTCTTAAAGTTATTTCCAAAGGCATATGATCCGATTCCACCCTGTCTGCTCTTTTAAACTTTCCACTTCCTCCCAAGCATCTTCATTGCATAATCAATTACCGACTCTTCTCTTGGTCTCAGGTATGTCCAGTTTCCTTTTTCGTTTCCCTCCTTATTTCCATTCAGTACATCCCATCCATTATCTTTTATTATTTCCTCTATTAATCTCCCCTTTTTATTATCTATTTTATCTATTCTCCCTTTTCCGACTCTTCTCTTCTTTTTGCCCTTTCTCTCATTCGACCGTTAAAATCTCCTGCTATTAACATTTTGTTCTTGGAGCGGTCATTTACTTTTTTCTTAATTTGCGTCTTCTTTCCTATGTTTACTCTGCTACTTTTCATGCTCTTGTGTTTTTCATTTCCTTATTACTTCTATTTCCTCTCGTATCCCCATTATCAACCCACCCTTCGCTCTGCCTTTCGTCTTCACTCTTTTGGCCCCTAGGACTTCCCATTTGAAGCATTTTAGTAATCCGTACTTAATTTTTCCCACGATTTCTCTTCTACTCATGTTTCCATCATTCCCACTATGTCAAACCCTTCCACGTATTCCCAGAAGTCTGCCTTCTTATTTGTTACACCTGCTACATTCCAATACAGTGCTCTTGTCTTTCTTCCTGATCTCTTCTTCACTCTGTCTACATGAGTTTTACCAATCTTATTCCCTCAGTTTGTTCCTAAAATTACTCTCCCCCTTCTTATCCATGTAATGGATTACAAAGTTAATACTTTTACATAACAAAATGCCATCTTTTTTAAATTTAAATTTATATCAACGTGACACGTGTACTTTAACTTTAAAGATTATGCTTATACAGGTTTAGGGAAAGGTATTTATTATGCAGTAATTAGATAATTTTCAATTAATTGCGTTTTTTCAAATGTGTTTCAATTGGTGTGACTTCTATTGTTTGTTTTGCGTCGATAAAAACTTGTTTTTGATTTTGTACTACACAGCTCGACAATAAATAAACAACGGTTTTATAAATAAACTATTTTTATGTTTTAAATGTATAAATAAATTTTTTAATATCACGTTTAACATAATTAAAGATTATCTAGAAATATCAGCGTTAGGGAAATATCATGGCTGTCCTGTATAAAATAAATTTGAAAAGTTCAATGTTACCAATACTTGGTTAGTGAGCAAATTAATTTCTCAAAAATGTCTATATCGCGTCGTGTCAGACCCAGGAAAGAATATACTATATAAATATTAAAGCTCGAAGTTGCCGAGAAACTGGCAACTATGTCGGACGTTCAAACATTGTTACTAAGTATTATAATATACTATTGGACGCAGAAAAGATAAAAACCTATAAACGTATATCGGACGCGGAAATAATAGCAAAACGAAGGGACGCAAAATCATGGCAAAATAGAAATCTTCTATTATTGAAGGCAGCATAAAGATTTCTGTTATATACTCTGTATTTTCAATCATAGCACATTTAAGACGCCACCTATGTCTAAAAATATTTCACTATACTTCTCCGGACGTAGAATCGTTGTAATATGAAAAGACATGAAAAGATATGAAGATGTATATATATATATATATATATATATATATATATATATATATATATATATATACCTTAGGAGTTCAAAAATTAAGGTTAGGTTTGGAATTTTATTACGCGGTATATACAATAACTATGTTTTCTCAAGTCACAATTTTGTTCTATAACAGATTTATAAAAACACAATTATAAAACTATTTTATAAATAAACGCATTTCGAGGCTAAAAAATAATTTTATTAATTTCCTTATATATCCTTAATAAAACACGTTTATACAACTATTTTATAAGATTATAATTAAAAGTCATTTGCCTAAGTATACAACTCTTTCACAATATGTTTACAATCCTTATATATAATTTTTGTAAAGGTTGTATACCGTATTATAATACTTTTATAACAATTTTAAAGAACTGAAAATTATTTGTTCTATAAAACACGTTGTAAAAACTATTATAAAACAATTTTATACAATTACTTTCTTCAGGAACAAAATTATGGCAATTATTTGCTCTATAAAACCAAACTGTTCATTAAACAACGCAATTCGATAGTTATAAAATAATTCGCTTCTTTTAAAGTTCCATTTTGCTAGTTGGGTAGCTAGTTTTTGAAGGTTTATCCAACAATAAAAAGTTTACTGAAATCGGTCGCACGGTAGGCATGTCACAGGCTTGTAGCTTGAGATTTTCGATAAAGGAAGCAACCGTTTAAAAATTTTACATGAAATTCAACGTAATTTCGTAAGGGTACATTACTTTCAGTATTGGTTAAACAAAAATATGAGACCATGAAAATTCGATTCGTGGATACAATAAGTACCTTGTTTCTCACTTAGGAATTAATGCCTTTTTAATAACTATGAATAGTTATGATTACATGTTATGATGTCACTTTTATAACTGGTTATTATACCACTAGAAAACTGCATTTTATACGTAGTGTTAGACTGTACACTAAAAATCATTCAAACCCATCAGCAAATTCTCAAGAAATTTACGAAGAAACAATTACTTTTCTTTGAACCCCTTTAGCAGCTAAACTAGGCAATATTTCATATGCCTAAGTCAGCTTCAATACGTCTATTTTAAACTCAGGTGCCTGTGATCAAATTTTGTACACGTATTTTTGGAACACTTTGGATATTGGCAAATAGCATGTGAAAACAACGCAACGTACATTGAGCTTAGGAAACTGCTGTTTTAACTCCATTACTATTTTAGTGTAACCAACAAAGACAACTACACTACAGTTAATACAGAGTGTTTAAAAAAAATTCATTCAAAGGTATTATAGTAGAGGATATGAAAATAAACAGAGGAACAATATTGAAGATGATTAATTTTCAGGAATTTCCAATGCCTTCTACATTTTTAGGAAATCAATGAATTTAAAACTTTTAAGGTTCTATAAAAAAATTATTCTTTGATACCAATTTATGAAATTTAGGTCACAAGGGTTTTCAGTGTCAGATTTTTAAATAAAAAATTCTTAAAATAAGATAATAATAGACTGGATTAACAGCGGAATCATTGTAATAGATTCAACACGTACGTCTAGAAAGCTAATACTTATACAGGGTCGGAAAACGCTGATGGTCTATCTGAGTTTACATGAGAGCGACAAAATAAAGTATAGAAATCCGTGCGATATACAAGGATGACTATATTGACGACGTTTTATAAATTAGAATAACATCTGAGCAGGCGCTCCCACTTCTAACCGAGCGCATCCGATTGGCCGGAATGTTTGGCAGGCCTCCGTCAGCTTCAGCTCAGTGCGCGGAGTAGAACGCATTTGCTTAAAACAAAGCAAATTCTTACGTACTTTTAACTATTTAGAATTATTTTATAAACCTACCTAACGATGTATGAAAATAATTGCAATTATTTTCCGCTTTTGTATTCCACATCTCTCTGAGAAATTGTGCTGACCTCTATTAACGAATTGTATTAAAATATCAGAATACCGGAGTTGGAATTGCACAAGTAGCGACATCTCCTGCGAAAGCGAAAGGCAAACAATAAAGGCAAAGATGGCGATTGGTCGCTGAGATATAAGTGGGAGTGGATTTTATTTGTTGAATGACGAAATGGGCGCTGACTATTTAGATTTTAAAACGTCGTCAATATAGCCATCCCTGTCTATCGCACGGATTTCTATACTTTACTTTGTCGCTCTCATGTAAACTCAGATAGACCATCAGCGTTTTCCGACCCTGTACGTATGTAAAAAATTCGTTAAAATCGCGCTTCTCAAAAATGGTTTAGAAGAGTGTCCTAATCCTTAATGGACTACACTATATGTATGGAAATGTCAAAGTGTCTTTTCTTTCATTTAAAAACAAACATTGTTTAATTCCAACAGGTTTTTAATGAGAATGCGCCGAACTATTAAAATCCATATTTCTCGAAAACTATTGCCGAAATTGAATTTCAAAAGTAGCTTTTTATGTAAAAATCTTTAATTTCATATTTGCTATTAAATTATCAATAAAAGTACCACATATAATAAAGTTTGAGCATTTTTAAAGCACTAGTTACCTTCCCTGTTTTTCTCACCCCTAGACAAATTGTAGTCATTGTATTTCAAATTTTCAAATAAACATAAGAAGTTATGGGACGGAAAAACCGTCATCAGGAACTAATTATTCATTGTATGTCGACAACGAAGCGTTTTACAATACATGTTTATATTAGACATTTTGTATTATTTTTGGGTCTACAAAATGCAGTTAAATTTGGTACTACTTTTGGAGTCACTTATAGAATCGGCATTAGTTAATGTGCTAATTTTTAAACACGACTCAAAGTACTGGGTTTAAACAAACGGTAGGTACTGCTTACTGTTTTGTTTGTCAAATTTTGCTATGACCTAAAAAATTCTTAGCGCTACAAATACTTTTATTAGTTTCAACTTCAACATCGTTAATAATTGAAAATTATGGAGCTAGCAACATGTTTATTGCTTTATTATCTACATAATTTTTTGACAGCATGTATAGGTAGGTACATTATTTGCGTAATATCTACTAGTTACGCATTTTATTCAACGAACTGTGGAGGCAATCAAAATCCTTAGTAAACGCTGCTACTTAATAGTTACTTCTTACTATAACTTAAACAAACACACCAATAATTGAAGTAACTATCAGTTCTCTTTGTTTATTACTGAACAGATATGTCATTCAAGCTTTGCAAAGGTTACTGTCAGATCATTGGACGGTCACTAATATTATTCTGCAATCTTTTATTAAGCAATTTTTGTGTATTTATTAAAAATTGTAGATAAGATAGAATTAATAAATTACAAAAATACTTTAAGCCACCATTGCAGTTAAGAGAATAGTAGAACTTAAGAAGTATCTATTAAAATTTTACAAATTAGCCAGTATCTCTTGCCAAATACTTGTAATTTGGGTTATAGAAACTAATGCAGTATTTCACAAAAATACAATGATACCTTGACAGAAGTGTCTCCTAAACTATTTAAATATTACTATTTTTACAATGTTTTAATGATACATTTTAATTTATGTTTAATCCATAATAATTAGATTTTTTGTTATCTAACAAGTCATCTGAATTTTTTTAAACTTTTAGAAAAAGCTGCCACATCAAATATCTACAATTATTTGTTATTTATTTATTATAAGCAACTGACTGAAATATACTAATATCTAATTTTCCTATAGCGAAAAATTTTTATTGGAAGAATGTTTAACTGCGGAGCCTCAAAATATCTAAATAATTTCATATTTCAGTAACGGAAATAAGATACAACATATTTTCTATATGAACATTTTTCTATGAAAGCGTTAAACATTTAACAACTTTTAAAATTAAATATATGCGTGATGTAGCTACTATAAAAATTATTTTTAAATCAACTAGGTTCCGGAAGAAAGGGTGCTGAAACTCCTCCCAGTTGTCCCAGTACCCCAGGAAGCACTCATGGAAAAGTTGTTCTCCAACCTGGACAAGCTCGAGCACCAATATTTATAACGGTAAGTTTTAATGTGTAAGAAATTACATACATGTAAACAGTATGCATGCACTAAGACTGATGTATAGCAGTTATAAAAAGATTCAGTCACAATATAAACACACGGAAAAGATATAATCTGTATTTAAATATAATAATATACATACTTAAAATTTTAAACTTCATTCAAGTGCATATGTATTAATTCAGTAATAAAATATTTACATATTCTTGACATCCAAGCATTCTTATACTTAAATCAATTTTTTTTCTTAAAATTACACTACATTTATGATTTAATTAAAGAATAATATTTTATTAAAATATGAATAAAATATTATTAATAATAGAATAGGTTATTCTTCCTTAAATTATAGGTTTATGGATTTGCACGAATTAAAATTATTATTAATATTTTGGAATAAAAGTCGCACTGTAAAATTTAAAATCTGACTCTAGTGCAAAATAATAATATTTATAGATGATAGTAATACAATAATTGTGGTGATTATTACCAAAACTTTAGAGACACAATTGTAGAATTATTTACTACAAATTGGTAATTGTGCGTGCAGGTGGACCGCCCAATTCAGCATGTGACCACCAAGACATGGTTACATATTTCATCACGGTTATTAATTCAGGTTCCCTTCTATCGGATAAGTCGTCGGTTGCCTCGCCTCCTACGGGATACTGGGGAGCGCTAACAAACTCAAAGGCGGTATATGTCTGATGTGCCGCTAATGAGTGACTGACAGTTTGTTATAAGTCTTTCTTGCTTTACATAAATAATTAAATACTGAGTGAGTAGTATTTAATTATTTATATGAGGTGAGTACCTTCAACTAATGGAGAAAGGAATATAATATATAAAGAATACTGAAATCGTAATTAATGTACTTCAGTTTTATTTTTTCTTAATGCAATGTTGTTTACTTTATCTTTATTTAAAATTATTTAATATTATTTCAAATATTTACAGTAATTCTTTCAAGTCATTTAAAACTTCAAATAAAAAAACATAAATTTATTTTCAGAACAACAATTATTAACCCAAATAATTCATATTAACTAAATAAAATAAAACAAATATAACTTTGTCTCATATTAAGTACCTATAGTAGCTTTCTTGATTTCAAGTAATTCTTATTCTTATGTATAATCTTATTATACAAGAATAAGTTAATATTTCAATAAAGTCGTACTATACTTGAGGAATAGTGACATTGAGCTAGCGTTAGAATAAGTGTATTAATCTTGATATTAGTACAGCTTTTTTCCGTACAGAGTGCACTCAGACTGCTCCAATTGATGCAT
Organism: Monochamus saltuarius; assembly: GCA_025584915.1. Classification (NCBI taxonomy): domain Eukaryota; kingdom Metazoa; phylum Arthropoda; class Insecta; order Coleoptera; family Cerambycidae; genus Monochamus; species Monochamus saltuarius. The sequence continues at coordinate 78,043,072 of CM046721.1, read as the reverse complement.
AATTAAAAAATATGTATACCGTAATAATTATTTAAAAGATGAATTTGTGCACAATCAATAGTTTTTAAAAGGTTTGCAGCATAAAATGGAACTAGTTTTATTTATCAATATAGAGCATTGCATGAACCTACTTTTCAATGGATTGTTTTTAACTTTTTAACACTCGAAAATAGATTATAGTGAAATCAAGATGCATTCTAAATAACGTGTGTTAAATTTGATGCCTTATATATTGCTGACTTTGTACAATATCTAAGTAGTATCATATTACAGTAAGTATCTCAGGGTATCTCGACAATAAGGAATAGAACTAGTTTTTTCGACTCTTTAAACTTGAAATTAAATTATACACCATGTATTTTTGTGGAAAATGTTTATTTTGAACATCACAAAATTGTTTTAAGCGTGAATAAGACAGAACGAGAAATTAATTTAGGCTGTCCCGCAAGAGTCTGTATTACGGCTCCTAATATGTTCAATTTTTATAAACGATTTGCTGCCATTTATTAATACGAATTGTGTTGTTTTATATGAGCACTATGTTCCAAACGCTTTTGGGAAAATACCCAATGACTAACTATACCTTAAGTTGAATCCTCTATAGAACAGTTTTAATAAATTGTATTTGTTTAATGATCTAATACTATTAGAAACAACTATTACAATCATTCTGTATACTCCTGGTCTCTACCAGCTACAAAAGAAAAATTTTGCCGTAACCGAGCCCACAAGGTGTCTTGGAACTTCTCTTGGTTCATCATTTGATATTTATTTGTTCTAATAGTATTTTTGTACTACTTTGAGTCAGTAGTGGCGTATAATAAAGTTTTTCCACGGTCGGGAGTAGAAATCAGTTTCTATGACATCAAAATTAAAACAAAAGTAGTCGATTATTCCCAAGGGAGTTTATATTATGGAGAACGTTTTTCATGAAAAAAAAAAAGATAACATTGAAATTATTTATTGACATTTAAATTAAATGTTACATTTGTACAATTTTCAAAATTAATATTAGAAGGAATATTACTTTCGCTTACATTTACAGTTTTTCTGATTGCGCTAGTAGTGGTACCTACTAAAACCTGATTAGCAATTTTGGTCTTATTTTCAATGGAATTCTCGACATAACCCTCAGCGACTGTCGTTGATTTTCAACCAGCATGACGCTTTATTGTCGTGATATCCACACCAGCATCTACCAGTAATGTCGCTGAAGATCTTCGTAAGTAGTGACCAGTATAACATACAGCATCAGGTAATTTTAAATACGAAGCTACTACACTCGGAATTTTTCCCATGGTATTCTTGCCAATTGGCTGCGAACTACATTTTCCTGCTTTGTAGTACAAAAAAGGCGCTTATGCTTGACGTGGGGAGGACGAAGGGACAGGTATTTTCGAAACAATTCAAGCATATTTCCTACATCGGTAACCAGAAAGGTTCGTGGAATCTTTGTCTTAGTGTTTGGAATTTTTACAATCAAGGAAGAGCCCTACATCCTCAATATCATCTGCAGTTAAATTGACATCAGTTCGACAAGCTCCGGCAATCCCCAGAATTAATCCAACCTATAAAAAATCAAAATACTTAATAATTGAAATACGTAACAACAAAAGTAATCTTACCTTAATCATTGTAATCTGCACTTGATGGAAAACGGTCGATTTCACCCTTTATCAATATTTTCGATTTTTTCGCTTGATAACCGTCACCGGTTCTTTTCAAAAATGCAATCAGCTTGGGGAATTTGCTTATATCTATGTTGTCGTAAATTATCAAGCATGACTTAACCATAGAATATTGCGCCCATAATGTGGAAGACTTGTAATTCTTTGCATTTTCACTGAAGTATGCCAACAAAACATTTTCGCTGTATATTTGAACATTTTTCTCGGCGCACCACTTTTTGAACCGATTGTAGGCTATATCGTATAAAGATCTTGATTTCGTAGGCAGCTTATTGCAATATTTTCAGCCTCCACAATCTCTTCCGACTTACAATTATTCATTGTGCACTAAACAAACTTTAAACTAAACCAAACTAGCACCTTAATTTGACAATTTATTTTGTAGTTATGACAATAACTCAACGACTACTAAATAAATGCTCAAATCCGAATACAATAATTCTGGTGCTACTTACTTCATAATGACAAAATATGTGTTTTTAAATTAATGAGACCGTGAATAAAATAGTATATACCATTCGGGGGAGATGCTATTTTGTCCTCGGTGCATTGTAGCCCTCGGGCTTCAAATTGCACCTCTGTCAAAATAACGCATTTCTCTCCCTTATACTATAATGTACTATTATTTTGACTTAAAATTAGGAACAGATTCTTATTATAAAAATTATAACATTTTGATAATATCTTCATTATAGAGAGTGTTACACCACTATATGTTACAAACACGTAAATGTATTCTAGAAATGGAAACAAGGAAAACTTTACCATTTAAACTTTTTTCTAGTTCAAATGTTTTTTTACAAGAGGTTCAAATTTTTTTAGTCCAAAATGAACATCGCTTTTAAAATGGAAGCAATACATCACAATTTTTTTGCTTAGGCTCGTAGACGTATAAATGCCATATGTCTTTAGCTCATATAATTCTCCATATTTTTCTGTAGTATCTAAATTTTTTAAAAAAAAATCTAAAAATAAAGTTTCGTTTGAAAGAGGGGAAGCGGGTTTGAACTTGAAAACCATAGGTACAATTTTAAAATTATTTATTTTATAGCGTAATCTAAAAATACCGGAATAATACGACACGAAAATTGTAAGAAATCAAATAAAATATATCTCATCAACAACTCCTACGTACATTACGTTGTTTATTATGTATAAATATTTCGACTTTCCTCTTGGTTTCTCTAAAAATATATAGTTTAGCGAACATTAAACATCAAATTTATGGGAAAGCTTGTCCGTGATGAAAACATTACGTTAATATAGTTACTGTATTTTCTATTGAAAAATCAGAAATAAAACAATAATAAAATTATATTTTTAACTAGTTTCAGCCCATGTCATTTAGTTACGACGTCCTTAACGTCAGAAATATAACAAGTATAAATATAATGAGACATGGAAAATTATGTTCAGGAAATCTGTACTAAATGTTCGCAGGTCGAACTACACATGAGGATCTGTTTTATGGCGACTAAGTCATATTATAAGTTAGGAACCTATGCAATAATATGCTTAATGTAGATTATGCATCTCTTGACTTAAATCCCGTACGATCCTAGACGATTCTTTAAAGAGAATTTTCATGGTTCCAATCGCATTTTCAACTTCATTAGTTGTCAGCAGTATCTGAAACAAATATATTTTATTACATTTCATATAATTCAGTAATTCCATTCCATTATTGTCATTCAGCTGGACAATAATACCAATAGAAAATATTTTTTAATAAGTTCTTATTTTACTACACCATATTTTATCAAAGGATATGCAGAATGGCTACAAAAACCTTTGTTATTTACATATTTTTAACTTGGCTTTAATAACTCATGTACTTCCATCTGTGTGGAAGAAGGCGCTTGTGTCATGCGTGGAAAGTTATCGCCTTATGTTTTATGTGCATCAATTAAGCTATTTGCTATGTTGCCATCCGTCACATTTTTAAAGTAGGTAGGTACTAAAAAAAATTAAAATGAGTAAAACATTTGGTTGTCCGAGTAATAAATTTCTCCTACCAAATATCTTTTTAAATTAATATATTGAGTACAATCTAGGTAGTAGTTAAAAAGTATGTATGAAAAAAAAATGCCAACCTCCTATTTTCGAAAGTGCTGAACACGTACCTACAATTGGTTTTGAGCGCTCGAGTGTAGTTTTCGATCAAAATTGTAGCCTCTATGTGTACTTTACATTAAGGTTGAAGTTGCAATATAATGTCTGGCATCTTCATTGCATAACGTCACTGTCCTCAAAATAAATAGCCTAGCTAATATAATGTATACTGTTACCCTTTTTTTATACTACAAACTCAGGTAATATGAAATAGTATAAAAAAACACTACTTTTTATTTTGGCTAGTTGGAATTTCAGCGGGGGCGTGGGTTCGTATAATAAAAAGAAAACAATAACGAAACAACAAAATGGTGTCTTTTGGGCGCCAAGTGATTTCCTGAAAGAGCCCTCAACCAAAAAAAAAACTATAATGAAGAAATTACTAACATTCAATATAAGTTTATTGCAGTGTGAAATTTTCCTACATTTTGTGAAACAGATATATAAATGAAATTAACATAAAATATAAAAAAAATAAGCCAAAAGGGGCCTTTTTCTTGCAAAATTATCAACTAGTACAGTATCTCTAGCTTGACATACAAAAAAATATATATATACTTATGCTAATAAAAACTAGGTTTAGGTTTATAATAGATTTTTGCGCATATTACGCACAATACGCATTAATACGGACCAAACTTATCAGGTGAATCAATGAACGATGGTGATGTAATTAATTGGTACTTGGTACTTATCTGTTACGCCCTGTATAGCGGTAGAAGTCGTATTGGATGGTACGGGACTGTGGATGACCGTGCTGGAGGAGTGAATTGTCCCTAAATTCCTACTGCTGTCATGTAGATGGTAAAACTCTGGCATACAGGACTTACACAACAATCGTCCTCCCAAAAAGAGAAAAAAATTGAGGAGGAACTGCCAACTTGCCTCCCAGGTACACGTACGAAAAAAAAAACGTCTAAAAATACAAGTTACGCATAAGTATCTTGCATAGTGCGGTTACGTAACGAGTTTAACACTTCAATGAATAAAAATTTATTTATTAAGTTAAAGTACGCTTACCTCCAATGCCGAATTCCCTAACAAAGGAGACGTTGCAGAAAGATTATGGCCTTAATTAATACAACTATAAGACGACGCCTATCTTCAAATTTCCCCATAAAAGCGACGTCCTTTCTTGCTACTCGTGGCGTTTCAATCCGTATAAACAACGACAAAATTTCACCAAAATCATTTATTTGCTCACGTCCACGTTAGCTGGCCATTTTTATCGAATTGAAAAAGAAGGAAGAACTCAAAAAAACCGTTCGTTTTATCTATCGCGACTGATACCTGTGGTCACGGTCTTTAAACATGAATATTTTTAATTTACGCTCATAGATGTCCCGCCATGTCCGAAAATACTATTTATTGATTGAAAATAATTATTATTTATGAAAATATGTGAAATGTACCTAATAAAAAAAAATCGTAACAATACCTAGAGATTACAATTCAAAAACTAGACTCGAGTGCATTCGTGTTCAGCACCCTCAAAAATAGAGGGTAGAAAATTTTTACTCTACATTTTGTGCAGAGTAATTTCTAACCAGTAAGTAATACGGTAATAAATGATGGACGAAAGTAATAAATCTATTACGACAGTAATGACGGTGGCAAAACTGTATTTGAGCAGATTATACATTAAAATATTTGAATCATATAAAATTGAGTATCATTGAAAACAGCATTATTACAAACTTATTGAAATTCAATACTGATATAAATTTAGCACTTCATATGGGTACTGAAGTCAACACAAATTACACAGATTTCAGAAATTAATCATGATTTTTTGTTGAGTAAGCTGTATTGCTATGATTCCACCAGAAATCTTGTACGTTACAATTTTTGCTACGTATCCTTACAATCGTCAGTGTACTGTAAGTAGTTAAGTATAAAAGATCGCTCATATTATGCCTGCACGATTTGTGCAGATTCTGTGTGTCTCAGACGTTTTTATTTTTTTAAGTAACAGTAACACAACAAGGAAGTCAAAAAATGAGAAAGTTTTCGGTTCACACTATTAATAAAAAGAGAAAGCTGTATAAATATGGTCCCACAAGGTTTAAATTTAGGGTCCCTGTTATTTACACTTTTTATAAATGATTATCCAGATAATTTAATAAGTAATTGCCAACTTCTCGCTGATGAACTTATTTCAAGTCAATCATAACACAAGTCGACTGTGACATATTGCAAAATGATATATAGTTGAACTAGTCACAACAATCTACCTTATATAAAGAAATATTGTACTATGACTTTAACGAGAAATGTGCATAGTTTTGAATATTATATTAATGTAGAAACGTTAAAAGAGAATACTCAAATAATTGATCTTGGAATATCATACGACAATAAACTGAACTATAAGTCACATATTGATAAAATTGTTCAAGATGCACATAGAATATTAGGTTTTAATATTAGACAAAGTAAACATTTTAGTAGTATGTTAGTCAAAAGAAAACTCTTCTTGATTCTAGTGAGACCTAAAATTGTTGCGTTATCTATATTTTCGTATTCATGATGTTTACCCTGATTGATCTACGAAGTGCATTTAAAATGCATAGTTTGTATGATAGAAAAAATCTGACTGCTATGATTTTTTGGTACAAACTTATAAATTATATGGTGATTCTATAAAAATTCTATCGTATTTATCTTTTTCACAAATAAAAAATATATATTTTTTTATTTTCCTTTTCAGCCTTTACGTGATATCGCCGTTGTCAGTGGACAAGCTGCGAAATTCGAATGTATTGTACAATCAGAACCGCCACCGAATATTCTATGGTCCAAGAACGGACGAATTATAGAAAACTCGAATGATTATCAGCTGCATTACAGGAACGGTGTCTCCCGCCTGACAATCTCACAAGCATATCCAGGTAAGTCGTTGGCACAAATCGAATTGTTTTCCTGGCCTTCAGGAATTTGCAACAACAGAAAACGGCGCCAAATTCTTGCACTAGATAATTTAAATAGTACTACGAATACGACTGATGCTCGGGCTGTTTAGAATATCTTAATATCAAAACCACTGCTATGGTCTGTAACTATTTAAAAGTTTTCTGAAATATTTCTTTATTCATATATTATATATAACACAGTGAGAAAAGTTATAAAATATTGCACAAAATATCACAAGTTTGCTTAATGAGTGATGTATCTAGTGAACTAATGATCATCGTGTACTCTATACAGGGTCTCCGAAAATGTGAGAAATCCCTCGGGTGCAAATAGAACATGACAAAATAAGATGACAAGTTCCTATAAAAATATTTTCCTATAGGAAAACCTCTCTATGGAGATATGTTTTCCTCGATGGACGCTGGAAATCGATTTTTCTTGAATAACTTATAAAGTACTTGATATAATTTAACAAAAATGTAATGTAATGGACACTAGTAAGGACCTCTTCAAATAGTGTTCTTGAAACATATTTAGCTTTTTTAGTTTACCAGGGGCGGGCTACGCTTTATAACTGAATGCCTAAATTTTTAACACCCTGTATTATAAAGTCTTTAAAATAATAAATCTGGGTAGCTTCCACCTTAGACAAAAAAAGGTACTCTTGTTTATTATCAATAGAATGAACCATTTACGAGAAAAAGAATAATATAATAAACAAATTTGTTTTATTTTTAATAAAAAGGGCCATGATTTATATTTTTTTCTCGAAACGATACGAAAAGCATTCAAACATCAGGAAAGATTAATTTTAAGATGTTTAATCCGAAAAAAATACAAAATTTAAATAAAAACGCAGCCGTGTCCTAGGAGGCATCTTCACGAAGTTATTGAAAAATTTCATAAGACAGAACATAGGTCGAACTTTTTCTCGTAAACGGTTAATTTTATCGGCAATAAAAAAGAGCACCTTTTTTGTCTAAGGTTGAAGCTACCCAGATTTATTATGTTAAAGTCTTTATTCATACAGCATGTTAAATATTTAGGCATTAAGTTGTAAAGTTGGTAAGTAGACGCATTCAAATTTAGGGCCTATTGTATGGGGGTCTCAAACTCGATAGTAGGCCGTAGGCTCTACTGGGAGGATACACCAATTTTTAATAAAATTTGGTACATGTGGTGTAAATGGGATGAGGTAAGCTCCATTTTCAATTGAAAATATTATATTTGGGATTTAATCAATTATATTTTTCCAGAGACATACCCTATCTTTCTCCTGTTAAAAATATATCTTTTTTTCTAATAAACTTTTATTAGAAAAAAAGAGATACCGCCTAAAATTAACATTAGCGGTGGAAGGATCAAGTAGTCGTTGGAAAATAAATGAATGTTTCGTCGTTTAAAGTGCATACATGTCTTTAAGAATAAATAAAAGGATTAAACTCGACAATTCTTTAATACAGTTAAAAAAAAGGTGATTATGTCAACAACTAAACTTTAAAAATGAGGCAACGTCCTCATACTAAATATATATTACAATCTATTCTCTATATGACCTCCTCTCATTTCAAGACACATATCTAATCTTCGTTCTGACTTTTCTGTGGGCTGCGTTTATTAAGATTTCGCCGTTTAACTCGTTAGACGCGTTTGTGATATTTTTATTTCAAATGATTAATATCTCGCGAAGGTGTTTTGTAAACCTTATTTTTAAAACCCCCCGTAAAGAAATTGAGGCGTGTTAGATCTGGTAACTTTCTGGGTCACTAAATATGTCCAATAATCCCAATTTTCTGGGCAAGTGTTATCTAAATATTGCTGCACAATCCTGGCCTTGTGGGGTGGAGCTCCGTCGTACTGAAACCATAGGTTTCTCCTTAGCTGCAAAGGCACATTCTCCAGAAGTGCAGAAAGTTCTTCTTGTAGGAAATTTAGGTAACTCACGCTGTTCAATGTATGTTCATAAAAATAAGGTCCAATTAAATGCCTACCGATGATATCGCACCATAAATTTACTCTAAAATGGCTTTGCTTTTGGACTGGATTTATAATGTGCGGATTTTCAATGGACCGGTAGTGTTCGTTGTTCCTGTTTGGCAAACCATTACTGACAAACCAACTTTCGTCCATCCAAAGAACGTGCCAAATAAGGCTCTGAACAACAGTTTCTACATTTACTACAATTTGAGCAATAAAATTAAATCTGTTTTCAATGTGACACTCAGGCAAATACTCCAATTTGTAAATAACTTTCTCGAGATAACTCTACAGCTCGTCTTGAATTTTTTGTGACTCGCCGTAAATTAGCAGCATGTTAACTTTTTCTGAATGAGAATTTTGTAAGCACAAGAGTTATATGTTTGACGTTGGTATTGACTAATGACAAGTATTTTGTGACATGTATGTACTTTAAACAACGAATATTCAATTATTTTCCAACGATAGGTACTTGATCCTTCCACTGCTAATGTGATTTTAAGGTGGTATTTCTTTTGAGACTCTTTAGAACGATATTGCTTATAACTTTTAAACGGGAAGTAATACAGAAAAATTTCTCTAATAAAAGTTTGTTAGAAAAAAAGAGCTTGTTAACAGGAATAAAATTTGGGTATGTTTCTGGAAATAATATAATTGATGGCGTCATTAGTCGTTTCTGTCAAATCCCAAAGATAATACTTTCGATTGAAAATTGAGTTTACCTCATCCCATTACGTGTCCCAACTGAAATAAAAGTAAGGCTACTTTATACGTTACGGTAAAGCTCGACATTAGCAAAAGGGCAGCTTAATAAAGCTACTGTTAAACTATGCAAAAATGCCGGCAGCGATCAGTTGTTGTCCATGTGCTGTGCTGTTTAATGTACGACGGCTTTTACTCTTCTTTGCCTTGGTTATTGATTTTATTGTTTCTTTGGGCACTGTCAAAGTTGACATTATTGGATCCGATTATTATACAGTATGCGCCAAAAGTATGGAATAAATTCAATAAAAACGAAACAATTATTTTTTGGGAAAAATCCTCGAACAGGTCGATTTTTAATTTAAAAAATACATATTTTAGCGTAAAATGCGATTTTCAAATGTCATTTGTTTTCGAGTAATGACGTCATCGATTTTTTTTAAATGGCAACACCATATTTCCTTGATTCTGAAAGATCGTTTAATTCTCTATCAGACAGTACTAAAATTTTGCCCTCTTACATAGGAAAGTTTTCGAGTAAATGACGATTGAATGTTAGAAAACGTAAATTTTATCCATAAAAAAGTAACAATTCTGAGGTATGTAAAATAAAATACAATTGATTAAATTTTATACTTTAATTAAATGTTCGAATTGCCATCCACCAACTTCTTGACAATGCGCAAGTCTGTGAAGAAATTCTTCTTGCACATTATGAATGATTTCTGGGATAACTTTGCATATTTCGTCCCGAATGCGATTTTGAAGTTCTTCTAAATTACGTGGTTTATTAATGTACACTTCAAGTATCCCCATAAAAAATAGTGATCCATAAAAGAACTATGGAATTCGAAAAACTAAACTTGATAACGTTTTTGCTTTATTTTAATTCAATCGTCATTTACTCGAAAACTTTCCTATGTAAGAGGGCAAAATTTTAGTACTGTCTGATAGAGAATTAAACTATCTTTCAGAATCAAGGAAAAAAATATGGTGTTGCCATTTAAAAAAAACGATGACGTCATTACTCGAAAACAAATGACATTTGAAAATCGCATATTACGCTAAAATACGTATTTTTTAAATTAAAAATCGACCTGTTCGAAGATTTTTCCCAAAAAATAATTGATTCGTTTTTATTGAATTTATTCCATACTTTTCGCGCATACTGTATTAGTGTATCTATCACAAACAATAACTCTAATAACTAATAATAGATAATGTAGAATTTCATTTACCTGGCGCAGTATACATGGTATCCTTCAAAATGCAATCTCGTCACATGCAAGTTTCCACTAATTTAATACTGTAGAGATGTTTCTTCCGACGGCAGTGTCTTGTCCAAATTCCTGGAGTTTCTGCGGCATATATCTATGATTAACCTCTTTTTGCTACACGTCTTGCATAACGTTGTATTATCAAAATAGCACAATACGATACACAACATATTTTTCGGTATACAGGCGACCTAAAAAACAACTTTCGTTACCATAAATTTCATAAAAATTGTTACTGATATCGCATCTAACCTATTTTCATTTCCAGAGGATGCAGGAACGTATACTTGTACTGCAACGAACCCTGTGGGCACAGCAAATACAACTGCAACTCTGCAAGTACCAGGTGAGCGCCGATCCCAATATATAAAATAAGATGGTGGTGGTCTAACAAAGTACTTTTGTGCACTGCCAATGCATAAGCAGTTATATGTACGAACTTTTCATTTCAATTTTTAATCGACTACGAAGTGCCTTATTGCTATTGTGACATAAGTCACGTATTTACTATTAGTTTTTCTCGCTTCAACGTTTCAGATATTTTAATACGAAAATATTAAGCTGTATCAAAGTGTTTCTTGTTATTTTAATACATTAAGTTTAAACCTTTACTTTAAGGTTAACGGTCAAACTCATTCTGGTCATTATGTACTAGTGTTTAGATATATGTATAAATTTATATTTGTTACTGACTTTTATTATTATATTTATTTATTTATTGTGTCTGTTATATTGGATATTAAAGCTTTTCTGCATTTACACTTTTTACTTATGTTGGGCACCTCTCCTTTCCTTTTTCAATAGATTCTATTTAGTTGTGGCTTTGGGTAAGTACTAACTGCACAATTATAGAATAGAAATTATATAGAAATATATTGTATACAAATTAAAATCTGTAGTTAATAACCTAGGATTCTTATTTTAATTTACACAAATTTGTAATAGCATCTAGATCTTGTTTTCATTCTCCAGATTAGTGAAAACATAGTAGACCTGACGTTGTATCACACGCTCGTTCCTAATTTAAAATTAATATCTATTTACTAATTCAGATCTACCTCAATTGAGATTACCTTTTCTAACAAAAATAGTTAATTTAAAACACAAAAATTGTATAAAAACGTTGTCAGTCTATGTGTGTATGTCTTTGTCAGTATCAATTAAAATTTGTGTATATTAGCAGTACTAATGCACTTTTTGTAAAAATCACAACTAACTGTATTATATAACAGCATATTTGATGTACTTTGCATCTGATCAATTAACATAAGGGTAAGATATATTTATTAAATATAAATATTATTTATTTTAAGTTGGAGTGAAAAACAGAAGCAAAGCTAGTTAAAACACTTTACATTGTTTATTGGCAGTAGCCTTGAAATTTTTGTAAATATTCTCATTTTTCTTTAAACCACAAATTTCTCTATTACAATTTTTGTCCAACTGTTCCTAATGGACATGTTTTTGTTACTAGCAAAAGTTGAATGCTTAAAAAATTTAGTATTCATCTGTTAAATATATTTAAAAGAACAAAGTATAATTCAGGTGGCATAAAATTTCTGTATCAATAAAAACAAAATAATTATGATATTGATGATATTACTATATCACATATAATACAAGAATTCATTACGCAAACCAGATTTAAATATAGTAGAATCGTTTTCGGAAGGTGAAGTAGGTAATGAAACGATGATGAAATGACATATGCCTCTGAGCCCTCTCCACTTTTTTGTAATATACCTCAGGTATGCCCCTTTATAAGGTACGACTAACGCTACTGATAAATTACCTGCACTGGAGCAGATTGGCCAGTAAGATTCTTGTCAGAAATAGACGCTTGAACAGAGCCGAACTTGGAATAGCTGGAGTCTGTTGATTCTTCTGTTATGGTGTGTTTGTGATACACTTTTAACGAGATTTGAAACTTGTTAAATGTTTTGGAGTATTTCCAAAATTTTACCGACCCTGGCAGTTTACATCTGAAAAAAAATGGAGTACTAACACAAACCTGCACTACTCTGTTCTTTCCACCGCACATGCATACTTAAAGACGTCCTTCCTAGCATAATTTGGGCTGGCCCGCCAGCTACCACCCAGTTATACCTGTCATAAGTTGAAATTAAATAAATGTATACATTTCCCCACACACGAACACAAACACGTGGCTGCTGATACAATCAGACGTGCATCACGATACAGACATTAAGGATACACATTGGCTATACTTTTACTGCATGTGTATTGCACACTACATGCCCAGCGCTATAGGACACGCCAGGCGTTGGGTTTCCTTCTAGAAAGGCTTGCACTGCTAAGAAGTAACAACTTAGCAGTTGAATCATCTGCGTTTGCTAGACGGTTGAGGTTGGTATGGGCAGTAACGGTCTACACACGCTCTATGTATTATGAAGTAGTTTCAAGTGAGACAACCACTCTGTTTATGGCTCGACTGCTTATATATCACAGTTTCGCTCTAGAAGCAACACAAACACGTGGCTGCTGATACAATCAGACGTGCATCACGATACAGACATTAAGGATACACACTGGCTATACCTTTACAGCATGTGTATTGCACAGTACAAGCCCAGCGCTATAGGACACGATCCCAGGCGTTTTGTTTCCTTCTAGAAAGGCTTGCACTGCTAAGAAGTAACAACTTAGCAGTTGAATCATCCGCGTTTGCCAGACGGTTGTTGGTGGTATGGGCAATAACGCCCTACACACGCTCTATGGACTATGAAGTACTTTCAAGTTAAACAACCCCTCTGTTTATGGCTCGACTGCATATATATCACAGTTTCCCTCTAGAAGCAACCAACCAACCAACGTTTTACTGCCAATTTCGCCTTCCGAAAGTGATTGTGCTATTACTATACCCTACCCTATAAGTTAATTTAAAATTAATATTTACTGGTAAGATAAGGCCATACACGAGCCGGCTTGCCGGAAGGCCAACCTTTCGGCCGTTACTTCTCTCAACTACGGTATGCTCATTACTTTTTAATCGCTGGATTTTGATCAATTTTATAGTAGTGCTGTATACATGATTTTGGAATATGATCTTGTTTTAATAATAATAATTAACATAAATATCTAAATATACAGGGTGTCCGGAAAAAGTGCCTTAATTTTGCCATATGATAAGTTGTACTGAACAAAACATATTTGACTTAACAATTTTTTTTTCTCTGACCAGCGATAACAGAATTATAACAGCAAACAGGTCTTGAATATGTGACAACGTCGCTCACATACTATCTTACGATTGTTATATTTTATACATAGTTACAAATAGGTACAGCCAAACATAATATATACTTACTGTGAATGGATTGCACAATACAGAATAATAATTACAAGTGTTTAAAATGACTTCTGTTTCTTGCAAGAAGCGTTTACTGTACAAACGTCTCGTAGCCAGAGAGTTTTGCCTGGATTCGCCGTAAATTAACATGCGATGCAGCTGGTTATGGTTACTATAAATTGTTTCATTTTTGTTTATGTACACTCAAAAACATCAAAGAAAAGTTAGACAAAAATTAATCGCACTAGGTGTACGCACGAATATGACTAATATTACTTTCAGGTTATCACCAGCAGCCTGACACTGCTACGTTATCGTACGTTACAGTACGTTACAGTTTTAACGAATTTCTCGAAAACTTCAATTGTTTACTTCATTAATACTAATCCAAATATCAAATTATGAACAAATTACGTTACAGGCGCTTTTACTTAACCTTATTTTTTGTTGCATTTAGTCAGATATACAGAGAGATCCAGAATGATTGAAGCTGACGTCACACGTAAATGTTACCAAATATTTATTTCCATTTCACAATTATGATCAAAATTACTTTCTGTTTTCATCGATTTTCGCAACTGACGCCAACCACGAAGAGTGAAAATAATATGAGAGCGGCACACAAAATATTTGTAGGTAGCGGCTGCTTCAATCATTCTGGATCTCTCGGTATAAGCCCTTAAAATTGCGACGCTCATATTCCGGACACCCTGTATATATTTTTCTAAATTGCCTCCTGAGAAAGATATGACCATTTATAGATGGTGCCTGAGGAGCGATTTTTTTATCCTAACGCGTTAACAACAAGTCATGTAATTTGGCAAAGAAAAAGAAAATTAGATTCGGCATAAATCTACGAAATGGAAACTTTGAAATAATCAGTCGCGTGGAGGAGAACCCGAGCTTATTTTTTGTACACTTTTTTATAGCAACATAGAAATGCCATATGCGTAAAAAGCAATTTTTACAAGAAAACGATTATTTTTTCAAAGTTGTTTAAAATTACCTTATTCAAAAAAAAACGTTTGAAAAAATCTGTCATGCCAATCAAAAATTTCATGACTGACTTATTGTTCACGCATTATGATAAAAAATTCATACCAGCTCCATGTTTGACTGGCCAATATCTCCTTAAACTCCACTTACTTTTTGTGCTTGTTGCATAAGTAACTATTAGTTATTTCACGTTCAATGTTCGATAATCATTTCTAAACTTTAAGAAAATATTTCATAAATATTATTTTGGAATTGACAGACAGAAATAGCTAAAATATTGTTGTGTTGTGCACATATTGCTTTCAAATATTTATTTCAAAAATAGTGTTCACTGAGTACATTGACATCTTAGAATGAAACTTTATTTAAAGGAAATATGATATTCATATGAAAATCAATTGATCTAAATTGTCTGCGGAATTATTACGACTTCAACCTAAATTAAATTTGTTTTATGCAACAGTTCAGCAGTTTTCATTAGTTTAATCGACATGAATATTCATTAATTTTTTTACCCAAACATCGTCTGACAGAGAGATGGTTCATAATAAAGCTCTGATAATTTTATAAAATCATAAAATAATTTTAGAAATAACTGGAAAACATGAATGTCATGATGTTTGTTATTTTATTCAATAAAAATGCTCTAACTTTGTAAAGAACTTGTGTTGCTGTTGTAGTCAAGGTTTATTTGGAGAGAAATAAATAGCCTAAATATTAAAATCTCAAAAAATTATTTATTTTTAATTAAAGGTCAAATTTATTTGGATTTCACTGCTTTATAAGTGGTTACTGAAAGAATACGTCAAGATGAAAGCGAATTTCATTTAATATTATTAAAGAATAAGCTCCAGTTCTTTTTAATAATTTG
The DNA here is from genome assembly GCA_025584915.1 of Monochamus saltuarius. Classification (NCBI taxonomy): domain Eukaryota; kingdom Metazoa; phylum Arthropoda; class Insecta; order Coleoptera; family Cerambycidae; genus Monochamus; species Monochamus saltuarius. The sequence goes on along the minus strand of CM046721.1, from coordinate 78,027,226 downwards.
AAAGGTATGACAAATTTAATAGTTATAACAATCTAATATAAGTATTAACATTTATTCAATATTTCGGACAACAATTTTTGCTAAAACTATGTACAATGACTGTAAAAAGAAGCGAAGAAGAGGAAGAGAAGTTTCTCGAAACGCCAAGAAGTCATTCCATTTTGTTTGTAGTCAAACGAACAAATACTACTTTATAATTATGTACCTACTGTATAATTTTTAAAAACAAAAAAAAACAATTGATGTTTATTGCTAATAAGCTCTTAATATCGTCATTGTTTTAAACTTTTATTAGTAAATCGAACTCTACCAATAATACTTAAGAGGTAAGTTGTCATGGACCTCTTGCCTCCAAATTCTCTTTAATCTAAAAAAAGAATTATGTATCATTTCATTTTATACGTTTCCTCATTTTGGTATCATGGTAGTTTTTGAAACTATAGAAGGTACAACGTTTCTTAAGATAAAGGCAAAAATAAACTTTTCTTGTACATTTGAAACCTCTGAAATCTTTTACAGGATGATACCTAGTTAGTTACTACAAAGAATTCACATTATACCAAATTGGAAACCTTTTTTTAAATTTGTTTTGGCGAGAGAAAAACTATCTATAATTTCTCACTGTCACTAATATAGTTCCTGAAGAAGCCGAGTAGAATCGTTGAGTGAGATCTATAATTTCTCACTCAACGGTAAAATGTAAAAAAATGGGACTACTACGTTTAAAGTAAAATAACGTTTACGTACTACGTATTATTTTTTCTTTAGTTTGACTGGGTTTTTGCCACACTTCTGAAGAAAAAAAATTATTTAAATAAGCCCTTGTGCCAAACGGATCAGTCAAGGGTTATTTTTGAAACTAAGTTTGCCTAACCAAAGAAACGAGAGAATGAAAACAGAGAGTTTTTCTAAACGTCAAAAATACGGAAGTGCGCGATAGTGATGTGAGTTTTGTTATTTTTTACTTATCTGCTTTTTTCAGTGTGAGATTCTTTGGTAGGAATCTTTATTTTTTCAGAAGTGTGGCCAAAACCCAATCAAACTAAATAAAAACTAAAATTATGCCACAAATAAATAGCTTCAGACAATAACTACATATTATCTGTATGTTTCTATTAAGATTTTGATTAAAGAAAATAAGACCCTATACAACGAATAAATATTAAATAATATAACTTTTAGCCTTCAATTTACTTACAAGTAACATATCGTGTCTTATAATTAAAAAATACATTTAAGAACTAGAGGCTTCTCAAAGTACTTGTAAATTTCTTTTACATCGACAATAAAACACCGCACAGCTGGATAACGATAGCAAATAAATTTCCAATTGTTGACACAACACCATTGCATCGGACCTACGCAAACTATTTTTGCTTGCGAAAAATAAATCAGAAAGGAACCATAAATAAACTCGAATTTAGGACTGCTACTGTTGGAAAATATGCGAGGGCGTGGAAAGTTCTTCAAAAATCACTTAGACCGATGACTATACAGAAACATTTTACTATAACAAATTATAGTTTATTGTAAATTTACTTGCATCCGCCAGATTTATGTAGTGCTTAAGTATATTTACAATATTAATTCAAAAATGTTCGACAACACATTCTAAAATATTTCCGTGTAATGAAATAACAATACAGAGGGTTTTTTTACTGTATTAGACAGGTATTTTAAGCTAATATAAATCAAATCTCCTACAATTCCTATCAATGAAGTCATATGATGTATGCTCTCTGATACCAAACATCTAGGTATGCTAATGAACAATTCCACAGCTGGATAGATGTTGTGGGTGTAATTCAACGCTGGACGGGGCTCAGTCCGCAGAGTAGTTAGTTTCACACAATATTGTTAATATCTAAAAATATATAAAAAATGATTGCATTTAAGGGGCTTACCTTAATTAAAATTTTATAAACTATAAAACGAAGAAGGTCACAACGGTATTAAAATAGGTATCAGTAAAGGCAGACCTGGCAGACACCAATGTGTGACGTTACAGAGCATTTTGCGCGTTCAGACGAATATTGATATTTCTTTCAGGTTCATACAACTATTTTTTTTATTTTTCTAAAAAGAACAAAATATATAATCTGCAAATGTTGTGAAATTTGCAGATGTGATTGGTATTTTTAACCATTTTATGATATTTAAATAGAATCTATTTTTATGCATCTATTTTCCGTTAAAAAATTTGTATTGTAAATTAGTGCAATTAAAATTAATTTATGAACTGTAGACTACCTATGCTTGCATTGTCGTTTCTTAATGAGATTAGATCCTCAATATTTATTTCAACCATACATGAATTAGAATTGTAAACTCAAATTATTTCAGTTTGTCATTTATTTTATTGCCAAAAAGATGTATCTACTAGGAATAAGCATAAAAAATGTTTTGTTAAATATTTTGTAGTTAAATGTATTTAAAAAAAAAATACAAATTTATGCTTTTGGACACACATTTTTATTATAAATATATTTTTTTATGCACAATATTAAAATTCTTAATAGAAACTCGCTATTTTAATGAATTTAAACATTATATTAAACTCTCATCATTATCAATAGGTATAAGAATTAATCAAATTTGTATTCTTAACTTTATAAAATAAAAAAATATAAAATATATTTCAGTATTTTTTAAATTATTTTTATTTTTATAAAAAAAAAACCTTAAAGGCAATTTGTCAGCGATTGCTAATCGGCCAGGTAACAAATGCTTTGCATGTGCAATAAAAACTATGACAGTTATTATAAAAAACAGCCAATGGAAACACTCGCAAACAGTTGATTCAGATTCTAGCCCCACATATTATGGAAAGTTGCCCAAAGTGGTTCTCAAAATAGATTTGTATGCGAGGCATCCGTGTCTAATTCCGAACTTCTCGAAGTGTAAACCGTGAAACGATGTGTTACAGTATTATACTGATTATTATTTGCTGTCCTGTACAAGCAGTTTCGTTAATTTCTTTATTTTTCGTTGTAGCTTCGTTTCATAATACTAGGGCACTGGACCAAATATTAACCCCCTTAACACTTTTTATACGTCTGCATCTCTTTTTTCGACTGTATCAAAACCGTATTCTAATTGAAAAAGTAGGTATCGCATATAATAAAAATCAAAGTGATATTCAAAAACAAATGTCTCTAATTTTACTAGTTCTGCTTTTGGAACAATGAGCAGCATAATCTGATAATATTGTAATCTTGTTTTAAATATATCCTCGCTAATTCTGTTGAAGTAGCCAAGTTATAGAACCAAAAGAAAATCAATTTTTATAAATATAAAGGCCAAAGGGTAGTCACGACCGACTAGTTGAATACCAAACAATTGTTAATTTTAACAGGGCTTCGGTCAATTTTGAGATAATTAATAAGTAAATCCTAGTTTACTATGCCGAGCTTTCGACAATTATTTTCTTTTTCAAGGCTACAAGAGAACACAATAATTCTGTTTTTCTACGTTCATGCAAAAAACAAAACTTTATTGAACTATATTTAGTGGAAAATTTGGTTCTTTATTGCACTAGTGCAATAAAATGTTTATTGCATTTATCTGTCATTCTACTACAGCGTTTTGTCATCATGACAAACATAAGCGTTCAAATCGACGTCACATTTTCCTAGACTTAGTGTCATCTAAATAACATTTTTTGGTTTTTGCATGAACGGAGAAAAAATATTGTATGCAACTCGTACAAAAAGTGCTTATTGCACTCGACGTGTGTCCTACTCGGCCTGACGGCCTCGTTGAACAATTTCACGTCGCGTGCAATAAACTTACTTTTTGTACTTGTTGCATAAATAACTATTATACAACAAGTACTAATAGTAATTAACTGTTTAATTTCAAAAAATATTTTAAATTTTACTTAATAAAAAACTACTTACTAGTAAGTTGAAGTTGAATATAAAATTTTACTGCTAGAGTGCATTTAGACATTATTTATGCTAAAGAGTAGAGTGGAAATGTTAAAATATTTACTACATGGTTCCTGTCTTACTAAAAATTATTCCATTTGCTATTCAAACAATTTGATGTTATCATGTTCCAAAGATTTCTTATGGTGATTATTACACAGAAAAAAATACATAAAAAATAATAAGAATTTTGTACAAAACAGCGCAAAGTTGAAAATTTCATGATGTACCTAGTGTTACAAAAATTACAAGAATTAAGGGCTAACTTAGGTATTGAGTTATTAATCTATTCAATTTTTTAACCAAAACAACCGGAGACAAAATGAAAAAATGTGTAACTAACTTTAAATAGTTGAAAAAACCAGTGAATTATATATATCATCACTCAAAGCATCATTAACAACTGCAATAAATTATTTTATAATAATAGGTTTTTAATTTAGATTAAAAACCCATATTAAAACTTGAATCAGAGTCACTAAAATTGTCTCCACCACTATTATAATTATTAAATTCATGGATAAGTACAAAGGAATATATAGAACTGAGATCACCAATGTCTACTCTTTTATTCATGTTAAAATTAACAATTGTTTGATATATATACTATACATACATATAAAATTCTCATGTCACAGTTAGACACCATACCTACTCCTCGGAAACGGCTTGACCGATTTTTATGAAATTTTATATGTAGGTATATTCGGTAGGTCTGAGAATCGGTCGTAATCTATTTTTCATACCCCTAAGTGATAAGGGTGGTCCACCCCAAAACATTTTTTTTTATTTATAAAACAAAAGTTTTTATTTTTATTTTTTTATGATATGGCATTAAAAAATACATACATCCCTTAATTTTTACCCTTCTATGACAAACCCCTATTTTTTAATAGCCATTTTAGTAATTTAATCATTTTTAACCCTGGTAGATAATTGATCGATGATCACTAGATCAGTTATCCCCGCCAGACGTCTACCGGTGTCACTTCTCACCACAAACCTACCACGTCGGTTCATGATATATGTCACTTGACAGGAGAAAAACTGTTTCTGAGGTTACCCCTTTAAGTGAGCGTATCTCTCTTAAGAGCCGCCACTGACAAAAGTTTTCATAATTTTTTGACTTGTTTTCCAAGCTCACAAGTTTTGAATACTTACTACTGGTACACCTTGTATATACAGGGTGTCTATTTTTATTTGTGTACAAGTCCGTAATAACTTTATTCTTCAAGATAATCAATTTTTTTTTATTTTAAATGACATCGAAAACCGCTTCCTCTGACCCTACCATAGCATTTAAGATGGTGATTCAAGACCTGCATGATTTTTTTATACCACCGAAATTCAATAAAAACGTTTAGCGATTTGTCTTATTTAAAATTTGATAAGGTGGTGTTAATCAGACCCCCTCAAAACAAAATTTGTGAAAATTTGAACAAAAACTATACAGAGTGTTTTCTTCTACACGTTCTTAAAGTTTAATTTTTGTAAAAATTCGTAATAATTTTATTTTTCAAAACAATGCTAATGCAAAATATTTTTTTGATTGAAATATCATCGAAAATCGTTACTTATAAACCTATCACTGCATTTAAGATGGCAATCCAAGGTCTGCTATGATTATTTTTATACCGTCCCAATTCAATAAAAACGTTTAGAGATATTTTATTTAAAATCTGATGAGGTGGTGTTACTCAGGTCTTCTCAGAACCCCTATGTGTGAAATTTGAACAAAAACTATACAGAGTATTTCCTTCTTCACGTTCCCAAAGCTCTTAGCAGAGCGTCCACTAATATGTTCCTGTACATATACCACTATCATGTCTCTCATTTCATAATTCGTAAATTCATTGTGACGAGGCATTTTCAGAAACAAACTATTGCAAAGTACAAACTTGGCAATGACTTGGCAAAAATATGAGGTATGTGTCGACTTTTGATAAGTATACATTTTTTGTGTATAATAAAATCCTCTATGTATTTCTGACAGTTGCGTGCAAAAATTTAAACGTACAAATAAGTTACAGAAGAATATCCAGAAGGGGTTGTAGTAGTTCTATGATTTAACCTAATACGAACATACGTAATTATTCCATACTTCATGAAGAGAAACTAAGCAATAGCAAATTTTGCTCAAATCGGTTAACTGGATGCCAAGTTAAGGAGAAAGCAAGAAATAGAAAAAGAAACTTTAACACCCTGTAATTTTGTGCTACGTTTTTCGTTTAAGCAAGTTTGGTTAAATCGACACCATTTCTACAGTTCATTTTACTTACTAGCTGACAACAAATAAAGTGTTTGTATGTATTTTTCTGCATAAATTAATGCAGTCGGTACTTTGGCTCAATTTACTTGAAAATGTTTGATTTTAGAGCTGTGTAACAAGAGCACCTTATTTGTTCATAATTTGTCACTGATTAAGGAAAATTTAGTCAATTCACGTAAAAGTAGGATATGCAAGAGTTATGAAGACAAAATTATAAGGAATAATAGGCCTAGGCCACCACTGGTGTCAGATTATAACAAACACCATGTAATTTTAATGACCTTTATTGATGTACACGTCACCAAAAAATTACCTAAATCTACGAAACGGTTTTTAAGTTATTGCGGAAAATTGTTGTTTTTTTTCAAAATAACACCCTACTCGCTAGGAGTGCATCAGAAAAAATTTTGTATAAGAATTTTATTCTTATTTTGGTCTGGTCTACCCCCTGCTAAATTTTTGTGTACGCTTACACTGGGACACCCTGTATAACGCGAAATGTTTTCCAATAGCTTGTGGTTTGTAGTCATTTTTGGCATCCTATAAAGAGTGCATACTTATAAAATAATTTAAATTTAATTTATGACTTTAAATATTGTTGGCTAAATTTCCAAGAAAAATTTAAAGGAGAAATATTTGTTTTTCCATTGAACGGAAATGTGACTTAAATCGCCAAATGTTGGCAGCCGTCTAATTACAAAAAAATGTGTTATTCCTTTCTCTTATGATAATAATAATTAGAATTTGACATTTGCGTGCCAAGTCAGTAGCGTTACCAATTGTACTTACTTTGCACTAAAATACACACATTAGCGCCTATTTCGTTACAACGGAAACATATAGGGTGTCGGAATATTAAGTACCGATAGTAAAGGGGCTTGCATATCGGACCAAAAGCAACAAAAAACTTTTATGAAAAAAATGTCTAAGAGGAATAGGTTTCTACAAATACATTTCAAAAATAAAAATACAACTGCAAAAAATGCAAAACTGTATTAAGAAATTACAAACTAAGGTTAAGTAAAAGCTCCTCTATCGTAATTTATTTGTAATTTGGTTTTTGTAATAGTATTAATGAAGTGAACAATAGGCTTGTTCACTGAAATTTCTTTTAGGTATATATATTTTATGCGGTTTTATATAGTATATTCCTATTATGTCCTTAAAATTACATGTAATTAACTTTTTGCGGTTTCGAGATATAAGAGGTTGAAATTAATGTTAGTCTCAAAAACGGTGCGTTCGCTTGTGACGGCAGTATACGCAATTCTAGTCTGGGAGATCTACCGCTAACATGCTAACACCCGAACAGATTAAAATGTGCTGTTAATTCGTTATTGTGTTGTTAATATTTTACTATAATATGTTCAATTGAAGTTGGAATTAGTAAAACTGATTCTGACAATCTACCATAAGTTGATAAGTTCATGATTACGAAAAAACTTAACATACTATTTCGTGCCATTTAGGTTACGATTTATCAAATGATGCTATAACCAAATATTTTTTTTATTGAGTTAGGTATTATTATATTATTATTTAAATATATTATTACTCTAAATTTTGCTTATTATTATTACTGCAATCATATTGGTAAAATCCCCATGGAGCTCAAAATGGGTCCAGAGTTGTATTTAATAGTTACTGGAGAAGATTTGATAGTTAACTGGATTTTCCTTGTTTCGGACAAATATTTCCCATTGATATTGAAAGATATTGAAATAACGTTTACTACAGAGTCTCAAGAAATTAATTAACAAAAACGTTGAAAAAAACATATTTTGTAAACTCCAGACCAGGTAAACGTTGGTATGACTCGTTTTAAAAAAATATCTAAGCTATATACAGGCTGTATCACATAAGAGGGCCACTCCCATGTATCTCGCTTAATATGCGAGACACGTCAAAGATCTTTAATTGTTTTTTGTTGCATTTTTGGAGGCCTTTATGCTCGTAACAACAAATTTGAGATCCATAGCCAACTTTATGAGTAACAACAAAAAAAACCTGTAAAGTGCCCAAATTTTAAGGCTGTCTAACTTTTTTATTTTAAGAGATAGAGAAAACTTATTGGTAATAAATTATGCTTGCAAAATTGATACCTTTCACCTGATATAAACAGATTTTTGAAATATCGTATGTGGTTCGCTGCGCCCTCTAGGCGAATAAAAAATTTTTTTATTGAAGCAGGCTATGGCCACAAAAAATTACCTGTTTTTTCGTCTTTCATGAAATATACTACATGTTGCCCTTATCTTTCGTATTTATTAATTTTTTTTCAATTTTAGTTTAAAAAAAAATTACCTAAATATTTTCGTGTTGCTCAAGATAATGTAAAACCTGTTATAAAGACGCCAATTGCAAAAAAATAATAAACAGAATGTACTTTTTTATATGCAAAATACATATTTTCTTATAATATTATTTTATTACATTGTCTGTGTCAAAATAATTTTAAACACCCAATTGCTTCTAATGTGAAAACCAATAAAATAATATTATAAGAAAATCTGTATTTTGCATAAAAAATTACATTCTGTTGATTATTTTTTTGCAGTTGGCGTCTTTAAAACAGGTTCTACATTATCTTGAGCAACACGAAACTATTTGGGTACATTTTTTTTAACTAAAATTGAAAAAAAATTAATAAATACAAAAGATAAGGGCAACATGTTGTTTATTGCATGAAAGACGAAAAAACAGGCAATTTTTGTAGCCATAGCCTGCTTCAATAAAAAAAAACTATCCGCCTAGAGGGCGCAGCGAACCACATACGATATTTCAAAAATCTGTTTATATCAGGTGGAAGGTATCAATTTTGCAATAAAAATTTATTACCAATAAGTTTTCTCTATCTCTTAAAATAAAAAAGTTAGACAGCCTTAAAGTTTGGGCACTTTACAGGTTTTTTTATCATTATTCATAAAGTTGGCCCCATGGATCCATATCTCAAATATGTTTTTACGAGCATAAAGGCCTCCAAAAATGCAACAAAGAACAATTAAAGATTTTTGACGTGTCTCGCATATTAAGCGAGATACATGGGAGTGGCCCTCTTATATGATACAGCCTGTATATATGGTATCGTTACTTTACCGCTAAAAACTATAAAATCACTTATTTCAAATAATAAGAAATATTTGCTGATATTACTATAGTAATTCTAGGACAAAACCCAAGCCTAACAGCCTCAACTTTTGCTAGGATAAAAAATTACAAAAGCTGCTGTAATAAAAAGATGGGTTTCAACCATAGACCTTATAAATCATGGACCGGCCCTAGAAAGAGAGGTCCGGTGTCCTGATGTGTACAAGAGGGATGAAGCTAGTCCGGGAAAAAACAGATGTTATATGACAGAAAAATATATAAACATAACCTGACAAAACTTTTCCTGTTAATATTGTTAATGATTTGTGTGCCTTTTGTGATATAGTTGTGTTTAGTGTGTTTATTAGCAATAGTTTTTAAAAACTCCTAAACCATGGTGAAGTCGGTCTGTCACCGTAAATGTCATACGTCTGTCATTTACGGTTTTTATTTTTTTCGGCCAATAATCTGTGGGTTTTTGCCCGGAGTAGCTCTATCTCTGTCGCACATATCTGAGCATCAACGATTTGTATAAGCAGAAAACGGTTTTGGGCGCGTCCATAATTTATAAGGTCTATGGTTTCAACAATAAATCAAAGGTTGAAAAAAAAACTTTTTAGCCACTAGTGCGTTCCTGTAACAGAATAATTTTTATTATGACAGTAACCTGGAGTCTATTTAATGGAGATATTTTGCTGGGAATAATCAATATCTACTAATGGCTAACAGCTATTTCCCTAAATGTGCCCTAAAAGTAAAATCTCATTTCTTTTTGTACAAATTTGAATTATTCTTAAAGAAGATCGAAATTCTTCAGCTACAAATAACAGTTTGTACTCATAATATTATATATATTTTTTTAATAGATCAACGCTGTTCACAATATAAAAACACACAATTTAACCCAGAGTTTTAATGAAGAAATGAATAGTAATAAATAATAATTACTTAAGTTATGAAAAGGTATCTCCTGGAAATTTTTTAAGAAAAATAAATTTTATGAAATTTCAAATGGCTTATATACAATAAAATACCTCCTTAGTGTGTAAAAAATACTATATGTATAATAAATGGAAAGAAGCTCTTAAAGTTATATTTGTACCACCCTTTTCGTTTTGTAGTTGCAAGTGCTCGTATATCTGGAACACCCTAAATGTGAAGCATGAATAATCTTTATGACGTGTGTGGTGTTTACTGAATGCGGATGCTTTAACAGTTTTATATTTCAGCTGCTAAATCAAGAGCTAAATATAAAAGTCTCAATTACTGTTGAGAATGCATGGCAATATTAAAGCAAAATTCAATAACTCCATGCAGTCAGTTTGAAAATTTAATATTTTATGACTCCTTAAAACCGAAGCAAATTTCTCTCGGTTTTTGTACACAAAAATCAAATATAAGTTTTTAATAGTTTCTAAATTCTTATAACATTTTTTTAAATTATTTTTATTTATGTGGAAGATCAACAAGAGGGAGGTTTAACTTAATTTTCTGTGAAAAGTGGTAGTTGTGAGCTGCAGGGTTAAGAAATCTTTAGTGATATGACACTTTTTGATTCTTTTTACACAATTCAAATCAATTGTCCTAAAAATTATACCTATTAATAAAGTCACTTTAAAAATATTTAAGACAAGTATCTTAACCTTCACTATAATTAAGCATGTCAAGAGTCCTGCTTTATTTAAATAAAAATATCGATATCAGTCTACCTGTTGTTAAAAACCCTACAGGGTGTCCGAAAAGGATGCGTTAACATTCCGGAGGACTATAGTACTCGAAAAATGAATACCACAAAGTCCTATAACATTTTTTCGAAAACTCAAAATTAGCGAAGTTACAGAATGTCAAAAAAATTTTTAAAGAAGTTTTTCTAATAACTGTTTCTGAACTTACTGTTTTTTTCTAATTTGATCCATGTATCACTGGTATTCCTTTCTATCCACGTTCTTGTTTTCAAGGCGAGCTTTGGTAATTTTAAAAAGAGTTCGAGAGAGAGGCTGTTCATTTAACAACTCGTTTTTCTCGAAAACGGCTAATTTTAACGTTTAAAGATTTTTTGACTATCTATAATATTAAACAAAAGGGTCATTATTTGAAAGTCAAGGACAGTTTAGGCCCTTTGGCGTTGAAGGATTTGCATCAAATTAAGAACGTCGATACAAAGGAACACTAATGAAGTGTACAAAATTAGAAAACAATCGGTATACTCATAAAACTCACGAGAACGCTTCGTGTCTGTGGCGTATTAGTCCGGCATGCAGTAGCGAATGGTCGCTAGATGTAGCTTTGCTACTTTGCGTTACTCATAGTCCTTACTGTCGGGTTAAACAGACTTAAAGCAACTCAGGTTATTTATCGGTTACTTCACTTATGGCATACTGATGAGAGCTAATAAACTCGAAATCGGTATATGTCTGGTGGGCTGCTGACGAGTGGCTTTAACTATCTGCTATAGTTTTTCCTGTTGTAATTCTGGTTGGAGTAGGTGTTTTCTGGAATTCCGTGTTTGCAACATCTTTATAGCCGAATCGCGATAGAGGTCGCTTGTTTTCAATGGTTTCTACTGCGATGTAGAACGCTCCGTGTCTGTGGCTTGTTAGTCCGGCATATAGTAGCGAATGGCCGCTAGATGTAGCTTTGCTACTTTGCGTTACTATTATAAGTAGTTCTAATTATTGGAATTTCGGGTACCTGAAGATGTGACGCAATAGTAAAAATGAATGCTAAAGTTCTTAAGGACAAATAATCAATTTTGACAGTTACTATGTATTCCTGAATAAAAAAACAAGAGAAAGTCGAAATTTTCCTGTCACAATATAACATTCAAGATAATCAACTTTTTCGCATTCTATAGGAATATATACCTGAGCTGCCTTCTAGATCAGGAATTATTATTAAAGATTGTTCTTGCAGCATCCAAATTGCGAATGCTAACAAATGAATTTCTTATCGTTGTTCTATTTGTTATAATTAATGTTCTCGTAATAAAGTTAATAATTGAAAAGTTTTATTTTGTTGAGTGATTGTAGATAAAACTACGTGCTGTCACTATCACTCTCGAGCAATAATGTTGCTCTTAATACGTAAATATACTCACGACAAGAATTCAGGCGACTTACGTCATACGAACAAATGAACAATTCATTATATTTTCATCAAAATATTTAAGAAACTGCAACTGATAGTAATAAAACTATATACTACACTAAAAGTTTGCATCATATATTGCACTAAATTGCAAAAAAAAATATTGTTTTTAATGCGAGCAAATATCGAAAATTATGTTGACGTCTGAATTCTTGATTCGAGTATAGTAAGTATATTGTATTAGTATTAAAAGTGTCACTTTAGTTCCTAGAATTTGTTAGTAAGATACCATGTTTTCCTCAGTAAGGAAAATGTCAACATTAGAGACTCCTGACAGTAAAAAATGTCATATAGTTTAGTGACGGTTGGAAAAAATAACTATTATATTTAACTAATGCCAATTACAAAGCACAAAACAGTGTAGGTGCATGTAGTAATTTCCCTAAATTTTTATATATTACAATAAAAGAGTGCCATTTTCAAAAAAATATGTTCGAAAATGTAACGACAGTTCTATTTTGAAAGTCAGCTGTTATTTGGTTATTAGTTTAAATATGACCTTCTGTAATACCAAAAGTTATATGGTGTAAACACAAAAATATTCGCCATATTATTTATCACGTGAGAAATCATGTGACAAATCGCATAGCCTAAACACACCTTTACTAGGAATTAGATGTCGTAATTTCAGTTTAATACGTACCTATACGATTAAAATATTTTATTACAATAAAAATGGAAATATATCGCCATATAGTAATCCGTACTGAATAGGTATATTTTTAATTTAGGTTTTGGTAATCGTGCCAAAATATAATTGCGTACACCTGCCATGTCTATATTTCCACAATTCTAAAATAAACACCTGACACAACATATGCACAGCGTTAAAAATTTTTGTGTCCAACAAGATTCAGAGTTTTCGTATCAAAAATAAGTATTATCTGAAATTATTTATTGACGACATAATTTAAGTTTATTTTTTCTTTGTTTATTTAGGTATCATGTCGAAGTAAATCTACAAATTAATTCATTCAATCCTTATACCAAAAGAATCGTGAATTGTGAAATGAAAATGTTAAAAATATCACTTCAAACCAAATAAAAGGCAAAGGACGCAAAATAGGTGTATAGCACTTTTAACAAAATAGTTTCATAATTGCTTCTTAGTCGTATCACTGTTTTTGCAACATAAACTAATAATTTATTTTCAATAAGATTCGCCAAGTAATCTAGGTGTAATAATTTAGGAGGTATGTATCTCCAAGTAACAATTTCAGTCCAAATGATTCACATTTTGTAACCGTCTAAGAATAGACGTTCAATATGAAACTTGGCTTGAAATAAGTCAAAATAATATTGTTTACTAAACTCTAAATATACTTTTTTGGTGATAGATACTTCAGTTTCGATTATGTCAGCAATTTCATGTTTTAAATTGGCAAGCGGATGAAAACCATTTAAGGAATCCCCAAAAATATTCTAACTGAATATCGTATTTTTTACCTCAGCACATTGAAGAATAATGCTTTATTCATATTATATTGATACCATTTTATATTTTATTTTGTTTGGTGAGATTTTCAATAAAAGCAAGAAAGAAATAATAATCAAGGTACGATGACAATATATTCCAAGCTTATTTTCTGACTAAAAATAATAAAATGTTGGCCTTGTTACAGAAGATAAACATGTGGGAGTTATAATACTGTCGTGGCTTCAAAACTTTCAAATATCTGTTGACAGTTTTTTTTTAGGTTTTAGGAGTAGGTTCGGTAAAACATAAATACAATAATATAAATAAATTTGTATTTTTCTTTTGCACATGTTATATTCTAGTTTTACTCTGCAATTGTGTACTTTGTCCTATTATTGCTGAATTTCACTGCTGGACAAATAAATAAATAAATAAATAAAATATATATTGAAAATTTATTTATTTAGATTTTTTTTTAAATTTCAGTTATTGATCAGAAATACGGAAATATTTATTTAAATAAGGAGAAAAATTATGGAAAGCTGACTAAATATTTATTTTATAAATATTTATTATAACGAATAATCAGTCAATACATGGGCCGGTTGCAGTGTACATATGTTGAGATGACTACTATGGTATTATCAGTTAAATACAAACAACACTAGAAATATCTCTTGTATGAAAATGGGTTTTGCCTCAACCACGTAGAGATATCTACCTACAATCTCTATTAGAGTGGACTAAGAACTAATGTTGAATGTTCCAAGTCGAAGTCTCATAATATTGTATTGGGGTAATAGCCCTAGTCTTTGACCAAACCCTAGTCTTTGCCGTGTTTGACTTTTAACTCCCGCTAATAAGAGTTCAAAATTAAGACCGCGTGTATACTTCTAATGGCATATGTACTATCTGTAGCATTCCACATTTGAAGACAGTCTGTTGAAGTTCAACAGACTAAAAGGAATTATTTCATTTCTTTAATAATTTTATTGGCCATTCTTCAAATAAAATTGTAGTGTTACATATTGACGTGTTCGTAATTTTATTCTCCATCTGTTACTGCCAAGATCCAATATCGCGCCCATAGGAAAAAAAAATGTTGAATAACCTAAAGTAGTGGGAGTAGATATTTTCTTTCGACGGAAATCGTTTTATGTATATACGATTTCCGAGATGCCCACCACCCTGTATAGGAATTTTTGCACACTAATAATAATTAATAAATTAGGCACCCGTAATACGTCTGATGGTCTAATATTCAGGCCATTCCAATAACATATCTATTTTCACGCTTTCATACTCACCCTATATAATAATACATTTTTTTTAACATAGCTTTTCCATTTCTTGTATATGAGCGCTTTTATGTACCGACTTTGAAAATACCTTTTAAAAAAAAATGTTAATTTTAATGGGAAGACTAAAACCCGCTTCACAGTTCGCAATTCCTTCTTCAATTTGCAAGTCTCTTGCGTATCTGAAAACTCTTGCACTTTCAAAATATAGGTCTTGCTCGATTTTTATTGCAGCTTTTCTGGGGATAAACAGTTTAGTTTTTAGTGTGTCTCCAAGCAAGCTGTGTAAAGAGTCAGCAGCCGAGCGCGAATTTAATACAAATCTGGCTCTCATACTCCTTTGTGTCTCCAAAAATTCAGGGGTGGCTTCTGATCCCTTAGATGGCTTGCAAAGTGGTCGCTCTTTCCAAAGGTAACATCTATCTTTCCTGCTAATATCAACGAAATTCCTTCTGAAATTTAATTTCTCCAATGTGCAATGATTTCTTTTCTTTGTCATATTGCCGTAATGTATACGTCTTTTCTATATGGAGGCGCTATTTATAACGCAGGGGTTGTTTTGCTATGCATATTAATTTTTATAATGATTGTACCGAGTGTTTCAAACTCGATAGTATGAACCTACTGTGGGGATACAAAAATTTAAATACAATTTAGAACACGTGGTGCTTATGGAGCTTGCCTCAATACCATGTGTCCCAAATTTTGTTTGAAAGTTTTGTATCCTCACAGTAGGTCCATACCATCGAGTTTGAGACATCCTGTACATTAAGAAATACATAATTTATATTTATTTATTTTATTATAATATATTTTGTCATTGATCCATTTCTGACATTGTTATGTACACCTAAGTCCGCAAAGTATTATTTCAATCAAAATACTTATTAATATAATGTACTACAGAATTATGTATTCTAAACGAAATTAGTCCTTGAACCATATTTCGTGCAGTAGCTAAATTGACCTACTTAATTTCGGAGGATTACGAATAACCCATTTGGATCCAGTTAAATAATTGTGTTTGGACAAACCTGTATTTTGCGCGTTGCAACATTTCCACGAGCAATTATAAAACAATATTTATTCAACATTCGGTGTTCTCGTATTTATGTCTTACCAAAATATATCACACTGAAAAATAACGCAAGGGCATGAACAGTCATTCAGTCATAAATATATAACATTTAGGTTTTTATTTAACTGCTAACTTTTAATTTAACGGAGTTAAAAGTAACTAAGTGGTTATGGTGCTCTTTTGATACCTTTTATTCATAATTTTTAATATTAACTAAGCTATTAATATAACATTGATCTTTTTTTCCTGGTAGTCCAGTTCCTGATTTACTGTAAAGTCCAATGACATCCAGTTGGCTTAGCCAGGAGAAATTTTATATATATTCAATCTTGTTTTTCTCCAAATGTTTCCGGGTACGCCATCCAAAAAGAGATATTTTTATGTGGCAGTAAGCTTTCTATTACTATAGAATTTAGATCATTGTCTAATGTTACATTAGGAAAATGTCATCCACAATTTTCCAACCAATGTAATAACAATGTTCAAATAAATCAATGAATACATGTGTCAACAATTAAAATTAAAAATTCAACATTAGTACATTATAATAGCATTGGTGGTATAAGCTGCGCTCCATTGGCTATATGAGCCTTACTTTCACAGAGCGTTTTAAAATAAAGTACCTAGGTACCATAAAGATAGCAAAATATCAAAAAATTAAAACATGTTTTCTTGTGGCAAGTGGTGTCAATGTCTTTAATGCATTTTTCTCTTACTTCCTAATGATAAAAAAATAATTAAACGAAACTATTTAGAATTTTTAAAAACATAATTCTTACAAATTATAATGTATGCAATATGACTATTACTTTTGAAGATAAAGTTTATTTTTAAAAGATTTACTGCAAAACACAAAACTAGAAACTACTTCATAGGAAAAAAAATCTGATTTTTTATGTTCTATGGTCTAAGAATTGATGACATGTTATTATAAAGCATTCTATATACGCATACGCAGGATGTAGCACGAAGCTGCTCCATGCTAAACTTGAGCGGCATCATAATGTAGGTACCATCAATAGCCCTAAACCTCTATCGCAATCGGCGATAACGATATTTGAAATAGCGAAATTTCAAGAAACAACTTCTCTGAGGACTGATGCTTCGATTACTATTGAATTGCATACGAAAAAGCTGTAGCAACCAGCCAAAGTCATTTGTCAGCAGCACCGCCGGACATATGCCGGTTTCGAGTTTGTATTTGTTGCATATACGCGAACAGGTCGGTCAGTGGTCGCGGCGCGGTTTAAGGCGTCAGTACTTGAATCGAGGTGACTAGATCGGAGTGGGTTTGCGCCCAGCTGCCAGTAGACCGTATATAAACTATATTCGTGGAGAGGATTGGCACCCTCTCTGCGGGTATGGTAGGGTGGAATAATGTTAGCTTGGGTCAATGTGCGAGATTGATACCGGTTGATATTTGACTACCCCCCTAATTAATGAGGTTTTCCAGGTTTCCCTCATTCCTGCACTGAATAGTAGTTAGGGCCTACCAACGTAAGTCGTTCCTGGGCGCAAATGCGGCCTGCTTAATAATAATATGCCGCCCCCTCTCCCGCACAAGTCTCCCACTTCTGGGCTAATCCCTGTGATTAGAATGAGGGTAGAGATATTATTATTGTACATTATGAAAATGTTTTGAATGCTATTTATCACTGGGAAAATTAAATCAAACTTGTAGATATGAATTAATTATCAAAAATAGATAAATTTTATTGCATGAGTTATATTTTATAAAAAAATGGTATCAACATATAAAAAGGCATTAAATTAAATTATTTCTACAATTAAGAATACTATTATAATATTGTAAATATGTTAAAATTTGATAAATTACTTTTCACATTGCTGATAATTGCACTAAAGCAAAATTATCTACTGATTGGTTAGAAATAATAGATAATACAGGGTGTTCGGAATATGAGTGCCTTAATTTTGCCATATGATAACTTGCACTAAACAAAACATAATAATTTGATCTTGAATATATGACAACGTCGTACTATCTTAGGATTGTTATGTATTTATACATAATAATTCCAAATAGGTTCACCTAAACATAGGTACTTACTGTGAATGGTTTTCTTAGAGCTCTTTTCACAACACAGAATAATAGTTACAAATATTTAAAATGATTTATGTTTCTTACAAGAAGCGATTACTGTACAAACATATCGTAGCCAGAGAGTATTGCCTAGATTTGTCGTAAATTGCCATGTCATGTAACTGGTTATGGTTGCTATAAATTGTTCCATTTTTAATTATATACACTGACAAACATCAAAGAAAAACTACACCAAAATGAAACACGCTAGCTATACGAACCATGACTAATATTACTTTTAGGTTATCAGTAGCAGCTTGACAGTGCAACGTTGACGAACGTTACAGTACATTACAGTTTTAAGGAGTTTCTCGGAAACTTCAATTGTTTATTTCATTAATACTGATCCAAAAATTTAATTACGAAAAAATTACGTTACAGTCGCTTTTACTTAACCTAAATTTGTAATTTCGTAGCATAGTTTTGCATATTATTGCAGTTGTATTTGTATTTTTTAAATGTATTTGTAGAAAAACTTTCTAGCTTTTTTCATAAGAGCTTTTTTATTGCTGTTAGTCAGATATATAAGTTCTTAAAATTACGGCACTCACATTCCGGACACCCTGTATAATTGCAAGCTGATATTTCATAGATTAATAAAATTTCAGTAGGTAAAATTTCTATAAAATTAACCAACTAGGTACCTAAGTAAAAAATATATCACATATATCTATTATACTATTACAAAATATACAAATACTTTGAAACCTGAAAAATGCTATACTATACATATAAATAAAAAGATGAAAAATTAAAATACATTTTGTCTTTTTCTGTACCTACCTTATACGAAATCGTTCATATTGACACGGTTGGAACCACGAAATTATTGAATACACTGTACATATTTATTTTTAAAATGGAGCTGTCTATTCGATAGTCAAGTAAATACCTAATCAATAATATTTGTTAAAATATTTTTTAGGTTTATGTTTTTTCCAAAACTCCATAGTAATCATTTAATTGATACATAGTTTTGTTTGTTGATAAAGTAGTTTAGCTGTGATCATAAAAATTATTTCAAGCCAAAAGCAATCCAATTTGTATAGGAAACAAAATAGGGCACATTTATTTAACGCGCAGTTGGTACAGTACGAAAATGTCTAATTCTGTATTGAATGTTGAAATAAAAAATACTTTATTCCGGTTCCCATTTAACATGAACTAAAAATAACAATTTTCGGTGTAGTTAAAATTCGTTCAGAAATAAAAACTCATTCGACAGTAATATACATTCTGCTTAAATAAAAAACGAATTTGAAGTGAGCTTGGAAAAGGTACCTATTCCAGAATGATGTGCAAATATTTGGAGAAGGCATTCCTCGGATATTTTTAAAGAGATTTTTTTTATTAAAAACTTTTACAATACCAGAGGACAACTTGCTCTAAATATTTGCAAATCTTTCGGAACGCTATATTTAGGTATAATATTTTTTTATAAAAATATATATTTTTATTTACAAAATATGATCTGCGGCATTATAAAAAACTAATAGACGTTTTTTAATACTTACTAAATCAGCTGAGTATGATATTGGTACATCATTAAACTCGCGATTTTATGATCCATGTAATAATTCAAAACTTCGATATTGCACTCATAGGAATATACAAAATTATATAAGACTAATTTTCTCTACAGCGTGATGATAAATTTTGGACAAAATTCATAACTTTTATACTGAGTCATTTTTGTGAAAACACGACAGGTCGATTTGGTTCTCGGGGGGGGGGGGGGCATCTGTTAAGATGATTCTGTTGTATACAGGGCGACCCAGAAAAACTGGACGACTAATATTTTTTTAACGGAACACCATGTATATTGTTTCACATTCTGATAAAGCTTTCTCTTACGAATACAGTGATGTAGGGTTTGATATGTCTATCTCAAATAACAAGCGAGATATTGCGAGAAAAAAAATTATTTAACGTCATTTTTCATAAATAAAAAATTGTACTTGGGTACAAATCAAATGCAAATAATTAACGAAATTTAACGTAAATTTTCAAATTGTCCTCCATCAACAATTTGGCATTGGCCCGCGCGAGTGTAAACATTTTACACACTACGCTCAATAATTTCTGGGTCGATCCTATCCATTTCAGCACGAATTCTCAGTTGTAAGTCTGCTAAATTGTTTGGTCGATTGAAGTATTCTCTAGATTTTAAATAACCCCATAGAAAAAATCCAGAGGAGTCAAGTCGGAGGAACGCGGGGGTCACTCAAGAGATCCTCTCCATCCTATGCATCTTCCAGGAAATGAATGTATCATGAAGATATTGCCGAACTTCTAAGCCAAAGTGAAGTGGAGCTCCATCTTGTTAAAACCAAATATTTTCATGGGGTATATCACCGTCTGCAGCGTTGGGGAAAAGAACTGATACAGCCGGCACCAACTGAAAACGCATAAAATCTAAATATCTAGCAGCAGTGAGGTTTTCTTCAACAAAGTCAGGATTTAAAAATCGCCTTTCTATGATGCCCACCCATACTTTTGATTTTTATTTACGCTGACTGTCGAATTCTTACGTACAATGAGGATAGTCAATTGACCAATATAATACTTTGCCATTTAAACAGAATGTGACCTCATCAGAAAAAAATATGTTGTTTAAAAAGATTGGATTTTCATCGCACCGTAACATTAATTGTTCACCAAATGCAACCGGCGGTCTGGGTCATCCTCATTTAATTCGTGTATCAGCTGGACTTTATATCCATGATAATTTTTTGTATGAAGCAACTTTACAACATGTGATTGGTCCACATTGTTGTTTGGGGCTAGTTGTCTTGTTGACTGATGAGGATTTTCTTCAATTTCCAGCAATACATTTGATTTCTTCGACGATTTGAGGTTGACCTTGTCGTATCCTATCTCTTACACACCCAGTGCGTGGCAACCAATTTACTTACCGTAGATCGTGCTATTGGTGGTCTGTCAGCATATGTTTGATTAAACAGCTCACATCCTTCCTACGAAATTTAATAACTTTTATAAGTGACCTGCATGCCAACAAAAGAACCCTAATTTTTATTGCAGAACTTATTGCAAATTTTTTGTTTTTCTTTTAGATAATTACTTTTATCAGTGACCTGCGTGCCAACAAAAAGGACCCTAATTTTTATTGCAGAACTTATTGCAATTTTTGTGTTTTTTTTTCGTTAATTATTGTTTGCATTTGTTTCGTATCCAAATACAATAACTTTTTATGAAAAATGAGGTTAAATAATTTTTTGAACTTGAATGTCACTTGTTATTTGAGCTAGACCCATCAAATCCTACATCATTGTAATATACAGGATGTTCCAAAAACACACAAATTTATTGGCCGTCCAGTTTTTCTGGGTCACCCTGTATACAACTGAATCATCTTGTTTTAAAATCATTCAATATAAAAGTTATGAATTGTGTTCCAAACTTTACCATAACGCTGTATAAATAGCCACACAGAAGAAGGAAAATTAAGATTTAAATTTTTTAGGATATGAAACGATGAGATACCTATTACATTTTTTGAGATCCTGATGGCTTAAAAAGTAAGCACAAAGTATACACTGTTATCAGTCAAGTCAAAACTTATTATGTTCATCCCATATTTGATATTTCGAATGTTACATTGAAAAAATAATGTGAAAAAATACACAGAACTGAAATTACATGAAACTGTTAAGAAATTTCCTTCCCAAAACAAATCTTTGTGGGTAGCAACACGTAAGCATTAACATTCTGTGCCAAATAAAATGGGTTTACCACTTACAAATGGAAGATAAACTAACAATTCATTTATTAAAAAGATAACGAAAAGTAAATAAATAACAGTAGACGCATTTAGCGAATTTATCATTCAGACACTCACGAAATAATATTTGGGTTACGCTTCGAATTTTATGCAAATATTAAATATATTTGCATAAACTTTTAACACTTTTAAAATAATTCAAAAATATGAAATGAAAAAATATACAATGGAAACTTTCGGTTTCTTTTTTGTATTGGAAACTTAAATACGACAAGACAAGTAATGAATTAATTTCATATTTCTGCTCTAGAAAATTAAAATACTTATTTATGGCCCGTACTTATGCTATTTTTATAGTAAATATGGTGAAGTAATACATAAAATACCTGAGGTTTCCCAAAATCTCAACCAGCAAAAAATGTAGCAAAAAAAATAAAAAGTAATATTTTTGATTTTTAACTTTTGTAGATTTTTTACTGTATTGCAGAGGTAGTTAAGCTAATATAAATAAATCCTCCTACAATTACCATTGTATGTTTCTTGACATCAAATAGTAATAATAATAATAATAATATCTCTACCCCTCATTCAATCCAACCTCTCACATTGACCCAAGTCAACATTCTTCCACCCTACCATACCCTCATAGAAGGTGCCAATCTCTCCACGAATATAGCTTATATACGGTCTACCGGCTGCAGGGGTCGAACCCACAGCGATACAGTCACCTCGATTCAAGTACTGACGCCTTAAAGCGCGCGACCACTGACCGATCAATATAAGAACAATTCCATAGACAAAGGTATATCCAATAAATATCTAAAATAAACATTAATATAGCTTTTACTAATAAAAAAAGACATTTGGCTTAATAAAACCATTTAATGATTCTCTCTAATCCACTTTAAAAATAGAGTCGCAAATTAAGTCACATAGATGAGATTTGGTTGATTTCTGCATATAGAATTACTTCTTCAGGTGGCCTTGACGCTGACTTAAAACAGCTTAAGTTGTTCGTCGGTCACCTCATCTATGGCATACAGATGAAAGCTAATAAGCTCGAAACCGATACCTATATGTCTAGTGAGTCGCCGATGAATGACTTTAGTTGTTGCTAGAGATTTTTCAGGTGTAATTCAATGCAATATTATTCCTTGTTTATTTCCTAATATAGAAATTAACTAATAAGTACCTCCTTTACAATCAATCTAATTCATAAAAATACTAGAAAATGTAAAAACAACTATCAATTATAATTTAAACACTGTAAATTTTAAGCATACTGCAAGTATTTGAAAATAAATTTGAACCACCCGATATTATTATTGTTAGCAGTTTCAGAAAAACACTAAACAATAATGACAAGTTCAACCTTTATATAATTACTTGCCTCATCATTTAACTACTAACATTTAGCAATAAAGTGTTATTTAGTCCCCTATTGGAATCTTTATGTACGCAGGCCATAACAGGTTCGTAACATATGCATGCGCAAACAATTGGCTGCTCTAATCCAAACAAAGTTACACAAAAAATGTGTCGGGAGAAGTCTGTGCAAAATTTCAATTAAGTATCTCAAAGAACAATGCAGTAACTAAGTAGTTTTTAAATGTTTGTTTGACATTCTATATCTTAAAAGGGAAGAGACTAAATGAAAATTGATGTCAAGCTAATTCCATTATTTTCAAAATCTATGGTCTTGCAACACGGTAATTCTTAACCTATACGCCTAAACTTGGGAAATTATAGGTGAGGAAAAATGATGACAAGTAGTGAAAAATAATGTAGTAAAAGTTTACAAAAATATATCAAGACAATAATTAATAGACACAACAATAATAATTTAAGCAATAGTAGTATTATTTATACAGTATTATAATAGTTCACAATAATTTATTTTAAAGTAAAATTTTTTGTTTATAAAAACCAAGAAGTAAACATTTTCATACATATAAGTATTAACTGATGTCAAAATTGTTTCTTTTCTTTCATGTAAAAGCATGTTTCGAGTTTCATAGATTTTAATGAGGTTTAGTACGCTCCGAAATATTAAAATTCATCTTTCTCAAAAACTGTTGCCGATATCTAATTTAGTTTTTTTATATAAAAATCCGTAGTTTTAATTTTCGCAATGAAATTATCAAAAAATATTGTTTTACCTGTCCCTGTACAAAACTGCATTGATTTATTTTTAGATTTCATTCATTTATCTCTACGCGTTTGGAAAATTCTAATTAAATACCGTCATCAAGAACTAACCCCTCACACACTTTGTCTCGAAAATGAAACGTTTTAGAAGACATGTATTTATATTAGACTTTTCGTCTTTGTATTGTTGGGTCTAGAAAATGCAGTTAATTTTATGGTACTACTTTTAGAATCACCTTGTAGAATGGGCATTAGTTAATGCGCTAATTTTTAGGGTCTAGAAAATGCAGTTAAATTTATGTGTATACGAGTAGGTTTTATATTTTAAATATTTAAAGTATAAAATTTTGAAGACAATTAGGTATCTATTAAAAATATTTTGTCATCTTAAAAATTTGTCAACATCATCTTAAAAATTAAGTAGGCCGTAAACTTTTACTAATGAGCCAATTAACTACTATGGACTTCAACGAGTATTTTAAAACTAGGTGAAAAACTATTTTCTGAATTCATCCCATTTTATGTGTCATTATTTTTGTGGAGTGAGTCCATTGTTACATCACCTGAAAATATCTTCAAAAAATAGATGAGTGACTCACATGACATATTTTCATGATATACCTTCCCGACTTTTGATTAAAGAATTCACACCTCAACAGATGGCACTGTAGTTTCAAATTTTCCATTTTTCTTTCATAAAGTCTTCGAAGTTGCTTTGTATCGCTCTGGTTTTTAATCACATTTATTAATAAAGAATTGCAATTTATTTCTTATTTTTGAAAATACTACACGGAAAGAAAGCTATACTAATATCAATATTAACACAATTATTCCAACTTTAGCTTAGTTTCACTATTCTTCAAATTTAGTAATTGAAAGATTAACTTATTCTTGTATAATAAGATTATATATTCTTCGTTTAAGAACAAAATTACTTAAAATAATGAAAACTATACTACACTTAATATGAGAATATATGTTTGCTTTTGCTTTAGCAATTGTATTGTTTTATTTAGATAATATGAATGAATTACTTGTCAACAATTGTTATTCTTAAAATAAAGTTATGTTTTCTTTAATTGAAGTTTTAAGTGACTTGAAAGAATTACTACAAATATTTAAAATAATTTTGAATATAGCAAATATTAACCTTGTATTAAGAACAAATAAAACTGAAGTATATAATTAGTATTTTAGTATTCGTGTTATATTGTATTTCTTTCTCTAGTAGTTACTACTCTACCCACCTTATGTACTATATTTAATTATTTATATAAAGAAAGAACAACTTATAGCAAACTGTCAGTCATTACCTTCACACCAGACATATATCATTCTTGAACTTGTTGGCTCTCCTCAAGTCCTCAGTATGCAATAGAAGGCAAAGCAACCGACAACTTATCCAGCATAGGGGAACCTAAGTAGACGTGATACAACATGTAACTGCATCTTGTGACCACATGCTGAACCTTGTGATCCATCTGCGCACAAAACTTTAATACGAGTACAATTTGTAGTAAATAATACTACAATTGTGTCTCATAGTTTTGGTAATGATAGCTACAAGTGTTGTATTAATAACATCTATAAATATTATTATTTTGCACTATAGCCGCAATTTTTCAGTATATTTATTAACAATTTTAATTCGTGCAAATCTATAAAGAAAGAATAACGTGCTCTATAATTAATAATATTTTAACAAAAATATTATTCTTTAAGTAAATCTCAAATTTAGTGTCATTTTAAGAAAGTATTCGTAAGTTGGATGTAGAGAATATGTAAATATTTATATCAAATATACTTTATTACTGAATTAATACATATATACTTGAATAAAGTTTATAATTTTAAGTATATTATTATAGTTAAATACAGATTAGACTTTTTCCGTGAAATAGTTCAGAAACAATACATTACCGATTATATTTTAGCTTGCATTTACGATATGTTCTTTGTCTCCATTGATACAACCGTCACTTGTGTATGAACGAGTATTTTTAAATTATACATTTGCTTATTTCTAGTTAAAAATCAATTCAAAACTATAAATGAATAAAAAAAGTAAATACAAAATACTTTTGGATCTTAAATATTAAAGTTTCATATTTATAAATTTACCTCCGTAACTATATTTGAAATAAATAAACTCTTTTTTAAACGCATACTAAAAAATATTTTTAAACTTAGTACCTCATTTTAACGCCCACATTTTGAATATTCTCTAATAAAAGAACTAAAAATATATATTTTGCTCACTGCTACATTGACGTGCTAATTCATTTTACATAAAAATAACCTAGTTCTTAATGTTAGGATAGGAATGCGTAAGACTATACACTTAATTTTTAATTAAAAATGACATCCGCGTTTATTTATTATTTCATTTGCACTTAACATGACAATAACATTAGGCTGTTCTGAAGCAACTAAAACCCTCAATACCTTTTATAGTCTCATCAGCAAAAAAAAATATTTGATTTTTAAACCTTTAAAAATATGCGTACTCTTAGGAACACATGTTCTCATAGAGTACGCATATGTGGCTTTAAGAGTACGCAATAAGTATCATAACAAGTGATAAAAATGACTTGATACATCAAATCTTCAGTAAATTTTAGTTGTCTTTTATATTTTCCGTTGTAATTAACTGTAACTTCAAAAATAAGAACGTAATAACCCAAGAAGTGACCAAAGGGTACGCATGCGTACTCTGTGGGTGCGTAATATTGCAGAACTAAACCATAAAATGAACACGTCGTACCAAACCTTGCAGCCTCCAATACATGATTTGAAAGGTTACATACAAGGTTCTTAGATATTTACACACAACATTATACAGGGAGTTTCTTAAACCGGCCAGTGATTTTTCATCGGTTTAGTGACAAACCGTCGTGGTTGGCAGATTGTCATTGTGACCAATTGTGACAGAGTATCGTGACACTTTCCACTCTTCGGTTTTGTCGCGATCGCTTGTCACGATCACCGATGACCGATGAAATATCACGCGAGGTCTGTGGCCGCCTTTAAGTAGATATCAAAAATCCAGGAGTGTATTATATGGTCAAAAATAGGTTTTTTATTGTTATATAAATGTGAGGTGAGCTACAAAGTGTCAAAAATTAAAAAAAAAATCTGTTTTTAATTTATAAACAGCTTGAGATAATTTAATAATTTTTCGTATGCATATTTAGTATAAAAATAGGTATGAATAATAAAATTACCGATCATTGTTTGTCAAAGAAAAATATATCACCCTGAATAATATTACAAATAAAATAGGTGATCATATGCGCCATTGTATTATATTCACTTTGTGTTTCTTTACACTTTGTTGTATTCCAAACCGATTAACAATATAATTGATTTTTTAAGTACATTTTACACAGTTACTTAAATTACTTAAAAATATCTTAGAAAGGCCACACAAAACAATGATAATAAGACCGTCATCTTATTTAATATTGTGTACTGTCAAACTAAGCATATTTCTTAAAAAGATTTTTTATTTAAGAAGTTTTAATAATGGCTTGTATGTTCAAATGCTGAAATGGCCAATATGGTTTACATTTATGGCCTTGAAGATGGAAATGATACTGAGGCTAGACGAATTTATACGGAGAGATTTCCAAATCATCCAACTCCAAATTCAAGAATGTTGAGAAATATTTCTCAACGTCTTTCAGAGTCAGACTCATTTCAAAAATGTTGTGGTCAAAAAAAAAAGACCTTTGACTGTTAGAAGTTGAATTGCAAGAAGCTCTTCTACACGAAAATGAAGAAACCCCAAATATTAGTACTAGAAAGATCGCTGCAAGTTTTCATGTGAATCATACATTACTTTGGTCCGTTCTGAAGCATCAACAGTTATACCTGTATCACATTCAAAAGATTCAAGCTTTACTGCCGCAAGACTATCCTGCGCGCCTACAATTTTGTAACTGGATTTTGCAAAAAAATTGAACAAAATGACTTTACCCCTGGCAAATTGTTTACCTACGCAGCTAATTTTTCCAGAAGTGCTATAATGAATTTCAAATAAATACGTTTGATCTGATGGAAACCCTAATGACATAATGGAATCTCAATTTCAACATCAGTTTTGCTTAATGTATGTGTGCGGCATGTTCCCTATGCGCTATGACAAAGAATGTGGTTTATGCACGACGGAACTAACCCGCATTTTAGTTTGACTGCTCGTGAATTTTTTAATTAAATATTTGGTAATAGCGCGATTGCACGAGGCTGTCAAGAACCAGGTCAACCTTGGCCACCCAGATCATCCGACATGCACCCTATTGATTTTTTTGGGACATCTCCAGACATTAGTTTACAAAGTTCACATTAAATCTGAGCAGCACTTACGTCTACAAATTATAGCTGGTTGTAACGTGATAAGAACTACTCCTGGAATTTTTGCACGTGTTCGAACTGCAATTTCAAGAAGATCTGAAGCATCTATTTTGGCTCAAAGTCGCCATATTCAAGACTTGTTATAATAAACCATAGTAAAGTAATTCTATTGTTAATTAATTATTTTATTATTGCGAGTAATGTAATGGGTATCGTAAAAACGCTCTTGTTGAAATAAATCAGTTTTGTTGTTATCTGGTCCAATTTCGGGATTCTCCAAAAGAGATATTGACGTCATCGACAATTGTTTGCTACGAATATATTCAAATGTTTTCATCGTCCAAAATATCGCATTTTTCTGAACAACGTACATTACATTACATCACATAAATTGAACACAAATATTCTCTGCAAAATTAATACGAAAAATATTCATGGAAATAAATTGACAAACACTATTTATTTTAAGGCTTTAGGTGCCACTTCAAATGCCAAATGTTTGTTTCAGTTGGCAATACGAATTATAAAAAAATAACTTTGCATTTATTTTGAAAAATGAACACACACAACAATGATTAGGTGTACCTATTTGTTACCTAAAGGAAGGCATAATGGATGGATCGTAGATTAACTGTAGATAGAAGTCAAAATTGTAGGATTTAGTCAAACATGTCTTAGTAAAATGTTGTTGATTCCCGATGTACAGGGTGATTTTTTACAAAGGGATATGCCTTTCTCTTGTAAACGGCTAAAGTAAGGTGAGTGTTGCCAACCAAAGTTTGTTCAGACTAGCTAAGATTTGAAATTAAGGTATATAATGAAACCATAACCAAACGACGCTTCAACATTTTTTTTTCTCAGAATCATACCTTTTTTAAGGTAGGACTGAAATTATTTTTCATGTGAAGCTTCTTTCCAAAGGCTTTTTCTGCGATTATAACGATTTAAAAAAGAAACAGACCAGTTATTGTGTAAATGGAATTTTTCGTTTACCATGTCAGTCTTCAATTTAGATCATATGGACCTTGTGAAAACAGTGGGCAGTATTTAATTTTGTTTTATTTTAATTTCAATTGTATATAAGGTACCCTCTCAAGAAAATAAATGCGGTAACTTTGCAACAGTATAAATTTAATTATGACATAACAAATAAGTATCCCATAAACGAGCAATAATAACAATGTTACAAAAAAAAATCAACAATATAGAAAACTTTATTAAAATTAAAAAATCTGCTTTAATAGATCCTCGATTTAAGTATCATTAATATCTACTCATAGATTGTAATGCCTCCTTATTTTAGTGAAGTAATACTTTCTTAAATTATAGGCCAATATTCTATTTCAGGCATATGTAGTTCAATTAGAAAGGGAAGTTGTTTTTGAAAGGAATTGATTATTGACCTATATTGTAAAAAGTAACTTCATCCAAAATAAGAAAAACAATATATGTGTGGATAGTAATGATGCTTAGTAAAAAAGTAGATTGTAAATGTTTTCTCAAATTTTCTTAATTGATGTAGTTTTGTTTTTTTTACATTTATACTGTTGGAAGTTTCAGTTGTTTTCTTCAAAGGCTATTTCATATGATATAATTGGGATTAAAATAAAACAAAATTAAAACATTATCTACTGCTTTCGCAAGGCCCATCTCATATAATTTGACGATTGATATGATAAACGAATTACATAGTAAGTGGTCTGTGTCTTTTGAACTGTTATAAACACAAGAAACAAGTTATTCGGAAAAAAGCTTGAAATTAAAACTTTTTTCAATGTGTGTAAAAAAACTTTTGGAGCATTACGACGCCCAGTGTCATTTGATTATGGTTTCATTTTCTGCTTTAATGTCAAGTCTTAGACAGTCCTAAAAACTTTGGCAAAGCTCAATTTGATTTAGGGGCATTCCACGCCAACTCAACAGTCGATCCCACATCACCCTCTCAGATCTGGCTCAAAATTGGTACATCGATTGGTACTATTGAAAAAAGGATATTCCCAAATTTTCAGCCCCTAAGACCGCTTCTTGTCACCAGGGGCCCATAGTGAAGTTTTCGACCATCATTTCACCCCCAGGGGTCTGAAATCGGTTTTTCGTGTACTGACGCGGCATTTTGGTCTGAAAAATTATAAAAAATGCTTAGATGATGCCAAATTTCCCGTAGAACACGATGCCGCCATCCGTTTTCCGATATCTAGCAAGGGGAGTCCGGAAAACGCGAAAAACCGCGCTTTAGTAAAAAAATCTGATATCTCAAATATGGTTGTTTCAAACTGGCTGAAAATTTACCGAAAGGCTCTTCGATTATTGTTCTTTCGAATGTTCATACGCGCGTGGTGATCATTATATGTAAAAAAAAAGTTACACGCGTTTTACTGGTTTTATATGGGATTTTCTGTAATTTTTTCATTATAACCGCTCCACTAGCCCTATCCAGTTGAGTAATAATTGGATTTTTTCCCTCGCCAAGCGTCTCTTTTGCCCCCCCCTGTCTTTACAAACACAGAATTTTCTCTCTCCAGCCAGTATTAGAGAAAACATTATTTATTCAATGATTTATTTCACAATTTTGGTCAATTTTATGATTTTTGAGCAAATTTACATTTTCTGCAGCTTACTTCTATTATTTGTAAAAATATGAATATAATATAATATAACGAATGAAAATCGCAGTAAGAAATAAGAAAACCCACATTACAATCATTGTTGACACTATACATTTCACTATTTTACACGTCCTTATACATGAATCAGCCTTCTATCTAAATAATGTTTTCTCTTTTATTTACATATAATGATCACCACGCGCGTATGAACATTCGAAAGAATCGAAGAGCCTTTTGGTAAATTTTCAGCCAGTTTGAAGCGACCGTATTTGAGATATCAGATTTTTTATCAAAGCGCGTTTTCCGGGCTCCCCTTGCTAGATATCGGAAAACGGATGGTGGCATCGTGTTCTACGGGAAATTTGGCATCTCTTATGTATTTTTGATCATTTTTTTAGACCAAAATGCCGCGTCGTACACGAAAAACCGATTTCAGACCCCTGGAGGTGAAATGATGGTCGAAAACTTCACTATGAGCCCCTGATGACAGGAAGCGGTCTTAGGGGCTGAAAATTTGGGAATATCCTTTTTTCGATAGTACTAATCGATGTACCAATTTTGAACCTGATCTGACAGGGTGATGTGGGATCGACTGCTGAGTTGGCGTGGAATGCCCCTTTAGTTATTATAAGAAAATTGCATTTCCCATGATAAATCATTCTGTACAGGGTACTATACAGGGTGTACCATAATGTTGTGCGCTCCTATGGAGAGTGTTTTCCTTGGGTCTTTGTAGGGGGGGTTCTTTCTATAAAATTGTTTGATTTGAGCCCTCCCACAAGATACGGGGTTCTAAAAAGTTGAAAAAATTTCGATTTTTATTTTTTTCTCAAAAACGGTTATACTTATAAATCTGAAAATCGGTGAATACAATTAGTTAATTAAGTAACATTGTTGAGTACGATTTTTATTTTTACCAAATCTCTACAAGGGTGGCAATCACCAACCGCTTTTGTTTTTTTATTCTGAACGTTACTCGATATGAAAAAAGTACAGTAAGTAGAACAATCAATTTACAAAATTTTGCACGTTTTAATATTTTCCTCATAAAATCCACCTACGTACATATCCTTGGGTGTGGAATATACAATATCATGCATATGAAACGTAGTAGGCTGCTGTCACTTTGATAGTTTTATTGTTTCGATTATCATTAACAAATGTCAGATGTAATTATCTACCACCAAATTAGTTATTCTTTCCTGTTAATTTCTATTGCAATTATGATTAACGCATTTACGAACGAGGAGTATGCATATATCCACTTCATTTACGGTTTCATTTTGCATTTCGTACTTTCCAATTTCTGAGTTTACTACTTCATAAAAATGATTCAAATTTGGCACATAATATGTCTAAAATTAAAACCACCAGCCTACTATAATTCATATGAATTATTTTGCTTGCATATTCCACACCCGAGGATATATGTACGTATGTGTATTTTATTTTTTTTAAAAAAAACACGTGTTTCTGCATAAAAATATTAAGAAGGGGAAAATTTTGTAAATTGATTGTTCTAACTACTGTA
This sequence comes from Monochamus saltuarius, assembly GCA_025584915.1. Classification (NCBI taxonomy): domain Eukaryota; kingdom Metazoa; phylum Arthropoda; class Insecta; order Coleoptera; family Cerambycidae; genus Monochamus; species Monochamus saltuarius. The sequence goes on along the minus strand of CM046721.1, from coordinate 77,994,517 downwards.
TTTTTTTCATATCAAGAAACCTTTACAATAAAAAGTTCTAATTAAAAAAACATCAGAGGTTGGTGGTTGCCAATCTTGGAGACATTTGGTAAAAATCGTACTTAACAATGTCACTTAATTTAACTAATTGTATTCACCGATTTTCAGATTTATACGTCTAACCGTTTTTGTGAAAAAAAAATGAAAACCGAAACTTTTTCAATTTTTTAGAAACCCTTATCCCGTAAGTAGTAAGTAAAAATTATAGAAAGGACACCCTGTATATTGATTTTATATTTAAAATGTATTCCATAACTTCGCCATTAGTGAGAATTATGTAAAGAATTGAACAGGGGATTTTTGGTAGTATAAAATCCAAATCTGATTTTTTTATATATATGTTGTAGAGGGCACTACCTAGTTGCTTTGCAGCATAGTTATTCTGCGTCATAATATTTTTATGCAGTCTCATCTGGATTTTGAATATATAATTTGACAGGCTGATTATTTTAAGGGCATTTTATTGGCATTTTTGGAATATATTATTGACATTAACAAATACCCTTACACAATCCGTAACAGAACGTGTTCTGATGTGTATGTTTCTGTAACACGATTTTTATTTATTTTTGCATCATGCTCTTATAATTTTCGCCTCATTGAATTAATTCAGAGTACTTTGAGTCTAGTTGTAAGAATATCTTATTTTTAATACAATTACAAAAGAAAATATAAATAGAAGTATAGGTATTGGAAATACGACACCTCTATGACAAATTCGTTTTAAAATTATTTTTTTATTACCTGCCTCGCAAAAATAGCTGCTGCTTTGGCTTAAATATAGTAACGCATTATACTTCTTATTTGTAATTCTGCAGCAATGACAAAATTCTTCCAAACAACATAAATGTTGGCACGTTCTTAAATGATTCACAATTCCCATCCCACGAGCCAACACTGAATAAATAACTTCAACAAATAACGTACCACCTTAATTTAAAAATATCTGCATGTGAGGAGTCATCTGCAATGGATTAGAACAAAAATTAAATGCATGCACAAATTATAATCGAATCAATATCCTGAATTACTTTTATTCAAAGCAAAATATATTCAAGGTATGATAGTTTATAGATATTTATATCTTTAACAAAAACTTTGTTCCAATAAAATTGCTTATCTTACAAATGGAAATTATAATAAAAAATAAGATCACTTAGTAGGTATACAACATTTTTTTAAATACAACTATAATATATGTTGTTCTTTTAAAGATAACTGGCGGGGGAGTTTTTGTACTATATTTAATGAAACTATGAGTAAATAATTTGTAGATAACAATATTCCTTCTAACTGAATAATATATTATTTCAGGTATTTCCCATCCATCGGAGTTTTTTCTATTTTGAAACTTTAGGATAAATTTAACTTCTCATTACACAAATTATTGTCTCTAACCGCTCTGTACAAACCAGTTCAACATATGGGTTGAACTTTAAAGATCAGTCCCAACTTAACTTAATTCAAGAATTTATAGTGTTTGAGATACAGGATGTCAACCTAGATCTAGGTGCCAACTAAAAATAACTTTGAAGGAACTTCACCGAAGGCTAGTAGGGTTGACAAAAGTGTGCACCAAATGAACCTTCATCTTTAGGGATCAATTCTTTGAACAAGCAGAGCCTACATTGAAATCTTCAAGAAACAGGCTTCGAAGTCAGCAGTTCTAAAACCAAATGGTAGGAATCTTAACCAACACTTTAGTTTTAGAACAGTTGACTTTAAAGTCTGCTTCTTGAAAGTTTCCATTCCATGTTGATGCATTCACCATATGACCTCATTGGTTGATGTAACATACAAGGATTTCTAGACGATATTAATGGAATACATTGGGACATCAGTTTGACTGATATTGGCAGAAAAAGGTTCCCTTCCGTTTTTATATGCCGTAGTGTGAAAAAATAGTATACCCTAGTTAACTATCACAAGTACAAAAATTTTAACCACGTGCTCAAGGAGACCTAAAATACAAAATAATATTTATTTCGGAATTCCAGTTCGATATTTAAAAACTAGAGCAACCCTCTTTTCCTTTAGAAAATAGGCGCCTATGATAAGTAACGTTTGAGATGGCTTAGATTTGTCAACTGCCATGCGACGAAAATAACATTTTTATTAATAATAATACCGGATATCTAATAGATCCAATTAGTTGCAGTATTTTCGTTCCAAACTGTCAAAACTACATTTCCATTCACAAGTCCGTCAGGATTACCCACTAACATCAAAACACATTTCGCGTACAATTAAATAATAAAAAACTTTGAATGCACCCGCGGCAGCCCGATAACATAGATAAACAATCCGACGAACTGTATTATAGGAAAATATCTATACCCGACACAAACTCCTTTATGAAATCAATACAAAACATTTAAAATTGAAAAGAAAGGCAGTGAAAACTGAAGAAAACCACAAAATAAACACACGGGATTTCAATTAAGACAAAAAAAAATACCATTTTTTGCCGTACTCTCTAAAAGTCACACTTATCGAAATAAATAACTTCGCGACCGACAGGCCACCATAGTCGGCGATAAATAAGGATTTAATATAGTTTCAAAAAATACCTTTTGCTTTATAGATAAGTTTGGAATTTTTTTGAAGGGAGATTCTTTAAAATATTTGTCATGTCAGTCATAGTTTATCCTGTATATGGAGAGTCTAAGTATTTGAATGTCAAGTCTCTCATCGCCCGTCTCATAAACAAGGTATTGCGAAGAGCTTAATGAATCGAACTAGAACATTTGGCAAAAGAACCACTCGTTTACGTCCCGATCTCAGAGGAAATGGATACACAAACAGACACATTGAACAAGCCATCAGAAAGACCCCTAAGATTAAATGGAAATAGGAATATCTGGCAACAACCAATCTATTCTATATACAGAGATGTACTGACAAAATAGGCCGCATCCTAAGAACCACGGTATGAATACTGTCCACAACACCACAAAAAATATAGGACCAGCTTTGTAAATATAAATATCTTTTACTTAGAACTAGAAAATAAAATTAATTTCCAGTGATTTTAACATTAACAATGTCCAATAAAAAAAACTAATTCTGATCTGAATGCATCTTTACATGCTGATTTCATACAATGATTTGCATCTGCAAAGTTTTGTAATATATATTTTTAGAAAGTATGCTGAGTCTAAAATAAGAACGACATGAATTTCCTGCCATTTGAAATTACTGTGAATCTTTCGATAAACAACTTTTGGCCTGAGAACTGAGTTTTGCAATATGTAATATATTGTTTATGCATTTATATACTTTATAGTGCTTCTTTCCCTTTGGAAAACTGGTTTATAGAACCGTTTGTAATGGTTTATACAACTGAAATAATTACAAACAAGAGCGTCAAATTTATATTAGAATTTATTAAATACATAAATTAATGGAAGAATAGCAAACAGCCTATGTATTGCCATATGTGAGTATACTTTCTTTAGAGAACTTTTATCTTTCTGTATACAATAATTATAACTTCTTCTATTGAAATAAGAAATTTGACAATATTCAAGATCTTCAGTTTTATAGAAAGTATTTTTAAAATGCGTATTCAGTATATTAGTTATTGAATACACAGAAATATTAAGGCAGCATTCTATCTACCACAGATAAAAAATTTACAATGACAAATATTATACAAAAATGTATTCGATCATATTTGAAATAGCCGTGGTTTAATCAACATTGCCGTGAAAAACAATGGCTGAAATTGCTGTCACAAGTTTGTTTACATATCAGTTTTCTGTCAAACTTTATTTCTTTTGAAATAAAAAAACTAGTAAGTGGTTGCTAAAGGTTGAAAAATGTTCACAAATAATGAAAAGTTGACATGATTTTAATTTATGGTAGGTAAGTCTCAACCCAAAAAATGCCAGAAAAATTGCTATCTTATATCATAGATATATCAAGAGTGTTAAGCTCCTAATGCTAAAATATTTGCCAGATTAGAACGAATTTTGTGTGGTAGCGAAAATATATTGTCACAAAATTTGCCCCGCTCGCGTCAATTCGCCGACTGTGGTATCACAAAACGCTAGATTGCCCTGATCGCCCCTACGTGAGCCTGGTAAACAAAAAAATAATGCTGTGTATCAAGGCACAACTGGAAAAATGAGAATCGTTCGAGAAATAGATCTAGAGATGCTAGAAAATACCTGGAATATTCGTTTGGTCTATAAAAGAAGAATAAACGGTCGAGTCTTGAATTACAGTCTTGAATTAGAGAGTTGTTATTTGGATACTTCGGAGAGATCAATTAGAATTCAGAGCGATTTAGATAGTGACTAATTAAATAGTGTTTAGTTGAGTTGTAATTAGTATTCGGTCGTGTACAGAGTGTTAATAAATATCAGTAAAAATTAACTGTTTGTATTTCTGGTAAAAGAAAAAGTTGGATTAGGAAACCCGTGACAATATTTTCTTCAAGAAAAGGAAAAATCATTTCAAAATCGGTATGCGGTGATGCTGCCGTAGCTATGGTATTTTGAACAAAATACTAGAAATTCCATAGACAGATAACTTTTGCATTGAATTAAAAAATAAGCTATGTGGAAATTATTTTGAGGTCTAACGGATATCATCTGATATCACAATTATCTGATACACATATTGAGAAAAGACTTACTTATGTGGCTCAAATGATGGTTAGTATGGAGATAGACAGCATACTCTTCCAATACATTCTTTAGATCAATGATAGTCGTTTTATAAGCATCGGTAAACCAAATAAAAGAAACGAACGTTACTGTGCCACCAAAAATTCCCACTATGTTAATCCCATTCAAAATCGGGGCCATTATGGGATAAATGTTTAGTATCACATTATTGATTCCAACATTAAAGAAAATAAGACACCGACGAGGAGTTTGAACAATTTAAAGGAAACAATTGACAGGCTTGAGAGAAATATTATTTGAAGCTACCACCAGGGAAGTTAGAAATGTTGGATAAATGTTTAGAAATAGGAGGCTTGCATATCGAAAATGTTTTAAAGTAACCTTTGTCATTTTGACAATGTTTTGTTTTTAATATGTTTATCGATTATTGCCGAATTTTTAGTTATTGTTTATTATTCCTTATTCCTGCATATAAAAAATATTATTTCTAAATAACTTTTAATATGATTTGACAAATTTTTAAGAAGGGTACAGAGACTAATATGTAAACAGACTTGTGACAGCAGTTCCAGTGATTGTTTTTCACGACAATATCGATTCAAATCATGGATAATTTATATATGATCGAATAAATGTTTGTATGTTTGTCATTGTAACTTTTTAAGGGAAAGAGAGATATGGGTATGTTCGTGGAAAAAAAATTGATGACGTCATTTATTTGGTTTTTGAATTTTGAAGCAAAATATTTTTTAAATGAAAAATGAACCTTATTCCTTCAAAATGAAGATGGCAATCTCACCTGATTTGTAAAAATTCGTAAACGTGATCATTTTAAGGTTAAGCAAGTGTGTTTTACTTGTATATTTGATTTCAATCAAGCAGCTGATACGAAAAACGATTCATCCATATCTCAAAACTACTTCCCTTAGCTTGATTTGCTTTTCGACAGTAAACAATACAATTATCTTTTGTGTTATTACTGCACAAGTGTGGTTATATAACTGTCTATATTATGATAAAATAAGCACCGACTAAAATAAGCACCGACAATTGTTGTTAAATGAATTAAATATTAAGTATAGTCATCTCACCTAGTCTAGACCTTACTTTATATGTTGATGGATGCGTTTATATTTAAAACTTCAAATTCAGAAATCAATCATTATACTCTATATTATTTATTTTCCTTTTATTTTAACTGACACTTTGTGAATGAAATATTTGTATAAAAATAAAATGTAATTAATTCATAAATTTATACCAATTAATTTTAAGGGTTGTTTTTAACACATAATTGGATACCTAACTATATAAAAATCACAAATGTAAACCAAATATCTACATTTTGGTGTTTCTTCTACGTACTTCTATTCTTCAATAGTAGTAGATAAACTCTAAAACATATTTTATCAACCACCCTTAGAAATATTTACACAGGAAGTAACGTCGCGCAAGTTTACAGCTGTTAGGCTAAATATAGGGGTGCAACACTCTGCACGCGCGAGCCTAGTAAAAAAATGTCCCACATATTATTTTTTATTTCAGTTCAGCTGAAAAAATGCTCATCTATGATTCAGTATATCATTTTTTACTTCTAATTTTTCGTAGGTATCTTTTACAACATAAACATGAAGATAAAGAATAAAATTATTTCGTTCCATGTGGGAGTCATTCATTTATTTTTGTATTTGATCCTATCTTCATGATGATGCAACATAACGTGAAGTGCTGTACAAGTGAGAACTAACTTAACAATGGTAGGGGAGACCTGGGCAGCCATAAATACTTTAAATCTAGAATTTAAATTTATTTACAGTGCAATTGCTATTGTTTTAAGTCACTGTTAGATCAGTATGTGAAAATAGTTATTTATGCAACAAGTGTAAAAAGTAAGTGTTTATTGCACGCGACGTGAAATTGGACAACACGTCGAACGCTGTAGTAGAATGACAGATGAATGCAATAAACATTTTATTGCACTAGTGCAATAAAGAACCACTTTTTTCACTAAATATAGTTCAATAAAGTATTGTTTTTTGCATGAACGTAGAAAAATATTCTTAATTTATTAAAGTATTAATATTATTAATAACAAATATTAAAACTAATTAAAATATGTTTTTTATTCCTTTTGCTGCGTCCTACTATCGAAATAAATGAAATAGACCCCTGAGTTTTCTAAGTTTTCTTAACATCGGTTTCCAAACTCAGGAGTTTATTTAATTTATTTCGATAGTAGAGAGCAAAAGGAATAATTGATTAGCATTAAAAATATGTCACTAAAACTTGAAACATATATTTGACACATTTTGAAATACAACATATTCTAACACTCAATCAAAATAACATATTTATTTTTAAAAATTGTATATCTACTGAACGAATGAGTTATATTAGGTATATTTTCTTGAAGAAATGGGTTCTTTCTTCAGTTAAAGAAAACAGTCACAAATAAATACAGCACTGTTTAAAAATTACCTACTTAATAATGCTACAATATTCAAATGTTTATCGCATTAAAGTAAAATAGATGCATTTTGGAGCAGCAACCTCATTAAAAGATGATGAGTTTCTAATAACAAATTCCAATGTTTTATAAGCTGTCGTGAATCTTGAATCATGACTTTAGAAGAAGCAACTAGGGCTCCTCTACTGATGTTCTAGTACTTAGTTGAAATGAAGTTCTTGTTGGCCATTGTTATACTACATAGTTCTTCTGTCTCTACTATCCCCTTCACATAAGAAGCACGAATATTTTGTGGACCCTGATTGACATCTCAATAAAACAGTAACAACTTTCAAATCTCCACAACTCTCTAGCCTAGGCTGTTGGGTGGTGTATATATTATGTGTTATGGAAAATGGTGGCTTTTAGGGTTCTCATAAAAAAATCAATGATCAGTCTCCATTTATTAAACTTGTACCATCTAGGTTTGAGTTTGTCCATTAATCGTCTAGTATCAGTAGACTAATTACAGACATTATTGGGTAATAGAGTTTTGAGGTTGACAGGTTAAGTTGAACCGATGGGGTTACATGAACTCCAAATTTGAATCCAACGACCCAAAAAGTATAGACGGAGTATGATTTCGCTGATTTGCATATCTATCTTTAGATTTGATCTTAAAATGACCTTGAAGATTTCTGATAGGGTTAACTGAATCCCCGATTCAAATCCAATGACTCCAAAAAACATTAATGTACTATGGTCTGGATCACTTGCATATTTATATTTCGCTTTGACATCGAAATAACCTTCAAATTGACCTGATGCGGTTAAATGAATTCCGGAGTCTGATTCATTGACCCCAAAAACATAAAAATATGATAGTTTGGTCTGGTCCTTGGGATAACCTTGAACCTAGCGCGATGTGGTTAAAGGGACCCCAGATTCGGATTTAGCATGTGAACATACATAAGAATAAATAGGCCTAGGTCATCGGACAGATCACTTTTTATTACTTTTTCTATTTGACTTTGAAATAACTTTGAAGCTGATCTGATGGGATTGAATGAGTCCCTGATTCATATTAAGCGACCCCAAAAACAAAAATGTCCGATCTGGTTCACTTGCATATCTATCTTTCGATTTGACGAAATAACCTGAAGTGATCATAAAGGTACGATAGTCTGGTCCCGCTGGATATTTATCTTTCTATTTGACCTTGCATTTAGGGCGATGGGGTTAAATGGACCCCAGATTCGGATTCAGCACGTGAAAATACATAAGAATATATAGGCCTAGTCCGTCGCACAGCCTATTTTTTTTGTAGTGATGTGTGTTATTAATAAACTAGAATAGAATAGAATAGAATAAAAAAAAATTAAAAATGCTTGCAGCCATATTTTGATAGGTTACTCGGCAGAAATATATTCCTCTGTTAATAATCATCTATTAAAATTGCATTATGAATAAAAAACAGATGAACGTAGTAATCACGTGGTCGGATCTTGGACCATAAGTCCACTGCTAGTAAAGTGACACAGAATAAGTTAAACTGGTCTTATAAAAAATATATGATTCGATTTGATTTTTTTATTATTAGAAACACAGGGTTTGTGCTTAGCGGGATAAATATGTCGAACTCATACCACTTTTTAGAGAGTGTAGTGTATGCTCCTTCTAAATTTATGTAAATCAAACATGAACTGACGTAGATAACAATAAATGTTATGTATATCTTGTATATCTTATATTTATTTATCTAGATACGATCCTGGTTTTGACGTCAAGCCGTCCAGAGGTCTGGCTTTTACTTATAACGATTTGCACCTGAATGAAACGGATGCTCTGTTACATTTACGTACTTGAGCAATTTAGTAAAAGCAACTAAAAAGTGAATATGTATATAAATGAAAATAGCATCAATTAGACCATTACTAAGGGTACCTTAAAGCTTTCAGGCAGCAGCAGTTTTTTTATTACTGTTTTCCTTCCTCTTCAAACATATCCTTGCATGTGGCACTGTTAATAACACATGCATAATTAACGTAGCACGCGACACATGTGGCCTCTTGTTATTTTTTTATTCCAGAGTATTAATAATCAAATTTTACACTGAACGCGTTAATGTACGCTCAAACCTGCATAAATAAAACATGTGTACTCTCTTTCTAATATTAGATCTCTTTTCATACCTTAGAAGTCACTGTATATTTCTGGAATAATTAATTTATATACTACGTGGCAATGAAAGGTAAACAACTATATATGTTATTAGATTTTAATCATTTTTGGTACACGGGTTTAGGCCAACTTATTTATTGAATGGTTACATTTTCAACAAGACCAGAGAACCTACTGCAAAAAATGATTCAATAGTGTGTTGAGAACCATACAATATATACAATGACTCAGATCTAATATGGTCGCCGATAAGTTCTTGGGATATCTCAGTTTAAGTTACCTGAAGTATGTGGGGATGGTGTTGCAAATGCAGCAGTATGCGACTAATCATATCCCAGACATGTTCCATAGGTGACAGATCCGGCGATTTTGGTGGCCAGGGTAAACGGTTGATATGATGTTGATCCACAAAAGCTATTGTATTGTTTTTAGTTTGATTGGGTTTTTGACACACTTCTGAAAAAATAAAGAATAATTAAGTAAATAAGCCCTTGCGCCAAACGGAACAGTCAAGGGTTATTTTGGGAACTAAGTTTGCATAACCAAAAAATCTCACACTGAAAAAAGCTTTCGTATTTTTGACGTTTCGAAAAACTCTGTTTTTGTTCTCAAAATAGCAAATGTATTAAAAGTATGTCAAGTTTGACAGTTTAAAATTTGTTTATCTGCTTCAATAGAAATGTTAAATGATATTTATTTAATTGTTACTTACTTTCTCTTGATACAACTGTAGCCAACAATGATCAATGTTTACTGAACAGTTTGAATCAAATGACCGTTTTCCCAAGTGTTCACAAATTTTAGATTTTTCAAATTCCCGTCTTTTTATATAATTTTTATATTCCTCAACTCAAACATTCATAGGCCGAGACGTTTCTCCAACATAATGTATTGCATTCACAAGGTATGCTGTAGATGCAATTTTTTGAATTTTGTATATTATTTTTTGGACATGTTTTAGACAAAAATGATCGTATTGTATGAAAAATTGTTCGTTCAAAAAAATCAGTTAACATGTCTATGGAAGCAGATAAACAAATTTTAAACTGTCAAACTTGACATACTTTTAAAACATTTGCTATTTTGGCAACGAAAACAGAGTTTTTTAAAACGTCAAAAAAACGGAAGTGCGCGATAGTGATATGATTTTTGTTATTTTTTACTTATCTGCTTTTTTCAGTGTCAGATTTTTTGGTTAGGCAAACTTAATTTCAAAAATAAACCTTGACTGATCCGTTTGGCGCAAGGGCTTATTTAATTAATCTTTATTTGTTTCAGAAGTGTGGCAAAGACACAATCAAACTAAAGAAAAACTAAAGTTATGCCACAAATAAATAGCTTCAGACAATAGCTATTGTTTGTTTAGCAACATAAATAAGGTCTAGCATTGTCTTGCTGGAAAATAGTGTTTTGGACGGTGTGAAGATATGGAATGACATATGGCTTCACCACTTCCTGGACGTAGCATTGGGCTCTTATGTTGCCTCTAATGAAAATTAGTGGTGATCTGCTACCATACGCGATAGCACCTCATATTATAACGCCTACTGTGTTGGACACGACGCCCTCTGTCACATTTTGCGACCATGGTACATCCCCAGGCAGAAGCTGAATTCCTCATTAAATATCAACTGATTCCATTCTTGATTCCACTGAATTCTCTCTCTACACCATTGTAAGCGGTTAGTTACGTTCTATAAGAACTAAAAGTCGCAATCGACGATCTTCACGTGCTATGAATTCCTCTACGACGTCCGGTGTCTCTCGCTCTATATCGTACGTAAGGATCTATTAGGCCTTGTAGAAATTTCTCTCACCGAGAAACCTGCTTCGCGCCACTCAACAATCCGCCGCCCTCCTCCCTTAAAAGAAATCACTAAGCTGGAAAATCTGCCCAAATCTATGTACTTTAGGCATAATCACCTGTAAAATAATATCGTTTGTAACAGGCTTAATTGTTTTTAAAACAGAATGCTACGTTCTTATATTCCAAAAAAAACTTAACAGATAAACCTGAAAATTTAATAATTTTTTACTTTACCGAGATAAATAAATCTGCAAAAAATATGAAAATAAAGTGATATTTAATGAATGTTCACTTTTCATTGTCACGTAATAGGTATATGTTAGTGTATACTATATCAAATAATATGCAAACAGAACTTAACAGGTATTTTTGTATAAAATCATTACTTAACAGATAATTAGAATGTGAAAAGATAGATTAGTTTTTGAGCCATCTATTAATAGGAAGTGCAAGAAAAAATGTCATATTACAATTTTTCCTGTATTTAGAAGCAGACAGACAAAGATGAGTTAAATAACAAGATTTCTGTAACAACATACCACTGAAACCAAAGTTTGCTAAAGGATTCGATGGTATACCTGCATCTGTAAGGAGACTGCTTTCGTTCATGCAGTATCTCTACGCATATGTACATTTCGTAATTTATGGAAAACATCTAGTATCTGTCCCTTTTACAAAGGAAGAAGTTTTGAGTCGACCGGTCACTACAATTACGTTACAATGGAAGGCCACAGATTCATGACACGAAATAATCAGATATAGCCTAATTAATCTATATTCAATTTCACTTGGTTTGGGCACTATATGGCCTCGAAGTTCGTGAATATTTTTCGAAACTTGTCGAACTTAACTCGAATACATATTAATAGATTTTGATTATTATTGGGATGTGGATTTTTGTCTTCAATCGACACATTTTGGCCATAACTTTTTTGCAATAATGACAACTATTTATTATTTGATAGGTGATACTATTTAAAAGTTTTTGTGTCTCTTGAAGAATTTTCATTAAACGGGTGGTTTCGGTACAAGAAAATATGTTTGCAATGTCTTGACACCCATACTTCTACAAAAATTATTTTTTTTGCTGGTGGTAAAATGTGAATCTATATACAGGGTGTTAAAATTATAAAAATAATTCAGTAATGTTGGTGTGTTCCAGTTATTTTACACACATAAACATAAAAATTCCAAGAAACAACTACTCTGCGGGCTAATGCCCCGACCAGCATTGAATACATCCGAATACCCTACAGCAAACAGCTAAAGCAGCCCATCAGACATATCCCAGTTTCGAGCTTATTAGTTCTCACTAGTATGACATAGGTGAGGTATCTGACAAATAGCTGTTTAAGTCTGTCTAACCCAACAGAAGGGACAATTAGTACGATGTAGACAAGTTACATCTAGCTATCATTCGCTAGTTCATGCTGGAATGACCGCTAGATGTGTAAATTATTATTTTTCTCTAAAATTCTTTTAAATAAAAAAAGATATGTACTCTGAGTATAATATATCTCTAAAGAGAATTTTTACAGCTTTGTAAAAAATGTTTAAAAATATTTGTTTCATAGACTACATTGAAAAAGCTATATTTCAAACATCGATATTATTATAGCGACATTATGAACTTAATTTTCCACTGTTAAAAATATAAAAAATGTGCTTCATTCAACTAATTGATTAATTTATTTTTAAAATCCGTTAAGGCTGGTGTTTCAAAACAATGAATCGTATTTACAGATGTACCAATAAAATTCACCCAGTAGGTGGAGGTTCTTATTAGCGTAGTACTAAAATATAATGCAGAAATTAAAACACTTCCTTTAACTTTCTGGGGGAAATAGCGCTAGAGGACATAAAAAATCGTGAAATGTACAATCATTTGCAATAATAATGACAGTCTTTAAAATTAATATTGCAATTTCTTTTGAACTGTTGACGTATGTGTAAAGAAACCTACTTCCAACTTTGAACATTAGTACTTAGTTGTTTCACCCACCAATAGAGATTTAATGAAATTTCTGCTGATAACTTCCAGAACTTCAAAAATTGATGGAGTGCCATTATTATTGCAAAAGCATGTACCTTATCACTGTTCCAGAAACCGGGAAAAATATTTCTAGTGTTACTAGTTTTTTTAAAAGAATTCGGTGGGATGTGGTAATGTTTATAATGTCGTACACAATTTTGTCAATGTACAGTTGACCTGTAAAATTCAAGATAATTTATGGTAAAACATAAGAGTTGAAAATGATGCCTTTTTTCTTATTCTAAGTGACTTGTCAGCCTGGAAACTGTTATACAATCTAGAGAGAACTTGTGTCTTTACTTGATTTGTTTCACAGCTTATTATTTACACTAATATAAAATAAGTTTATGCTGCCTTGTTCAGTCAAGACCTAGCATAAAATAATTTAAAACATGTTTCCGGCAATTAAATCTCATTTTTAACTAAATTTACACATTAGGTATCATTTTTAAAACATGTAAACTATTTTTCTGGTCATACTAGTTCATTTTATTTCAAGGAGGTCATTATTCTTTTGTAAAATTTATATTTATTTCTTAAATACATATTTCTCCTTTCTTCTGGTATTTTACCATTCTGCAAATAACTACTTTCACTTGCAGATTATTTTCTTTAATTTTGTGGGTATTTCATAAAGCAAAGTAACCACTAGAAAACTTTCTTTGCAGGAGTTCCATCTCACATGTACGGTACTTACCGCCAGATGAACACCGGTAGAAGAAGTACCTCTCCGGAAGTATTTCCTTACGGACGCTCCGAATCGCCCAACGTGCCTCCTCAAGTAGTCGGTAAGTCAAATGGTCTTCCTTACCGACTAGAGAACTGCTGATCTGAAACAGAGAACATAAAAGTGATGTATAGAAACAATTCTAACAAGCTTACTAATCTATATTAAAAATGATATATTGTACAGAAACAGTATAGGTATAACAATCTGCCATATATAATATTGCTTTGAATGTTATTAATCATACTATAATAAAAAATCTTCTTACGAAAACGTAGTTTTACAATAATAGTATTTATAATAGTAGTGAATTTTCGCAAAAACAAATATAAACAATATGCTGGCTGGAATTCACTTTTTCTTAAAATATGAATTAATAAATATGTTTAAAGTAATAAATATTTAAAATTCGTATTGCGCAATAAAATATCAGAGCATGGAATAACGTAAATTAGGGGTAGATTTCGTCTGATAACTGTCATTGCTATAATTTTGATTATGAATATTATCACAAACAGCTCCTATATTCTCTACAGGTTTTCCATATATTAGTTTTCATGTAACTATTAGAAATGTTACTAGCATTATTTAATTTTATAGATACTGAATGTGTCGAACTTTAGTTAAATTTCATATAAAATTCATCATAACTTAAGTCGACATATTTTTTATTAACTTTAAACTATATAAAGCGGTAAAGGGTAATTCAGTTTTTTTATGGAGGATTTGAACAGTTAATAGAGAATAATTTTTTAATAAGCAAAGTTCCTGCAAACGTACGAGGTGTGATTAAAAAGTAACAGGAATTTTGTAATATCTCAGGTTGTATTAGTCAGATTCGCCCAATATTTTCGTTGTTGTGTTGGCAAACATATCTGAAAAGTATCTATACATTACTAACCATATCGGATGTTTAGTCTATTGTAACCTGTCAAAAAGGTTACATGTGGTTTGGTGCAATTATCTATTTATTTTTTTAAATGGACCAGATAATTTACATTAGCATTTTGCTATAAAAATGGAATAAAGTGTAACAAATTTTAAATATTGCCTTTGGTGAGTCTGTTATAAGTAAAACAAGAGTTTACGACTGGTACAAGCGTTTCCAAAACCCCAGCATATCAACAGCTGATGCAAATATGAAAGTAGTGAAGTGAAATCACTACGAATGATCGCCGATCACAATCAAAGAAGTATCTGATGATGTTGGCATATTAATTGACTCATACCATGAATGTTTTTCGAATGGTTTGTGTACAAACGAGTGGCAACTACGATTTGTTCCAAAACTGTTGAATTTTGAACAAAAACAGCGGCGAATGGGGCCGCTGAATCAAATGATGCAAAACTACTGAAACGTGTTATAAATAACTCTTATTGTAAAATTTCCTGATTTGTTTTTTAAAGAAATAAATAATCGCCGATTATACCAAAACAAATGTAACCTTTGTGACAGATTACAACAGACTAATATCCGATTGGGCTAATAATGTATAGATACTTTTCAGACACCTGTAGCAACACAACAATGAACATATCAAGTGAATCGGATCAATACAATCCACGATATTACAAAATTCCCGTTACCTTTTATTCACCTCGTAGGTATTAAAACGTTTCGTTTGTGAAATATAAAGTGTTGAAAAAAATACTTTTTTAAAGAATTTTCCATATAATAATAATATCTCTAAAACGTCAACAGATATTAAACTGCAATTTGACATTAATAACACATTAACTATATTGAATAAAACAAAGATATCTGTTATCCATTGCATCCACCAGTGACGTATCTGCGGTGGGTTATTGCCCCCCTTGAAAAAATAATTGGTAAGTAATTGGTGCGCCCGTCGATTTTTCTAAAAAATAACGTAATTTCTTTATTTCTCATACACGTAGTTGTTAATTGTGTAATCACTTTTTAAATAATTTATTATATTTTGTTTAACTTTTTTTATGTTCTAGTTAGTTTTTTACATGTTGCATTAGGGTTAATATAAAATCTCACCAGGGTTAATCTTAATCTAATATTTGTTTAATAAAGAAAATTTGTGCAGTTACTTATTCTGCTCATTATAGACTAGTTAGGCAACGTTAACTATCATGAAATAATAAATACCATAATTGCTTTAATAGACAAACGCTTCACATTGGACGAGTATTGTAATTTAGGTACATAGCTTCATAACAATAATATTGCCTATTACAGTTATTTAAGAACATAAACTTAGTAACTTACTTAAAAACTAGTAATTCTATAAAAAACAAATTAAAGAGAGCTGTTTTGTTTAGAATTGATTAAGAAATTTCCAGAAAATCCACGGGCGTAAGTATTATTTTTTCATAGGGGGAAGAAATCCACCGCAGGCACGTCAGTGGTGGGTTAAATGGATAAAATATATCTTTGTTTTATTCACCATAATTAATGTGTTACTAATGTCAAATTGCAGTTTAATATTTGTTGATGTTTTAGAGATTAAGGAAAATTCTTCAAAAACACCCTATATCTCAAAGAAAAAGTATACTAAGACCTACTTTTACAGGAGCTTTTCTTATTAAAAAAATTATTCTCCATCAACGGTTAAAATTAATCTATAAGAAACTGACTCACCCTGCACATATAGTGGAGAATCTATGCTGTTACGAAAGCAGCGCGGTTACCCCCAATACTCAAATCTTGTACACGAGTGGTAGAATTTATCACAGGCGAAGTAAATCACTACTCTGCTTCAACTCTCTGTTCTGGGATGACAAAAATGTTGAGTCTTTTATTGAATTGATACTAAATCCAATTATGTTGAAATATTTGTTGATATGTTAATAGCCTGTTAAAAGCCTTATGATAAGTCTAACATTGGCTTTTAGTGAGTTTGCTAATGTTTGAATTTGCGTCAGTCCATGGGTCTCTGTAAGAAGTCTAGTTTGTTGCAACCGAAATCTTTGTGACCGTTCTCCCATTGAACGGTGTTTGGTCTAAATATGGACTGATGTTGTTACGGTAGTTCAAATACTGAAGCATTAGATAGAAGTTAAATATTAAAATAATATTCATTATATTAAAATATATCTCCAAAGTCCACAAGAATAGTTAGTGAAAGATGGGGAACTGACTTGCCCCATCATTTAAGTCCTAAATGACAATTCTGTGTATGTAAACAATATTTTATAGTTTCTGCTTTCTTTCCACTAAGGACTATTGGAAAGCAGAATGGAATGAACACATAAATGAACATAGAATAGAATGCTGTTTATTTTTAAGTAGAATAAAACTGAAATACAGACAGATAGATTTATATTTAAATTCCATTTTGAAAGGAAGCATGCAAATATAAAGTTTTTGTTGTTGTTTTTTTAATTTAAATATTTAACTTTTAAATATACTTAATTTATTAAGAAATAATTACTAATACATTAAAGATGTACAAATATTTTCTGTTTAATTCAATACTATTTAAGTTATAACATAAACACAAGTAAAACAATTCTTTAGAAGTGTTTACCCACGCCTCATGGCCTTCGTCAGAATTCTGAAATTAAATAGTTTACGTGATATTCACTTACTACTATGAGATTTGTTAACAAGATGAAATTTTAAACCATATATACCGTATAGTAAAACAAGAATAAATAAATAAATTATTGCAAAGAAATGCACTTATCACCTTGAAAGGTGGAACGTTTTAGACAAACAGAAATAGACAATCAACACATTGTTTATCGGAACATGTTCTGGTTTTCCAGACGCGTTTTTGTTTTTTTCTGTATTCCCCGTTTATCTATTAATACAAATTGGAACCAATCACTTAAAATGCTTACACAGGGTGCAAAAATTTACTCTGCTGGAGCATTCATTCTTCAATAAATCATAACTAATTACTATTGTGTGCAATCGTTTTCGCAGAAATTTGTATAAGAGTAAAAATTCATAAAGCAACACATTTTCTAGTTCTTTAATAAACCCCAATCTGTTAATTTATTTCTAATATTACTTTGAGTCCGGGAAACAAACCTTTAATATATGTATAGAGGTCATTCCGTTAACTGTTATGCCTCCCTTATTTTTTAGTTATAATTTCTTCAGTTTTTCACGTATCACTTTGAAATTTTGTAGATATATTTATTGCTATAAATTCTCAAAGGTATTACTGTAAACAATTCCTGAAAGACAAACTTAGAAACTGGGGGGAAAGTGTTATTTTATCCCCCCACTTTTTTCTGGCGAAAGCATATGTACTTTTTACAATGTATAATGTAAAATTATGTTTAGAACAGTTTATTACCCTTGATATTTTTTCCAAGAACTTTTCATTTTCAAAATAATTTTTGAGCATGCAACGTTAGTCACAGCAAAATCAGTTGCACATATTTAGGCGCATTTGTAATACACCTTTTCAGTTGATGAATATTCCCAATTGATTCAGAATAAACATCATCCTTCATAAATCCCCTAATACTGAAGTCTAATAGACTAAAATCGGGGGAGCGTGGTGGCCACTGAATAGTTGCATCGCTTCCACATCCGATTCACCGATTTCGAAAAATTGAGCTTAAATATTGTCAATATTGTTAAATATATTTGATCCAAAATTGTATCATCAATTTGCATCCACATATTTTAACGAAAACAAGGTGTCAAATTGTTGAATAAAGTGAAAAAATCATTGTGCAGTAAGTTTACAAATATTGCGGCATCTTATAGACCGACTATGTGTAGGGTATGTATATATTATAGCAATTAGGGTAAATTTGTTTAGTAACTAATCTGTTTCTTAAATCCCTATTTTTTCCTTATTAAATGAATTTACATTGATAAAAAAAACAATTTGTGTAAAAAATGCACATCTGGCTAGCCCTCAGTTCAGAGACATTCTATATAAAATAAGTTACAGCACTTTAGAGCAAGTTACAACATTACAAATTGTTCCTTTGTAATTTGAAATTTAAAAATACTAAACGACTCTCTAACGTTGCATGCTCAAAACTCGAATTTATTTAGAAAATTAAGAGACTTATGAAAAAGTTTCAAATGTAATAAAATATTCTAAACAAATTTTACATTATAACATTCGTCGTACGTCAGAAAAAAGTTAGGGGATAAAATGATCCCTTCACCCCAGTTTCTATGTTTGTTTTTCAGGCATTGTTTCCAATAATTCTTAAGGATTTGGTTAATAGCAGAAAGTATCTCTACAAAATGTCAATGTAATACGTGAAAAATTGAAGAAATTGTAGGGAAAAACAATTTTAAAAAATCAACTTTAACACCCTTGCTGCCAAAAATACGCTGCTGAGGGGATGACTTGTTTTTTTATTACACTCTGGATATACCCACACTCCAAAACTGGTGCTAAACCAGGAGATCGAGGTGACCACAATATTATTTGTCCACCTATCATAAATGTTAGTGTACCTTCTGAAAGTATAGAATAAGGGGAGCTGAGTTTCACTTATTCCAGTTTTCCCTTCCGATTGGAAATTGCAAGGTAGTTATCACCGATGCTGATTCTGGTGGATGAATAAGTTTATTAGAAATGACTCACGGCAGGCATACGGGCACAGATTGTCTGAGTTACAGAATCCGACGCGTATCGTGTATCATCTACAGCGCGTCTTAAAATAGCCCCAAAATCATCGTCTACGGTCGGATTTTCAGGCCCCCCCACCAATTTCTTTCAGGGGCGTCCGCAGTGGGAGACGCCGGATCGCGCATTCTTCGCTCGCAATTCGCAAACGACCGACGTCTTGGTAGAGATATCGGGGATGATGACTTGAACTTCTGCTAACTGAAGCCGTGGAAGGCAACGAAACGTACTATAAGAGACTAGTTATATTTTTTTCTCATATAAACATTTTATTATTTATCGTGTTGTGATTTTGTGTTTTGTGTATTTTTCGATTTTTTCGATCTGTGAGATTTTTGTGGTGACAAGATGAAACAACACCAGCAACAGACATCTCAGGCTCAACAGAGCCAGAGCCAAGTCCAACAGAGTCAATCTCAGCAAAGTCAACAGACAACACAGAGGGTAACCCGGACTCAACAACACGTTACTCGACAAGTCACCGGTCATGTGACAGGTTAGGAGTTTTTTTATTACTATTTGAAGCTTTATTTGCTGCAGTTTTGATTTCAAATCATCTGCGAGCTTTGTAACCCCCTTTATTAGCGCCCAAGAAGTTCATAATGCTTTCTACTCCAACACAAACCATTGATCGGCGGAATGCATGTCCTCATCGCCATTTCTTCCATAATTAATTGCTTGCAAGAAATTAATATTCTTCTTTTGGATCATCAAAGCAAAATATTTGCGTTTTCATATGTTGGAAACTGAATCCTTCAATTACTCTAGATTCCTGCATAGTGCCAAAATACCTACTTAGTGTGACTCTGGAGCTGTAGCAAAAATAAACCTGGTTGGCAGCATTTCAGAATCTAGAACTTTGCGACAGAATGCTTCTAAAATAATTCAAATACGTTTTAAAATTTCATATACAACAATATTGATCATTAATTTACAAGCCTATAAAATAAAATCTAGATCTTCACATCCAAAAATAGAAAACTAGGTATTTCCAAAGTTGTTTATTTGTTGGCAACTGATGCAATCGCTAATACATTTCTGTATCTCATGATTTCTAAATCTTGAAAAGGCTTATTATTATTAAATTATCTGCTTTATGTTGACAAAAGTTCTTAATTCATTTATACCATGTGCGATACAGCTCTAACCTTTACATATATCTAAAAATATCAATCATTATTTGTTGTCCAGCTAAAATCTAAAAATATCTCCAATACTATCCTAACTGTCAGTGAAGTATTTATAAGAAAAATATATGTGTTCTAAATATGTTATAAATAACACAAATTTTCTAAATAAATTGAGTACTGCTTTCATATTACATGCACATATTTAAAATTAACTATAACTTTTGTTGATATAAAACTCATTGGTCTTTGTTAGTTCAAAAAACTAGGTGATCTCCAAAAAAGGAGATAATAATTGAAGATGAATGTATGTATGTTACTATTAAAAATCATCAAATTCTTGTCTCTTTAACACTTTTTAAGGCATTGAACGCAGCTATTTTGCAGAGGAACATGTTGCAAGGGGTAGCGACAGAAAAAATAACGTTTTTATATGCTTAATTACATGTGACCATTTCGGCTGCATAATTCTCCCTATGCGCATCTTCCCCTACCACCAGTGAGTGCTTGTTTCCACAAATAAAATATGAGAGTTGAGTGGGAATCGCGACAAATCGCGAATTGCGCGGGAAAATTTGGCGTGGAATAAATAACTCTTTTAAGTGACGCCGCTGGCAACTGTCAAATTATTGTTTTGTATTTAAAATATATAAATCTGTTCCAGTACAAATATACAACACGTTACTCTGAATATCTATAAAGTTCTTATTTCTATTATATTTTAGGAATAAATATTATACCGTAGAAAATAAAAGCTATACCTAATCAGATTATGTTTATATCTACAATATATAATATTTTTGACATTGTAAATTGTAATATTTTGAATTATATACGATGTCAGTGATTGAGAAAACGCAAATAAAAAATTAGCTAATAATATATTCAAAATTTCAATTTATATTACTCTGACTTCTGGGCTAATCCTCGTAATTAGAATGAGGGGTAGAGATATTATTATTATTATATTTTTACTTTTAGTTGACAAATCATAATTCCGTACAAGTTACTTTTGTAAAGTTACTATTTTTATATATGGGTACAGTTGATAGGTCAACTGAATATATTGACAGTAAACAGAAAAATAATACCGTAAATCGGGCAAATTTTGAGTTATCATGTTCTCTTGATTTCAAGTATGTACTTACTTTATAACTCAGTAAAGCTAAAATCGTTACACGTATAACTATTAATGTTAGTTTTGCAAAATGAAATTAAAGAAAAAAATCACTTCCATAACAATGAATTATTCTGTATGTCATTGTATGTTATTCATTGTATCAGTAGTATACTCGCGACAAGAATTCAGACGACTTAAGTCATACGAACAAATGAATAATTCATTATATTTTCATCAAAATATTTAAGAAACTGCAACTAATAGTAATAAAACTATATACTACACTAATAGTTTGCATTATATACCTCACTAAATTGCAAAAGATGATTGTTTTTAACGCTACCAAATATCGAAAATTACGTTGACAATAAAAACAAATGTGTAACGTCAGCCGTGACGTAAGACGTCTGAATTCTTGAGGCGAGTATAGTAATATCAGTTTATTTCAGTGCAAAATAGAAAGATAGAAATCATATTAAAACAATTATGTCTAAAATCATTTGTTCCATTCCATTAGAAGAAATCAAGCAGTAAATTCTAATTTTGTGTTGCAATATGGAGTACATTAAATGTTGGTTACAATAAGGTTGTGTAGGTTAAATATACAGGGTGTCACAGCAAGGTTGAGACAATGTAACCACAAAGTTGTGGGACCTAAGATAATTTGTACTAGAGATATTTAGATCAACGTACCACTATACAAAAGGCAACGCCTGCTGTGATATAGCCCACTTTAAAAATAGTTTTAGTTAAAGGTTTCTTATTTGGCACACATCTTTGGTTATATATGTATAATATACCACATTTATAAATACGTTAAAATCAACATACATGGTTTTGTTAATTTACAGTACCCACCCCATTGACCGACCCATTCTATATGTACGTCACTAGTTATTGATTCACATTTTTTAGTAAAAAGTCATTTCCTAAACATTGTATATGTATACAAATTTTGATATTTCCTATAAGTTTCACATTATACATTATATATTTAAGATTAAATGTGACAAGAATAGAGGGTGTTCTAGATTTTTGTCTTTATATTTAGCTGAAATAATAAAATAATAATAATATGAACATGATTTCCAAAAATTTTTAAGTATAGGAACTGTTTTAGGAATATAAAATAGAAACCTATATTTGCCGATATTTCAACAGCTATAGCAGGTACACACAAATACATTTTAAATGCCATACATTTTTTTTAATTTTAATGTACATAATCGTCCCTCCAAATATAAAATGGAAATTCTCGAACATCCTGTGTTTTTTACTGTTTAAGAAAGGTATTTTAAGCTAATATATATGATATCTCCTACAATTCCTATAAATGAAGTCATTTGTATGTTCTCTGATACCAAACATCTAGGTATGCTAATGAACATCCACAGACAAAGGTCTATTCAATAATTATCTAAAGAATTTAATCTATTTAAATTTACTAACCTGATTTAATGGAAACACTCTATATATATTAACCTGACCTGACCTATTTCTGCATTTTTGGGATTGCTTCATCAGGTGGCCTCCTTTAACTTGAGTCAAATATCTAACTATAAAAATTATTATACCAATAAATTAAAATTATTTGAAATTAAATGTCGACAATTTCAAACTGATGTCAATGAATTTGTTATGCTCGAAATTCATATGAAGCACAAAAAGTTTACGAGACATTTTTTTAGAAAATACTTCCTATTGCATTAAATTATGTCATGGGTATGCAATATAAATTGCCACCTTGGTCAAGGAGAGTAGGGAATCCATGTTATTTTCTTATACAGTGTGTTTCACTTCTCATCTTCACATCCCTATAAATTGTTGCGGATAGTGCGATTTTGATGATTATTTTTGTAACTAGACCCATCAGGTGAAGGTGTACAACCTACCACGACGGCTTTTTTACCACTCCACGGCATTCTATGATTTCTTTACAGAGCCATTTAGCGATATTTTTATCAAAAATCTAGCAACAGCACCTTCTAAAATCTAAATATACCAAATTTTCTTAAATTATGTTGAAAAGTAATTCTTATACAGAGCTTTCGATATTACGAGAATTGGCAACTATAGCTATTTTTAGAATGACATCCAGAAGGAGTCAGAAATAAAAGAAAAATAAAAAATTGTATGCAAAGTTCAAACAGCCTTTTTTATTATTTAAAATTTATTTATGTAATATTTTAGTTTTTAATGTTATTTGTTGTTGTACTGCAATTCATTTAATTTTCATTGTTTTCAATAATATTGAAAAACAAATAAGGTTCTTTGAACTTTGCATTTACATTTTGCATCTAATTTTTTTATTTTTCTTTTATTTTCAACGCCTTTTGGACGTTTATTCTAAATATATATTTGCCAATTCTTGTAATATTGAAAGCTTCGTATAAGAATTACTTTTAAACATAATTTAAGGAATCTTGGTATATTTAGATTTTAGAAGAAGCTGAAAGGGCAACGTTGCCAGATTTAAAAGAAAAAACAACTCGAATATGAATTTCTGAAAAATTGGAATGGTAAACTAGCTGTCTTGGTAGGTTATACAGCTTCACCAGATCTGTGCCAAACAAGAGTTCTCTAGCGAAACAGTTTCACAGTGATGTTAAAGAAACAGGTGTCAGTAGGCGTCGAATTTGTATATTAGCCCAAACCTTATTTTGATCCTAGATGTATGTCCCAACCCTGTAAATACATGTTTAAAAAATGATTAGGAGCATATATCTTTCCATCTTCTCTTTGTTACTAGACTGTAATTTTCATAATCCTGAAAGATTGCTTAGGTTATGATTGCAGCTATCAGTAATATTGGTATAAGCATACAACTGAAATATTATAACCAATTCTGTTGATTATAGTCCTCTGTTTTAGATTTCGAGGTTACTTAATATACTGAATATTTTGATTTCAGCTCTGTCCAAAATTACTATTAGTCTACTAAATATGTTCCAAATTCTATAATAAAATATTAGATCATATAAAAACATATTTTGTTCAGAAGAATATCCATATCAATTTTTTGAATAATAGCCATTTCTTTAAGTGAAAATTAAACAATGTAAAATTCTGCAACAGTTGTAGAAAATTGAACTGAAAAAGGATTTATAAATTTTAAAAATCTAGTAGGTATCAAAATTATTTATTTTAAAATTGTTATATTAATTACCTATCATGTTTCAGTGTTATAGAGACATACAAAAACCTGTTTGTTTACACGTAAACAACTGCAGCGTGATATTTAATTTCAAATTCAATTAAAATTTAAAACAAAGATTACACATGAGTATGTAACTATTTTCAGTTCGGTTAGTTTACTTAACCAATGTATTTTTAAACCAAAAAATGAAGAGCTGCTAGTGCATTTTTATGAAATTTAAAAATAGGTCTTAGTCATGTAATGCCAATGCTATTTATTATACAAGTATGTATTTTTCATAATTAACGTGAAAAAATCATACAATAATTAAATATTTCTGAAATTCTGTAAGGTTCGAAGAAAAAAAACAAAATCAATTTGAAAATAAACAATGCAATACTACTACTTTGACAAGTAAGAAGCATTCAGTGAAAATTATAAAAATTTCATAAAATTACAAATTTGTTTGGCTTGTCATTTAAAGTAGCTATATCTCATAGTAACTCGACTTGCTATTTATGATTTAACTTTATAGTCCATGTTAGTTGCAACATATGTGGTAATTAATGTATCGATATAAATAAGACAGTAAACAGTTGTATATAATTTTATTCATAGTACCTTAGCATATCACTACGTTATGTTTTATTTGTCACTAACAAGCATCAAAATAGCAACACTAAATTTAAATAAAAAAAGTACTGGTTAGTAATAAACTGCTATCGTTAAGTTTATTTTCGCGCATCAACGTTTTTTTATAAATTTTAACAAGTACGAAATATACAATAACATACCCGCAAAATTTTAATAACAATTATACTTACAGTTGATGCAACTAAATGTATTTAGTTGAAAACAAATTTAAATATATGTTTATGTATAAAAAATATCGAATACAGTATATGGCTATTGCCAATAGGCCACGTTCTTCTTAAAAGTACCGAAAAAGAAAACGATAACCTAAATTCTCATCAACCTCCGTAGTATAATTCCTAATGAAAATATTTACTTACTAGAACTAGTGTTACTTAATTTGTTTACTAGAATATACCATTACCGGTATACGGACATAAACAGCATTTATGCATCCGCATGTTTAGAGGTTACAGGTATTTTGTCATATCCCGAAAAATCAGAATTTGTTAATATTTTTTACATAACTAACGTAGCACTGTGTAGCAAAGTGGAAATCTGATTGGTGGAGTAAAAATAGTTGCTCCTAAAATGGATGCTTGAAACGCGATCCAAGATCTAAAATAGTATCTGCCCGGTACTCTATTGCTCTCACTGTCATCTAAAAAATTCCGCGTGTAGGTAGTCACCTACAATTTCTCTCACTCCTAATGTTATGATTTATAAGAACTGCAATTTTTCTTTATATTTAATGATTCATTAGCATACATAACTCCAAAATACGTAAAAATCGTAGATTGCCAGATTACTCAACACAACACTTCAATTCAATCAATATATACTTATATATTCTTGTATAGCTACTTATTTTGATATTGCAATCAATTTTTAGCAATAAATGATAGAGGCGCAATATTCTGGAAATAGTGTTTTCTACAAATACAAGTAATTTTAGACATTTAAGAACTGAATAATATAGAGCTTAAGTAACACGAATATATAACGACAGAAAAGCGGTCCAACCAACAAATTTTTAAGTACAGAAATCTTTCAGAATACGTTTATTTTCAAATTTAACTGTAAAAGTATTGTAATAACATATAAGTATGTGAAAATAATTATTAAAATATGGGGTTAGAATAGCTAAATAATGTGTCTCACACACGCTTTTTAAAAATTATTATATTATTTGAGGAGAATTGAAATAATAAGTGAATAAACAAATCATGAATAATTTTATTTTTGATATTACTTTTGTTCTACGTGTTTTACTCTTCGACATTTCTATACCTAAAAAACACCACAAATTTGATCATTTTACGGTGAAAAATACGGCGACCTTAAGGCTTACGATTTGAAGAAATATGCGGGTTGTTTTCCGCTAAATAACTTCACTAGGTTGTTACTTACCTTGTTTTAGATTACAAATTTCCATAAATTTTTGTGAAACGAATAGTTTTAGAGATAATTTAAATTTATACACCTGTGTAGAGAGTTAATTTTAAAAAATACATAGTTTCTCTTAGAAATATGACTGGGAATCCACTTATTTAATTTCCAAAATACATAGCTCACTAATATGTACCACCAATTCAGTAATTTTTTTCCTCCAAGTGAAACACCCTCAAAGATATTCGGATACATGTAATATTTTTATAAACATCGGCACATTGTGTTTGGAAAACCAGTGGAATTCGAATTTTGCATTAACCCTTGAAGTTACTATATATCAGAAAACACCCTGTATATAGATATAGAGCTAAATAGTAATATAAGTTACTTTTTACATTCAACATCATCATGCAGTATATTTAAGTTATAGTAAAGTTTGATCTTGCATGTTTTATGAAGATGTGAGATAAACATCCAATATCAAGTTCAGATTACTTCTGAATGGCTGTATTAAGAAATAAACCAATTTGAAAATTTAAGATTTTTTTAATAAATCATAATCTTAGTATTCTTACTACTATGCGTAGTTAATAAGGCTTCTTAACAACGCTTGAACTTTCCTCATACTATTAAAACATTTTTAATACAATACCTGTTACAAAAATAATTGTGGAGATAAAATTTGTTTATAAATTAATCAAGTTTAATACCTAATACGATTGGTCTGCTTCTATACAACTAACCAAAAATATAAATAGTAATTTAAGAAAAAAATACCAAACTGTGTTTAATTAAAATTACTTTTCAAATGACGCTTGCACAAATTTTCTACTGAAGTAATAATATGATGTTTTTGTCTCTAGGAGGGCAAATGACCCAAGAGCAACTTCAGCAAATTGGTTTCGGCCCCAACGCACAGCCGCCGGTGTT
This sequence comes from Monochamus saltuarius, assembly GCA_025584915.1. NCBI lineage: Eukaryota > Metazoa > Arthropoda > Insecta > Coleoptera > Cerambycidae > Monochamus > Monochamus saltuarius. The sequence goes on along the minus strand of CM046721.1, from coordinate 77,966,731 downwards.
CGAGAAAGTGTTTAGTAACGCCCGCTTTGCCCAAGGTGGCGTAGCTACTTTCGAGGGCCGAGTGACAGGCAAACCACAGCCAACTGTTACTTGGACAAGAAACGGAGCACCCCTTTTAAGTTCCCAAAAACACAAACTAACATACAACGAATCGACTGGAGATATCACTTTCCAGATTCACCAGATTGGACCAGGAGATGAAGGCGAGTATGTGTGCAACGCCAAAAACCAATACGGCGCTGCTATATGCTCCGTTTACATCTCCCCAGAGGGAATGCAAATTCCCCAACGACAGGGCTTTTCACAATTTGAACAAAGTACTACATATTCCAATGGCACTGTTATCACTGAAGACTTTAAAATCGATACATTCGAATATAGGCTATTGAGAGAAGTGTCTTTCAGAGAATCTATTACAAGACGATCCACTTATGAGAAAGATTCTCAAATATCTACTACTGTAGAGCGATCGCTTGGCCCTCCCGCACCACCACAAGTTTCACAAAAACCTCGCAATTCCAAGTTGCTAGAAGGTTCCGATGCTGTATTTAGTGCGAAATTATCTGCAAATCCCAGACCGAGAATTACTTGGTTTAAGAACGGCCAACGAATTACTGAATCGCAAAAATATGAAACCACTTTCTCGAACAACCAGGCATCACTACGCGTTAAACAAACCACTTCAAATGACTCTGGTCATTATACAATGCTTGCCGAAAACCCACAAGGTTGTGTGGTGTCCTCCGCTTATCTCGCAATTGAACCTGTAACTACTCAAGAAGGACTACTCCACGAATCTACATTTAAACAGCAACAAACTGATGTAGAAACTGATTCCAGCAAAACATTAGCACCTAATTTTGTTAGAGTATGTGGTGACAGAGATATTACGGAAGGTAAAATGACACGCTTTGATTGCCGCGTTACTGGTCGCCCCTATCCTGAAGTTACTTGGTATATAAATGGCCGACAAGTCACAGATGACCATAATCATAAGATTCTTGTTAATGAATCAGGAAATCATGCCCTCATGATCACAACTGTTAGTCGAAACGACTCCGGTGTAGTAACATGCGTCGCTAGAAATAAAACCGGAGAAACATCCTTCCAATGCAACTTGAACGTAATTGAGAAAGAACAAGTAGTAGCACCGAAATTTGTAGAAAGATTTACTACTGTTAACGTCGCAGAAGGTGAACCTGTGGTACTGCATGCAAGAGCAGTCGGTACTCCAACGCCACGAATCACTTGGCAGAAGGACGGCGCACCTCTCGTTAGTAGCCCCGATGTTCGCATTGCGATTGACGGTGGAGCCTCTACCTTAGACATACCCAGAGCCAGAGCATCGGATGCAGCATGGTATCAATGCACTGCTCAGAATGTGGCCGGCTCCACCGCTACTCGCGCAAGATTGTTTGTTCAAACACCTCAAGGTCCACCACCAGAACCAAGACGCCTTCACCTACCTCGACCTACGAAAGTCATCGAACCTGAGTAAGTATATTTTAGAACGACAAAGTAACAAATAAGTAATAACGACACTTTCAGACCCGAACCTGGCCCAGAAGTTATTTACCTTCGTCATGTTGAACGAGCTAGACCCTATGTACCTCCTGGTGAGGAAGATCGTGTTTATCCACCACCACAATTTATCATCCCCTTGAGAGACGCTATTCAATTTGAAGGAGGGAAAGTTCACTTCGAGGCTAGGATTGAACCAGTTGGCGACCCATCCATGGTTGTTGAATGGTTCTTGAACGGAAAACCTTTAGCGGCAAGTGAGTATTACTCTTATACCCACAAAAGAAACCAAAATACAATGACTATAATGTATTAATTTATTTTTGCAGGTTCCAGAGCTACATCAATCTTCCGCTTTGGGTTCATTGCTTTAGATCTTATCAGTCTTATTTTAAACGATAGTGGGGAATACGTTTGTCGTGTCTCCAGTGCAACAGGATGTGTTGAGTCACGAGCAGTACTTACAGTCAATCAACGAGAATCGATAGAACAGTCAAGCCAACATCCTGATAGTTTACAGTATATTCAACAGCTCGAAGATTATTCCAAATACCAAAGAACAGACAGTTTAGAAGAAAAATCAAATCAGAAACCTCATTTCATCCGTCCACTCCAAGATCTTGGAGAACTACAAGAGGGTAGAAATGCTCACTTTGAAGCACAGCTTACTCCAGTTAGTGACCCAACGATGAAAGTGGAGTGGTACAAAGATGGTCGACCAATTACCGCCAGTTCACGAATCACGACAATCTTCAACTTCGGTTACGTCTCTCTCAATATCATGCACCTACGGGCCGAAGATGCTGGATCGTACACTGTGCGGGCTGTTAACCATTTAGGAGAAGCTATAAGTACTGCTAGCGTTCAAGTACTAGTTCGCTCTACCGTCACTGGTGACTTAGGTATTCCGGAACAACAAAAGTACATCGAGAAAGTAGAACAACTCGAGGCATATCAGCAACAACAACATCAAAAGTATGTTCTAGAAACACCTGAAAGTTCACAACCACCAGAATTTAAAACGCCAATAAAGGATCAAAATGAAATTCGAGAAGGTGGTTTTGCTCATTTTGAAGCTCGTTTAGAACCTGTAGGTGATTCAACTCTCAAAGTGGAATGGCTCAAAGATGGCCGTCCAGTAGAAGCCAGCTCTAGAATTACCAGCTTTTTCAATTTTGGATATGTCGCATTAACAATTAAAGAAGTAACAATTCATGATGTAGGCCATTATACGTGCCGTGCTTACAACGCAATGGGACAGGCAACAACAACAGCCCAACTAAGCGTTGTTAGTAAGAAAGATATCATTTTCGATTCTCAACATCCAGGAGGATTGGAAAAAATACAACATCTTGAAGATTCCAGCCGTTACAGCCGGACTTCGAAAGAGGAAGTCGCTGTAACAAAGAAACCAACGTTTTTGGGACCACTTAAAGGAACAAATAAAATTGTAGAAGGACAACGTGCTCATTTCGAAGCTCGTGTTGAACCCCAAAGTGACATGACGCTGAAAATCGAATGGTATTTTAATGGTAAACCTATCCAATCAGCAAACAGAATTCAAACTTATCACGACTTTGGATATGTCGCTCTCGATATCCTAAGCGTTCGTGAAGAAGATGCTGGCACTTATACAGTAGTTGCCAGGAATGCTCTAGGAGAAGCGCAAGTTTCGGCTAGCATGGTGGTTGAAAGTAAGTAGTCTAGAAATTTAAGTTTACTTAAAAGTGCCAAACTATTCCAAATTAATTTCTTAAAATTCTTATTAAATGAAGTCATTAGTCTTTGATATCAAATATAGTACATGAAAAAAGAAAATATAATAATTTAGCCAAATAGCACTATTGAAAAAAAGACGATGGCGTGAAATCTAATATATTTGTGCATCAAAGGATTGTTTTTTAAATATATGAGCATTAATAAATATTAAATTATATACCAAATAAAAGAAAGTTTTGAAATGGAATTATCAAATGTATTAACACCATGTTTAGATAATATACAGGGTCCACTTAAAACTCCCCAGGCCTGTATCTTTGTTATTTTTTAAGATACCTTAGCGAACAAGGTATCATTTTGTAGGTCTGTTCAAGATCTTCTGAACTATTTAACTTTTACAAAATGGCCGCTTTTGAAAATTTATTTTTCTGGTTGGATTTTTTCTTTAACACAATTTATACAAAATTATTATGCCATCGAATAGGCCATAAAATTATTATTAAATTATATGGAAATTATCAGTTTTATTTTAAATATAGATAGAATAAAACATAACCCATCTTTTAAATCATAAGTTCTCTTCGAAGTTTTACCCATTATGCTCCCAACGCAAAATTTAAAACGTTTCACTAACAATTCTGTATTTACTAGATTTTCCAGAGCATTTCCACAAATAGTAGCACATCCTGTTCTTATTCTATTTTTCAATTCTTCGGCTTCTCTTTAGCTAGAAGAACAGAATGTGCTGCTATTTGTGGAAATGCTCTGGAAAATGTAATAAATTAAATAAATAAATTGTACATTGGGGGCAATATGGGAGAATTGTAAAGATAACTTATGATTTTAAAAAATGGGTTCATACCGTTTATTTATATTTTTAAAATAAAACTGACAGTTTCCCAATAACACTGTGTTTCTTAACTTTAATTATTAGAAGACTTAAAAGTCTTCTATAGTGTTATGTTTTCTTGTCATAGCACTTTCAATGACAAATATAATTTGGTCATTTTGAACAAAACTACTAACAAAAGCTATCGCTATCAAATTTAATCTTTTGCCATGGCCTATTCGATGGCATAATAATTTTACATACAGCAGCAGTTAAAGAAACAATCCGTCTGGAAAATAAATTTTCAATAGCGATCATTTTGTAAAAATAATTTGTTTTTTTAATTAAATGATTGGCTTAAAATGCTTTGAATATACCTACAAAATGATACCTTATTCGTTAATGTATCTTCAAAAATAACGAAGATATAGGCAAAATCATTTTTTATTACTAATTTCTGTACGTTTACATTACTTCAATGCAAATTCTAAAAATGTATTAAGATTATTATTAAATAATGTCATATATTTAAAAGCTAATCATAAAAAATAATAAAGAATTATTTAATCATTACTGTAATTTAAATGAACTTAATGTATTCATGTAATATTAAATTTTGTCACTTTGATTATTTATTATTATTTTTTTAGCCCGTGCTAGTATAGACACTAGGAGCATGCATCGAGGTGCCTATGACAAAACCAAACATTTGGAAGAATCAAAATTTGTAGAACCACAATATCATATTGAAGAACTTTGTAAGTCTAAGCCAATTTTCGTAGTACCACTGTCAGATCCACAACCTGTTTCTGAGGGAAGGAATATACACTTAGAATGTCGCTTGGAACCAATGGGAGATCCAACTATGAGAGTGGAATGGTTCTATAATGGTAGACCAGTAACTGTAGGCTCCAGATTCAGAACATACAACGACTTTGGATTTGTAGCTCTAGACATCATTCACACAACAGCTTTAGATTCTGGTGAATACACAGTACGTGCTGTTAATCAGCTCGGATCAGCACACACGTCTGCTTGTGTAAGAGTTATTGGCAGATCAGATATTATTACTGATACCCAACACGAACAATCACTTGACCAAATCCAACAGCTTGAAGATTCTTCACGTTATCGCAAACATGTAACAGAAGACGTGACTGTACTTCAAGCTCCTCAATTTACCCGTTCCCTCCATAACATCGAAACAGTTGAAGGTACGAATGTCCACATGGAATGCCGCCTTCAGCCAGTTGGCGATCCAACCATGAAAGTGGAATGGTTTGTAAATGGCGTACCTGTTAAAACAGGACACCGTTTCCGACCGGCCTATGATTTTGATTATGTAGCTTTAGACTTACTTAGTGTGTATCCTGTCGATTCAGGTATTTATACCTGTCAAGCGAGAAATCAATTAGGAGAAGCAGTCACATCATGCTCTGTAAAAGTAATAGCTAAGAAAGACCTGCTTTTTGACACCCAGCATCCCGCTGGTCTCGAAAAAATTCAATATCTTGAAGATTCTTCCCGATACAAGCGCACTGAATTTGTTGATGAACAAGTCACCGTAAAACCAACATTCGTAACAAAACCGAAAAGTTTGGAAAATATGACAGAAGGGAAGCATGCCCACTTTGAATGCAAAATTGAACCTGTAACTGATCCAAATCTTAAAGTAGAATGGTATAAGAATGGAAGACCTGTTACTGTCGGACATAGATTCCGACCAATTCATGACTTCGGTTATGTAGCTCTTGATATAGTTGATCTAATTGCCGAAGATTCAGGAACATATACCTGCCGGGCTACCAACCTCATTGGATCTGACGAGGTAACATGTGCATTAAAATGCAGACAATCCGGACAGATCATTACTAGTACCCAAAACGAAACGGGTCTCCAACAAATTCAGCACCTAGAAGATCGTTCACGTTATCAGAGAACTGAACAAATTGAAGAAGTTACTACTCAAGCACCAATTTTCACAACATCATTAAAAAACATTGACATCAAAGAAGGTCAGAGAGCTCATTTCGAGTGCAGATTAATTCCTGTCTCAGACGCGACCATGAAAGTTGAATGGTTCCACAACGGACAACCTCTCAAATCTGGATCAAGATTCACAGAAACCAACAACTTCGGTTTTGTAGCACTTGACATTTTGTACACCTATCCAGAAGATGCCGGTACATATACATGCAGAGCTACAAACATATTAGGAGAAGCAGTAACATCAGCTGTATGTAACGTACAGTCCAAGAAATCTATTTATCTAGAATCTGTACATGAAGGTGCCCTAGAACGTATAACGGAATTGGAGGATTCCTCCCGTTATCAAAGAAAGACTGTCCAAGAAGAAATTGTTAGCCAAGCCCCATGCTTCACGATGCCTGTTAAAGACTTAAGAGTAGCGGAAAATCAAGCAGCACACTTTGAGGCAAGATTAATTCCCGTAGGAGATTCTCGTTTAAAAGTTGAATGGTTACGCAATGGTGTACAAATTCAAGCCTGTAAGTATAAACTTTGTTACTAAAGCCAAAGTAATTACTGAATGTTTTTGTCTTGTCCTCTTGCAGCCAACAGAATAACGACCATGCATGACTTTGGATATGTAGCCCTAAATATGAAATACGTAAATCCTGAGGATTCTGGTACCTATACATGCCGTGCTGTTAATGATTTAGGAGAAGCTGTAACATCAGCTACATTATTCGTTCAATGTAAGTAGGAAAGCCGTTTTAATTTACGTAAAAGAGATACTTTCACAAACTATTTAATATAAATAATTTTCAGCAAAAGCTTCTCTGCAACTTGAATCACAACATGAAGGTGCTCTTCAAAAACTTCGTCAGTTAGAAGACTCTAGCAAATATCAAAGAAAAGAAGAGGAAGACACCATAGTTACTCAAGCTCCAATATTTACTACTAAACTTAATGGACCGACAGAACTCGTAGAAGGTCAAAGTGCACACTATGAATGTCGCATTGAACCTTACCCAGATTCCAGTCTTAAAGTTGAATGGTTCCATAATGGAAAGCCATTAACAACAGGCCACAGATTCAGAACTGCATATGACTTTGGATTTGCCAGCTTAGATGTCCTTACCGTTTATGGAGAAGATTCTGGAGAATACACCTGCAGAGCAACAAATCGTATAGGACAGGCAACATCTTCCGTAGTAACCAATGTAAAATGTAAGTTTAAAACTTCAACCCTAAATAAAACAGTATACTAATGATTTTCTTTTTAGCTAAATCTTCAATTATTCGCGAAACTCAACATGAAGGAGCCCTGGAAAAAATTCAACATTTAGAAGATGAATCACGATACAAACGTGTTTCACATGAGGACGCAATTATACTTGAGAAGCCTCAATTTGGACGCGGTCTTAAAACTATTGAAAATCTACCAGAAGGCGCTAGTGCTCACTTAGAAGCAACACTCACACCGGTAAATGACCCAACAATGAAAGTAGAATGGTTCTGCAATGGTAGACCAATTCAAACTGGTCACAGGTTTAAGACAACATACGACTTTGGATATGTAGCTTTGGATATTCTTTACGCATACGCTGAAGATTCTGGAACATATATGTGCAGAGCAAGGAATGCTGTTGGCGAGGCAGTCACAACTGCAGCAGTATCTGTTATTTCTAAATCTGGTCTTTACCTTGAGACGCTTGATGAACAACGTTTGAGCAAGATAAAACAGCTCGAAAGCTACGAACGACCCAAAAAGGAAGAAATTGAACCTCAACCACAAAGACCAGTTTTCCTGACCCCACTAACCAGCTTAGAAAATCTGAAAGAAGGAGAACATGCCCACTTGGAATGTAGAGTCGAGCCTATTAATGACGCCAATCTCAGAATTGAATGGTACGTCAATGGAGTTAAGCTTAAGACAGGTCACAGATTTAGAACCACTCATGACTTTGGATATGTTGCTCTTGATATCCTATATGCATGGCCAGAAGATAGTGGAACATACATGTGTAAGGCTATTAATCTCGTTGGTGAAGCCGTTAACACCTGCACTATTAAAGTAGGTGGAAGGAAAAGCATCTTACTAGATACACATCATCCAGAAGGTCTTGAAAAAATCAGAGAACTAGAAGCACAGGGACATCCTGCTCGTTTAGAAATTGAGGAACCAACTCCAACGCCTCCTATGTTTGTCACAGAATTGCGTGGCACTACTGAAATTTATGAGGGCCAAACGGCTCACTTTGAAGCTCAAATACAACCCATTCATGATCCTAATTTAAGAATTGAATTCTATCACAATGGCAAACCACTTCCATCAGGTAATAGGTTCCACATTACATTTGACTTTGGATACGTTGCTCTGGATATTGGGCATGCTGTTCCTGAAGATGCCGGAGAATATTCTGTCAAAGCCATTAACAATCTTGGACAATGTGTATCATCAATTAACCTAAAAGTAATCGCTAAGAGTAACATTATCCTTGAATCACAAAGACCTGAAGGGTTAGAGAAAATAAGACAGTTAGAAGAGCAGCAACCTTACAAACGTCCAGAACACGAAGAACCTGTAACAAGACAGCGTCCTGTCTTCACACAACCATTACAAAATATTGATTTTATTCGCGAAGGGCAGACTGCTCACTTTGAATGCCGCCTTATACCAGTAGGTGATCCAACTCTAAAAGTAGAATGGTTTAGAAATGAAAAGCCACTAGAAGACAGCTCGCGTATAAAGAAAGTACATGACTTTGGATTTGTTTCCTTAGACATTTCCCACGTTAGGGATGAAGACGAAGGTGTATATATTTGCAGAGCAACTAATCCGCTTGGAGAAGCTGTCACGACTGCATCTATGAAAATTAGAAGTAAGTATTTTCAGACTTTTAATACATCTCGAATAAAATTAATACACCATTTTGAAATTTGTTAAAATTTACTTCAAATTCTTTTAAATAATTTAAAGTATATTCGTTGAATACATATTTGTTGTTCGTTAACATGACACATTAACTTTGCTCAGGGGGATATATTGACGACTGCACATGCGATAATAAATTAGTATATAAAAGACTAATAATTGTAAAATGAAAATCATAATTTTTGTTTCCTGCATACCTTTTATTATTTTGTATAAAATTCTATGTAACTAATATACGATTTTATTTTCAGCCCAAGCCAGCATCCAGCTGGAAACACAACATCCAGAGGCTCAACGTAAAATTGCACAGCTCGAACAACCTCAGGCACCTAGACCAGAAGAACCTGAAAGAGAATTTGAAAAACCAATATTTACTCAATTACTTACTGGTCCCACAGAGCTCTGGGAAGGACAACATGCTCATTTTGAAGCTAGGGTTGTCCCAGTTGGTGATCCTAACTTAAGATTTGAATGGTACGTCAACGGTGTTGAACTAAAACTTGGATCTAGATTCAAAGTTACCAATGACTTCGGATTTGTAACCCTGGACATTATGTCCACTGTAACTGAAGACTCAGGAGTGTACATGTGTAAAGCCATCAACAAAGCTGGAGAAGCTGTGTCATCTATATCAATGAAAGTTAAACAAAGATCCCACATCGCAGGTGAACCACTGCAACCTGATGCATGGCAGAAGATTCAGCTGAAGGAAGCTGAAATGAATAAAGTACCTGAAATGTTTGTTGATACTACACCTCAACAACCTCCAGTATTTACAACACATCTAAAGAGTTACGACAACTTAATTGAAGGACAACATGTATACTTAGAAGCACAAGTGGAACCTAGAGCCGATCCGAACTTACGCATTGAGTGGTTTAAGAACGGAATATCATTAGCCACTGGTACTCGCCTACGTAGTACATTTGACTTTGGATTGGTAACGCTTTCCATCAATGGTCTAAGAGATGACGATTCAGCTATTTATACATGCAAAGCTACTAATAAATTAGGAGAAGCTATTTCAACATGTTCTCTTAAAATTGAAGATCGTCACTGGCTTCTTGGTCAAACACTTCATCCAGATGCTATTCCAAAATTAGAAGCCTTAGAAAGACCACCCGAAGCCCGTCCTGAAGCTCCAGAACCAACTTATGAGATTCCAATGTTTATATCTCATCTGAACAATGTAGAATGTCTGGAAGGAGATAATGTACACTTTGAATGTAATGTTGAACCTTCAAAAGATCCCACTATGAAAATAGAATGGTTCGTTAATGGCAAACAATTGCAAAGTGGCGCTAAATTTAAATCAACTTATGACTTTGGTTATGTTGCTCTTGACATTACTCATTCATACGAGGAAGACTCCGGCGTATACACCTGCAAAGCCACCAACAGTAAAGGCTCTGCCACAACCTCAGGTTCCTTGCGTTGTATCGCTAAGCAAAATATATATCTTGATACACAACATCCTCAAGGCAAAGCTGGCCTCGAAAGAGTTCAAGAAGTTGAAGAAGCTACAGCAGCAAAATACAGAAGACAGGATTCAGCACCTGAAAAGGATTATCCTAAACCTATTTGGGTCGTTCCGCTTAATCCAGAATTTAGGTTAGTTGAAGGCCAGCCTTTACATTTAGAAGGTACTGTGGAACCAAAGGAAGATCCGAACTTAAAAATAGAATGGTTCTTTAACGGCAAATCGCTTGATCATGGAACTAGATTTAAACTTACAAACGATTTTGGTTTCGTTACTCTTGATTTAACAGATGTCTATGAAAGAGATCAAGGTATATATACCTGTAAAGCATCTAATAAAGCCGGTGAGGCATTCACATCTACAACTATTTATTGCACAAGCAAAACCAATTTGATTGAAAGAACTCAACATCCTAAAGGACAGGAAGGCCTTGAAAAGATTCAAGATCTTGAAGATTCTCTAAACAGGCCTGAAGTTCCAGTTGCCGAATCTGATGAAGGGCATGCTCCAGTATTTACATCTGAATTTACAAATTTGGTAAATCTTAGCGAAGGTGAAATTGCTCACTTCGAAGCTGGCCTAACACCCATTGGAGATCAAACTATGACTGTTGAATGGTTCTATAATGGCAAGACAATTGAGGCTTCTCACAGATTTAGAACAGTGCATGCTTTTGGTATGGTCGTTTTAGAAGTTCTTGGCACGAAGATTGAAGATTCGGGCACCTATACATGTAAAGCTACCAACAAATGGGGTGTAGCAGAACAAAGCGTCACCCTTGAATGCGTCGAAAAATCATCTGGACAAAAACCAAGATTTACAACCCAGATCCAAGATATAGTTGGTTTGAAGGATGGCCAATCTGCTCACTTTGAATGTACATTAGTACCTGTCAATGATCCAAACCTTAAAGTAGAATGGTACCATAATGGACAACCCATTTTACAATCATCCCGCATTAAAACTGTTTCCGATTTTGGATTTGTTGTTATGGACATTTCTTATGTTCAAAGCCATGACTCTGGAGAATATGTTTGCAGAGCTTACAATAAGTTTGGAGAAGATTTTACAAAGGCTACCATTTCAGCTCATGGAAAAGGAGGTGTATTTAGTGAAAGTTTGCAACCAGAATCTCTTGCTAAAATCCGAGAACTTGAAAGTTTGCAAGGACAGCAGGCCCAAACACCAACGACACCTGTTACTGAGCCTCCTAAATTCATTACCCAAATTGAAGATGTCACAAAACTTGTTGAAGGTCAAAGCGCTCACTTTGAGGCTCGCCTTACGCCAGTCACTGATCCAGATTTAGTAGTAGAATGGTACTACAATGGCAAAAAATTACCTCATGGTCACAGATACCGCACCTTCCATGATTTCGGTATTGTAATTCTTGATATCCTATACTGTTATGAAGAAAATTCGGGAATTTATGAATGCAAAGCATATAATAAGTACGGAGAAGATTCTACAAAGGCCACCTTGAAATGCGTCTCGAAGACAAATTTAATTCTGGACTCGCAACTGCCGCGGGTAAGAAATTCATTTCTCAGTTATTATTTATGCATTACAAAATTGATTATTTTATTTGCAGGGCATGGAAGGGGGATTGGAGAAAATACAAACTTTGGAAGATTCTTTAATCCGACAGAGAGACGAAAAAGAAGAAGTTGAAAAGGGAAGAGCACCTGTTTTTACTGTACCTTTATCTAATATTGACAGTTTACGTGAAGGCGAAAATGCACACTTCGAAGCCAGACTAATCCCTACGGATGATTCAAAACTAAAAGTTGAATGGTTCTGGAATGGAAAACCTTTACGAACTGGATCCAGATTCCGCACATTCTGCGACTTTGGATTTGTCATTCTGGAAATATCTCCAGTATATCCTGAAGATTCTGGAGAATATTCTTGCAGAGCATTCAACGAATATGGCGAGGCAGTTACAACAGCATCGATGAAAGTATCAGGCAAGAGAAGCATTATTTTAGAATCACAATTGCCCAAAGGCATGGAAGGAACAATCGATAAAATCGCCGAACTTGAAGGTTTAGGTGCTGCTCCATCCCAACCAACACCAGAAGATGATACAGGAAGACCCCCAGAATTTATAACTTCTCCTTCAGATTTGGCCTTAAATGAAAATGGTCTTGCTCACTTTGAATGTAAACTTATACCTGTAAACGATCAGAGCATGCGCGTGGAATGGTTCCATAACGGCAAAGCACTATGGGCTGGTTCTAGAATTAAAACAATTAATGACTTTGGTTTTGTTATCCTTGAGGTATCTGGAGTATACCAAAGAGACTCCGGATTATATACATGCAAGGCTACTAACCGCCATGGTGAAGCAACAGTATCCTGCCAGTTACAAGTCAGAGGCAGACAAGGCATCATTATGGAACCTCAATTACCATCTAATTTCCGAAGTGGCACTGAAAGTATTCAGAAACTCGAAGAACAATTATATAAAAAGGAAGAAGTGTTGGCTGAAGAGGAAAAACCAAACCCCCCAAGATTTATTGTTGAAATTAAAGACAATATTGATATTCCAGAAGGCAGTCCTATTCATTTTGACTGTCGTGTAGAACCAACTAATGATTCAACTATGAGGATTGATTGGTTCCACAACGGTCGTCCTTTTGCTACAGGTTCAAGAGTTCACCAAATCAATGACTTTGGATTTATATCTCTTGACATTGACTACTCATATAATCGTGACGCAGGTGAATATATTTGCCGAGCCACAAATAAGTGGGGATCAGCCACTACCAAAGCTACCGTTACCTCTAAAACTAAGCGTAATATTGACTTTGATAGTCAGCTTCCATCTGGTATGAGTGCTGAGAAATTGAAGGAATTAGAAAAGGGACCTGTGTCTCAAGCCCCTGAAGAAGATAAAGTTTTCTCACCGCCTAAATTTATTACTCAAATTGAATCAGCTACTATCGAAGAATCTGAGTCAGTACATTTCGAATGTAGAGTCGAACCAAAAGACGATCCTAAACTACGCATTGAATGGTACAGAAATGGCAAACTTTTGCCAATAGGACATCGTTACAGAACTGTTTATGATTTAGGATATGTATCTCTTGATATTCTATATGTTTATGCTGAAGACTCTGGGGAATACGTATGCAGAGCTGTAAATGACCACGGCGAAGATTTCACAAGAGCAAACGTTTCATGTAAGAAACTTCCAAATATTATTTTACAGAATCAAATTCCTAAGGGCATGAAGAAATCAGAAGCTCTTATGCAGATGGAAGCGGCCATTAAGAAATACACTTCAGAAATTTATCTTACTGAAGACGATTTGTATGATGTGGACAAGAAACAACCACCTAGATTCGTTACCCAGATTCAAGATCAAACAGAACTAGTCGAAATGCAAACCACCAAGTTTGAATGTCAGTTAGCTCCTGTTGGAGATCCTAATATGAAAGTTGAATGGTTCTTAAACGGAAAACCTTTATCACACAGTAAGTTCAACATATTTGTAAATTAAGTTCTACTTTAACAACCAATATATTTCAGAAAATAGATTTACCCCGATATATGACTTTGGTTACGTCGCTATGAACTTCGGATGGGTTTACCCAGAGGACAGTGGAGAATATTTATGCCGTGCTACAAATTTATATGGCATGGATGAAACCAGAGCTATCATTAAAACAGCTGGAAAGCCTGGAATTATTTATGAATCTCAGTTACCAAAAGGAATGAAGAGTATCGAGAGGATTCGCGAAATGGAAGCCGCTTGGCAGGTGTAAGTATACATTTAGCCCGCCTAAAATGCCTCGTATATATGAATATGTTTTATTCCAGTGTCCCTGAAGAAGCAGTGGAAGAATCTAAGCCAAAATCGGCTCCAGTATTCGTAAGCAAACCGGAACCTGTGATAGTAGAAGAAGGCGAATGGGCAAGATTCTGTTGCCGCGTTACCGGTCATCCACGTCCTCGTGTCATGTGGCTAATCAATGGACACACCGTTGTAAACGGCTCTCGTTATAAACTAACTTATGATGGAATGTATCACATGGATATCCCAAAAACTCGTCAATATGACACTGGCAAAGTGGAAGTAATTGCACGCAGCTCGGTTGGCGAAGCTGTTGCGGAAACAGAACTGAAAATTATACCTAGGCACGATGATTACAGAGGAGTTTTGAAGAACTCCCCCAGGCGTAAGTTATTCATATTAATACAACATTACATAAAAGGACTTACATTTACTAGATACTTTACACATTGCACTTTTACCCACAATTAACTACAAGCAAAGCAATCCAGCACAATCACTTATAAAACTATTCTAACACATGTATAAGGTTCCTCAAATCCTTAAACCCTTCCTGTTTCGCACCAGTCCGCATCATTCTGCTTCGAAGCATTTATCAACGGATGTTTTTTCATGCTTTCAACTGAAGAGAATATTGAACAGGTATGCCATTATTACCTTATATTTATTGCATGCTAAATATCCAATCCTATGTGCAGTATGTGTATTGTATGTATTTGTTCGTTTTTCTTTTATTTTACATATATGAAATTAAAATATGCACTTACGAATTATTTACTATCTAGCTTGGTATGATCTTGAACTCTCTCAATATCAAAGGGAGCGTACCGAAACTGAACTAGAAAAAGTATTTGACGAACGGAATACATCCTTCCGCGAAGGAGGCTTACAAGTTACTGGAGATCACGTTCAGCAAAAAGAGTTCAAGGAACCTGAAACCGAATGGCAGAAGACAGTAAAAACTAGAAAGGGCGAAGAATATTATTCAAAGATACAAGAACTCGAAAACGAACAAGTGTCTAAAGAAATCAGGCTTCGAGAATCGTCTCACCAGTTCACGATTCCTGGTGAAAGAATTGTCAGCAGTTCTGTGGCAAGAGGAATGGCGGAGAAATATGAAGAAAACTTGTAAGTCTTTGATGTACCTAAAGCACTTCATAATACTAATCAATATATATTTTTAGGGAAGAAAAACCGTTTGAAGTTGACTTAAATCCTATACCTAAATTACCAAAAGCTGAAGCTCCCAAACCAGTACCACATAAAGATCAAATCAGATTGAGAAAAACGGATAAAAGTAAAGAATTTATCCAGGAAGAAGTTGAAATCGATTCAAAACGAGGAGCATATCCACCAGAACCAACGGAATCGGGCGTTCACGGAAGAGAAATTTACGTTACTAAGCAAAAACAGACTCAGAAAGAACAGATAGGTGATTTAGAAATTACTCGAAACATCACAGCTACAGAGACCACTGATGTTGAACACAAAGCCAAAACTAAAGAACGACTGGTTCAAGGTCAAGTGCTTCCTTCTAATCCACCATTCTTTACAAAGAAAATTCAACCATGCCGTGCATTTGAAAACGACTCTGCAAAGTTTGAAGTCGAATTCGATGGGGACCCACTTCCCAAAATCACCTGGTTCAGAGAAGACTTCCCAATAACCAGTTCACCAGATTTAAAAGTATATACATTTAGTACAAAATCTATTCTACAAATCAGACAAGTATTTATGGAAGATTCTGGTGTATTTAGTGTCGTAGCAGAAAACCGCGGAGGTACTGCTAAATGCAGCGCCAACTTGGTTGTCCAGGAACGGAGAAGACAAGGAAGAGCAGGCGTAATACCGCCTAGCTTCACGACCACTATTCAAAGTACCAGCACTAATGTCGGACAGCTAGTCAGATTTGATGCTAAAATTACCGGCACTAAACCAATCGATGTCTACTGGCTTAAGAACGGAAAGAAGATCACTTCAGATATTCGCTACAAAACATTAGAAGAAGATGAACTTTACACACTCCTCATAATTGAAGTAGTACCCGAAGATTCTGGTAAATATGAATGTGTAGCCATTAACGGCGGTGGTGAAGCGCGCTGTGAAGCTGAATGTACCGTAGTGCCTACGAAAACGGCTCAGCAACCATCAAAACCTACAACTCCGGGCGCAGAGAAAGCACCAACTGTCCTTGAACCACTTAGAGATCAATCAGTCAGAGAAGGTCAAGCAGTAGCTTTTAGATGTAAAATTTCCGCAAAACCAACCCCAACAATTAAGTGGCAGAAGGCCGATAAAGTGATTAAACCATCCAGGTACTTCCAAATGACCAAAGAAGGAGACTTTTGTACATTGAGAATATCCGAAGCATTCCCTGAAGATGAAGGTGTCTATAAATGCGTTGCCGAGAATCCAGCTGGAACTATTGCAACACAAGCTAAACTGAAAGTGTTAGTACCAGAAACCCAAGAGGTAGCACCTTCATTAACACCTATGAGAGACGTTATTGTACCTGAAGGAAGTCCTGCACAGTTCAAAACTACTATTGCCGGAAAGCCCAAACCAACCATCCAATGGTTAAGAGAAGGATTTCTCATTCCAGAATCACCCGATTTCCAGGTAAAATATTTTATAAATAAGAACGATACGACGCGTTATAGATTTCTAAATATAGAGTTAAAGGGAACAGATAAACGAAACGATGACAAAACAATAGTTTTATACTGTGATGTTGTCTTAACCCAAGTACAACAATTAAAACTTGCTCTATTTCAGAATACCTATATTACCACGTCATATTACTATAATTACATTTCTACAGGAAAAACGGGTGGGTTTGAAATAAAATTGGAAATTTAAATATAAAATATTTAATCCAAAAATACTACAATTTGAAATCTAAATTAAATAGAAGTTAAGACTGCCTATTTCAAATCTGCGAAAGGAACGTGACAATTAATCCAGAAAAAATCATATTGCAAATAGAGGTACCTACATAAACTAATAATTCCAATTTGAATAAAATTAAGCAAATTATTAAACAGTGCTGCTAGACAACATACATTACGGTCTCAAATATTGTAATGTTGCATTTCCCAGCTGTAAATGTCTACGGGAAATAATCATTTAACGGACAGTATAAAACGCAATTTTCATGAAATTTGTCACATAATTTGTTAGTTAGCGTAGCATTCTTATATTAAAATATAATTTGATGAAAGTATAAGAATATGTAACAGATTTATATCTATTTTCTTATAGTTTTAGTTTCAATTCAATTTTTAATCTGGAATATAAACCTATTTAAAAAAAATTCGAATTATTATAGATCTCTACAAAATAATAGATAGATAGATAGATAGATAGATCGTTTATTATCCATTTTGGAGCAATACAATGCTATAAGGATTCGTCTATAAAATACATACATACATATAGTATAAGTAAATTACATAACATACATAGTAAAAAACAAACAGTCGTTAAAATCACATTAAAACAAAATACATATCGAGAAAACGTCATTAAGATATAAACACACATATATAATATATAAGATAAGATATAAATAAACGTATATGAACACAAGAAAAAAAGAAACAGAACTTTTATAATCACTTGTATCCTAGAAATTCCTCTACAGAGTATGCATTAATTTGAAGAAGATACTTTTTAACTTGACTTTTGAAGTTAATCTGTTAATCTGAAAAGATGATATAAAGCCCAATAATTAAAAATTCCCTACAAATAAAATGTGAGATCATAGTAGCTATTAGAAAATAAAGGAATATGAATGGGAAAATGATCCTTCTCTTACCTTTTTTATATATTCATGTATACAATATGTATATACGTCAATTTATAATGTATATTGCATGCGAATCGCTCAAATAGAAATAAAACAACATAATACGTCTTGGAAAATTTATTTATTATAAGTATTTTATTGCATACAATATTTACTATCAAAATTGTTGATTGTTTAATATAACAAATCGAGATTGAGTTCCCTAAATAAATTCTCTTTTTTAGTACTTGAAAGCTAAATATCAATTGGATAAAAATTACATAAAAAGACATTAATATACAGTGACGACCTTATACTAAAAGTATATAGAGAATCAACAATCAACAGACATATATTTGATAATTGTGTATTTCATATACGGATGTTTTAAAGAAAATATTTTTTACTTGTAGAATTTGTGGGAGTGAAATTTATTATTTTTCTAAATATTTGCAATTTTGTTTTTTTTTTTATTTCGTTAAAGTAGCTATCATATTAGCCATGGAGGTAAATAATTATCATAAACAACAGAATTCTAGTTAACCAAACATACAAACATTAGTACTTTAACGAAAGAATTGAAAAAAAAACGCGAAAATTTCAAACTTTTGAAAGTAGACGAAAGTTCAAAATATTTTACTTTGTAATACAGTAATACCCGTAGCTAACTGAAATATTTATGTATAACAATAATTGTCTAAAGAGTGATATCGACGCAGAATAAGAGGTAAATCAGATATTGAAAAAGAAAAACTCATTTCTCCAGTCAAATCGATTGTCAATAATAAAATTACATTTATACTTTTGCAAGTTACCTCACTTGATTTCCACAGTGGCTACTTTATGTATAGGTGATTGTGATTAAAATTTAAAAAAAATTCAAGCACTACTGACTGATTTGCAAAGCCCATCTGATCTAAATTGACGATTGATGTAGTAAATAAAAAATTGCATTTTTTACGTTCATGCAAAAAACAAAACTTTATTGAACTATATTTAGTGGAAAAAGTGGTCCTTTATTGCACTAGTGCAATAAAA
Organism: Monochamus saltuarius; assembly: GCA_025584915.1. Taxonomy (NCBI): domain Eukaryota; kingdom Metazoa; phylum Arthropoda; class Insecta; order Coleoptera; family Cerambycidae; genus Monochamus; species Monochamus saltuarius. The sequence continues at coordinate 77,947,658 of CM046721.1, read as the reverse complement.
TGTTTATTGCATTTATCTGTCATTCTACTACAGCGTCTTGTTATCATGACAAACATAAACGTTCAAATCGACGTCATATTTTCTTACACTTAGTGTCATCTAAATAAAATATTTTTTGGTTTTTGCATGAACGTAGAAAAAATATTGTATGCAACTCGTACAAAGAGTGCTTATTGCACTCAACGTGTTGTCCTACAATAAACACTTACTTTTTGTACTTGTTGCATAAATAACTATTAGTAGTCTGTATCTTTTGAACTGCTATAAACCCAAAAAAAAGTTATTTGGAAAACAAACTTGAAATGAAAAGTTCTTTCATTATCCATAAAAGAAGTGATTGTTTGGTTATCGTTTCGTTATCTACCTTAATTTCAAGTCAGTCAGATCAAACAAACTTCGTTTATTACCGTTAACTTTGCTTCATCCGTTTACAAGAAAAACACATTTCTTCAGTTAAATAAATCACCCTGTACGTTTTATTTCAATATAACTTTTAAAACTATCTATATCTATCATAAAATAATGTCTACTGACAACGTCCGTTTAGTTTTAATGTCTAGATTGAAATTAAATGTACACATCTCTCTAAAAATCTATTATCTAAAAGTTGTTGAATGGGGACGTTCCATTTTTATAAAATATATATTTTTATCTCACAGGCATTTATACTAACCGTAGACTTTTCGTTTAATCGCATTAATTAGATGCAACTGTATTGTCTGGGATAATTCAGTAAAACGTGTAGTAAGAGTGCTTGACCGTTGAAAAATACCCACAGAAAATGGACTTTCTCACAACTTTGTAGAATCGTCCTTTCAAACACATGAATGGAATTTCCATGTATAAAAACCTGAAACAACAAGAAGTAGTAGTTCAGCTATTGCGACATAGCAAGTTTGTAATATATTTAATGGTAAACAAGTTTAGTTTTATCTCATTCGTTCATAAAATTCTCAATATAAATTATTTTGTAAGCGCCAATGCGGCCAATAAAACAATAATATACAGTGTGGGGAAAAAGCATGGAATAAATTCATTATTTCTAAAACAACGAAGTTTCAAGAAATTTCCTCGGACGCGTCGGTTTTGCTATTTAAAAAGACTCTTTTTTCTATACCAACGGATTTCCGACGTTCAATTGTTTTCGCGTGGTGACGTCATCGGATATTTTTTTAAACAGAACCCCTATATTTTTTCATCGGATTCTTGTAGATCTTAACTTGCTGAATTAAAAAATATATAATTTCAACACTTTATTCCTTCAACTTTCCGAGAAAAAAATAATAACCGATCCAGCAAACGCTGCAGTTGACAGATGTCAATTCTGATTACATTTGGTTTAGCTGCCAGAAACAGTTTCTGAAGTGACTTGATTTAATTTGTTGTTTTTGCTATCAAAAGATGTAATATTCTAACATGCAATTTAATAAAACAAAATAATAAGTTAGGGGGTCAAATACCATTGAGGCAACCAGAATGTAATTATTAATTAATTAATTAGTTACTTATTGTTAAATTGTTTTAAAAACGAAGTCCTTATTTTGTGAAACTGCTGATGAATTCACTATATCCATTTTACTCTCAACCAGCCCACCACAGACACAAATGGGAATATTCAAATTTTTTTCAAACCGATTTTAATGGATCGGTTATTTTTGTTTTTGGAATGTTGAAGGAATAAAGTGTTGAAATTATACTTTTTGAATTCAGCAAGTTAAGCTCTACAAGAATCCGATGAAGAAATATTGGGGTTCTATTTAAAAAAAAATATCCCATGACGTCATCACGCAAAAAAAATGAACGTCGGAAATGCGTTGGTATAGAAAAAAGAGTCTTTTTAAAAAGCAAAATCGACGGGTCCGAGGAAATTTCATGAAACGTTGTTTTAGAAATAATGAATTTATTCCATACTTCTCTTCCACACTGTATAAACCCTTCCTACACATAAGTCATAGATATATAAGTTGCTCTATATAAATGACCAAAACATTGATTTTTCTATTAGTTTATTTAAATTTTAAATGTATTAATTCAAATTGTTTTAAAATATTTTGCAAAAATTTAGACCAATAAAAATTAAGTAGATAATATTCTTCTTTAATAATAACACTGATATATTTATTTAACATTCTTAGATATTTAATATTTGAGATATTAACGAGCATTATATGAAATCATACTCATAAGAATTTTATGTTACGAAAATGTTTAAAATTAATTTAAATTCGTTTAGTTTCTATAAAGCAACGTTTAGAAACACATCAAGAAATAAATAAAACAAAAACACAGTATAACGATTAATATTTCGCAAAATAAAAATCCTCTTGCATGTTAGAAAAAAAAAATGTTGAAGCAAATATAGAAGTACTGTAAATATATATAATATCAATCGACAGTAGAGCATAATTATATAAAATAAATATTGGCTTAGATATTGCGGCCTTAGGAATGTGAAAAATTCGTTCAAGTACCTATAACGTTTTATAAATTAAAGCCGGCCTTGGAAATTATTATTAAATTATGCCTCCCATATAGCCTAGAATTGTATATTTATGTAAAACGTTGTGTTTAAGCTATTAATACCAACTTATAAACGTTTTCCTTCTATTGCAGATGATCCAAGAAGGCAACAATGCTATTTTACTAATCTCAACCACGTACGAAGAAGATTCTGGAACGTTCAGCTGCAGAGCAACTTCCTCGGCCGGCCAAGTAGAACAATCAGCCAAATTGATCGTTAAAAGTAAGAAATAAACCCACTCCCATATCTCACATTTTGTAAAATATTTTACATACATAAAAGAGGTGATGGTTTAACTGACACCTCGTTAATTTATTGATTTAGAAACTAGTTTATAGCTTTAATTGTTGCCCTGCAATTTTTATATGTCTCATTTAACATTAAGTCACTGGATTCTTTGAATATAAATTTTGCAGCCTTCTTTCATTAGATTACTTACTGGTGGTGGATTTAAAATCTTATTTGTTCAACTTCCAAGTGATATTTTTAGGATTGAATACAGCTTTGGCACTAATTAGCTGAATGCTGGCTTAGTTTATAAATTATATTTGTCATAGAACTGTATAATTCATGCTTTAATTTATTTAATAAACTGCTATTGTTAAGAACACCTGCGTTTCAAGTATATCTTCACGAACCTGTTCATAGTGGCGCCATTTTTGAACTATATATTTTCAAAAAAGAAAAGAAAAAAATAGGGGCGCCTTGAAGACAATTAACACAGTTAAAAATACCTGACAAACAATGATGATTAAGCGCAGAGTCCAAGATATATTTTTGCACCTGCCGTGAGTGGAGAAATTTTAAATAGAAATATATTTCATCTCAAAATCATTAGCAGCGGCATACATCTCTGTGTTCTAATTTCAAACAAAACAAAAACTCATTTAACTAAAACTGTGGAGTCGTGCGCAATATGACACATGCTGAACTATTTTAAACTTTACGTGTGTGTATAACATTACGATTCTAAATTAGGAGACCTCATAGTGAAATCTGCACCTTGCCAGATGTCTGTATCACACGTATTCTTCTCTAAAAACTTTTAAACTTGAAATAAATTTTAGTGCAGTGTACTGGCGCTAATAAAAAATATGTTTTAAAACAATTTTATTTTTAAAACCAATTACAGTTTTCAGTTCTACACATTAAAATTATATTTTTGCCAATATTTCAGTAAATAAACATCGTTAGTCATTATGATTATCTCCTGCTGTCTGTCGTATCCTCCTCGACCAAAATAAAATGATGATTTTCTCACCTAAAGGCAAATGACTCATTCCTGAGAAAATCATTGGAAACTATCCAACACCTTCTCACCTGAGACATCGGTAAAAATGGACATTATTTATTTTAGAACAAACATATTTTACATGTTCTTTTATTATTTACACATGTTAACTCTATACAATTAAAACTACTTTAACAAATAAAAATTTAAAATATTTTCTTACACAAGTAGGTTAATTACAGCACACTTTAAAAATTAACAACCATTACAAATTATAAATAATTATATAATTTTACAATATACTTGGAATTTGAACAAAATTTTAAACTAAAGGAAAGTTCTATCCTGTTTGTATAAAGCCACATAAAATTATAATTTAACTTTATGCTAATTGCAACGATGTAAATTATAATTGTATGTGGCTTAGGTAACTTATCGCACTATCTCACACACCACGAACTGAACACTATCCGCATTATGCATCGGGTTCGAAAACATGAAAACACGGGCACTGATCCTTCGGACGCGCACAACTCTGTCACGAATCACTAACCCACTTACTAGACCAACTACTCGGAGCCCAGTGGGAACCGCGGATCCGTTTTCCTAAAGAATGCCGGAACGTACGTTCACATGCACAGCTCGCAAGGTGGGGATGTGCGTGCACATGAAAAAATGTAGACGCACCGCCGCGTGTGTTCACCTCAAATTATGGCCGTGAGTCATATGTCGAAAATATCGTACTGATGAATACCGAAAATAGTGTTTCTTACCAACGCTATTACCAGTTTTTTAAAATAGATTTGTTTGACTCAGTAGGAGACTAATAAATGGGACTGTTTACAAATTTACTTTGCAACCGCCCCATGGCACCAGTGGCGGCTCGTCAGGTGATGCAAGTGACGCACCGCTGCACCTATAACAATCGGTTGAGCGTACCACATAAATATTTTTCATCTAATATAAACTTTGTAATTTGTGTCTTTGGATTAAAATACGTGGTTTATATTTATTGCATAATTTATCAAAATCCTTAATAATAATTTTAAAACGTAGGGCGCTGAGCGCCTTCTCACAGAAACTACGAACGCACCCTGGTGTCAAACAAACTTTTTATTTTTAAAAAACTCAATATAATGAGATTATTCTCAATATATTAACATTTTTCTCAATATAATGGGAATAATCTCAATATCTTGACTTGTCTCTTAGTACTATGATATTTTTATTTATGTATTCACATTCCACTAGCGATTTAGGTTATAAAAGCATGTTTAGTCATAGGCGTTGCACGTAGAATCGAAAAAGGGGACCAGTTTTTCGAGAAATGACATTTACAATTTCTTTAGGAAATTATTTTCGGCGTATTCTTATTCAGCTTCATTTGGAACCCCTCTGTCTAAATTTTGGTAACCTACTCTCAAAGGTTTAACTTTCCATAGACTCATCCTTACAATGGCGACTTGCTTGTTATTCATTTGTTCTTAGTAGCTTACATACACTTATAAAGTAACTATTTTGACACTATGAGATATTAATTTACTCATAGGCGTCGCGCGTAGGATTTTTTGAGAATTTCTTTCAACAAAAATAGGTTAGAAAGGTTTATTCACTCTGTACATCAACTGTAACTTATTTTAGTTGTTTATGTAGATTTATGACATAAATAGTAATATGTTGAAAATATTTATATTCAGGGTTGTTTATTTATTATCTCAATACTTATAGCATTGTAATTGTAAAAGAGGGCTTTGCTACGTCCTGTACCGATTTGGAATTCCCAAATTGCCTTTTCTACAAGGGAAAGTTGTGAATACCCAGAAAGAGGGTGAGAGATCGAGGACGAGGCAGAACCCGTCCTAATTAGGTACCTGGATACCTACAAGAGGTTTCCTCACAGTTTACGTAAATAAATTCATTCAGTCCTTATACATCACTCGTTTGTAACAGGATTGTAGCGATTTTTTTAGGAAATTATTTTTAACGGATTCTTATTCAGCTTTGTTAGAAACCCCTCTAAACCAAATTTTACAACCTACCTTCAACGCTTCTTTACTTTTCAATAAATATCTCAAACATTTATGTCGCCGGTTTAAGACCACTGCCTCGTGTGATACATGTTATTTAGAAAGTTTCATGATAAGATACATAAGAACAAATAGTAACACTAATAAATGCAAAAATTGTTATGGCAGATGGGATCTTATTTAAAAAAAAAATTAGTGAAAGAAAAATTTCTCGAGAATATGATACTAAGCATAATGAAAAACAAGTAGTAACACTAAACTGTTTGTCTAACTAATCATTTTAAAATTAACAGATATGCGACGTAAAAAAAAACTTAATTTTTAAGTGCTCATGTCTTGAATACTTTTAAAGATATCTCATTCAAATTTTGCACAAAGAATCTCATATCGCACGCCTATGATAGATTCGATAATTATCTAAAAAAATCGCAAATGTTATTTCTCGAAAAATTGGTCCTTTTTTCAGTACCACGTGCGACGCCTATGACTAAGTTAACATACTTTTGCTACCTAAATCTCTAATGGAATATAAATAAATACATAAAAATATTACAAGAAAAGTCAATATATTGAGAATAATCTCAATATATTGAGTTTTCTAAAAATAAAAAGTATGTTTGACACTAGGGTGCTTTCGTTGAGCGCCACTACCATTTCATATAATGCAGAAGCAACGAGGGGTACCGCGGAATGGACATCTGTGAAAATTCGCTGCAAATCATCAGCCTTATTTACGGCGGTTGTCATGGCAACGGCGAAACGCATGCTGACCAGAACTCGTTGCTGTCGCGGAGATTGAGAGCTGCTTCGCCTGTTTATACAATTGAAATAAAGCTTTTATGTGTCAGTGGCGTTATTTCTATGTATGTGTTCGGTTACAAATATTGAAGTTTGTCGAAATATTTCCAATTTATGGTCCCGTTTGGTCAATATAACTGGCTGTGCGTTTATCAAAAAAACCTTTTTTTTTTTAACAAAAAAATTGCACCTGATAAATTTTTGTTAATTTAAAAATAATTTACTACATTTTTTCACCATTCGTCATTATTTGTCCTCAGTTATAATTACCCAAGTTTATACGTATAGGTTAAGAATGACCCTGTAGAATAGGATTTTTTCAAATAATAAAGGAGGAAGAATAAGTAATATTATTGTTATTTATTATTAAAAATATGTAAGAAAGCTATTTACTTTTTAAATATAACGTATATTCAACGATATTTTAAAGCTGTAAACTTATCGATGATGTCGTCGCAATATGGTTCTAACCTTATAACTTCAATTAATAGTTCTTTCTTATTTAAATTGATTTTTTTCTAAAATGTGGTTTCTGTGTTTGAGATAATTTAAAAAAATTTTAGGCAAAAAACTTGGTCCTGCAATGGAATTTCCAACAAAATACCGGGTTTATAAAATTTCTAAAATTCATAACATGCGAAGAGCCGAACATCGACACAGAAATAACAACACTTCTGACACCATATAAATTTATTCTAATTGAGCAAACAGGCAAAGCAAAGTAAAGAAATCGGCAGTCTCGTTAAGTGATGGTAATGTTTTTTTTTTAGAAAGAGTCAATTATTATTTTCTTTTCGTTTCTACTGATTTTATTAAATTATGCGATGCATAAATCACGTATTTTTATTAAAAATAATAATAATAATAATATCGAAATATAAATTACTAAATTTATATTAGATTAAAAATAAGTGGTATGCACAGCCGATAATGTTAGTCAACTGCTTTGCCTGGCGAGCCGCCACTGCATATAACCTGCTAGGTTGCGTATAGCAAACATTTAAATCAGTAGGAGACATTTAAAATTAACAGCTGGTACCTATATCAACTGATATTTAACTACGATTTAATTTAATCGAGTTTCATCCTTACCAATTCCTTTGGTTGATAATTTGGTCCGGTTTATCAACACCAATTAATCCGGACTTAATTCAAGGATTGAAATAAAGCTGAATTTGATATTATATTCGGTTTATCAAAGAAATCTGTAATCATATCAGTTCAGGATGAACTATTCATAGAAAAGATCTAGATTTACGCCACCAGTAAATAATTTAACTTAAACAAATCTTATACAGGGTGATCCCGAATAATGTACAAAAAAAAAATTGAGGGTCCTTCATTTAAAATTGTTTGATTTAAGCCTCCTGAAGGATTTACGACCCCTTAACAGTGGGTGAAAAACTTTAAGCTTTTTAGTTTCTTCCAAACGATTTGAAATTAAGTGAAATTTGGCAAAGCATTTAGGCTGATGAAACTTCTTTTGGACGAGTATTTTTTATTTTCCTCGTCCTGTTATAAGGTGTTGAAATAAAATGCCCCCTATATATTTTTTTTTGATTTTTTTTGGGGTCAACTTTTTCGATTGAAAACAAGTATTACAAATTTTGAGTAAAAAAATAAAGTTCACGTCCCTACACACAACAGTTTCTATCATTTTGCATAATATGATAGCAGTTCATGGTTGTTTTATATAAAATATATTATTGCGTATTAAACATTTGGAACTAAATATAACATTGTGTCCTCGTAACGATATCGAAAAACTGAATAATATTTTCATACCTACAATTTTGATTTTGCGAAAGAAACATATTTTCTAGACAATAAAATGAGTAACAATGTCTACGATAATATATTTACATCAAAGTGGTTATTGACCTTTTGATATGTATCGTTTCTTATACTTGCACGCTCTAGAAGATTGCAGGAGCATTGACTTTTTCATAAATTTGCATTTTACTTAAACATTAGACACATTATAGTAAGCAATACAACAAAAATGAATTTAAAAAATAAAAATATAGTATTAAGCCCTAGAATTCGAAATGGTTGTTTGATTATTATCAATAATTATTAATACTGGATTCCTTCTTTTTCTGCCTTATTTTTTATATTTTAGAAAAAAAAATCGACACGGCATATTACAAATTATTTATAAAGTATAAAAAAAATCTTTAATTCTTCATTGAAATAAACTTTTAATGGGGTTAATCAAATTTTGGTAAACTCGTAACCTGAAATAAAACAAAATAATTTTCCATAAAATAAATAAATTATATCATATAAACCTATCTATATGACTATCACAGCCAGCTTTAAAAACTAGTTTTGGACAACAAAGCTTGTTGAACACCACCAAACAAACACAAACACAAAGTGTTACGAACAATATCTGCAGCATTTATTTTCAAGCCTGGAAATGATTAAACTGTTATACTTTACAGTATTATAATTTTAAAAAATAATTGATTGAAATAATAAAACTTTAACGAATTCTGACAAATAAAGCGGAATTAATTATCTTCGACGTTTCTTTTAACAGAACATTACAAATTGTTCTGTTGCGAATACCTGTATAGAAAAATATTGCAATTTCAGGGCGTCCTGGAACAATTCGAAAAAGTTCATCTGTAGATATCAAAAGTAAAGACGAACAACAAAAATACGCAAAAACTCATTTTACTTCTGGACCAGGTGGTGTGGGCAAAACCACTCTAAAAGCTACACCGGGATCGAAAGGAGGACAACCTTTAGAAGAGAACGAATTACCCGTAGGTGATGAATCTCTACCGTGGAGGAAAGTTTCTCTAAGTGCACAAAAACCTTTAGACCAACTACCACAAACTACACAGGCTCAACCATGGACAAAACAGCAAATAAAATTAAAAGAAACACAACTCGGTAAGAAAAGCATTACCAAAGAAACTCTGGAGATTGAATCGAAATCAAAGGATCAAATGACAAAATTAATACACACTGAAGATAAAACCCTCTTACAAATTGATGAAAGGGAACAAGTAGATCAAACTAAAACATCTCAAGTCAAAGATTGGCGTAAACCAAGAGAAGAGCAGATGGGTGTTCAAAAACATGTAACTACAGAAGAAACATCTCTATTAACTGTTGACGAAAAAGAAAAAGATACGATAAAAGTAAAACCCGATAATTTAAAAACAAAAGACTGGCGTTCTAGGAAACAACCAAAAGATGAGACCGAAGACACAACTTTCCTTAAGATATCTGATAGAGAAGAATCGTCTCAGGTAAGCAGAACACTCGATCAGACAAATATTCCCGTCGAGCCAGTACCTTGGAATCAGCAAGAAATAATCCTTAAGAAAACACCTAGAGAACAAAAGGAAATACCCAAAGAAAAATTAGAACAGATACCCCTGAAACCGATAGCTCCAGAAAAAGCGATATTACCCAAACAAGATAAATATGAAAAGAAGAAAGAGCAAATCACGTCAAGACAAACTGAAGACAAACATATTATTAGTGCTACAGAAGATATTAGTGAAAGTGTACTGGAAAAGAAGATGTGGCCTAGAGGAAGGAAACCGGAAGAACAAAAGCCTGAAATATCGGCAGACACCCTAAAACAAAAACTAATACCCGCAGAAAAGCAAGAAGAATCTATTCCATGGAATAAACAACAAATTACTCTAAAACAAACTCATAAAGAAAGAACGGAGGAAAAATTGGAACAACTTAAACCGCAAGAAATTGAAAACATAATAGAGGAACAACCATTAAGACATCTAAAAGATGAAAAACTCATCGACATACAAGAAAAAGTATCACAGGTTTATGAAGAGAAGTCTATAGTAGAAGATAAAAAGGAAATTAAGTTAGAAGCAAAGTCATGGAAAAGAGGAAAAGTTCCAAAGGAAGAATCTGAAACAACGGACTCATTCAAAGAAGAGGACATAGAAAAGGCAAAGGAAGAAGTGAAGCCTATTCCAAAACAAAAAGTTGCTTTATTTGAAAAACCAGAAGAACCAATTCCATGGAACAAACAACAAATAATTCTTAAACAGACTCATAAAGAAAGAAAAGAAAAGACAGAACAATTAAAACCACAAGAAATTGAAGAACAAACAACGGAACAACCATTAAGACATCTAAAAGATGAAAAACTCATTGACATACAAGAAAAAGTGTTACAGGTTTATGATGAGAAGTCCATAGTAGAAGATAAAAAGGAAATTAAGTTAGAAGCAAAGTCATGGAAGAGAGGAAAAGTTCCAAAAGAAGAACCTGAAACAGCCGAAGCCACTGAAGAGGTAACAGAAGGGGCAAAAAGAGATGATAAACCTATTCTACCAAAACCAAAAGTTAGTCCATTTGAAAAACAAGATGAACCAATTCCATGGAACAAACAACAAGTTACTCTTAAGAAAACCCAAAAAGAGAAAAGGGAAGATAAACTTGAAACAGAAGAAATTCAGTTGAAGCCCGTTCAACAAATGGATAAAGTAACTAGAGCAGACACTGCAACTGAGATAGAGGCAAGAGAATCAAAACCACAACCTTTACGACATTTAGAAGATAAATCTATAATTGACATAAAGGAAACTGAACAAAGTAAAGTGAAAGATGTAAAGCCTGAGAAAAAATTAGAGGAAAAGGCTTGGAGAAGACGAAAAGCTCCTGTTGATGATAACGTTCCCAAAGATGAAAAACCAGAACTTATAGAAGAGCTACCAGCAGAAATCGAGGAAGAGCAATCTAGAACAGATATACCAAAACATAAAGTTTTACCGGATGAAAAGAAAAAGGAATCGATTCCATGGAATAAACAAAATATAACTCTTAAAAAGACAGTAACAGAGAAAAAAGAAGAGGTTAAAGAAATAATTGACGATGTTGAACTAAAGCCTATAAAATCAAAAGATAAAATAATACATATGGAAGAAGTAATAGAAACAGGACTTAAACCCATACAAAATTTAGAGGATAAAACTATAACTGAAGTTAAAGAAACTGACAAGGTTGAAATAAAGGAACTTATACGAGAAGACAAGTCGCAAGACACGAAATTGGAAGCAAAGCAATGGCGACTAAGAAAAGTGCCCGTAGATGAGAAGACCGGTACAGATGAGAAGCCAGAACCAATTGAACAAATTCCGAAAGGAATAGAGGAAGAGCAACGTATATTACAAAAACCTAAGCATAAAATTGCTTCTCTAGAAAAGAAGGAGGAACCTATTCCATGGAACAAAGAACATATTACTCTAAAAAAGACAATAAAAGAAAAAACAGCAGAACAAATAGAAAAAATTGAGGAAATTCCGGTAAAACCTGTAAAACCGGATGATAAAATAATCCAAAAGAAAGAGATAACAGAAACTAAACCGCAAGATATAGAAACTAAACCTCTGCAACATGTTGAAGATAAATCTATAATCAATCTCAGAGAAACTGAACAAACCAAAATAATGGATCTTAGAAAGAAAGAAACATTGCAAGTTACTGAAGAAGAATCAAAAATAAAAGACTCATTGATCGTGACTGAATTAAAAACAAAAACCTGGAAAAGAGGGAAACAGCCCGTAGAAAAGAAAATTACTGAGGAAGTAAAACCGGAATTAATAGAGGAAATTTCAAAAGAAATAAAAGAGGAAATTAAACTACAGAAACCAAAAGAGCAAATAATTCCACTAGATAAGAAAGAGGAGCCAGTTCCATGGAACCAACAACAAATCACTCTTAAAAAAACTCAAGCAGTTAAAAAAGAAGAAATAAAAGAAAATATTGAAGTACAACTAAAACCCATCAAACCAGAAGATAAAATAACTAAACCGGATGATATAAAAGAGTCTGAAGAATTAGACAAACCCTTGAAAGATAAACCAGATAATATTGTGAACGTTGCGAGAGAAGAATCTATAATCGGCGAAACAACGGAAGATGTCAAATTAGAAGTTAAAACTTGGAAACGAGGTAAACCAAAAGTGGATGACATTAAAGATAAAAAGCCCGAATTATTAGAGGCAACGCCCTCTGAAATACCAGAAGAGGCAGTACCAGATGAAATTAAACCACAATTGCCACTAGAAGAGAAAGTAGAAGAAACAATTCCATGGAATAAACAAATAACTCTTAAAAAATCACAAAGGCAGAAAAAAGAAGAGACTAAAGAAAAAGTAGAAGAAATTCAATTAAAGCCAACAAAACCACTAGAAAGTATAATAAAACCTGAAGCTACAAAGGAAATAGAAAATAAAATTGATACTATTGAAAAACTGCACACGGAAGATCACCAAACACAAAAACTTATTGATGTAACAAAAACACCTGTACAATTAACTGATATATCTTCTACAGAAATCCACCAAGAAGAAAATCTAGAAACACGATCTTGGAAGAGAGGTAAAGGTCCGAAAAAGGAAGCTATCAAAGAAGTAAAAGAAGATGTAGTTGAAGTGACTGTGGATGAAGGTAAAACTCCATTACAAGATAAAGAACAAGAGGTAGTGGAAACAAAATCCTGGAGAAAAGATAAAATTTCTGATGTTAAGAAACCTGAAGAAGAAAAACCCGAAGTTATAGAGTCTATACCACAGGATAAAAAGGAAGAAACTGATTTACAAAAACCTAAAGTCTCGCCACAGGAAAAAGCGGAAGAAACTCTTCCATGGAATAAACAACCTATCGTACTTAAGAAAACACAAAAAAGCGAGAAAAAAGAAACTAAAAAAGAACTCGAAGAAGTTTTACTAAAACCACTTAAACCACAATCTGAAACTATAAAACCTCAGGAAACGAGGGTATCAGACAAAATTGAGACAGATACACAAGAACCTCTGACAACCACAGAAGATAGAATTGTAATTGACGATACAAAACAACCAGAACTAGAGAAGTATGAAATTCAAAAACAGCCAGAAACGAAACTTTGGAGAAGAGGAAAACCCAAGAGGGAAGGACAAAAAGAAGAAAGACCTGAAGAAGTATTAGAAAAAATTAAACCAGTTGAAACAGAAGAGACTCCAGTCTCAGAAGAACTAGTAAAACAGGAGGAAATTGCTCAAGAAATACCAGAAATTAAAGAATGGAGAAAAAAGAAACCAGATTTAAAACCATCCGACGAACATATAGAAGATATGAAAACAACTGAACAAGTTACCCCTTGGGCAGAAGAAGCAATAACTTTAAAACCAACTGTTTTTACAAAACCAGGTTTAGAAAAAGAAGTTGAAAGTGTTACGCTTAAACCCGTTAAGAAAAAAGAAGTTGAAGAAATTCATTCTGACATTTCTTCTGAAGAAGAAAAAACATCAAGTGTCAACGAATCTAAGAAAAAGTTGAAAAAGAAAAAGAAGCGTATTATTCCTCAAAGTGAGCAAGTTCCAATTGATCAACGTGAAGATATAAAAAGGCCACAAGAAATTCCAAGCAAATCAGAGGAAATTCCAGAAGCGGTGATTGTAGAGACTATAACAGAAGTTGAAGATACAGTTGTACTTAAAGTAGCTGAAGAAGATGAAAAATCAAAGCCTATAAAGAGAACTGAACAACCTGATGTAACACTAGAATCTATAAAATTGAAACCTACTCCTAAAGCCAGCAAAGCTGAAGAACAAGAAGAGTTGGAACAAGTCTCTTTGAAACCCATTCCTCACAAAGAAGTTACTGAAGTTACGGAAACTAAAGATAAGAAAATAAAACAAAAGAAAACAAAAGAAGTCGAATTGCCCGAAATTGAAGATTCGGATAAATATGTTCCTGAAGTCGCAGAAAAAATTGAAACTGAGGAGATATTAAAAGAAAAAGAGGAAAAACCATCTGTTCCATGGCGACGAGAAACAAAAGTAAAAGAAGAAAAACCTATAGATGAAAAGGCACCCCTTAAAATTGGAAAAGGAAAATTGCCAGATGACCAAAAAATTGAAGAAGAAGTTAAACTTAAACCAGTTAAGAAAGATAAAAGGCCTGACCATGATGTACTAGAAAAATCAAAACCTGTTAAATTACCTGAAACTGATGTTGAGTTGAAAGAATATGAAAAACAAAAAATTATACCATCTGACGTTAAGAAAGAGGATAGCATCGATGTTGAAAATATGGACAATACCATTATACCTGAAGATAAACTTGAAGCTAAAGAAATTACTCCCGAGGTACCAGTACCCTGGCGGCGAGCACCCAAAAAGAAAGACGATGTCTTACCGGAAATTAAAGAATGGCCAAAAGGCAAAAGGAAACCTACAACTGAAGAAGAACAAGAACAAGTTCAGCTCAAGCCTATATCTAAAGAAAAACAAGAAGAACCTACATTTAAATTTGAAGTCGAAGAAACAAAACGAGATTTTGCATCAGAAATACTGATTAAAGATTATGAAGATAAAATTGACATAATACCTGTGAAATCATCTGATGATCAAAAACCAGATGACGAGGAAAAGAAACGTAAACCTAAAAAAGCTAAACCAACTGAACAGCCAGAAATTAGAGAATGGAGAAGAGGTAAACCTAAAGAAGAAAAGCCTTTAGATGTAGCAGAAATTCCAATAATTACAGAAGACAAGCCAGAACTAAAACCCACTAAAATTGAGGACACAGAAGAAGAGCTCCAAGTACCAGAAATAGAAAAATCTGAAACAGAAATTAAGCTTGCTAAAAAGAAAAAGGAACAAAAAATAGAAAAGAAAGTCGAAAAACCGTCTGAGGAAGAAGAGGTAAAATTCCACAAAGAACTAGATGTACAAATTTCTTCGAAAAAAGTTAAAACTGAACAAAGAAAGATTGTATCCTTTGATGATAGTCAGCCTATTCCAGAATTAGAAATTATTTCACAGAAACGAACTACAGAGGTACTAGATAAAGTACCCGATGAAAACCTCACAGAAGATATAGACGTTCAAGAAAAAACTGTGGTACAAAAATCAGTTGTGCACAAAACTATTGGCAAAAGAGCAAAAACAAAAACTATTGCTCCAAGATTTGTACAAAGAGTTGAGCCTGTAGTTGCAGAAAAAGGAAAGCCTGCATTCCTTACGTGTACAGTGGAAGGTACACCGTTTCCTGATATCACATGGTATAAAAATGAAGCAGTTTTTCATGCGACTAAACGTGTTTTCGTTAATATCACTGAAAATACTGTCACCCTTGAATTTTCCAAAGTTGAACCACAAGATGTTGCAGTTTATTCATGCAAAGCAACAAATCCGGCTGGTGTAGCTACATCGACAGCTAATCTTGTCATTTTAGGTAGCTATTTGTTGGGTGTTTTCTTGTCGTTTATTTAATAACATGCAAAATCTTGAACTTACAGTTATAACAAACAACATAACACAAGTGCTTCGCAAACATATTTTAATATTTGCTTATAAATTGTATTTTATTTAGAAAATACTAGCTTTTAATGTTTGAATTTAATGAAACTGATATAGCTTACAGCATATATATAATATGCAATAATTGTGGTTTTACTAAAATTTGAAGCATTATGTATTCTAACTATTAACAATATTTTTCAGAAAAAGAAGAATCTGGTATTGCCCCACATTTTACACAGCCTTTAAAACCACAAATCATAGAAGAGACATCAAATGCTATACTGAGATGTACAGTAACTGGCCAACCAACTCCCCAAGTTAAATGGTATAAAGCAAAAGAAGAAATTGTACCTAGTGCCACCAAGAAACCCAGCTACAACCCTGAAACAGGAGTAGCCACACTAGAAATATTGGAACCAACTCCAGTAGATGAAACTATTTATACAGTAAAAGCCACTAATAAATTTGGTCAGGCTGAATGTCGAGCAAATCTTGTTATATCAAAATCTGTAACTGTTAGTCAACCAGTAGTAATGTATGCTCCTAAAATATTAAAACCTCTTAAACCAGTAGCTGTTAAAGCAAATGAGGACATTACACTTGAAGCCAACTTTGAAGGTACACCTAAACCAACAATAACTTGGTTGAAAAATAGCCAGCCGATTAAACCTAGTAACGATTATGACATAAAAGTAGAAGAAAGCAAAACAATTTTAAAAATTAAGAAAAGAGCTAGTAAAAAACAAAAAGAAGGTAAATATGAAATTCGTGTAGTTAACCCTAAAGGAGAAGCCCGTTCATCGAGTACAGTTGTTATAACTGAAGAAACCACTGAAGCACAACCTCCTCAATTTATAGAACCATTAAAGCCGCTAGTGGCAACGATTGGAGAAGTTGTAATTTTGGAATCTGTGGTAGAAGCTATTCCAAATGCCACATTTGAGTGGTTCCATGAGTCAACTCCAATTATTTCTTCTCCTGAACACAGAATTGTCACAGAAAATAATAAGTCCACTTTATTAATTACTGAAATCAAACCCGAATTTGCTGGCTTAATAACTTGTAGAGCTGAAAATGCCGTTGGTTCAGTAACATGTACAGCATCATTAAATGTTATCGCTGAAACTGAATGGGAAGATACAAAAGAATTGGAATATCCCAGATTTGTAAAACCAACGCTACCCGTTCGCGTAATGGATGGAGAAAAGATCACATTTAGTTGTGTCGTAACTGGAAAACCAATACCAAAAGTTGAATGGTATCATAATGATTCTCTTGTCAAAGAAGCAAAAGATGTAATAATTTCTCAAGACACCCAAGGAGTTTGCACTTTAACAATATCAGAGGTATTTCCTGAAAATGCTGGTGAATATGTATGCAAAGCTGTAAATAAATTTGGAGAAGCTATTTGCAAATCTCCCCTTATAGTAGAAGCTTACGAATATAACCCTGATTCAGAATTAGGTCATTTGACTGGTTCCGAAGAAGATCTCCTAGCTGAAAAGGTAACATTTGTCGTACTAATTTAATATAGTTAACAACTATCAAGTTTTATATTTGCAGACCATTAGCGAAATCGAGTTCCAATCTGATAATGAGATCGAATGTGCTCCTAAAATAGTGAAAAAGCTTCCACAAGTAGTTTCTACAAAAGATGGAGATGTTACTCGGTTAGTACCTGCACTCATAATATTACTTTTAACCAAACTTTTTATTTCTAATTATTTAATTAACGTCTTATATGAACTATTTTAAATAAATCCAGCTTAAAACGCATGAGATGAAGGTTGTGAAATTATGCAGAATATGTTTATATTTTCAATATTTCAAATCAAGCAAAGTTTATCATAAAAAAATGTTTAATACTTATACTGGGTGTAACAGAATGATCAGTGGCGTTCGTGTCGTTAAATGTTCATTTTTAACAAAAAAAAGTTGTACGCTACTAATTTTTTTGGACATTTCCTCCTGATGCACCGTTTTTGCGATAAAAATTAATCACTACAAATATAGAACTAAACTCGAAAATAACCTCAAAATTGGCGGAATAATAATAATATCTCTACCCCTCATTCTAACCACGAGGATTAGCCCAGAAGTCGAAGACTTGTGCGGGCGAAGGGACGGCATATTATTATTAAGCGGGCCTCAAGAATGAGGAAAACCTGGAAAACTTCATTAATTAGGGGGGTAGTCAAACGTCGGCTGGTGTCAATCTCCCACATTGACCCAAGAAATTGGATTTGACACTTTTTTAAATGAAATGGCACTCTTGAAAATCATAAATAGCCTTTCTCATTATAGAAAGGTCAGTTATAGTTGCGCAACTCTATTTTTAGACTAGAAGTAAATGAAGACGTTATATGTACATAAGGAAAAGTAATTAGAAAATACACTAGATCATTTTTGCGGTTAAATTGGGAAAACACGGGAAGAACACACACAAAATAATACAATTATTCTTTGCTGAGTTATGAAAAGACCTATTTTATTTGCTTTTGGATTAACAAAGAGGAAGAATAAATCTATGAAGTGAAATCTCAGACTAATATATCTGACATTTTAGAGGTTAGTAGTGACCATGTTGACAACAATAAACATGAATTTATGTGAGGCTGTGTAAACATGGCGACAAATTAACCAATCACAAGCTATAGTATTTAGAATCATTAAAATTCAGCTTATCTTTGTTCCATTCTCATACAGATTCTAAACAAATTTAAGTAGTTTAAAATAAATAAAGCTAATAAAACTAAATAATTTCCAGGGAATTTATGACCCTTGAATATCCAAAATATGTATTATTTTGTTTCTGTTCACTAATTTTTCTAGGCTACCTAGCAATAACTTTGATATTGTTGTTAACAGATTGGAAGTTCAAGCTTTTGGTAAGCCCAAACCCGAAGGCAAATGGCTTAAACACGGAGAGGAAATAATCCCATCCAATGAATTTGCCATTGAAAATTTGGATGACGGTACTTCCATTTTAACAATAAATGAAGTATATCCAGATGACTCTGGGGAAATAGTATTTGAAGCACATAATCCCCTAGGTGTAGCTGTTACTAGCACTGAATTAGTAGTAGAAACTACAGAAGGTAGGTCTTATGTTGTGTTATTTTTTAAATATCTAATTTTATAGCTTTAATTTTTTCAGCTTCCCTAACCATGCCATACCACAATCCTTCTAGTTCCAGAAAAAAACAGACATACATTTTTTTTCATTATTTAAACCGTACATGACAACTATTGCTATATTCGATATTTTATTACTATCCTATATTAATATTTTAATTATTTCTTTTAGGTATCTTAGGTACAAAGGAATATCGGAAACCAGAATGGGTAACACATATGGAAGAGCTGTCAGCAGCATTAAAAGGTAAATCAAACGTGGAGTGTTCTTTGCAGCATGCATGCTCAAATGTCTTATCCACTGACAGCTTAGAAAGTGTAACGAATGCTAAAACATTTAAAAAGGAAGGTAAGCTAGGTCCAGAGTATGAAGAATTCGCTTCAGGAGCTCATAAAGAGTCAATTTATTTAAATGAATATAATACTTTGAGAACTCAAGCTTCATCTCAAACATGTGTCTTCAGTGAACCAATGTACAGCAAAGCAAAGGTTAAAAATGACTTCGTTAATTCAGCAATGACACAATATTTAAATTCACACAGGCACTCCTTGAGTTCTGTATTAGAACTAATAGACTCCACGATCCCCTTTGATCAGGATGGTGATCATTACAAAAGTTTTGATATATTAAAAAGTGATTTTAATTTACAAGATGGCAAAGCCGAGACTGAAGATATAGAAATATGCGAATATGAAGCCACTATTACACCTGATGCGTTTTACATTTTGTCACCTATCGAGGAAAAAAGTGAACCCTCTACAACAAGCAGCAGCCTAAAAGGCAGTAACGGATCTGGAAAACGGAGATGTGGAGGTGAACTTTTGGCAAAGTACTCTAGTTCTTGCAACGCAATACCTTCCCACCCTCTAGATGTTGAATATTTACCTGAAAAGTTTCAAACCTTTCCCAGGGTAAAAACGGAAACAATCTCTAAAGAGAGTAGAATATATGAAAACTATTACAACGAAAATACTATGTATCCATTAGAACCAAGGGAAGTAGATCCAAGTGCCTTTTTTCAGTTGCATACTGCAGACAGTCAGGAGGAATTGCAAGAATTTCTGCTACTTGAAAGTGAATGTATGGGTGACAATAATAGGGGTCGTGGATTAGCTTCTGCATTTGATGAAACTACAAATTCATTTTCTTCTTCAAGCAAAGGTAAACTAACTGCCAACTTGTGAGTTTGCTTACTAATTTTGTGTGATTTTATGCATTTTAAATAGACCAATAAAAATCTCCTACCAGCATGGCCAGGCAATAAACCTTTAAAACAGGTAATACAAATACGTTTCCATTTATCATCTCATTTAAAATTCAATATATTATGTTTAGATACTTTTACCTTATGTAGTTATAATTATTGCATTTTGTGCATCCTGATTGAAATATCACCTTCTGTTGTTAACTTTCATTTTCATATTACATATCTAAAATCCTATAAAAAATATTGTATATTTCATTTTATTTGTAGCTTCTCAAAGTGTTCCCACATTTGTGCAAGAGATTACCGATATTCGTACAACCGAAGCTGAAACTATTAAATTTGAATGTTTATTTTCTGGAACACCTACACCAGGTAAATTCAAGCATTGCCTAAATAGAAACAAAAATAACATAGTGTCTAATAAATTACTCTTTCTAGATATCATATGGTATCACAATGACAAAATTATCCGGAACAGCAAAAGGGTTAAGGTTCGAATTGAAGATAACAAAACAAGTGTGTCAATTTCTGAAGTTAACACCGACGATGTAGGAACATATATTTGTAAAGCTGTTAGCGATGTGGGTGTCACTGTTACTAAGGCGACATTATATGTGCAAGAAATACCTGAATATAAGAAAGCTGAAATTCTTTTGAAGAAAGCTGAACAAGAAGAAGAACGAATTAAAAAAGAAAAGATCAAAATTGAGAAAAAGAAATTAGAACGCAAGAAGCAGAGAACAACTGTCACAACCGAAGAAGAAATCAAACCTTTGGATGTCACGGAAGTTCAGGCTATAGAAACAACATCCGAAATTATAGAAGCTTCAACAAACAAAGCAAAAGCTAAACCAAAACTTGATATACAAGAACCTCTTAAAACTGAAGCAGTTGCTACTTGCAAGAAAATCGATGAATCGCCAGAAGAAAAACCTGAAGAAAAAGCCAAAGAAGTATTGTCACCAACGGAACCTACTTATTCTGAACAAATTCTTCCTGAAGAAATTCTTAAAGATATTGAGAAAATTATTCCAAGAACTCGCAAAGCTGAAACACTCATCGAAAGTGGCGTGTCACAGTTTGCCGATATTACTGAAGTAAAATTAGAGCAAATTATTGAACGTTGTGAAAAAATCATTCGAAAGGGTGAATTGAAGATGGCAAAGGAAGTAACACAAACTTTGGAACTGATTAATGCAAAAGAATTTGGACCTGGTCAAAGTCCTCTACGTGAAATTGCTGAAATAGGATATCTTATTAAAAATGGAATTACCGTGAAGGAAATTACAGTACTTTACGATGAAAATAAATTCCCTTCGTTAAAATCCCCAGAAGCGCAATCAGCTTTGGTAAATGTAGTAGAAAGAAAAGGACATGGTGCTCTTATATCAGAAGTTCTTACAGAAGAGACTACAGTCGATGAAAGTCAACTTGCTGCTACTGTTGGGTTTAGAGCATTTATGAAAATGGTTGAAGCCAATTATGTAACAATTGAAGAAGTCATCACTCATTTTACCCCCGAAGATTTCATTTCACGGGCCTGGGAATCAACAGAAGTATCTGAGGTAAGTCATTTAACATACCTTGAAATAAACACTTTAAGATAATTATTGTACCGGATGTCCCTTTAAGTTCGGTTAGCAGCTGTAGCTCAGAAGCTACTTGTCCTACAGCTTCCCGAAAAAATATTGATAATAAAAGTGACCCCGAGAATTTATTATCCGCTTTCAAATCAAAAACTGAGATTTTTCCCAATAAAATTAGTAGTGAAGGTATTTTGTGGGCGGCCTTGGACTCTCTTATTGACAATTTAAAAACTTTTTATTTAACATTTTGATCTAGGTATCCCTCATAGGGCTAGGGAAGGGCAGAATCATATTGCAGAAAAAGTTGAAAAACTCTCGACTACGGTAACCGACTTTTGCGAATTTGGTTTTGTTTCAAAGCTGTTTGATAGCTGAATCATTATCTGTTGGAAAATGATAGCTGCTTCCAGTTTGTGTTATTTTTTAAACAATTTTACAAGCAATAAGATAGTAAAATGAAAAGCATAGTCTTTCATTTAACTTCATAGAAACTTAAGTTATGTTACACTTTATGATTTGGCTATTAAACAGCTCTAAAACAAGACCAAATTTCCTAAAACTGTTAATGTAGTCTGTAGTTTTCCACCTTTTTTTGCAATATGATTCTACCCTGCCCCTACCCCTTACTTTAAGAGATAGATCAAAATATCAAATAAACAATCTTTAAAATGTCAATAGGAGAATCCCAAATCGTTTAACAGAAAATACCTTCAGTACTGATTTTATGGAGAAAATATCACTTTTCGATCTGGTTTTAAAAGTTCGCCATCTAGCGTTAAAATTTGAAAGTGGAGATATAGCAGCTGGCCGACCTTAACCCAGTATAATAAGTTCAACATGATCTTCTTACTTTTAATATACTATTCACAAAATACTTTGTAATAGCCAACAAACATTTCTAAACCTACATTAAAATCTCCCGTTCTATAAATTGTATGGCTGAACCTCACCATTTTCTGTACGACCAAAGTTAAAAAGTTGTTTTTTTTTTGTCAATGGGAAAGCTTCATGAATTTTATTTTGGTTTGAAATGTATTACAGGCTAATCTTTCAAACATATTGAAAGGTGACATGTGACTAGCGGCAATAATAACATAATAATTAAAATATTAACATAGAATCGACGCTGTTCAGAGCGGTTTATTTCCGTGGATACAGGTGTAGGTTACGGTGTTGCTGATATAAACAGCTGTTTGTTTCTATGTATTGTATTTTTGCGTTTTTATAGGTCCTAGACAAATAGTGTAAATACTGTGTAGGTAATACCATAATTATTAGTGGTGGTATAGTGCACTTACGGTATTGTAAAGCCTAACTTATTCCTTATTGTTTATAATATAGATTCGCTCGTGACAATACTGTTGGGTAAGTGTAAGATAGATGGTTTTACTTGGGCTATTTATAAAATTATGCCATTTGATTTCACATTATACTGCTTGTCGTAATTTGAAAAATCTACATCATGTAAATGGTAGGAGCAAATACAGAACATGTTATTTAGAATCGGAATGAAAAGCTGAATACAATAAATGAGAAAAAATTTAAGTTTGGTTTACCATTGATTTTCTAAACACTCTGTATATATTCTGCTTAATAGAAAGTTTAATTGATTCTTCACAATTTTAGATACATTTTAATATTTTCGATGAACCTACCAGTATTTCAATTTAAACTTACATTAAAATGGTCTCCACAAACAATGTTGCAATACTTCCTTTCGTCACACTTCATCACCCTTCACCACATTTTTCCTTTAATTTTTTGGCACGATGAACTATTTTTTATTAGGCGCTGCATTCTGTATTCACACATAATGGCATAATGTAATACTTTTTCCATTTGCCTGGTGAGATGCATTTTCTGTGCCCATGTTATGAGTCTATTTTGCAACTTTATTCAATACCAATGTCTATTTAACACAGTACACCTAATAATATCACAAATGACAAATTAACTCTTCTAAAGGTATGTACTGCGTTGTCAGAAAGCATGGAAATCGTATACAGATATGAATAGTCCAGGGAAGTTAGGAAAAATAGCGGAAATTTTTAGGCACAGCAGATATCGAGATGCGGTTTTCTGCATTGTGTTCAGGAAGGTCCCACGAAAAAAGTCTATATCGTCTGGTTTAGCCATTTTTTGAAAAATGCCTTCTGGGTCGGAAAATGCATTACACTATTATAGGAACGACTGGAAACTCGGAACAATTGCTCGGAAATCGTTAATCGGGGGTTTTCGGGGCTGCCGAACTCGATTCTGGCATTAGAATTACCTGGGGATGCACGGGGGTGGCTCTGTGGGGGTGCGCGGGGAGTGAATTGGGGGAGAAAGGGCAGCGTGCATGAAAATCGCTCCAAACTCGTTACTCGGGAGTTTTCGGGGATGCCGAATTCAATTCTGGCATTGGAATTACCCGGGGGCGCTTGGGGGCGGCTCTGCGGGGGTATCCGGGGAGTCATTCTGGGGAGGAAATTGCATAGTCCATGGGAAGCGGTCCAAACTCGTTACTCGGGTGTTTTCGGGGATGCCGATTTCAATTATAGTATTTGATTTCCCCGGGGGCGTTCGGGGGTCCCTCTGTGGGGTTATCTGGGGGTGATTGGGGGGGAAATGGCAGCGTCCATGAAAATCACTCCAAAATCTATACTTGGGGATTTTCGGGGATGCCGAGTTCAATTCTGGCATTAGACTTCCCCGGGGGCGCTCGGGGGTGGCTCTGTGGGAAATGGTAAAGGAGAAAGTTAAAGATCACAAATTATGAAAATAATACTTTATTCAAATAACAAATATTCATTTCCCCCCCAATCACCCCCGGATACCCCCTTAGAGCCGCCCTCGAGCGCCCCCGGGTAATTCCAATGCCAGAATTGAATTCGGCATCCCCAAAAACCTCCGAGGAACGAGTTTGGAACGATTTTCATGCACGCTGCCATTTCTCCCCAATTCACCCCCGCGCACCCCCACAGAGCCATCCCCGGGTAAATTTAATGCCAGAATCGAGTTGGGCAGCCCCGAAAACCCCCGGGTAACGATTTCTGAGCGATTTTTCCGAGTTTCCAGTCGCTCCTATAATGGTGTAATGCATTTTCCGGCCCAGAACGCATTTTTCAAAAAATGGCTAAACCAGACGATATAGACTTTTTTCCTGGGACCTTCCTGAACACAATGCAGAAAACCGCATCTCGATATCTGCTGTGCCTAAAAATATCCGCTATTCGGTCGATTTTGATCTAAATGCCCTGGACTAGAACTAAAGCACACTGCTGTATACACGTGCGACAGCGAATGACGTCACAGGTTTAAGCTGTTGCGGCGACCATTTTGTGGGGGAATGGCCAGACTAAATTGTTAAATACTATTATTAGGCTTATTTTTCCACAAAATTATATTTGAAAAAATCATGCAATATCCCCATTCTCAAAGTGATTTGAGTCAACGTCATAATAAAAAATTTAATTTCATTTAAATATCAATAATGATAAAAATACTTTTTCAGGCATTATATCTAGTTCGGTCAGTAACCTTAAGCATTGTTATCTTATTTTCATTTAAGAGTCGGATGCGCAAATTCCCATTTACATTTTAAATATAAAGAAGCTAAATTTATTGACACTTGTTACTTATATTTATTAACTATGTAAAAAAAACATTTAACTTTGATGGAAAATCAGTAAATATTAATATTTCTTTAGGGTACAACAAAAGGAGCATCAGAAACAATAACGTTAATCAGAGAAGTTCAAATACTGATGGGTGAGTTTTCAGTGTTGTTGCAGCATGAACTGTTTTTTAAATATTTAAGTTTTATTATTGCCGGTCAGTGTTCAGTATATATTATAGGAAGTATTAGTATAATTTTTATTCAGTATTAAATACCTAAGCTAAAACTGTGTTTTTATACGTATATACAGATGCCGGAAAACATATTAAGAAAGAAATCGAAACTGTGGGAGATGTAGAGGGTAAGCTTATAAAGTGTGACAGCTTTTTTCGGTGAAATAAGTACGCTTAAAAATAACTTCTACATTTTTCATATTGATACTAGCTCTGTTAGTAAGTGCATCTAGTATGAATAAAATTATTCTTGTGTTGACGAAAGTTTGGCTCATTGCGTTATATCTTATTTATATAGCGCATAACGTAGAAGCTTAAAATGTGCAATTGCATAGAAGCAGTGTTTGTGAAAAGCATGGCTTATTAGTGATGTTAGCTCAGCTTGAGGTGAGTTCTTTCTACACTTACTCTATTACCTACTCACACGAAACGCCACTCGAAAACTCTTTAACGCTTCCATACCTACTTATTTACACCAATATTTAGGCTAAGCTAGGCTTTAGCCTTAATAGTTATCTACTAAGTCACTATAATATTTATAAGATAAACAACACAACCAACTATCATACAAACACTTTCACAGAAATCCTTGAAGTCGAAGAAGACATAGAACGAACAGCAAAAGGTGACTCTAGACATCCTAAGAAACATTCAGTGGAAATAACAGACATAACTGAATTACCCGTTGATAAACAAAAAACAGAACTTGAGTCCAGTGCTGAAATTAAACGTATATCTAAAAGTAAAAGTGACAGTGAAACAGAGATCGAGGAAGTAGAAGAAATAAGAAAGATAAAGAAGAAAATAAAAATAATAAAAACTCCTAAATCAAAAACAGATAAATATTTTCCTGAAGAAGTTACTGATGAAATATCTCCTTTAGAAGCTTCCCCACAAAAACAGTTTCCTTTAAATACGTCATCAGTGTTATCAGAAACGACAGGTTTAACAGAGACTACTCAAATAGACAAATGGGTACCGCAGTCTACAGCAAATGTTGACGTTATTCCCCTTATAGCTTTAGTAGAAGAACACACAATGGTTCAAGAAAACGAAGGAGAACAAGAAGAAAAGTTTTCCACGATTGCTGTGGCAAATAAAACCACTGATGAGGTTTTAGCCCTAGAAGTGACGGAACATAGTATTCAAAGTTTTTCTGAACAATTTGAAGGTAAATTTGAACCCACTCCGTCCACTGCTACAAAAAATATTTTGCCAAATATTACACCGTTAATTGAGGAAACTACACCTGCTGATAGTTCTTCTGTTTTGTTAGAAAAACAATTAACTGCAAATACGGCTACATTTTCCCTTTTGCCACAAGAAGCAAAAAATATATCTCAAATTGAAGTTTCTATTAAAGAAGAGGAATTTCCTCCGTTTGAATTAACAACACAAAAACCACTTTCAGTACAATCTACTGGTGTATATTCTGAAGCAATTCACATTGGTCAGGTAGCCCAAATAAATGATGACGTTGAAAAATTAACAGCAGAGATTGATGTTGTCCCACATTCAGCTGTCATCGAACTTCATACTCAACCAGAAGAAAAAGAAGGTTCTCATTCTAAATCAGAACCGGTTTCATTCTTAGCTAGAAAAACATTTGACACTGTGGAAGCCTTTCAGATATCTGAGCAAACTATTCAAAATACCACAGGCCATTTCGAGGATGTTTTCCATCCAAATTTGTCGAAAGGATCAATGGACATTATACCTAATGAAAGTATTTCGGTAGAGGAAATTAATTTAGGTGATATCCCTTCAAAATTATCTAAAGAACAAGAAATAACTGGCACAGCTTCCATCACACTGCTTCCTCAAGAAGCAAAAAATATCATAGAAATAGAAGCTTCAGATAAGGAATCTCTTATTGACGAATTCAGTTTGCCGAAAAGTGTTCAAGCTGTAGGAAATTTTTCTACTAATGAAAGTATCAATGTTGAAGAAATATTGCAAGGAATTTCAGAAAAGGAGCTAGATACTATTGAAAAGCCCCTATCAGTCAAACCAAAATATAAAATAGATTCCAAGGAGCCCATAACAGTAGAAGAAGTTTTACCTGAGATTAAACCAGGCAAACATTTACCGGAGGCGTTTGTGGCTACCGAAATAGCAACTAAACAAATCATTCCACAAAAGTCTATTACTCTGCTAGAAACAGTTGCGCCCGAGTTAGAAGGTCAGTATATCCCTGGAAGATTGCCACCTTCCCAAACTGCTAATGTAGAAATTAGAACAGATAAAAGTTTAATTGTATCACAAACAGATTTATCTGAACGAGAATATACATTTCAAAAGGCGCCTAGTCCTGAAAAAGCAGAAGCTTTATCAGAAATTATTTTATCTGAAGGTATAGCAATTACACTTGTCGATTCACAACAACGTCAAACAGACATGCAAGAGGAAGAAATTTCCAAACAAACAGCTAGCATACATATCTTACCGAACACGTCCGTGGTATCTGAAACTACAATAGCTGCTGAATCTGAAGACAATTATGAGCAAAAACAAGCGACATTCAAGAACGCAGATTCTAATATAACTTGTCTTGAAATTAGCAGTAAATCTATTACAACGATTCAAGAATCTGAAAATATATTGACAGGAGATAAACAACCAACTAAAGTATTAGCAAGCTCGAGTTATTCACCTAACGAGCCTCTCACCGTTGAAGAAATACAAACAGGAGACACGCCCGCACAATTCAATGATTATCCTAAAATTGTAACCGATACTGCACTTCAAGATATTGAAACCTTAGAAGCTACAAATGTAATAGAGACATTAGCTGGTGAATCGGAACTGTCATATGACCAGCAACAACCAGAACATTTTAACATAGAAAATACTGTGATTAGACCACACCAACAAATTGAAGTTAAAGAATTGCATGCGCTAGAAACGGAAAACAGTCTCGACAGTTTCATATTACCAGATTCTCATAAAGGCAAGGAAGTTCCATCTCACATTTTATCTGCGGGATTAACAGAACAAATAATTGCTGATTATAGCGCTAAGAAATTAGAACAGCATAGAATTGACGAAACTAAAGCTGAGCTTAGTCAAAGCTTATTAAATGAGACTATAATATCTGAAACAGTAGCAGGTGAAGGAATTGATAAAATCATATTAGAAGATGCAACTACAAAACAAGCAGTACCAATTCTACTACAACAGGAAGCACTAAATATATCGGAAGTATTAACTGACGATAAAGAAAAGCAGTACATTCCAGGAGAATTGCCGGTGTGTCTAAATGCTACTTGTGATATAGATACTCAAAAAGTAGCAAGCAAAACCATTATTCTCTCTAGTTATACTACTGAGAATTTAGATATTACGGCGCCTTTAAAAACTGAAGCAGTATCTGAACAGGACACTTTAGAATCTGTTCAAATTCTGCAACATGAAACAGGAGAAAGAGAAACCGAACGTGTTGAATTCCAACCCGAAACTAGGCAAGCCGAAATTCAACTAAGTGAATCTCTTCCAGGTGCACATATTTTACAAATAGTTTCTAATGAAAAAGAAGATAAATATCAACCATTACCGAAGCCATTACAAGTACTTGCTTCTTCTGCTCTTGCAACTCAGGAAGTTATTGTTACATCTGAAATCGAAACTGTAGTCCACGCCGATAATATTGAAGAAGAAGAACCTTTAACTGGTAGAGCTAAGAAGTATGCTAGGCCGTATACCGAACTTATTGTTACAGAAACTAACGTAGTAGATGTAGAAAAACGTTTGCCATCAGATGTATTTCCATTTACAAAACAAGCTAACATAGACATTTTACCTGGGCAAGCCTTATCCGTTATAGAAACAGTTGCCAATAATAAAGAGCAAAACCTAGAAATAAGTGAAACGGAAACTTCCTTAGCTAACATAAATATTAGTGAACAACAAGTTGCTTTGAAAGAAGAAATAGTAGCAAATACTTTACCAACAGACCTGGTTGAAGAAACTCCGGAGAAGTTGTTTGCCGCTAGTCATCAAGATATTTCACATCCAGTTATACAAATGCAATTCACACCTGGAGAAAAAGAAGGTAGTAAAGACACCGACGTTAAACCAGATTCGAAACATGTTAACGTTAGTTTTACAGAAAGTGAGGGCGTACATATAACCGAAATAAATGCAGACGATAAGGAAAAGGAACTATGTGTTGCAGATTTACCTAAAAGTGTCAAAGGAGAACCCACCGTGTCATCTTATATTACAGCTTTAAAGGAAGAAGTTATATCCAACGATTCAGTTAACAAATTTGCAGAGCCAATACAACAAACTGAGAAAGCTAAACCTGATTGCATATTATTAGACTCTTTGACCACTACCGAGTCAATGATAATTGAAGCAGAAAAAAATTTAAATGAAGTTAAACCAGAAGAAAAAGTTGCTTATCCTGAATATCAGTCTGTGGAAAGTATATCTATTACATCTGTCACTTCAGGTATTAAAGAAGGAAGTTTGAGCCATAAAATAGAAATAGAAGAAACTGCAAGTCCCAGTCTATCGCCGCAGGATGTATTAGAAATTGCTGAAACTGTCGCAAGTGACACAACAAAAGATTTCGAGAGAACGTTACCTACATCTGTCACAGCTATTAAAAGTCAATCACAACATAAAAGCCTCATAAATATTGAATCAATAGCAGCTGAACAAGAATCAGTTTTAGAAGATACCGTTAAACCTTCCAAACAGAAAGCTGAAATGGCAGTTGAACACAAAACAACTGCCGAAGTTATAGAAACGCTAACAAATGAAAAAGAAGCTGCTCGAATGGATTCAGAACTTGCGGATTCTAAAGTAGCGACTACTACATTAACTGTTCAGCCCGTTGCTGAAACTAGCGTTGTATTTGCAGAGTATTCGACTGAGAATGTGTTAAAAGAGGAACCGCTAGCGGCTCGGGCTAATATTAATCAACTTCCGCATGAAAGCATAATAAAAACTGAACATACCGTTCAAGAAAGTGAAAAGTACTTTGAAAAACAACCAGAAAATGAGAAAGAAGCTAACGTAGTATTCAGAGAAGATCAAAGTATTGTAGTAACTCAAATTGTAAGTACAGATACTGAATCCGGTTTACAAGAAGATAAGAAACCCATACAAGAACAGGCAGTTGTAGATATTGATGTACATAAATTACCTATGAGCACTGAAATAAATATTCAAGAAGCTTTGGATCAATCTAATATTATTTATAATCCAGTATCAACAACTGCGCATTCAGAACTCTATCCTTTAGAAAGTGCAATAACAACTGAAACTATTCCAACGGAATCAGAATCAGCGGAGATTAAAACAAAAGAAGCAGAAACAAAAACAGCGTTAGTAAGCTTCACCGAAGATCAAAGCATATTAGTGGAATCTGTATTTCCTACAGAAAAAGAGCAAGATCTTGTAGAAGCAGCAATGAATAAATTATACGCAGAACAAGCAATGAGCGATACTAAGTATGTCGCATCTCAAGCTGAAACTCGAACAGAGGATGATGTGAATGAATTTTATGTTGATAAGCCAATAGAAAATTTAACACAAGGCACAACCATTCCTTATGATTCAGCTATAATTTCAGAACAAGTTGCTATAGAAACAGAACAAGAATTGAATGAAATTTCTAAAGCAAAAGTAGTGTCCGCCGATATAAACATTGAACCCTCAGAGGGACTTTCTACAACTGAAACCTTTACTAGTCAAAAAGAAGAAAATCTCAATAAATTTGATTTACCTACATCTAAAAAAGCCGAGATGACAATTGATGTCACCCATAAAATAGCAGAATTAAATGTCACAGAAACATCAGAACTTTCAGATATTTACAAACCAGCCATACCAGAGAGTAAAAAGGCCTTAGAAACTAAATCAACATTCGATAGTGTAATCATCACTGAAAGTATTGTAGAAGAAAAAGAAAAAGGATTTGAAGGGCAGTTTCAACCAGACACCAGTAACGCTGATATATCATTGGAAGAAAACAAATGCATTACCAATATTTCAGAAGTAATTATTCAAGATAAGGAAGGGGAACTTGAAAGCAGTACTATACCCTCTCAACAAAAGGCAACAAAGGAAATAAGTTTTATTACTGTTCCAGAAACTTGTGAGACGCTTACAGGAGAGGGTTTTCAAGAAAACATTTCCACTGTGTCTAATTTGACGACTGCGACCGTAAAACATTCTACACATGAAAAAGTAATTCAAACCCAACCTCTGATCCAAGAAAAAGAAGGTACATTCACAGAAAGTAAAAAACCACCTACCCAAAATGCTTTATATGTTGTCGATGAGACAGAAGTTCCTTCAACATTTATGGTAATTTCGGCAGAGAACGAAGGTGTAATGGAAGAAATGCAGAAACCGCATACTCTTACTGCTGATTTGAGTTTAATTTCTTACATGCATTCTGAAGTCTCAGATGTACAATTTAATATAGATACTGAAGATTTAGTGTCTCAAGAACCTACATCAGCAACAGCTAAGTCAGATTTTGATGTCATGTCAAATTTGGTTCACACTGCACCTATAGTTATGGACAGTTCCGAAGACTTCAATGAAAATTTTAAACCAAAAT
The DNA here is from genome assembly GCA_025584915.1 of Monochamus saltuarius. NCBI lineage: Eukaryota > Metazoa > Arthropoda > Insecta > Coleoptera > Cerambycidae > Monochamus > Monochamus saltuarius. The sequence goes on along the minus strand of CM046721.1, from coordinate 77,915,454 downwards.
CTGAAATTGCTAAAGGAAAAATTGATGAACTTAATGAAATAATTGTTGAAGAAACGTATACCGAAAATAGAGCTAAAGACTTTAAGTATCAACCAGATAAACTTGAAACAGCTTCACCACTTATAGATTCTAATAAAGCAATTCAACAATCTGAAGTTGTACCTTCCGAGAACATAGGTGATCATAAAATTAAAAAACAAGAATTTTTGTCGTTGGAAGGCAAACAAGACACTTTTGAAAGTATAATGTTAACTGATAATGTAATTCATGAGTCGGAACAAACGTTCGAAGGAAGTCCTACTGTAGAATTAAAGAACGCAAATGCTGTTGTGGACAAGATGTCAAGTTTAAAGATATCTGAAGTTATTACTCAAGAGAAGGAAAAACCTTTTATACTTGAAGATCGGAAGGAAGAATTTTCCACCAGTTCTGTTCTTCCAAATATACCTTTATCACAGACAGTAACTCTTTCCAACGAAAATTTTGAGCAATTTGAGCCTGTATTACCTATTCAAGAAATAGCTGAACTGACTAAAGGTAAATATGAAGGTTTGATTGTTTCTACAAAAGATGTACAAGAAAAGGAAATACCTTTTACCGAATTAGCTACTGAACAAAAAACAGCAAGTTTTTCACTTCTTCCAGAGGAACACTTAACGACTACAGAAACTGTCAGCTCAGAATTAGAGTCAACGTTTGTAGACAAAGAAGCAACAGGATATGTTGCCGAAAAAATATTTGCTCCTCAAGAAGCAACTCAAATAACAGAAGCAACTGCACAACACGGTATATCTCAACTTAAAACTGAGTTACAAGAACAAAGCAGTGCTATTCAAGATCATGTTTTATATAAAACAGTTAACGTCACTGAAATACTAGCATCCGAAAAAGAAGCAGATCTTACAGATAAAAAACCAAAACTTTCCTCTGCCGACATGTCTCTAGAAAGAGCAGGTAAAACGGTAGAAATTACTGAAACAGACATAATTGAAAATGAAGAGTCTCTTTCAGAAAAGAAACCTAAAACCGATACAGCAACTCTTGCAGTTAATGAACATAAAGTAATTGAAAGCATGGATGTAAATGTTCTTGAAGGGTTGAAGGATATTTACGAAACTAAACCCGAAAAATCTCATAAAGCCACACCACAAACGGATACCTTGGAAAGTATAATTCAGTCAGACATAATTGTACAAGGCGATGCACACACCATTAACATCGAATTACCCTCTGTACAAACCGTTAATATTGATATAGCTACTGAAGCAAGTGTAATTGTCACTGAAGTTATGACACAAGGACAAACGGGGGAGGAAATCAAAGGAGTATCTGCTAAGGAAACTACTGCACAGAAAGAAATAGAACAGAGGCCAGCGGTAGTAAATCAAGAAATAACTCCACTACAAGGACATGAATTCTTTAAATCTGAGAAAATTAAATCTATGGAAATTAAACCTGAATATACCGATACCCAGCATGGACTTATAGTAACTGAACAAAAATCAACGGGTAATCTAGGATCATTAGAATATGAAAAACCAAGTTCCAGAACAGTTAAAATTGTAATGGATGAAATTTCTCCAAGCTTGCAGATAAGTGAAGTACAGCCACATGAGGTTGAAGGTAAGTTAAATTATAAAATAATAATCATTCATGGGTAGGTGAAGCGCACAGAATATTACAATACACACAACACATCCACACATACACAAACAAATTTAAAATATTTCTTTAAGATAACACAATACAATTACAGGATCACTGGATGAGACAGAGCCACACAAAACACGTGCCAGAATTACACAAACAGCCACCCAGACGTTCACCGCTAAACAACACAAAACAGATATTCAAAAAGATACAGATACAGAAGAAACACATGAAATAATAACAAAATTCAAATCAACACCCGACAGTAATGAAACAACCAAAATCATAACTAAACGCACCATATTAAAAGGCAAAACTAAAGCAAACAGAGAAAACGAGAACGATGTAGTTATAGAAGAGGTTCTCGATGTAATAGAACCACAAAAACATTCAATGGATGCTCCAATTGATATAACAGAAATAACTGAAGATATACCAGAAACAAATAAAATTCAAGAGAGGCCACAATATATTGTCCAAGAACTACCAGAAGAAGTTCTAGTTACTGAAGTAGAGACGATAGAAGGAAAAAAGAAGTTAATAAAGAAAAGAACAATTAGAAAACAAAAAGGTGATAAACAAGAGAAAACAGAAATCGTAACCGTTGAGGAGGAGGGCAAAGCACCTGAAACAACTGTGACAGTACAGGAACTTGAGGCTCCTGAAGAGACTAAACCACAGTTGCCAGTTTACTCAGTCGAAGAATTGCCTGAAGACGTGCAGATAACAGAAGAAGCTACAAAAGACGGAAAACGTACAAAGAAAATAATTCGTAAGAGAGTAATTAAAAAACAAATAGGTGACAAACAAGAGAAAACAGAGATTTTAACCGTAGAAGAAGAAGGAAAGGAACCTGAAACAATCGTGACAGTACAGGAACTTGAAGCTTCTGAGGAGACAAAACCAGAGTTGCCAGTTTATGCAGTCGAAGAACTGCCTGAAGACGTACAAGTAACAGAAGAAGTTACAAAAGACGGTAGACGCAAAAAGAAAATAACTCGTAAAAGAATAATTAAAAAACAAATAGGAGACAAGCAAGAGAAAACAGAGATTGTAACTGTAGAAGAGGAAGGCAAGAAACCAGAAACTACTGTGACAGTACAGGAACTTGAAGGTCCTGAAGAGACTATACCACTGCTGTCAGTTTACGCAGTTGAAGAATTGCCTGAAGACGTACAAGTAACAGAGGAAGTTACAAAAGATGGAAAACGCAAAAAGAAAATAATTCGTAAGAGAGTAATTAAAAAACAAATAGGAGACAAGCAAGAGAAAACAGAGATTGTAACTGTAGAAGAGGAAGGCAAGAAACCTGAAACTACTGTGACAGTCGAAGAACTTGAAGGTCCTGAGGGGATTAAACAACAATTGCCAGTTTACGTAGTCGAAGAATTACCTGAAGACATACAAGTAACAGAAGAAGTTACAAATGACGGTAAACGCAAAAGGAAAATAATACGAAAAAGAATGATAAAAAAACAAATTGGTGACAAACAAGAGAAAACAGAAATTGTAACCGTAGAAGAGGAAGGCAAGAAACCAGAAACTACTGTAACAGTACAAGAACTTGAAGTTCCTGAGAAAACTAAACCACAACTGCCAATATACGCAGTCGAAGAATTGCCTGAAGACGTACAAGTAACAGAGGAAGTTACAAAAGATGGAAAATGCAAAAAGAAAATAATTCGTAAGAGAGTAATTAAAAAACAAATAGGTGACAAGCAAGAGAAAACAGAAATTGTAACCGTAGAAGAAGAAGGCAAGAAACCTGAAACTACTGTGACAGTCGAAGAACTTGTAGGTCCTGAGGAGACTAAAGCACAATTGCCAGTTTACGCAGTCGAGGAATTGCCTGAGGACGTACAAGTAACCGAGGAAGTTACAAAAGACGGCAAACGCAAAAAGAAAGTAATACGTAAGAGAGTAATTAAAAAACATATAGGTGACAAGCAAGAGAAAACAGAGATTGTAACCGTAGAAGAGGAAGGCAAGAAACCTGTAACTACTGTGACAGTGCAGGAACTTGAAACCGCTGAGGAGATTAAACCACAACTGCCAGTTTACGCAGTAGAAGAATTGCCTGAAGACGTACAAGTAACAGAAGAAGTTACAAAGGACGGCAAACGCAAAAAGAAAATAATACGTAAGAGGGTAATTAAAAAACAAATAGGTGGCAAGCAAGAGAAAACAGAGATTGTAACTATAGAAGAGGAAGGTAAAAAACCGGAAACAACTGTGACAGTACAAGAACTTGAAACCGCTGAGCAGATTAAACCACACCTGCCAGTTTACGCAGTAGAAGAATTGCCTGAAGACGTACAAGTAACAGAAGAAATTACGAAAGACGGCAAACGAAAAAAGAAAATAATTCGGAAGAGAGTAATTAAAAAACAAATAGGGGACAAACAAGAGAAAACAGAGATTATAACCGTAGAAGAGGAAGGCAAGAAACCTGAAACTACTGTGACAGTACAAGAACTTGACACCGCTGAGGAGATTAAACCACAACTGCCAGTTTACACAGTAGAAGAATTGCCTGAAGACGTACAAGTAACAGAAGAAGTTACAAAGGACGGCAAACGCAAAAAGAAAATAATACGTAAGAGAGTAATTAAAAAACAAATAGGTGACAAGCAAGAGAAAACAGAGATTGTAACTATAGAAGAGGAAGGCAAGAGACCTGTAACTACTGTGACAGTGCAAGAACTTGAAACCGCTGAGGAGATTAAACCACAACTGCCAGTTAACGCAGTTGAAGAATTGCCTGAAGACGTACAAGTAACAGAAGAAGTTACAAAGGACGGCAAACGCAAAAAGAAAATAGTACGTAAGAGAGTAATTAAAAAACAAATAGGTGACAAGCAGGAGAAAACAGAGATTGTAACCGTAGAAGAGGAAGGCAAGAGACCTGTAACTACTGTGACAGTGCAAGAACTTGAAACCGCTGAGGAGATTAAACCACAACTGCCAGTTTACGCAGTTGAAGAATTGCCTGAAGACGTACAAGTAACAGAGGAAGTTACAAAAGATGGAAAACGCAAAAAGAAAATAATTCGTAAGAGAGTAATTAAAAAACAAATAGGTGACAAGCAAGAAAAAACAGAGATTGTAACCGTAGAAGAGGAAGGCAAGAAACCTGAAACTACTGTGACAGTACTAGAACTAGAAGCTCCTGAGGAGACTAAACCACAGCTGCCGGTTTACGCAGTCGAAGAATTGCCTGAGGACGTACAAGTAACCGAGGAAGTTACAAAAGACGGCAAACGCAAAAAGAAAGTAATACGTAAGAGAGTAATTAAAAAACATATAGGTGACAAACAAGAGAAAACAGAGATTGTAACCGTAGAAGAGGAAGGCAAGAAACCTGAAACTACTGTGACAGTGCAAGAACTTGAAGCCGCTGAGGAGATTAAACCACAACTGCCAGTTTACGCAGTCGAAGAATTGCCTGAGGACGTACAAGTAATCGAGGAAGTTACAAAAGACGGCAAACGCAAAAAGAAAGTAATACGTAAGAGAGTAATTAAAAAACATATAGGTGACAAACAAGAGAAAACAGAGATTGTAACCGTAGAAGAGGAAGGCAAGAAACCTGAAACTACTGTGACAGTACAAGAACTTGAAACCGCTGAGCAGATTAAACCACACCTGCCAGTTTACGCAGTAGAAGAATTGCCTGAAGACGTACAAGTAACAGAAGAAATTACGAAAGACGGCAAACGAAAAAAGAAAATAATTCGGAAGAGAGTAATTAAAAAACAAATAGGGGACAAACAAGAGAAAACAGAGATTATAACCGTAGAAGAGGAAGGCAAGAAACCTGAAACTACTGTGACAGTACAAGAACATGACACAGCTGAGGAGATTAAACCACAACTGCCAGTTTACACAGTAGAAGAATTGCCTGAAGACGTACAAGTAACAGAAGAAGTTACAAAGGACGGCAAACGCAAAAAGAAAATAATACGTAAGAGAGTAATTAAAAAACAAATAGGTGACAAGCAAGAGAAAACAGAGATTGTAACCGTAGAAGAGGAAGGCAAGAGACCTGTAACTACTGTGACAGTGCAAGAACTTGAAACCGCTGAGGAGATTAAACCACAACTGCCAGTTAACGCAGTTGAAGAATTGCCTGAAGACGTACAAGTAACAGAAGAAGTTACAAAGGACGGCAAACGCAAAAAGAAAATAGTACGTAAGAGAGTAATTAAAAAACAAATAGGTGACAAGCAGGAGAAAACAGAGATTGTAACCGTAGAAGAGGAAGGCAAGAAACCTGAAACTACTGTGACAGTGCAAGAACTTGAAGCCGCTGAGGAGATTAAACCACAACTGCCAGTTTACGCAGTCGAAGAATTGCCTGAGGACGTACAAGTAATCGAGGAAGTTACAAAAGACGGCAAACGCAAAAAGAAAGTAATACGTAAGAGAGTAATTAAAAAACAAATAGGTGACAAGCAAGAGAAAACAGAGATTGTAACCGTAGAAGAGGAAGGCAAGAAACCTGAAACTACTGTGACAGTACTAGAACTAGAAGCTCCTGAGGAGACTAAACCACAGCTGCCGGTTTACGCAGTCGAAGAATTGCCTGAGGACGTACAAGTAACCGAGGAAGTTACAAAAGACGGCAAACGCAAAAAGAAAGTAATACGTAAGAGAGTAATTAAAAAACAAATAGGTGACAAGCAAGAGAAAACAGAGATTGTAACCGTAGAAGAGGAAGGCAAGAAACCTGAAACTACTGTGACAGTGCAAGAACTTGAAACCGCTGTGGAGATTAAACCACAACTGCCAGTTTACGCAGTCGAAGAATTGCCTGAGGACGTACAAGTAACAGAAGAAGTTACAAAGGACGGCAAACGCAAAAAGAAAATAATACGTAAGAGAGTAATTAAAAAACAAATAGGTGACAAGCAAGAGAAAACAGAGATTGTAACCGTAGAAGAGGAAGGCAAGGGACCTGTAACTACTGTGACAGTGCAAGAACTTGAAACCGCTGAGGAGATTAAACCACAACTGCCAGTTTACGCAGTTGAAGAATTGCCTGAAGACGTACAAGTAACAGAAGAAGTTACAAAGGACGGCAAACGCAAAAAGAAAATAATACGTAAGAGAGTAATTAAAAAACAAATAGGTGACAAGCAGGAGAAAACAGAGATTGTAACCGTAGAAGAGGAAGGCAAGAGACCTGTAACTACTGTGACAGTGCAAGAACTTGAAACCGCTGAGGAGATTAAACCACAACTGCCAGTTTACGTAGTAGAAGAATTGCCTGAAGATGTACAAGTGACAGAAGAAATTACGAAAGACGGCAAACGAAAAAAGAAAATAATTCGAAAGAGAGTAATTAAAAAACAAATAGGGGACAAACAAGAGACAACAGAGATTGTAACCGTAGAACAGGAAGGCAAGAAACCAGAAACTACTGTGACAGTGCAAGAACTTGAAGCTCCTGAGGAGATTAAACCACAGATGCCAGTTTATGCAGTCGAAGAATTTCCTGAAGAGGTACAAGTAACAGAAGAAGTTACAAATGACGGCAAACGCAAAAAGAAAATAATCCGTAAGAGAGTAATTAAAAAACAAATAGGGGACAAGCAAGAGAAAACAGAGATTGTAACCGTAGAAGAGGAAGGCAAGAAACCTGAAACTACTGTGACAGTGCAAGAACTTGAAACCGCTGAGGAGATTAAACCACAACTGCCAGTTTACGCAGTCGATGAATTGCCTGAGGACGTACAAGTAACAGAAGAAGTTACAAAGGACGGCAAACGCAAAAGAAAATCGTAAGAGAGTAATTAAAAAACAAATAGGTGACAAGCAAGAGAAAACAGAGATTGTAACTATAGAAGAGGAAGGCAAGAAACCTGAAACTACTGTGACAGTGCAAGAACTTGAAACCGCTGAGGAGATTAAACCACAACTGCCAGTTTACGCAGTCGATGAATTGCCTGAGGACGTACAAGTAACAGAAGAAGTTACAAAGGACGGCAAACGCAAAAAGAAAATAATACGTAAGAGAGTAATTAAAAAACAAATAGGTGACAAGCAAGAGAAAACAGAGATTGTAACTATAGAAGAGGAAGGCAAGAGACCTGTAACTACTGTGACAGTGCAAGAACTTGAAACCGCTGAGGAGATTAAACCACAACTGCCAGTTTACGCAGTAGAAGAATTGCCTGAAGATGTACAAGTGACAGAAGAAATTACGAAAGACGGCAAACGAAAAAAGAAAATAATTCGAAAGAGAGTAATTAAAAAACAAATAGGGGACAAACAAGAGACAACAGAGATTGTAACCGTAGAACAGGAAGGCAAGAAACCAGAAACTACTGTGACAGTGCAAGAACTTGAAGCTCCTGAGGAGATTAAACCACAGATGCCAGTTTATGCAGTCGAAGAATTTCCTGAAGAGGTACAAGTAACAGAAGAAGTTACAAATGACGGCAAACGCAAAAAGAAAATAATCCGTAAGAGAGTAATTAAAAAACAAATAGGGGACAAGCAAGAGAAAACAGAGATTGTAACGGTAGAAGAGGAAGGCAAAGAACCAGAAACTACTGTGACAGTGCAAGAACTTGACACCCTTGAGAAAATGAAACCACAGCTACCAGTTTACGCAGTCGAGGAATTGCCTGAGGACGTACAAGTAACTGAAGAAGTTACAAAAGACGGCAAACGCAAAAAGAAAGTAATACGTAAGAGAGTAATTAAAAAACAAATAGGTGACAAGCAAGAGAAAACAGAAATTGTAACCGTAGAAGAGGAAGGTAAGAAACCTGAAACTACTGTGACAGTACAAGAACTTGAAGCTCCTGAGGAGACTAAACCACAGATGCCAGTTTATGCAGTCGAAGAATTGCCTGAAGATGTACAGGTAACAGAAGAAGTTACGAAAGACGGCAAACGCAAAAAGAAAATAATACGTAAGAGAGTAACTAAAAAACAAATAGGTGACAAGCAAGAGAAAACAGAGATTGTAACCGTAGAAGAGGAAGGCAAGAAACCTGAAACTACTGTGACAGTACAAGAACTTGAAGCTCCTGAGGAGACTAAACCACAGATGCCAGTATACGCAGTAGAAGAATTGCCTGAAGACGTACAAGTAACAGAAGAAGTTACAAATGACGGCAAACGCAAAAAGAAAATAATCCGTAAGAGAGTAATTAAAAAACAAATAGGGGACAAACAAGAGAAAACAGAGATTATAACCGTAGAAGAAGAAGGCAAGAAACCTGAAACTACTGTGACAGTACAAGAACTTGAAGCTCCTGAGGAGACTAAACCACAGATGCCAGTATACGCTGTCGAAGAATTGCCTGAAGACGTACAAGTAACAGAAGAAGTTACAAAAGACGGCAAACGCAAAAAGAAAATAATCCGTAAAAGAGTAATTAAAAAACAAATAGGTGACAAGGAAGAGAAAACAGAAATTGTAACCGTAGAAGAGGAAGGTAAGAAACCAGAAACTACTGTGACGGTACAAGAACTCGAAGCCCCAGAGGAGGCTACACAACTACTGCCAGTTTATGCAGTCGAAGAATTGCCTGAAGATGTACAGGTAACAGAAGAAGTTACAAAAGACGGAAAACACAAAAAGAAAATAATACGTAAAAGGGTAATTAATAAACAAATAGGTAACAAACAAGAGAAAACAGAGATTGTAACCGTAGAAGAGGAAGGCAAGGAACCAGAAACCACTGTGACAGTACAAGAACTTGAAGCCCCAGAAAAGGCTACACAACTACTGCCAGTTTATGCAGTCGAAGAATTGCCTGAAGATGTACAGGTAACAGAAGAAGTAACGAAAGACGGCAAACGCAAAAAAAAAATAACACGTAGGGTAATTAAAAAACAAATCGGTGATAAGCAAGAGAAAACAGAAATTGTAACTATAGAAGAAGAAGGCAAGAAACCAGAAACTACTGTGACAGTACAAGAACTTGAAGCTCCTGAGGAGACTAAACGAGAATTGCCAGTTTATACAGTCGAAGAATTGCCTGAAGATGTACAAGTAACAGAAGAAGTTACAAAAGACGGTAAACGCAAAAAGAAAATAATTCGTAAGAGAGTAATTAAAAAACAAATGGGTGGCAAGCAAGAGAAAACAGAGATTGTAACTGTAGAAGAGGAAGGTAAGAAACCGGAAACTACTGTAACAGTGCAAGTACTTGAAACCCCTGAGGAGATGAAGCCACAGCTGCCAGTTTACGCAGTCGAAGAATTGCCTGAAGACGTACAAGTAACAGAAGAAATTACGAAAGACGGCAAACGCAAAAACAAAATAATACGTAAGAGAGTAATTAAAAAACAAATAGGTGACAAACAAGAGAAAACAGAGATTGTAACCGTAGAAGAGGACGGCAAGGAACCAGAAACTACTGTGACAGTTCAAGAACTGGAAGTTGCCCAACAATCCAAACCGAGTTTACCAATATGCCAAGTAGAAGAATTACCGGAAGATGTGCAAGTAATCGAGAGTGTTACAAAGGACGGTAAACTTAAGAAGAAGGTAATCCGAAAGAGAGTGATTAACAAGCGTGCAGGTGGAAAACAACAGAAAACAGAAATCTTAACCATTGAAGAAGAAGGCAAAGAACCTAAAACTACTGTTACAGTACAGGAAACTGACGTTCCTTTAGATACTAAGCCAGAATTGCCAGCACACTTCGTGGAAGAGTTACCAGAAGAAGTGCAAATAATTGAGGAAGTTACAAAAGATGGTAAACCTAAAAAGAAGGTAATACGAAAGAGAGTAATTAAAAAGAAAATAGGCGGAAAGCAAGAGAAAACGGAAATAATCACTGTAGAAGAAGAAGGCAAGAAACCTAATACTACGGTCACAGTACATGAACTCGAAACTCCTGAAGAGGCTAAGCCAGATTTACCAACATATACAGTAGAAGAATTACCAGAAGATGTGCAAGTAATCGAGGAGGTAACAAAGGATGGTAAACCTAAGAAGAAGGTAATTCGAAAAAAAGTGATTAAAAAACAAATAGGTGGAAAACAAGAAGAAACTGAAATATTAACTGTTGAAGAGGAAGGCAAACAACCTAAAACAACTGTCACAGTGCAAGAAATTCAAATTCCTGAAGAGTTTAAGCCAGACCTACCGATATACTCCGTTGAAGAGTTACCGGAAGAGGTACAAATAGTTGTGGAAGTCACAAAGGATGGTAAATCTAAAAAGAAAGTAATTCGAAAACGAGTGATTAAGAAGCAAGTAGGTGGCAAACAAGAGAAAACGGAAATCTTAACCATTGAAGAAGAAGGCAAAAAACCTAAAACGTCTGTCACAGTACAGGAGATTGATGTCCCTGGAGACACTAAGCGAGAATTGCCGATACACTCCGTGGAAGAGCTACCGGAAGAGGTGCAAATAATAGAGGAAGTTACAATAGATGGTAAACCTAAAAAGAAGGTAATACGAAAGAGAGTAATTAAAAAGCAAGTTGGAGGAAAGCAAGAGAAAACGGAAATAGTCACTGTAGAAGAAGAAGGCAAGAAACCTAATACTACTGTCACAGTACATGAACTCGAAACTCCTGAAGAGACTAAGTCATATTTACCGACATATACCGTAGAAGAATTACCAGAAGATGTGCATGTAGTTGAGGAGGTAACAAAGGATGGTAAGCATAAGAAGAAGGTAATTCGAAAGAGAGTGATTAAAAAACAAGTAGGTGGAAAACAAGAAGAAACTGAAATATTAACTGTCGAAGAGGAAGGCAAAGAACCTACAACTACTGTCACAGTGCAAGAAATTCAAATTCCTGAAGAGTTTAAGCAGGAGCTACCGATATACTCCGTTGAAGAGTTACCGGAAGAGGTGCAAATACTTGAAGAAGTAACAAAGGATGGTAAATCTAAAAAGAAAGTAATTCGAAAACGGGTGATTAAGAAGCAAATGGGTGGAAAACAAGAGAAAACGGAAATCTTAACCATTGAAGAAGAAGGCCAGAAACCTAAAACTACTGTATCTGTACAGGAAATTGATATCCCTGGAGAAACTAAGGGAGAATTGTCAATACACTCCGTGGAAGAGCTACCGGAAGAGGTGCAAATAATAGAGGAAGTTACAAAAGATGGTAAACCTAAAAAGAAGGTAATAAGAAAGAAGGTAATTAAAAAGCAAGTTGGAGGAAAGCAAGAGAAAACGGAAATAGTCACTGTAGAAGAAGAAGGGAAGAAACCTAATACTACTGTCACAGTACATGAACTCGAAACTCCTGAAGAGACTAAGCCAGATTTACCAACATATACAGTAGAAGAATTACCAGAAGATGTGCAAGTAATCGAGGAGGTAACAAAGGATGGTAAACCTAGGAAGAAGGTAATTCGAAAGAGAGTGATTAAAAAACAAGTAGGTGGAAAACAAGAAGAAACTGAAATATTAACTGTTGAAGAGGAAGGCAAACAACCTGAAACTACTGTCACAGTGCAAGAAATTCAAGTTCCTAAAGAATTTAAACCGGACTTACCGACATACTCTGTTGAAGAATTCCCGGAAGAGGTACAAATATTTGAGGAAGTCAAGGATGGTAAATCTAAAAGGAAAGTAATTCGAAAGCGAGTGATTAAGAAACATGTAGGCGGGAAACAAGAGAAAACCGAAATCTTAACTGTTGAAGAAGAAGGCAAAGAACCGAGAACTACTGTTACAGTACAGGAAACTGACGTTCCTGGAGAAACCAAGCCAGAATTGCCAGCAGGCTTCGTGGTAGAGTTACCAGAGGAAGTGCAAATAATTGAGGAAGTTACAAAAGATGGTAAACCTAAAAAGAAGGTAATACGGAAGAGAGTAATTAAAAAGCAACTTGGAGGAAAGCAAGAGAAAACGGAAATAGTCACTGTAGAAGAAGAAGGCAAGAAACCTAATACTACTGTCACAGTACATGAACTCGAAATTCCTGAAGAGACTAAGTCAGATTTACCGACATATACCGTAGAAGAATTACCAGAAGATGTGCAAGTAATCGAGGAGGTAACAAAGGATGGTAAATCTAAGAAGAAGGTAATTCGAAAGAGAGTGATTAAAAAACAAGTAGGTGGAAAACAAGAAGAAACTGAAATATTAACTGTTGAAGAGGAAGGCAAACAACCTGAAACTACTGTCACAGTGCAAGAAATTCAAGTTCCTAAAGAATTTAAACCGGACTTACCGACATACTCTGTTGAAGAATTTCCGGAAGAGGTACAAATACTTGAGGAAGTCACAAAGGATGGTAAATCTAAAAAGAAAGTAATTCGAAAACGAGTGATTAAGAAGCAAGTAGGTGGAAAACAAGAGAAAACGGAAATCTTAACCATTGAAGAAGAAGGCAAAAAACCTAAAACGTCTGTCACAGTACAGGAGATTGATGTCCCTGGAGACACTAAGCGAGAATTGCCGATACACTCCGTGGAAGAACTACCGGAAGAGGTGCAAATAATAGAGGAAGTTACAAAAGACGGTAAACCCAAAAGAAGATAATACGAAAGAGAGTAATTAAAAAGCAAGTTGGAGGAAAGCAAGAGAAAACGGAAATAGTCACTGTAGAAGAAGAAGGCAAGAAACCTAATACTACTGTCACAGTACATGAACTCGAAACTCCTGAAGAGACTAAGCCAGATTTACCAACATATACAGTAGAAGAATTACCAGAAGATGTGCAAGTAATCGAGGAGGTAACAAAGGATGGTAAACCTAAGAAGAAGGTAATTCGAAAGAGAGTGATTAAAAAACAAATAGGTGGAAAACAAGAAGAAACTGAAATATTAACTGTTGAAGAGGAAGGCAAAGAACCTAAAACAACTGTCACAGTGCAAGAAATTCAAATTCCTGAAGAGTTTAAGCCAGACCTACCGATATACTCCGTTGAAGAGTTACCGGAAGAGGTACAAATAGTTGTGGAAGTCACAAAGGATGGTAAATCTAAAAAGAAAGTAATTCGAAAACGAGTGATTAAGAAGCAAGTAGGTGGCAAACAAGAGAAAACGGAAATCTTAACCATTGAAGAAGAAGGCAAAAAACCTAAAACGTCTGTCACAGTACAGGAGATTGATGTCCCTGGAGACACTAAGCGAGAATTGCCGATACACTCCGTGGAAGAGCTACCGGAAGAGGTGCAAATAATAGAGGAAGTTACAAAAGACGGTAAACCCAAAAAGAAGATAATACGAAAGAGAGTAATTAAAAAGCAAGTTGGAGGAAAGCAAGAGAAAACGGAAATAGTCACTGTAGAAGAAGAAGGCAAGAAACCTAATACTACTGTCACAGTACATGAACTCGAAACTCCTGAAGAGACTAAGCCAGATTTACCAACATATACAGTAGAAGAATTACCAGAAGATGTGCAAGTAATCGAGGAGGTAACAAAGGATGGTAAACCTAAGAAGAAGGTAATTCGAAAGAGAGTGATTAAAAAACAAATAGGTGGAAAACAAGAAGAAACTGAAATATTAACTGTTGAAGAGGAAGGCAAAGAACCTAAAACAACTGTCACAGTGCAAGAAATTCAAATTCCTGAAGAGTTTAAGCCAGACCTACCGATATACTCCGTTGAAGAGTTACCGGAAGAGGTACAAATAGTTGTGGAAGTCACAAAGGATGGTAAATCTAAAAAGAAAGTAATTCGAAAACGAGTGATTAAGAAGCAAGTAGGTGGCAAACAAGAGAAAACGGAAATCTTAACCATTGAAGAAGAAGGCAAAAAACCTAAAACGTCTGTCACAGTACAGGAGATTGATGTCCCTGGAGACACTAAGCGAGAATTGCCGATACACTCCGTGGAAGAGCTACCGGAAGAGGTGCAAATAATAGAGGAAGTTACAAAAGACGGTAAACCAAAAAAGAAGATAATACGAAAGAGAGTAATTACAAAGCAAGTTGGAGGAAAGCAAGAGAAAACGGAAATAGTCACTGTAGAAGAAGAAGGCAAGAAACCTAATACTACTGTCACAGTACATGAACTCGAAACTCCTGAAGAGACTAAGGCAGATTTACCAACATATACAGTAGAAGAATTACCAGAAGATGTGCAAGTAATCGAGGAGGTAACAAAGGATGGTAAACCTAAGAAGAAGGTAATTCGAAAGAGAGTGATTAAAAAACAAATAGGTGGAAAACAAGAAGAAACTGAAATATTAACTGTTGAAGAGGAAGGCAAAGAACCTAAAACTACTGTCACAGTGCAAGAAATTAAAATTCCTGAAGAGTTTAAGCCGGACCTACCGACATACTCCGTTGAAGAGTTACCAGAAGACATACAAATACTGAAGGAAGTCACAAAAGACGGTAAAGCTAAAACAAAGATAATTCGAAAGAGAGTAATTAAGAAGCAAGTAGGTGGAAAACAAGAGAAAACGGAAATTTTAACTATTGAAGAAGAAGGTAAAAAACCTAAAACTACTGTTACAGTACAGGAAATTGATGTTCCTGGAGAAACTAAGCCAGAATTGCCGACTTACTCCGTAGAAGAGTTACCGGAAGAAGTGCAAATAATCGAGGAAGTTACAAAAGATGGTAAACCTAAAAGGAAGGTAATACGAAGGAGAGTCATTAAAAAGCAAGTCGGAGGAAAGCAAGAGAATACGGAAATAGTTACTGTAGAAGAAGAAGGCAAGAAACCTAAAACTACTGTCACAGTACAAGAGCTCGAAATTCCTGAAGAAATTAAATCGGAGTTACCTACATACATCTTAGAGGAATTGCCAGAAGAAGTGCAAGTAGTCGATGAGGTCACAAAAGACGGTAAACATAAAACGAAGATAATTCGAAAAAGAGTAATTAAAAAGCAAGTAGGTAAGAAACAGGAAAGAACAGAAATAATAACACTTGAAGAAGATGGTAAAAAACCAGAAACTACTGTCACAGTACGAGAATCTGAAATTCCAGATGAAGCAGTGCCTAAAGTGCCTGTATATTACGCTAAAGAACTACCTGAGGAGATACAAGAGAGTGAGGTCATTTCAAAAGAGGGCAAGTCTAAAAAGAGAATAATTAAGAAACGAGTTATTCAAAAGCAGGATGGTAAAAAGCGAGAGAAAACTGAAATATTAACAATTGAAGAAGAAGGTAAAAAACCTAAAACTTCTGTAACGGTTCAGGAGGTTGATGAATTTGACGATACTCTAGCTGAGAGTTCAAAATATCCTGTTGAAGAATGGCCTGAGGAAATAAAAATAATTGAGGAGATTTCCAAAGAAGGTATTCCAAAGAAGAAACTAATTAGAAAGAGGATTATTAAAAAGAAGATAGGTCCAAAAGAAGAAATTACAGAAATTTTAACAGTTGAAGAAGAAGGTAAAAAACCGAAAACTACCGTGACTGTTGAAGAAACAGGAAGTGAACCTGAAAAAGTACTGTTTGTTCCTACATTAGCTGAAAAGGACAAATCGAAATCAGATGATATATTAGATCTTGTTACTTTAGAAGTTCTGAAAAAAGCAATACGCCCAATAGAAACATCTGATTCTGGAGATTTAGAAGAAGCTATCAGTAGTGGAAAGAAACCTAAAAGAAAAGTTATCAAGAAAAAGGTACTTGATAAGCCAGAGGAAACGAATGAAGTGTACACCATTCAGGAGCTACCGGAACAAGTAACCATGGAGACAGTCATTATAGAAAACAAGCCAACGAAAAGAACAGTTAGAAAACGTACTATTGAAAAGCAAAAGAAAGATAAATTAGAAAGTACTGAAATTTTAACAGTTGAAGAAGAAGGAAGAAGACCTGAAACTGTCGTTACTGTACTTGAAAGTGAATTGCCAGAAGGATTTATCGTAACTGCAGATAGTACTTATATAAAAGAATTGCCTGAAGAAATTGTTACCGACACGGTAACTAGAGATGGTAAACCCAAAAAGAGAACTATTAAGAAACGAATTATTCAGAAACGCAAAGGAAATAAGCAAGAAGTAACACAAATTTTAACAGTAGAAGAAGAAGGGAGGAAACCTGAGACATCTGTCTCAGTGATGGAAACTAACCTTGTTCAAGATGAAGAAGTAGAACTTAAGGAATCTTTGGTTGTAGAAGAATTACCTGAAGAAGTTACTGTCACTGAAACAATAAATGAAGAAGGAAAGCCCACGAAAAAAATTATAAAAAAGCGAGTTATTAAGAAACTTATTGGTAATAAAGAACAATTAACTAAAATTGTAACTGTGGAAGAAGAGGGAAAGAAACCCGAATCAACTGTAGAAATAGAAGAAATTGATGCTAAAGAACTAGAACTTAAGGAGCCTTCCTTGATAGAAGAATTACCTGAAGAAATTACTGTCTCTGATACGATAGGTGCAGATGGCCAATCTGCAAAGATAACTACAAAAAGACGAATTATTAGAAAACGAAAAGGAGATACAGAAGAAAGGACACAAATTTTGACAGTTGAAGAAGAAGGACAAGAACCTCAGACAACTGTCACAGTAGAGGAAATTGAATATCCAGCGGTAGAAGAATTTCCAGAAGTTACTGAAATCGACTCTGTCGGTGAAAAATCTAAAACAGTTATTAGAAAACAACCAAAGAGGAAAGTTCGAGATGATAAACAAAAGTCAATGGAAGAAGAAAATGAACCTGAGAAAATATTGTTTGTGCCAACATTGGCAGAGGAAAAAGAGACTGCAACACCTGAAGATGTAATAAAACTTCTGAAAGTAGAAATTATAAGAAAATTTCTGGCACATTCTTTACCAGAATTTCCGTTAGAATTAGATTTTCCATTAGAACAGTGTTGTATATTATATGAATTACCTGAACAAATTGAGAAAACAGATTTGCCTAACGGTGATAAAGAAACAACCAAAAGAAGAACCATAAAAAAAGATAAGGGAAATAAAGATGAAATTATTAATATATTTATAACAGAAACTCCAGCAAATGACGTACGTACTAGTGTTACCATTGAGGAATTAGTAAAACCTACGGAAGAAGCATATCCTGTAGTACCGATACTAGAATTGCCAGAAGACGTTGAAGTAATTGAAATTAGCACTACTGACAAAATACCTAAAAAGAAGATAACCAAAAAAAGGACACTTCTAAAAAAAGTAGGCCCAAATATTGAAATGACTGAAATACTAACTGTATTGGAAGATGATAAAGAGCCCCAGCAGACTGTAACTATTAAGAAATATCCCGACACAACCCCTAAAAAGAAGAAAATGAAACCAAAACCTAAGGGTTCTGCACCATTCAAAATACCTCTAATAAAACAAGCTATTCAAGTTGTTGAAGTAAAACCAAGTAAAGCTCAAGTTGTTAATAAAGAAGATTTACCTTTACTTGGACAATTGAAACTTAAAAAACCAAAAATTCCTCAAATGAAACAGAAAGATATCAAATTTCCCAAAATTCGCTTAACCAGCAGAATCCGTCATATAACGTTCCCACCAGAGTCAGAAGTAGAACAAAGAGCCGTTATAAGCATCTTGCCACCTTATGTAAAAGACAGTGGTTCATTATCTAGAAATATTAAAGAAGCAACAGAAATATTAAAGAAAAAGAAACCAAAGAAATTTAAAGATATTGACAGAGACCTGCCAGAGTTAGAAAAATATGAAGAAATGGATATTCCTGAGAAAATAAAGGAAGATAAACCCGATGATGAGTTAAAATATAAAAAGAAACTGAAGAAACCGGAAGAAAAAATAGATGAACCAAAAACCTTAAAAATGGGAAAAGGAAATATACCAGAATCTGATATTCCTGCGGAGACTGTGCAGTTGAAAAAAATTCCTGAAAAAACAAAACCTGAAAAACCAGACGAGGAACAAAAGCCTAAAGAAAAACCCAGTGATCGTAGAAAAACTAAAGAAGATAAGAATGAGGAAGAGACGGAGCCACTTGAATTTAAACCTTATGATATTGACAGAGATGATTATGATTTAGAAAAGCCAGAGAAATTAGATACAGATACTACTGAAAAGAAGAAGAAAGATAAAAAGAAAAAATATGTAAGTAAACCCAAGGAGAAAAAGGAACCGGACGTTGAAGAAATAGCAATTTTGCCAGGAAAGCCTAAAGGAAAGCGTGTACCTGAAGATGAAGATAAAAAATATAAAATCAAGCAAAACGAGTTACCAGAGATTCCACCGGACACTATAAAATTAAAGCCATTTAAAAAACCAGAGGCTGAAAGTAAGTTGTATAGAGTAGAGGAGACTATAGGAATGCCAGGTACGCTAGGTACACAAGTGTTTGAGTTACCTGAAGAAATAATAGAATTTGAAGACATATCGCCTGAAGGTAAACCTGTTAAAAAATCTATAAGAAAACGCATTATAAAGAAGAAACATGGACCAATTCAAGAAACAACTACTATAGAAACAACAATTCCTGAAGGAGGAATACCTGAAGTAGTTGTTAAAGTAAACGAAGAAATAAATACAGAAGAAATTATTCCTTCGGAAGCAACCCTTATAGAGGAATTACCTGAACATATCCACATGATAGAAGATGAAGAAGTTAAAACACCTACAAAAAAAATAAAGAAACGGGTTCTTAAAAAGAATGTAGGAAACAAGCAGGAAATCACTGAAATTACCACAATTGAAGAAGAAGGCAAACATCCTGAGGTTATTGTAAATGTTACGGTATCAGATGTTGATGAAATTGAAACTGAGTCGGTTATTGCTACCCAATTTACAATAAACGCAACAGAAATTACACCAAAAATTACACCCCATACTACCACAAAAACAATTACAGAAGTACACACATTTGAACAAATACAGGATACATCAGTAGGTAAGACTTTCTAAACATGAAAATTATTAATTAGTAAATTAAATAATGGTGATTACGTTTTAGGTGCGTTAATCCCTGAGATTATGAAAGCCAAGGGAACCGTAGTCCATGATATAAAAGAATCTATTATTGTAGAAGCGGTTCAGACACAAAAACCTATTGAAGAGGTTCCTGAAACACGAACGTTTATAGAAGAACTTCCAGAAGTAATAGAGACCATCGGAAGTTTATTAGAAGATGGAAAACCTAAAGAAAAGCGGGTTAAGAAACGTATCATTAAAAAGCTAAAGGGTGACAAATTGGAAAAAACAGAAATTTTGACTGTCGAAGAAGAAGGTGAGAAACCAAAAACAACGGTTGTAGTAGAAGAGGTATTATTATCTGAAGAAGCCTTGAAGGATATACCACAGGAATTATCACAACAATTAAAACCTGTTGAAGAATTTCCAGAAAAAGTTATTGTTACCCAAGTCGAAACTAAAGAAGGCCCCAAGCAGCGAATTATTAAAAAGAGAGTAATAAAAAGAAGAAAAGGAAGCAAGGAAGAAACCACCCAAATTGTGACAGTGGAAGAAGAAGGAAACACACCTCATTCTACAGTGACCATTGAAGAAATCGACTTACCTGAAGAAGTACCATCAACAATTCAATATACAAAACCAGAACCAGCAATATTAATAGAAGAATTTCCGGAGGAAGTAAATATTACACAGGTTGAAACAAATGAAGGACTTAAAACTAAAGTTGTAAAGAAGAGAGTAGTTAAAAAACGTAAGGGAAGCAAACATGAGTTGACTGAAATTGTAACAGTCGAACAAGAGGGAAAACAACCAGAATCTGTAGTAACTGTCCATGAAATAGATTTTCCTGATGAAATTACTAAAGGCGAAACTATAGAAAAGCCCGTAAATAAAACTTTCATTGAAGAACTTCCAGAAGAAGTGATAATTACCGAAGTAAATACTGAAGAAGGGCCCAAAACACAAACAATTAGAAAGAGAATTCTTCGAAAACGCAAAGGAAATAAACAAGAATCTACTGAAATTGTAACAGTTGAAGAAGAAGGAAAGACGCCACGGTCTACTGTAACCATAGAAGAAGAGGACTTGCCACTTGAAACCACAAAAGGAAAGCTTGAGGCAGAAGACTTTATCGAGGAACTTCCGGAAGAATTAACAGTTACCCAAATTGATACCGACGAAGGACCTAGAAATCAAGTTACTAAGAAGAAAGTATTGCGTAAACACAAAGGAAGCAAACAAGAACTTACTGAGATCGTCACTGTGGAAGAAGAAGGTAAGAAGCCGCAGTCTACATTAACCATACGTGAAGTAGATTTGCCAGAAGAAACTTATGTAGAAGAGCTTCCAGAAGAGGTAACTGTCACTCAAGTTGATACAACGGAAGGACCTAAAAAGCAAATAGTAAGAAAGAGAGTTATACGGAAACGTAAAGGAAGCAAACAAGAATCGACGGAAATTATAACTGTTGTAGAAGAAGGGAAAGAGCCACAGACAACGGTCACTATAGAAGAAATAACACTGCCTGAAGAAGTTGTAAAGGAGTTACCTGTTCCAAAATTGAAACCAGTAACCCTGATCGAAGAACTTCCGGAAGAAGTAACAGTTACTCAAGTTGATACCGAAGAGGGTCCTAAAAAGCAAATTATTAAAAAGAGAGTAATGCGTAAACGTAAAGGAAGCAAACAAGAACTCACTGAGATTGTCACTGTCGAAGAAGAAGGTAAAAAGCCGCAGTCTACACTAACCATACACGAAGTAGATTTACCAGAAGGAACTTCTGTAGAAGAGCTTCCAGAAGAGGTAACTGTCACTCAAGTTGATACAACAGAAGGACTTAAAAAACAAATAATAAAAAAGAGAGTTATACGGAAACGTAAAGGAAGCAAACAGGAATCCACAGAAATTGTAACTATTGAAGAAGAAGGGAAAAAGCCACAGACCACGGTAACTGTGGAAGAAATAACACTGCCTGAAGAAGTTATAAAGGAATTACCTGCTTTAAAATTGGAACCAGCAACCCACATTGAAGAACTTCCGGAAGTAGTAACAATTACTCAAGTTGATACCGAAGAGGGTCCTAAAAAGCAAATTCTTAAAAAGAGGGTAATACGTAAACGCAAGGGAAGTAAACAAGAACTCACTGAAATTGTCACTGTTGAAGAGGAAGGAAAGAAACCGCAGTCTTCATTAATAATACATGAAGTAGATTTACCAGAAGAAACGTCTGTAGAAGAGCTTCCAGAAGAGGTAACTGTCACTCAAATTGATACAACAGAAGGGCCTAAAAAGCAAATCATAAAAAAGAGAGTTATACGGAAACGTAAAGGAAGCAAACAGGAATCCACGGAAATTGTAACTGTTGAAGAAGAAGGGAAAAAACCACAAACCACGGTAACTGTAGAAGAAATAACACTACCTGAAGAAGTTTTAAAGGTATTACCTGGTCCAAAACTGGAACCAGCAACTCTAATAGAAGAACTTCCGGAAGAAGTAACAATTACTCAAGTTGATACCGAAAAGGGTCCTAAAAAACAAATTACTAAAAAGAGGGTAATACGTAAACGCAAGGGAAGTAAACAAGAACTCACTGAAATTGTCACTGTTGAAGAGGAAGGAAGGAAGCCGCAGTCTTCATTAATAATACATGAAGTAGATTTACCAGAAGAAACTTATGTAGAAGAGCTTCCAGAAGAGGTAACTGTAACCCAAGTTGATACAACAGAAGGACCTAAAAAGCAAATAATGAAAAAGAGAGTTATAAGGAAACGTAAAGGAAGCAAACAAGAATCGACGGAAATTGTAACTGTTGAAGAAGAAGGGAAAAAACCACAGACCACGATAACTGTAGAAGAAATATCCCTACCTGAAGGAGTTTCGAAGGAATTACCTGGTCCAAAATTGGAACCAGCAACTCTAATAGAAGAACTTCCGGAAGAAGTAACAATTGCTCAAGTTGTTACCGAAGAGGGTCCTAAAAAACAAATTACTAAAAAGAGGGTAATACGTAAACGAAAGGGAAGTAAACAAGAACTGACTGAAATTGTCACTGTTGAAGAGGAAGGAAAGAAGCCACAGTCTTCATTAATAATACATGAAGTAGATTTACCAGAAGAGACTTATGTAGAAGAGCTTCCAGAAGAGGTAACTGTAACCCAAGTTGATACAACAGAAGGACCTAAAAAGCAAATCATAAAAAAGAGAGTTATAAGGAAACGTAAAGGAAGCAAACAGGAATCCACGGAAATTGTAACTGTTGAAGAAGAAGGGAAAAAACCAAAGACCACGGTAACTGTGGAAGAAACAACCCTACCTAAAGAAGTTTTGAAGAAATTACCTGGTCCAAAATTGGAACCAGCAATTCTAATAGAAGAACTTCCGGAAGAAGTAACAATTGCTCAAGTTGATACCAAAGAGGGTCTTAAAAAACAAATTATTAAAAAGAGGGTAATACGTAAACGCAAGGGAAGTAAACAAGAACTCACTGAAATTGTCACTGTTGAAGAGGAAGGAAAGAAGCCACAGTCTTCATTAATAATACATGAAGTAGATTTGCCAGATGAAACTTTTGTGGAAGAACTTCCAGAAGAAATCATAATTACCCAAGAAGATACTAAGGAAGGACCTACAACTAAAGTTGCTAAGAAAAAAATTATAAGAAAACGTAAAGGGAGTAAACAAGAAATTACAGAAATTTTAACTGTTGAAGAAGAAGGAAAGTTACCGCAGACTACGGTAACAATTCAAGAAATAGATATAACAAAAGAGGACGACGATAAATTGAAGAAACCCATAAAGAAAACGAAGAATATTAAAAAGGTTATACCAGAAAATCAAGAATTAATTTCGGAAGATAATATTCTCATTGTTCCGACTTTGCAGAATAAACCTTCCAAATCTGAAGATATTATAGAAATGGTTCAAACAGAACTTTTAAAGAAAGCTCTTTCACAACCAGTATATGAGCATCCACAAGACGAAGTAAAACCAGATGATGTTAAGAAACCTAAAAAGAAAAAAGGAAAGAAAATAGACATAATAGAACCGTATACTGAAGAACTTCCAGAGCAAATTCAGATAATTGAGAAAGATACAACAGATGGTAAACCAGAGCAAACCATAGTTAAAACTAGAACAATTAAAAAACGAGGCAAAGATAAACAAGAGACAACAAAAATTGTAACAGTAGAGGAAGTAGGTAAAAAGCCTCAAATTTCTGTAGTCGTAGAAGAAGTTGATTTACCTTTCGAAGATAGTCAACCGGAAAAGAATATAACACCTCAGGATGTAACAGTAACAGAAGTAATAACAGAAAGCAGTCCAACAAAAACGATTAAAAAGAAAATTATTAAAAAGCGAAAAGGAAATAAACAAGAAGTAACAGAAATTGTTACTGCCGAGGAGAAAGGTAAGCAACCTGAAACCACAGTTACGATAATGGAAGTCGATATTCCTAGTGAAGAGATTGTACTTGAAGCAGAAGAACCTGTTTACATAGAAGAACTTCCAGAGGAAGTAAAGATAGTAGAAGAATATATGGGCGATGTTCCGCAAAGAAAGATTATTAAAAAGAAAGCTATTAAGAAAAGAAAAGGAAGTAAACAAGAAATTACTGAAATACTTACTGTAGAAGAAGAAGGTAAAAAGCCTGTAAGTACAGTGTCAATTGAAGAAATATATTTACCTGAAGAGCAAATTTTGCCAGAACTAAGTAAAAAATCACCGGAAGTGATACTTTTTGAAGAACCTGAACAAATTACAATATCTGAACAAATAAATGATGAGGGTATACCAAAGAAAGTTACTGTGAAAAAGCGAGTTCTGAAAAAACGCAAGGGAAATAAAGAAGAGATAGCTGAAATAACTACAGTTGAGGAAGATGGCAAGGAGCCCGAAACTGCGATAACAATAGAAGAAATTGATATTCCAGAAGAAATGATTCTACCTAAAAAAGAGCCTAGTTATATAGTAGAGCTTCCAGAAGAAATAAAACTGGTTGAAATAATTCCAAAAAAAGGTACACCTAAAAAACAGTTGATAAAGAAGAGGGTTATAAAAACACGTGAAGGAAAGAAAGAAACAGCTACTGAAATTTTGACGGTAGAAGAGGAAGGAAAGTCTCCACAAACAACAGTAACCATTACTGAATCGGAAGTTCCTGAAGAATATGTAAAAGAAATCCCTAGTACAGAATTGTCGCAAGTAAAATACATAGAAGAGCTACCTGAAGAAATGACTGTTACTGAGAGTGTTTCATTAGAGGGCAAACCAAAGAAAATTTTACAAAAAAAGAGAATTATTAAAAAGCCTAAAGGTGCAAAAGATGAAGTGATAGAAATAGTTACTACTGAAGAAGAAGGAAAAACTCCTGAAACGACTGTAAACATAGAAGAAATTGACTTAGTTGAACTGTCTCCTCATAAATTGAAACAAAAGGTTATAAAGAAAAAATCACCTAAAGAAAAACTCAAACCTGATGAAACTCCAGTTGATCAAAAACCAGAATTAAGAGATAAGTTAAGAAGAGAAGTATCTGTTTTGATGCCAATTGAACGTACAGAAATTAAACCTCAAAAAGCTAAAATAATTGAGACTAAAGACATTTGTCAGTTAGCCGATGTTAAGCTTCGAAAACCGAAAACTCCACAAAAGAAAAAAGATGCAACAAAATTTCCGAGATTTTTACTCAAAAGCCGAATTTGTCATATTGATTTCCCCCCTTTAACTGAACAAGAACAATTGCCAAGAATATCAATTCTTGAACCAATCTACAGATATAATGGAGTGCTGTCAAGAAATGTTGAGGAGGCTAAAAAAGTTCCAAAGACAAAGAAAAGAAGATTGAGAGATAAAGATTTAAATTTGAAAGATTTAGAAAAACTAGATTTAGAATTTGATGAGTTAAAGAAAAACGAACTGGAACAAGTTGACGATACGTTTAAATTTGAAAAGCAACCTAGAAAACAATCAGTTGCAAAAGATGAACCAAAAGAATTACGTCCTGGAAAAGGCAAACTTTTACCGCAAGATGATGAAAATGAGATAGTCACGCTTAAAACTACTCCAAAGAAACCAAAGGAGAAAATTGATAAACCGGAGAAAAAAGAGAAAGAAAAGAAACCTAGTGATTCTAAGAAGATTCCAAGAAAACCTGATGATGAAACAGACAAGTTGGAATTTAAACCTTATGATATTGATCGAGAATCACCAGAAAAAATGGAATACGTACCTACCGTCCTCGAAGATGAAGATCAGAAATTGCCAGAAAATAAAGAAGTAAAACCACCAAAGAAAAAGAAAAGCAAGCCTTCACCTGAAACCGAGACCATTGAAATTCATAAAGGAAAACCAAAGCCCACGCCTTCAGAAGAACAGCCGGAAATTAACTTAAAATACAAACAAATACCTAAGCCTGAAGAATCGCCAGAGGGTATTACGCTTAAACCATTTAAACGTGGCAAGTCATCCGAAAAAACTGAACCGGAAATTACTTCTGATATGAAACTATCACAAATACCTTCAACTGCAGGCGAGGAAGATAAATTTGAATATAAACCAAAAGATGAAGATACAAAGAAAAAGAAAATTATAAAGAAGATAAAGCCCAAACATTCCGATTCTGATTCCGATCACGTTGCCGAAGAGCAAATAACCGAAGTATTCCATGGTGAACTACCAGAAGTTATTGATATTCCATATGATTCATTGAAGGAAACGATTGATTTACCTACAGATGAATACGGAGAAGAAAAACCTCAAGATATAGATGATAGTAGCATCAAGAAAACCAAAAAGAAAATAACTATCATAAAGAAAAAAGTTCCTAAAGAAAAAATCGATGCAGGTGATAAAGAAGAAATCGTGCAGGAAGAAGAAAAATCGTTAACAGAGCCAATTGAACAAGACACTGAAAGTCCACAACAAACAGAAGTTACTGCTGATGAAATACCTGTGGAACCACAAGTTCCAGAAAAAATGCCTAAAGAAGATTCTGCAGAACTAGCACAAGTTAAATTGAAAAAACCAAAACCTCCAGCAAGAAAAACAGACAAGTCTAAAAAGCCTAAATTTTTGTTGAAAAGTAGAATTAATTTTATTCCCTTCCCGCCAGAATCTGAAATAGAAAAAATTCCGAAAATAACTGATCTTCCAGCAGTTTTCCGCGATAATGGAGTACTATCTAGAAATATCAAAGATGCAGAAAAATTGCCAAAGAAAAAGCGTATACGCATAAAAGATATTGAAAGGGATATCAAGGATCTTGAAAAACTTGATTTTGAAGTGGAAAACCTTAAAAAACCAGAGTTAGAAAAAGTAGACGATGAATATAAAAATCTTAAACCGCAAAAAAAGAAAATTGAACAACCAGAGGATGATAAAAAAATTAAGATTGGAAAAGGCAAAGTACCTGAAAAAACGGAGGATGATGAAACTATCAACCTAAAAAAAGTTCCTAAAAAAATTAATGACGAAACTGCAGAAATCAAAAAGAAAAAACCCAAGGCTGAAGATATTGTAAAAAAAGTTCCGAAGGTGGATGATGAAAAACCCCCAGCAATGGAACCATTTGAACCGTATGATATCGATAGAGAGTCACCCGTAAAAGAAAAATATGAACCTGGAGAACCTGAAAAGACAGAAAGAGTACCTGAAACAGAAAAAGCTCCTGAAAGGAAGACAAAGAAAAAGACAAAACCTGTACCTGAGACAATGGAAAGTTCATTACAAAAGGGAATTCCAAAAGAAAAAGCACCAGAAGAAATACCTGAAATAAAGCTTAAATATAAGCAAAATGATAAACCAGACGATTTACCAGAAGAAATTTTACTCAAACCATTTAAAAAGTCTGATCAGAAAGAAGAACAAAAGGCAACGGAAGATATACCTATGAAACATACGGCAGTTCCGGTTGGAGATTTTGAATTAGAAGAACCTGAGAAAGCTCCAACTATACCAAAAAAGAAAGTGAAAAAGATTAAAATACCTAAGACCAAAGTAAAAGGAGAGGTTTCTCATGAGGAATTAGAAGGATTAGAAGAAGCAGAATACGAAACTGTTCATACTGAGGAAGTTGAAAATAATGAATCTGCTCCAACTGAAATTCTTGGGCAGGAAGTTATAGATGAGATGCAACCACTAGAAGAACTTGTAGAGCCTTCTACTACCACACAAATTGAAGATGAGTCGACGAGAATTATAAAGAAAAAAATAAAGAAACCTAAGAAAACCGAAAAACAAGAAGAAATTCCGTTAGAACCAACATCAAAACCAGTTTTAATGAAAATTAAACGAATTACGGCAGCTAAACCACAAACTCCTCTTATTATGGAAGTAAAGCCAGAATTTGCTGAACTAAAGTTGAAAAAATTAAAACCTATTGGAAAGAAAAAAGAAACAGATGTAACACTACCTAAAATATTATTAAAGAGTAGATTGCAGAGGTTAGATTTTCCTCCAATATCAGAAAAGGAACAAAAACCGATAATCACTGATTTGGAACCCGTATACAAAGATAATGGCATTCTATCTAGAAATATTGAAGAAGCCGAAAAAGTAAAACCAAAACGTAGAAAAATCCTTAAAAAGATTAAGGATTTGGAAAAGTTAGATAAGGAATTTGAAGACCTTAAAAAAGAAACTCCTGAAAAAGTTGACGATGAGTATAAAAAGAGACCTAAAAAGAAAAAGCAAGATAAACCTGTATTAATGAAAATTGTAACAGTGAACATAGCAGCACAAAAACCAAAAATTATAGATATAGATACACCAGAGGTAATAAATCTTGCTGATGTAAAACTTAAAAAACCTAAATTACCAACTAAAAAAGAAATTGGAATTGTCAAGGTTCCTAAATTTAAACTGAAAAGTAGAATTGTTTATGTCGATTTTCCACCTTTATCAGAAATTTTGCAAAAACCCAAGATCAGCGATTTAGGGGCTAAGAGAGATAACGGCATTATTTCGAGAAATGTAGAGGAGGCTGAAAAAATTAAGAAAATAAAACGTAAGAAACTAAAGGACATAGAAAAGGAATCTCCTGAATTAGAAAAACTTGATTTAGAATTTGAAGAATTAAAAAAGAAAGAACCAGAAAAAGTTGATGAAGCATTTAAATATGAAAAGAAACCTAAAAAACCACTTGACGTGGAAGATGTTAAACCTGAACCTTTAAAAATTGGTAAAGGAAAGGTCCCAGAGAAAATAGACAAGGAAGAAACAGTAACACTAAAGAAAACTCCTAAAAAACCAACAGAAACGAAGTTGGAAGAGGAACATAAAATTAAACCAAAACCTGAGGATAAGGAAAAACCAACTAAAGACCAACCTTCTGAAGAAATCGATAAATTAGTATTTGAACCTTTTGATATCGAGCATGACAAACCTGAAAAATTAGAACCTGATCACTTTGACTCCGAAAAAGATGATCAGGATGAACCTAAAAAACCTAAAATAAAGTATGTAAAAAAGAAAAAAGAAAAGCCAACCCCTGAGACCGTTGAGATACCTCTTGAAAAGGGTATACCTAAATCACCTGTACCTGACACTGAAGAGGAAATTAAACTTAGGAAACCTCAAAAAGAAAAATCTCAAAAAGAACCCGAAGGGATTTCTTTAAAACCATTTAAAAAACCTAAAGAGGAAATAGCAGTTGAGAAAGTCAAAATTGAAGGTCCTGAGATCCCGACACAAAAAACAGAAGATATCAAACCGGACTCAGAGGACAGTGAGTTGGACAGAAAACGAAAGGTTATTAAGAAAGTTCATAAGAAAAAACCTGAATCACAAGAGGGTGAAGAAAAAGAGAATATTGAACCTGCTTCTGTTGAGGAAGAAGTTCCTACAATACATCCAGATATAAAAGAAGAGCCTAAAAAGCCTAAATCAAAAGCAATACGGAAAGAAGTACCTAAATCTGTAAAACTTCCGAAGCTTAAGAGCAGAATTAAATACATTGATTTCCCACCTCTTGAGGAAGCCGAAACAAAACCCAAAATTACTGATTTAAAGCCTATCGTGAAGGACAATGGAGTAATTTCAAGAAATATAAAAGAAGCCGAAAAAATTATAAAGATTAAACGGAAGAAGTTAAAACCAGATGAAGATCTAACAAATTTAGAAAAACTGGACTTAGAAATGGAAGAACTAAAGAAAAGAGAACTTGAAAAAGTAGATGAAGCATTTAAGTATGAAAAGAAGCCAAAAGAGAAACCTGAAGAAAGTGAAGAACCTGAAAACATCATACGTAAAGGAAAAGGAAAAATTCCTAAAAAATCAGATGACACAGAAGAAGTTAAACTAAAAAAGATTCCGAAAAAATCCAAAGAACCTGAAATTCTTGAGGAATTGCTTAAGGCTGATATAACTCCAGATGAAAAGAAATTATTAGATGAAAATGAGAAAGAAGACACAGAATTTCCATCCTTTGAGCGAGACGAACTTAAATCACCTATACCTGAAGACGACGAAAATATATCTCCTGTAGAAGCTACAGATGAAGAGCCGTCGGCCATCAAGAAACCAAAAACTATAAAAAGAAAGAAAGAAAAACCGAAATCTGAAACTGCTGAAACTGAATTTGAGAAAGAAGTTCCAAAAAAATTAGAACCTGAAGAGGAGGATGATATTAAAGTCAGAACTCCTCAAAAAGTCTTAGATGAAAAGTGTCCTGAAACAGACGTTCTTAAACCAACTTTGGCAGAAAAAGAGTTGAAAACTGAAGAAGAAACACCAATAAAACCTAAAATATCAAAAGATGTCGAAGAAACTACTATTAAAATTAAAAAGAAAATTCCAAAGAAACCAGAAAAAGCGGTCAAAGCACCCAAATTTAAACTTAAAAGTAGGATTGTGCACGTTGACTTCCCATCTGATTCAGAAAAACTGCAACTGGTGCATCTGTCAAGTATAGATGCTATAAAAGATAATGGAGTAATTTCAAGGAATATTGAAGAAGCACAAAAAATAAAACCAAAAAGACGTAAACCTAAAGATATAAATAAAGATCTAACGGATTTAGAAAAGTTAGATTTAGAATTTGAAGAACTCAAGAAAAAGGAACCGGAAAAGCTAGATGAAGCATTTAAATATGAAAAGAAAGTTACAGAAAAACCTAAACAAGTTGACGATGCAATTTCTCCTATTAAAAAACTTGTTCTCGAAGAAGAAAAAAAGCCGGAAGAAGTTCTTAAAAAACCAGAAAGTGTTGTACAAAAAGTTGTTAAAAAGAAAATTCCCCCAAAAGAAGAAAAACCAGTTAAAATGCCTAAATTTAAACTTAAAAGTAGAATTATATATATCGATTTCCCACCTACTGCTGAAGTTTTACAGATAACAAATATAGATGCAAAAAAAGATAACGGAGTTATTTCAAGGAATGTAAAAGAAGCAGAGAAAAAAATAAAAACAAAAGTACGTAAACTGAAAGACGCAGGCAAAGAACTAGAAGATTTAGAAAAGATGGATTTGGAATTTGAAGAGCTCAAGAAAAAAGAACCTGAAAAAATTGATGATGCTTACAAATTTGAAAAGAAACCCAAAGAGAAACCTGAATTGACAGAGGAAGTAACTATTCCTCTAAAAATCGGTAAGGGCAAGATTCCAGAAAAATCTGAAACAGAAGATACCATACTGTTGAAAAAACGACCTCAAAAGAAAGAAGAGGTAATACCAGATGATGTTGTTAAAGAAAAAATATTGAAAGGAGACGAAAAGGAAACTAAAGAAATAGCTCCTAAGGATAGTGTCAAAGTGCCTCCATTTGAACCGTTTGATATTGATCGTGATGAACCTGAAAAATTAGAATTAGAAGTGCCACAACACGAAGAACTTGATGTAGAAAAACCTCCAAAAGAGAAACAGAAATACAAACCTAAGCAAAAGAAAAAACCAGCACCAGAAACTATTGAAACGCCAATAGAAAAGGGTTTACCAAAATCAAGTAAACCGGAACCGGAAGAAGAAAAAACATTCAAAATTGTACAAAATGATAAACCAGAAACAGAACCTGAAAATATTATATTAAAACCATTTGATAAACCTAAAGGTGAAGAAGACGAAAATGTATATGAAACAGAAAAACCTGAAGAATCATTAGCACAATTGAAAGAAATTCCAAAATCTCCAGATGAAATTCCAAAATCCCCAAAAGAAATACCAGAAAAACGAAAATTGAAAAAGAAAGTATCAAAGATAGATGAAGCAAAGGAAAAAATTCCAGAAAAGCCAATAAGTGAAGAAGTTCCAGCAGATGAAATATCAGCAACGATTGTTCTACCGAAGAGGAAAAAAGTATCTGAAGAGCCATTGGATGTGGAAATTAAAATGTTAAAGAAACAACCATCCACTGAAGAACAAATTGAAGCAGAGACGGAAACAATAGTAATTAAGAAGAAGAAACCTAAAGAAGAGTTGGAGGAGATTACTGAAGCAGAATTCGTAGTAAAGCCAGATTATGAAAATTTAGTTACAGAAACTAAAGAAGTAGTTGTCAAAAAGAAACTGAAGAAACCGAAACCAGTTGACAAAGCAGAGGAGAAACTAGAAGAAGAAATTCCAAAAGAAGATATTCCAGAAGAAAAAGAAAGTGACGCTCAAACTTCTGAACATGAAATTAAAGAAGAAACTGTTCCAATTATAGATACTTTGCCTGGTCCTGAACCAATTACACCACATGATTTGAAGGAAATTCCACAATTACCAAAAGAAATCAAAGAGAAAGTCGAGCCACCACTGAAGAAGAAGAAACCTAAAACAGAAGAGAAGGAAACCGAGCAAATTCCAAAACATGACGACTCTAAGGAAATTATACCAAACAAACCTGAACCAGAGGTACCAGAAATTACTGAAGAAGCACCTGTGGTAGCTGAAGAAAAAGATGCAGTCCAAGTAGTTATTAAACGAAAGGCACCAGTGGCAAAAGAAGACGTAGAAGAAACGGTTAAATTACCGAAACAACCATCGGAAGAAGAAAGTGAAGTTAAAATAGATACAGTAATCAGGCCAAAACAAGTGGTTCCCGAAACCGACCAACAAGGTGAAGATGTGGCAGCAGAATTCACCATTGTTCAAAAAGAACCAATCGAAGAAACAATACAAAGCACACCGGAAACAGAAGAAGTTATAGAAAAAGTAGTGATTAAAAGGAAAAGAGACAAAAAGCCTAAACCTGATACTGAAACTGAAGCAGAAGTTTCATTTACTGTAGAAAAAGATAAGCCGGTTGAAGATGAGAACGCCTATTCTACTGAGGAAATTGCTGTGAAAATAAAACCAAAGAAATCCAAGAAAGTTATAGCAGATGAAGGAACAGCTGAGTTGATTATAAAGAAGGAAATGCTTCCACAAGCAGATGAAACTGCCAAAAAATCGCCCGAACCAAAAGAAGAAATAGAAGTTCCTCTTAAAATATCAGAAAAGGAGCAGCCTGAAGAAGCGTTAGAACTCTCAGTAGAGGAGTCGAAAGATATTACTGTTAAAAAACCCAAAAAGAAGGCTGAAGTCCCCGAAGAAGATGAAACTGAAGTAATTGTAACAAAAAATACTCCGAAAATAGATGAAACGACTGAAGATGAGGTTAAAGTAACCATAAAGTCAGCACCAAAAGATGAAACTGAAGATTCTATAATTCAAGAAAAAGTTCCAAAAGAAAAAGACGATCAAGGGGATGATGAGATTACAATCAAGAAAATTGTGCCAATCACAAAAGATGAAGAAAAAGAGAAGGTAGAAGAAACTAAACCGTCAGTAGAAGAACCATTGACAGAGAAAAGTGAAATAATTATTCCGACGGAAAAAACTGAAGATGAAATTGAAGTAACAATTAAACCTACGCCGAAAGATATAGCTGAGGAAACATTTACTAAACAAGATATTAAAGACACGCCAAAAGATGAAGAAAACGCAGAAGTTACAGTGAAAAAAATTCTACCTATTGGGAAGGAAGACGAAGAAATAGATAGTGAAATCAAATTCAAACCAACATCAGACGATGAAGCAAAAGTAACTATAAAGAAGCCTAAAAAGAAAAGCCAAGCTCCTGATGAAAGTGAAACCGAATTAACGGTGAAAAAAATCGTGCCATACGATACAGAAACGCCTGAAATCGAAACTGAAGCTGAAACAACATTTAAACTTCCGCCAAAGGACGAGACGGAAGAAACCCTGATTAAAAAAACTGAAAGGGATACTCCAAAAGACGATGAAAGTGCAGAAGTTACAGTGAAGAAAATTGTGCCTATTGAGAAAGAAGATGAAGAAGTTGAAACTGAAATCAAATTCAAACCACCATCAGATGATGAAGCAAGTTTAAAGATAAAGAAACCTAAAAAGAAAAGCCATGCTCCTGATGAAAGTGAAACCGAATTAACGGTGAAAAAAATCGTACCTTACGATATAGAAAAGCCTGAAACGGAAACTGAAGCAGTTGTTAAACTTCCTCCCAAAGATGAAACCGAAGAAGAGTTCATAAGTAAAACTGAAAAAGTTATTCCAAAGGATGAAGAAAATGTAGAAACTACAATTAAGAAAATATTACCTATTTCTAAAATCGAACCAGAAGCTGAAGATGATGAGAAAACTGAAATAGTTATTAAAAAACCTAAACCAGAGGCAAAGGAAGATCGTGAAGAAGAAACTGAAATTACAATAAAACCTTCACCAAAAGACGAAGCAGACGAACATTTGATTTTACAGAAGGATGATACTAAAATACCTGAAGAAGAAAGTGCTGAAATTACAATAAAGAAACTGATACCTACTAAAGAAAATAAGGCAAAGGAGGAAGAAACTGAAAATGAAATTACTTTAGTGAAACCTAAGGAACCTGTAGAAGAATCGGAAGAGATTCAAATAAAAAAGAAACCTAAAGAACACAAAGACGAAGCCGCTGTCGAAGTTACAGTGCAAAAAATTGTACCAATTCCAGGAGAACCTGATGAAGACAATGAAGCAGTATTCAAAAGAAAACAACCTAAAGAAATCGATGAAACTGAATCTGAAGGAATTATTAAACCCGCAGAGCAAAATGATGATACAGTCGAATTTAAATTGTCAAAGAAACAGTTACCATCAAAAACGCCCACTACTGACGAACATTCTGAAGAGATTACCATCAAGAAGTTGCGTCCTGTAAGAAAGCCATCTGAACCCGAAATACCAGAATATACAGAAGTAGAAACGGTTACATTTAGACCTAGAATAACAAAAACCAAAGAAGATGTTGAACAAGAATTTAAAATATCCCTAGATTCATATGCCGAAGAAGAAATTTCTATGTCAACAAAAGTAAAACTAAAGACACAAAAACCACTTACTTACTCTGAAGAAACCGCTGAGGACACAGTTAAAATAACACAAGAAATTGAGGATGAAGGTCCAGTTATCGAAGAAATTATAGATGAAGGAAGTGATGCTGAAGACTTACCTCTAGATGAACAAATGTCGGGAAGCTTCCATGTTGCATTCAAGAGAAAGCCTTCACGAAAATATTCTGTGTTTGAAGAAGATGAAGCGGAAATTAGTTTGAAGAAACCTCTTGAACAAATTAATTTCGAAGAACAAACTATTACTTTGAAACCTAAAAGAAAGGAATCTGTGCCATCATTCGATCAAGGTAAGTTCATAAAAAAAGTAAATCAGTATATAATGTCTGGGAAAAGAGCTATAGAAGGAGGGTTAAACCATTAGATACATTCATAATTGAATATTTCTATTGGAAATCATTTCTATAAAATGGAAATCAACCAATTTATTTGTACAGCGTCGATATTTGTAATCCACTGAATTTATTTTTGAAAATTATTACAGAAACAAATGTCGCAAATATTGTTACAAAACAAATAATTGTTTAAACAATAATATTTTGAAAAGTTATCATTCATTCAATGCAGCCCCATGTCCGCATAAATAAAGTTCTGGATAAATATTTGTAGACCTATAGAATGATCCATAAAATTTTACTCATTACCTATTATATTCTTAAAAAAACGTACTTGATATTGATGATATCAAATAGATAAATGGGAACTTCCATTTCATTATTAAGTAGTTTCTTGAAAAAATTAAACGTTATCACAAATGAAAAGAAAATTTTCAATTACAAAAAATCTTATTTTCTACAATTGCAACATCCTCTGTCAAGAAAAAAATATATTTCAGACAAAACTTCTGTATTTTTAGCGTAGTCTCCGATTCTGAAATAAATAATGGAGGTTCCCAATTGAATTTAAAGTTAACCGCACCACCCACGGGGTAGGAGGGGAGGTACTTATCAGGTTAAATGTGACACCTGATATGCACCATAAACCACTGTATGGTAATAGATTCTGTCAGAATTTCAAGATTTCAGGACAAAAAAATTCTTTTGTAACTACAGAAATAGTCATTGTGTACATTTTTTCTGTTATTTCATACACACAATTATTGAAAGTCACTGGAAACTTATTATATTTATTTGGGGCGCATTGATTTGTTATCCTATGACGTAATTTATGATCTACTGAAATAATTTTAGACCATAAATGCTGTAAAATATCTACAGTATAGTTTGACTGTTAGAAAACCCGGTACAATCAATCAAGAATTATGAAATACTATTTCATAAAACTAAATGAATTTTATTCTTATTTATTTTTAGAAGCAGTTACATTAAGTATAACCAAAGAAAAGGAAATATTTGACAACGAATTCGAAGTTATACACGAGGGTGACATAGAAAAAGGCGACGTTTTCTATTCAATAAGTTTCTACGACGCTGAAGCTGATCAAGCTATAGATCTAGTTGAAGGAGAAAAGGTATATGTTGTTGAAACCCATAGTGCCGATTGGTGGTTTGTCAAAAAACATCTAACAGAAGAAAGCGGGTGGGTTCCTGCGAAAATTCTTATGGATGAAACCCAGTATGTTAAATACGTTCAAAGAAAATTAAACGAGAAAATTGACAAACTTCCAGTGTTTGAAAGTAAGTTATTTGTTGTTTCAGTAGTAGGTATTTCTTTAATAATATAAATGTATTTTAGAACCTAAATCTCAAGAGACTGCAAGAGCACCACGATTTATTGAAAAATTGAAACCAATAACTACTCCTGATGGGTACACTGTGCAATTTGAATGTCGCGTTGAGGGATTCCCAAGACCACAAATTACATGGTTCAGGCAAACACATATTATAAAAGAATCTATAGATTTTCAGATGTTTTATGATGAAGACAATACTGCCACACTTATCATTAAAGAAGTTTTTCCAGAAGATGCTGGAACATTCACTTGTGTGGCAAAGAATTCAGCTGGTTTTGCGTCAAGTACAACTGAATTGACGGTAGAATATCCACTGTCTTCTCATGGATCTGATTTAACATCAATTTCAAGGAAAAGCTTATCTCGCACATCATCTCTAGCTGATATTTTAGAAGGAATTCCCCCAATATTTTCCAAGAAACCAATTTCTCAGTGTATACCAGAAGAAACGGATTTAGAAATTGAAAGCTCTTTGGTAGCCGTTCCAGAGCCAGACATAAAATGGTATCGCAACGGAAAATGTATTTCTTCGAAAGGTAACGTATCAATAGTTTCCACATCGGAGACACATATATACACTACGATATTAAAAATAACGAAAATCGAAAGAAAACAAGAAGGCAGATACCGAATTGTAGCTAAAAATAGGGAAGGACAATCATCAGTTGAATTTACTATAAAAGTAACAACAGACAAGAAAGAACCACCAGAAATTTTGGAACCGCTAAGATCTGTTACTGTAAGAAAAACAGAAGAAATAACACTCAGTACTACAATTGTCGGTAATCCAGAACCCACAATTAAATGGTTTAAGGACGACAATCCATTATCTAATGCATTGCTCGGTAAATATGGAAATACATATTCTTTAAGGATAAAACATGCTAAATTAAGTGATACGGCAGAATATACTGTTAAAGCAACTAATTCACTTGGTACTGCAGAAACCACATCGAAGTTAACAGTCGAGGGTAAAGTTGATATAATTCTTTATACAGGCTACGCAAATAAAATAACACGTTTTATTTCTCTTTTTTTTTCAGAATAAAGCGCTTTTGCAAACGCTAACGACAAGTTAATAAATAAATGCTACAGCTTTTTATATATTTTTTACCTGCTGTTTAATAAATTTTCTATATCTAGTTTTGTCTTTGCTTTTTGCTTCAAATACCTTTTAATATTTTTACGATGTAAAGAAACTAAGAGTTGTATAACTTTTCAGAATTCCCTGAAAACTTGGAACCACCCCTCTTTGTGAAACGTTTCGAAGAGCAGAACATACCAGAAAAAAGTCCATTGGTACTCAGAGCAAAAGTTACTGGAAATCCTATTCCTGAAGTTACTTGGCTTCGTAATAATGAGCCTTTGGAACCCTCGGATCGTGTCAGAATTTTATTCGACGGTGAAAATATAGAACTGTCTATTAATGAAACCAATTCTGAAACTGATTCCGGAGATTATAAATGCATTGCTGTCAATGCTATGGGTAGAGCGTCGCATGGTGCAAGAATCTCCGTCGAAGTAGACACAGTTAAATTTACAAAGAAACTTAAGAAACTATATGAATCATCAGAAAGAGACACCCTTGAATTGGAATGTGAAACATCTCATTCCGTTCGAACCAAATGGTGGTTCAATGATACAGAAATCAGTGGAATGGATCACCGCGTAGTAATTCAAGATGGACGAACTCATAAACTGGTTATTAAGAATATATCACAGAAAGATGAAGGTCACTACAAATGTACAGTTAAAAATCAAAAAACTGAGACCACCGTAAAAGTGCAACAGCGTAAGCTGGAATTTGTCAGAAAGTTACAAGACTTGGAAATAACTGAAAAAGACACGGGCATACTTGAAGTAGAAATTACATCAGATACTGCTGAAGTTATTTGGTACAAAGATGGAATCATTCTGGACGAAGACAATGATAAATTTGAAATAGAGAAGGATAGAGGTGTAAGAAAGTTACTTATTCGTAGCACTTCCATCCATGACGAAGGCGAATATACATGTACTCTTTTGGACGAAGAGTGTAAGGCTGAGGTAACTGTAATTGAACTTCCTCCTGAAATAATAACACCACTACAAGACAAAACTGTAATGAAAGGAGAAAAAACAGTATTTGAAATAGAATTGTCTAAAGGTGACGCATTAGCAAGATGGTACAAAGATGGTAAAGAAATACAATTTTCTGAACACATACAACTGTCAATTGACGGTAAACGTCAGAAACTGAAGATTTATAATTCAGAACCTGAAGATGAGGGTATTTATTCATGTGAGGTAAGCAATTTAGATAATTATACACATACAGAGTAGTCCATCACAAGAGTTATTGCTTATTTTCTACGTAAACTTTTGGCATATGAAAAAAGTTTAAGAGTATTAACAGAACACCCTGTATATTTTTATACATTTAAGAAATATGCTTTCTTACCATTACAGTAGCATACAGTTTAGTTATTGCTAAAATTTTATTTCATACCAGGCAAGTTATCAACATTAGAATTAGACCCGTTTTATCTCACTGTAAGTATATATACAAGGTTAACTATGACTAAGTACAAATATTTTAAGAGGGGATAGAGAAAAATAAGAATTTACGGAATCACCCTTCAAAAAAATTTCAAATTTATAAAGCGAAAAAAAAAATGTTTTCGATATTATATTAAATTGTTATTTAACGCTGTCTATACGACCCGTCTGCCACGTTTAACTTTTACGGAGTAGACAACCAGCAACGCATCGGTAAAATTCTCCGTCATGTCATAATTTAATTCCTGTGTTTACGTTATAGTTTTATGTTCTTCAGTTTTTAGTGCTTCTTTTTTAATTTTAAACATTTTATAGTTATTAAATAAAGGAATTTGTGTCAGGAACAGATAGTTTTCCACAATATAGTTTGCCGGTTTATTTTTCTAGATTATGGGACAAGAGTGCCGCGGGTGCATTAAAAGTTTTCTATTATCTATTAGTACTTACCTATTCCTTTCGTTCGATTTTCTTATAATAAATAGGCATTTTATCTAACTGTACCTGCAGGAAGTGTGTTTTATCGGCAATGAGTGGTTGTCTTGCCAGTTTGCAACGAAATAATGAGAACGAATGCAAAATACTGCAGCTAACTGGATTAAAGCTAGTTACGGACGGTCAGCTATAAGTATATCTGATATATTACAAAAATATCGCTTGTGATTAAAATGCATAGAACGTTACACACTGATGCTATAATATATATTTATATCTATGCGGTTTACTTGTCTGTAGGAATATATCTCATTACAAAGAAATAAATAATAATATATTATAACTATCGTTCACCGTCCGTAATTAGCTTTACTGTTATCTATCTATCAGGTATTATTGCTAATAAGAATGTTAATTTTTGTCGTTTCTGCATTTAAAAACGCTGCAAAAAACGACCGCATAGTAGTTGACATTGTTAACAGATGTAAGCTTTATCTATGGATATAAGCCATTTTAGTCGATGTTTGTCATAGGCCGACTTTCCGCAGGAAAATAGGGTTTTGCCCCATTTTTTAAATATCGAGCTAAAATTCTGAAATATTTTTTTATTGTCTTAAGTCTTCCTGAGCATGCAGTTAAAATTTTTGTACTCAGTCATAATTAACCCTGCATACAGGATGTCCATTAAGACCCACATTGGACAAGATAAAATTGAAAATATTTGTATAACGTTTATTCTTAGAAGTTTGTTCATATTTTCAAAATCAAAGATGGACGCAAAATTCATGAATATTCGCACAAATAGGCTTGTTCAAATTATTATAAAGGCTTTAGAGACATCATAAAATTATAATTATTTTGAGATCGCACTGAAATTACAAAATCCTTCAGAAAATTTAAAAAATGCTAAATGATCCCATTATTTAATAAGTAATAATTTAAATGAACCTTGATATCGTTATAGGTGGGTAACCAGTCATCGAAAGCTTCTTTAACAGTACAAGTTCCAACATGCACGTTTATAAAACCTCTGCCAGAATACACCATAATTCCTATTGAAACTGATGCTGAATTCCTCGTTGAGCTATCTAGAGAGGACGTTGAAGTAACTTGGTTTAGAAAGAATGTAAAAATTGAGCGATCATCCAGATATACAATAACTGAAGATCACACATTTAGAAAGTTAGTGATTCGCAAGACAACCAGAGAAGACGAAGACGAATATTCTTGTACTGTTGAAAAATACAAACTCAAGACCTCTTCAAAACTTAAAATCGGAGGTAAATATACGA
Organism: Monochamus saltuarius; assembly: GCA_025584915.1. NCBI lineage: Eukaryota > Metazoa > Arthropoda > Insecta > Coleoptera > Cerambycidae > Monochamus > Monochamus saltuarius. The sequence goes on along the minus strand of CM046721.1, from coordinate 77,874,778 downwards.
TTTATAATTATTTCGTGTACATGGAGCTACCACATATTCTTGGGACCAAGATTAGTTTATTTAGCCCTCAGTATTTTATTTTCCGTATACAATACAATCTTTATTCATCTTTTAAGCTACGTGATCTGTAGATAAGATAGGTCAGGTACAAAGAATGTTGCAAGATAAAGAAAGCCAAAGTAAATTAAAGTCAAATACACAAAGAGACAACAAAATGTCACAAGCGATTACATAAATACTTTAGAAATAAAAATAATAAAATTTAAGTTACAATATTGCTGCATCTTTTTTAAAGTTAGGATGAACTCATCAATGGTATAAAAGCAATTTGACAAGAGATAATCTTTTAGTTTTTTTTTTTTAATTGAGACTGGCAAACATTGTAGGTCATTAGGCAACAGGTTATAGTATCGAGTTCCGTATATAAAAATTCAATTTTTCCAATGTAGATGAAATGTGGCGCGTTTCTTCTGAACATGTCACTATATTTTTCTTAAATTTGTAACTGTTCGTATATTTAACTATATTACCATTTTCTTCTTCACAAATTTATTATGAGGATTTTGATTCAGATATTTAGATATAATCAAATATTTTTTCAGAAAATTATGAATGTACGATTTCTCATTGTATGTCTAAGTTATGTTCCTCTTACAAAAACAAATATATTATGTTATATTGGTGGTATATTGTTGTATTAGAATTAGAAGTGTCACTTTTATAGCGAGCAAATTGCGAGATAAAAATACATTTTTAATCCGAATAAAACATGCTATTTTTCTCCAAATGAAATCCCCCATTTAATCAAATTAGCTCCTAGGGTTAAAAGGGAATACTTATGTTGCTAAGATACCATTTTTTTTCTCAGTAAGGAAAATGTCAACCTTACAGACTCCTGACAGTTAAAAAACGTCATAGTTTTGTAACGGTTGGAGGAAAAGATATGTTTCTACAAAGATGTTAAAAATGCAGTTTTTAACAATCCCTTGTACCATACAAAATATTGCTTTAAGGCACCAGTGCTTTAAAATGATCACTTTAAAGCATTACTGCCTTAAAGTAAATGTCAAATTGTGACGGTAAATTTGCAATACATTTAATTTGTATTTTCTTTATTAACATGAATACTTATATTACAATTCACATGTTTAAAAGTGACAAATTCAAAGCTTTCGTAAATGATGAATACTACAATGGTTGCCACCATGGTTACTATATATCATTGGCAAGTACCCACTTCGAAAATTTGATATTTAGAACTGAACTTATTTCTACCCGGTTTAATTATTTTCAATGCTGTTTGTAGAAAAAATATTTTATGATATTTGCATTACAAGTGTTTTTAAGGCATTGATGTAAAAAGTGACAAATCCAAAGCTTGCAAAATGATGAATACTACAATGGTTGCCACCATGGTTACTATATATCATTGGCAAGTACCCACTTCGAAAATTTGATATTTAGAACTGAACTTATTTCTACCCGGTTTAATTATTTTCAATGCTGTTTGTAGAAAAAATATTTTATGATATTTGCATTACAAGTGTTTTTAAGGCATTGATGTAAAAAGTAAAACTTTTACATGCGAGCCTTAAAAATGCACTTTTAACACTCACAACATAAATAACTATTAAATTTCAAAGCATATGGCATAGGGGAAATCGTAAATAGTGACATTCATTTTGTAACTGAAAATTGGTATTATTTAATAATTTTCGTAAATGTGCTTTAAATTTCTGGCATTAGTTTGGTTCTATTGTCAAGTTAATCAAATTTTTCATAATTAAATCAGATTTTTATTTATAATGCACTGGTAATTACTAGTAAAATAATTATTATCTGTGGAAAACCCGTTACAAATACAAATAAAATTACTAAATAAAAAAATAATGACAATTTGGAATAGCCTTGATCTGTATGATAAAATGTAGAACAAATAGGTATAGTAGATTTACCACATTGCAATAGTATAGCAATTTTTCATATTTCTGTACTGTGGATACTATTATCAAAACTAAATATACACAAATACTAGAAGCAACTAATACAGCAAGTTCCTCTGAAATAGGTGAAGTATTTTACAGTTATTTGAAAAAAAAAGTTATTATAAATTTTCTTGTTTTCTTTGGCTACTTAATGAAGTAACTTTGAATTGTATTAGTCTTGGTTTGACTTCAAAAAAATTGTGGTAGTTTTATGTGCACAAGTGATAAAATGGTGTAATTTTAATTTTAAAAATTTTATTGTTGACCAAAGTCTCAAGAAGGTACTTGAATTTATTTGCAATTTTCGGTTAAGAAATTTGTTATTTGTCAAATAAATTAAGTAGGTACAATCGTACAATAATAATGGCACTCTTTAAAATAAATTTTGCGATTTATTTTGAACTGCTGACGTATTCATAAAGAAATCTACTTTTAACATTAGTTCTTAGTTGTTTCACTCACCAATAGAAATTTAATTCAATTTCTACTCAAAGCTTCAAGAAGTTCAAAAACTGTTTAGGAGTGTCATTATTATTGCAAAAGCATGTACCTCCATTGAGTTAAAAGGTGTTTTTTTCGCGACTAAATATGGGTGAACATACGTGAAGGTGAAGTAACTATATTTATTTTTAATTTTGTCCTATCATTTTCTAACCTGTACAGATCGCAAAAACGTAAAATTTTATTGGAATGGAATGTGTATAGTGGAATTTTAACTTTACTTTTCATTTTACTTAAGTTTCTGTAGGTCCAGATATTGGTCATGTTTTAGTACACCCAGATATAGGTCCCTCTTTCATATATGTTTCGGAAGCAGCATAAGTAAATAGGAATGTGTTGCAAAAAATATAACACCTACAATAATTTAAAAATTTTAAATATTAGCAGTTTCTAAATCAACATTGACTAATATGCATCACTCTCGACAAGTCGACAATTCATGTTTGAAATTATTATTTCCATTATAATTTTATTATTGACAACCGAAAATGGTAATTATTTACAACAGCGTAAAACTCTCCAATCTTAACAAAAAAAATCCTACTCCCCTATTCGAAGGTGCTGATCACGAATCTGAAGTCAGATTTCGGCGCTTGCATGTAGTTTTCGAAAAAAAATTCAAAATTGGAACCTCTATGTATACATTACATTAGGTTCAAAGTCCTTGTAAGAAAATTAAGAATTGACATTTCATCAAAATAGAGGCAAAACTGTCAAAGTAAACAAACACAGAATTACCCCCACTAGCACTAAAAGCACCGTTTGAATATATCAGCGGAATATTCGGTGGACAGGTGAAATTTTCAGACAATAAACATCTATATAATTTTAGATAAACCTTCACCGCCTCGAGGACCTCTCGAAGTTTCTGGAATGTCAGACACTTCATTTACACTTCAATGGCAATCGTCTGAATTTGATGGTGGATCGGCTATTATTGAATACATAGTGGAAATGAAAGAATCCACGTCCAAGAAAGGCTTTAAAAAGATTGGCGCTACTAAGGGCGATGTTACGAATATCCCTGTCAACTATTTGGAAAAAGGACATGGTTATAAATTCCGTATAACAGCTAGGAACATAATAGGAATCAGCGATCCTTATCTACCAGAAGACACTATAGTTGCCGGTTCCCGAATAAGTAAGTTTTATACATAACTAATTTTTATTCAGCGTTTTGAAATAAGGTGGAAAGTACTTGTTTTAAATTTCATCAAAAATGTAACCTTATTTTTTTTAAAACAATTTTTATAATATAGCTGAAAACTAACGAACTATATTCAGTATCCTAAAAAAAATTCAATACTTTGTTTTTTAGAAAAGAACCAATTTTGATTTGAAAATTGTCTAATTTGTTTGATGTTCTACAAGTTCCTTAATTAGTAGTACCTTCTTTCAAAAATTCTGTATTTTTGCCTTAAGCTAACTAATATACGGGAAATTATTTTTTGTTGTATCATATTTATGCATATTTAACGCTTTTGCTTTAGGAATCCATTACCAGTTTGAAAAAACTGATGAAACGCTTTATTGCTTACTAGGCATTTTCCCTCCTGCAAAACTTAGCACAAATAGTGAGTATACATAATCTCATTTAATACCTTTATACTACAAGCATGTGATATGTATGTTTCCCTTCGCATGTGGGTCAGTTCACCAAAAAGTCCTGAAACACCGCAGCCAATTTTGCCCTATTGTGCTTTTTACTGGTTATTTATTCGTTTAACATGTTTGTTCTTTGCATGAAGTACATAAGTATATTAGCCGATGTGTCCCTTGGTTTCATCCTATCCAAGAAAATTTTGCCAAGGAGAAGTTTCCTTGAGTCTACGGAACTTCAATCTGCCCTAGTCTCAACCTGTAGTATCCACAGTACTTTTAACCTCACCTTCAAAAGATACCAAAAGCTGGTTCTAGTCTTAAGAATTATGTTTCAGATCTCTTTTGTCCAAGGTTTTCTGCTTTCTCATTTCCTTTAAATCCTTTATATCCTGGTACCCAACACAACCTAACTATATTGATACTTGCCAGTTATTTTATTTAGCAACTATAGACAATCCCAAATAAGTTTTGAACACACTTCTGAGGCTCTTATTGCCTTGTAGGCTTTCGTAAGTTCTGTGTCAAACACTCACCTACAGCGAAGATTCCAGTTCCCAGACTATAGCTTTTTGGCATATGGGCCTTAATACTATTCTAGTGGTGCATGTTTTGGAACCATTTGTAAACCAATTAGAGTCTATCTTTACATGTACACGTTTACAAGTATTTTCGAAATATGTGTTGTAACTTCAGGAGGTTGCCGTTTAAGTTGCCTTAGACCAAAAATGTCAATTAATTTTTAAAATACAGAAGGTTAAAATTACTACTGAAGCTTTTGCGATCGGGAATTAGTTTTTATGAGAAAATAATCACTCTATAGTTGAAAACAGTGATATCACTATCTACAATAACTATTCATTCAATCTTTTTATAATATTATATAGACAAATAAATAGATAAGACTACAAATTCCATAACATAGTATGTGCGTTCTTCAGATTTGAATCCATTTGATTTTTTTTTAAGTTACAAATTACGCGGTGTAAAACTAACTACATCTATCGGCCGTTCGCTACTCCATGCCGGACTGAAAATGTCCGGGCACGAAGCGTTCTACATGCAGTAGACACCATTGAAAGCTGTCGACCTTTATCGCGATCGGCGAGAAACGATATTTTGCAAACACGGAATTCCAGGAAACAACTACTCTGCGGGCTAATGCCCCGACCAGCATTGAATTACACCTGGAAAACCTATAGCAACAGCTAGAGTCATTCGTCAGACGCCCACCAGACATATACCGGTTTCGAGCTTATTAGCTCTCATCAGTATGCCATAGGTGAGGTATCCGACGAATAATCCTAGCTGCTTTCGTCTGTCTAACCCGACAGAAGGGACCATGAGTACGCGGTGTAGAACTAACTACATCTATCGGCCGTTCGCTACTCCATGCCGGACTGAAAATGTCCGGGCACGAAGCGTTCTACATGCAGTAGACACCATTGAAAGCTGTCGACCTTTATCGCGATCGGCGAGAAACGATATTTTGCAAACACGGAATTCCAGGAAACAACTACTCTGCGGGCTAATGCCCCGACCAGCATTGAATTACACCTGGAAAACCTATAGCAACAGCTAGAGTCATTCGTCAGACGCCCACCAGACATATACCGGTTTCGAGCTTATTAGCTCTCATCAGTATGCCATAGGTGAGGTATCCGACGAATAATCCTAGCTGCTTTCGTCTGTCTAACCCGACAGAAGGGACCATGAGTACGCGGTGTAGAACTAACTACATCTATCGGCCGTTCGCTACTCCATGCCGGACTGAAAATGTCCGGGCACGAAGCGTTCTACATGCAGTAGACACCATTGAAAGCTGTCGACCTTTATCGCGATCGGCTAGAAACGATATTTTGCAAACACGGAATTCCAGGAAACAACTACTCTGCGGGCTAATGCCCCGACCAGCATTGAATTACACCTGGAAAACCTATAGCAACAGCTAGAGTCATTCGTCAGACGCCCACCAGACATATACCGGTTTCGAGCTTATTAGCTCTCATCAGTATGCCATAGGTGAGGTATCCAAGGTGTTTGCAAGTTACAAATTGTTTTGCATACGTACTAAAAATTAATTTTTGTCAAATATTGTATTCTAAAAGACTAGATTATATAAAGAAAACAGATAAATTAATATACAGGCTGTCTCACATAAGAGGGCCACTTCCATGTATCTCGCTTAATATAAGACACGCGTCAAAAACCCCATACGATATTTCAAAAATCTGTTTGTATCAGGTGAAAAAAAAATTTATTACTAATAAGTTTTCTCTATCTCTTAAAATAAAAAAGTTAGACAGCCTTAATGTTTGGGTACTTTACAGGTTTTTACTCATAAAGTTGGCCATGGATCTCAAATTTGTTTTTACGAGCATAAGGGCCTGCAAAAATGCAACAAAAAATATTTAAATATTTTTGACGTGTCTCGCATATTAAGCGAGATACATAGGAGTGGCCCTCTTATGTGAGACAGCCTGTATATCAAGCTGGCGGTTCTATTAAATTATTGCAATCTAAACGGTGGTCCTGAAATAATGGTTCAAAATTCATGGGTAGATTCCTATGTTAAAAATATTGTGATTTAGCCTCACTAAGTTTACTCCAAAAGTTGATAGTTAAAGAGATACAGGGTGTGTAAAATATAATTTTAGTTTTTTTTCATGTAATATATGCTAATATCCATTAAAAATGGGGTTTGTGCTTCTTTGGGTCGAGGAATTCCAATCTGTTCACAGATTGGTTATAGTTCATAGATGGTGCCAGTTACAGTAGGCTGATTGTGTTAAAAACGACAGAACTTTTTTATATTTTAACTGTCTCATCTTTGGTATAAAATTCATATTTTATAACTTTTTTATACAAAAATGATATACTTTATGAAAGTCGTTGTGTCGCACCGTTTTCGAGATATTTGGCTTTTAAAGTTCCAATGCTGATACATTTTGAGCAGTTCTAAATAAATTCTTCTTCAATTATTTCAACTATCTGCATTGGAAGTTTCAAAGCCAAATATCTCGAAAACGAGGCAGCGACTTTAATATTATTTACCATTACTGTGTTAAAAAAAGTTGAAAAATAGGAATCTGATACCAAAAATGAGACCTTAAAATATAAAAAAGTTTTATCGTTTCTACCACATTCTGTGTACCGCAGCTGGTGTTCTATGAAATTTAACCAAACTGTGAACAGATTTAAATTCCTCAACACAAAGAAGCCTAAATTCCAAAATTATGAATGGATTTAGCATATATAAAGAAATAATTGAAAAACTTAAATATAATATTTTACAATTTAACACTCTGTATGTTTTTAACTATCAACTTTGGCTAAATCGCAATATTCTTACCTTGGGAAACTGCACATGAATTTTTACTCATTACTTGGGGACTACCCTGTATATTTTTTAAATTTATTTTTTACTTAACACTTAATAGCATCTCGCAATAAGTTTTAAAGTATCCCTACACCGTGATACATACTGTCACACACGTGACAAATTCCAACTCAATGACCTCAAAATTTTTTTTTTTTTCGTTGGTATATTTTTATACAAATTATATCTCAAATATCTGTGTCAAATATCTTTCAAGATATGAGAAGATTCAATAAGGCTAAAACGTGCAATTTTCTGAAATAATATGTCTTATCTAAATTTCGTAATAGGCGTTTATATAATTTAAATATTACATTTTCAGCACCTCCTTCGCCGCCTGTTAATCTAAATGTAAAAGACGTAACAAGCAGAAGTGCAACGTTAACATGGGAACCACCACTGAATAACGGCGGAACAGAAATAACGGGTTATGTTGTTGAAAAGAAACTGGAATATGTGCCTAAATGGGAAAAAGTATATACGCTGGAACCGTTTGTTCTAGAATACACATTCGAAAATCTTAAAGAGAAGAGTGACTATTTGTTCAGAGTTTCTGCTGAGAATTCTGTTGGCTTAAGTCCTCCAGCTACGACAGAAGTGGTTAAAATGAGGACTCATGCTAGTAAGTTTCTAGAAATAATCTATGAATATTTTATAAAAAATTACTATCTAATTATATTGTTTTAATATTATTTTCAGCTGAGATTAATTTATTTTTTACAAAATTACTTTTGGATAATTTTGTCAGCTAATATACACACGTATTAAATATTTTCTGCATTACATGGCAATATGTATTACTAGGGCTAGTACATCGAAAAATAAGTCTTTATTCTGTCAGCCCTAACAATATTGCCATGTCTTTTTTAAACACCCTGTATAACCAGTGGTAGTAATTTTTAAAAATAATAATAATAGTAGCTTTATTGCTCAACAACAAGTTACAAAAAAGTAAATAATAGTAGTGTAATACATACACAAAAAATTAATGAAAATAAGAACAAATAGAGAAGAAAAAATACAGATTTAAACCTAACACTACAAAAATAATAAATGTAAAAAAAGATGTAGAATACAACAGATATGTACAATTCAAATTGAAGTTACATAAGGTAGCAAACTAGTTTAGTACATCAGAATCTAATTGTTCCATAGCAATCAGAACAAGTTGTTTTAAGCTACAGTCATAAATATCGCTAAACGGGCATATCTCATTAAAATAGTAGACATAACATAAATTGGGGATTTACGTAGTACATTGGTTCTTGTTGTTGCACAGTGAAAAGTGAAATTATGCACATAGCCTAGGGACATGCGAATTTAGCTTACTGAACAATTCCGAACAATTTGGTTTCGTAATAATTTATATAAAAAAGTAAGAGAAGCCAATTTATGCCTTAAATCGAAACTATCCAAACCAAATTCATTTACCAGCAATTTATACACACCTATTACAGGGTATCCCATTATCCTTATATGCTAAAAAATTTTAAAAAATCTGCATTCTCTCAATCATTATCTTATGGCAGGTATAATAAGGATACCAAATTAAGGAACCATATTCAATTTTAACGAACGTAAGAGAAATATAAAAATTTTAATGCATTAATATTTATTTGTAAATGATCTACAATTCTTAACAATGAAACCATACATCTTAGTAGCTTCAACTATCTTTAATGTTATATGTTGATTAAGGTGCCCGTATCTCTCGCCGTAAAATGATCAAATTTGTGGTGTTTTTTAGGTACTGAAATCTCGAAAAATAAAACTCGTAGAGCAAAAGTAATATCAAAAATAGAATTATTGATGTTTTGTTTATCCACTTTTACTATTTAAACTTTCCTCAAATAATGTAATAACTTTTAAAATTCGTTTATATGACACACATAATTTCGCTATTCTAACCCCACATTTTAACAATTATTTTCACATACTTATAAACAAAAGTGAACAATCTTATATGCAGAACTATGTAAGTTTATGTTATAACAATGTTTACAGCTATAGTTGAATAATAAAAATACGTATTTTGAAAGATTTCAGTACCTAAAAATTCATTGGATAGATCGCTTTCTGATGTTAAATATTGATTTTACTTCGGTACCTTTGAATATTTGCAGGTGGCATGAAATAACATCCTTGTTATTTGCTAAACTCTATATTATTCAGTTCTTAAATGTCTAAAATTATTTATATTTGTAGAAAACACTTTTTCAGGAATACGGCGCCCTTAAAAGAAAACTTTTGATCAAAAAGAATACCTAGATCTTTAGTAGTATCACAACGAACATGTAGTGAGGGTACTTGCAATTTTGAACAATCAATATTAAGAAATAATTTCAAGTCATCAGCAAAAAGCAGTTTGCGACATTTACGAACTTCACATAAATCATTCACAAATAGGAGAAAAAGTAACGGAGTTCGATCCCTGCGGTAGTCCCGAAGTTGACAGGTATAAAGGAGAAATAAAGCCGTTATATGCCACAAATTGCTCTTTTTTAGATAAATAAGAGGACAGGAATATTTGAGATGAAATTATCCAATTTATTTAGTAGATTGAAAGCTTTAGCAAAATCCATAAAAATTACATTAGTCTCATATATAAATTGGGTAAATATGGATAGATAGATAGATAATTTATTGGTGCTAAGATATGTCTTTGCATGTTTACACAAGTCAAAGAACAGAACCAGGTATATCCAAGTATAAAAATGTATAAACAATGTGGTACAATGGGTACAAAAAATACAAACACATTCAATTACAAAACAAAAACACAAAATTAAAATATATTAAAGTCCAGTTTAAAGTTAGGTACTAAAGTGAACTAACATCATGTTGAATTTGTTGAACTTTGCTAGAAAAATCATGCATACTACTATACAGACGCATGTCCAACAATAGAGTTTTACATTTAACAACTGAGTTGTACAAATAACAGAGCGGAGAAGCAAATACCCGTCCACAGTCTTTAACTATATCGTCCTGTTATTGCATCAAAATTCAAAATGTATGACAATATTATTATTACTTTCCGTCGGACTAAACTGATCAGAGCTTCAGTAAAAACACTGCTGAAGAAGATAAAACTAAAAGCTGAAAGCTAAAGAAACAAAATTCCAAGAAATATCTTCTATATAGTTATTCAATTGCAATATCATATTGTATTATAGATATTTTTAGAAAAAAAAACAACTTTCAGTAATATTTTCACATTTATGTATATGTTGATTGGATTATATACTTATTTATTTTTCCAGCTGTGCCGTCTCCTCCTACACCTCCTCTGGAAATTAGAACCATAGGCCCTAATGCTATAGTTATCGAATGGGGCATACCTGAATCCGATGGTGGCGCTCCACTGTTGGGTTACAACATTGCTATAAGGGATACTAAGAAAACAATGTGGATGGAAATCGGTAGGGTACAAAAGGGTGTACAGAAATTCACTATCAGAGATTTGCAAGAAGATCACGAGTATATGATTAGAATTTTTGCAAAGAATGAGATTGGTTTAAGTGAACCTTTAGAGTCGGATGAGCCGTTTAAGGTGCTTCCTTCTGGAGGTGAGTAACTATAAGTAGAATAAAGTCAGCTATGACCTCACATATGGCATACTAATGAGAGGCAACAAGTTCGAAACCGGGATGTGTCCTGTGACATCACTAACGACTAACAATGGTAGTTTGCTATAGGTATTTCAGATGTAATTCGATGATGGTCGAGGCATTACAGTATTTGTTGTCTCGAATTCAACATATTATTTTTTGTGTATTCATATCCATTTTACGTATTCCAGTGTCACATTTCAGTAGTTCTGCCTCTATTAGAATTTATTTAGACACACAAACATACTTCCTACTTCTACATTCTGTCCTAAATATCCCTAAAAATTGATATTTTCTAAATCTATTTTATAATCTAATCGGAACTGAACCGTTGCGAAATAAACCATTTGCGTGGACACGGATGGGTTCTACTCATGATCTGTACAAAACAAATTATAGCATTTGTGTTGGTCAAGGCTGCATATATAGACGTGAATCTACCTATATTACTTTTTACTGCAGATCTGTGTAGAGTTGCGTCAAAAATAAACTTTTAATCGTATAAGCTTAAAAAGACAAATACTTCTTGATTGCACTATGTTTTAAGCGCTTTGTGTCTAATGACATAATAATAATAATATTTTTTTTATCCAGTAAGTACAAAGTACAGAAAAAGTAATATATTCGCATAGACAATTTTTTCTTAGATAGTTGCTCATTTTTCAGAAAGGTACTAAAATAATACTCTATCACATATTGGATTTTCGCTTAGATAAAGTCGCATTTAATTCGTCCAACATTTCAAACAATACAAGATAATAAAGAACTGTTCTGCAGTTGTATTGTATCAATTACATTCAGCATGTAATTTTAACAAATAGCAACCAATAAACCGATAAATACGGCGATTCATTATAAATTTGATATAGACAAAATGAATTTGTAATGTTAATAACTTTTAAGGCAAAAGCAGATGCATTACTAAAGTAAGTAAGTATTGTAATTGTAATTTGCAACAAATACAATATTTACTTCATGTCTGTAATCTTGTGGCAGAAATAATTAGAAGTAGCTATATAAATATGGACAAATCATTACTAAACATGCATTGTAATTGTAATTTGCAACAACTAAAGTATTTATTTAATGCCTATAATCTTGTGGCAGAAATAATTAGAAGTAGCTATCTAAATATGAACAAATCATTACTAAACATGCATTGTAATTGTAATTTACAACAAATAAAGTATTTATTTCATGCCTAGAATCTTTTGGCAGAAATAATAATTAGAAGTAGCTATCTAAATATGGACAATCATTACTAAACGTGCATTGTAATTGTAATTTGCAACAAATAAAGTACCTATATACTTCATGCTTGTAATCTAGTGGCAGAAATAATTAGAAGTAGCTATCTAAGTGTGGATAAATCAAAAGTGAGCACAAAAATGGCTTTTGTGAAATCGGTGAAAAATACACAGCAGCCGACCACTGACACACCAGGCTTTCGCAAAGCGTTTTCAAATATTCTGGAACCAGACGGGAGAAACGTCGGACAACTTTTGTTACAAGCATGTCGTAATTATGTAACCTGTAATTTCAAGTATGACAGTCAGCAGCAATTTGGTAGTGAACAAATTCACTATTTGATTGATTCACTAACATTATGAAGTATTGTTGAATATTGATCAACTGCAGGACAGTTTTTTGTATTTAGGAATGTTTGAAATTGTGGTGGCTCAGAAAATCGTGCTGCTAATAAATTTAAGGATATCCTAAGTAAAAACTCGAATCCAATAAAATTGATCAGCTACAGAACATATCTCTTTAAAAGAATTGTGGACCAAGATATAGTGCTGCTAATTTATCCTATGTAAAAATCCAAATTATGTGAAAGTGTCCATATTAATGAGTGTCTTCGTAATAAACCAGCAGCTTACTTGTGTGTAATGCGACATTAGGCGTATTGTAGAACACTCATTGTTCGAATGGTTACTTCAAGCCGAATGTGTTTGTCAGGCGATGTAAGCTGTGAATAGTTAGAAAACTTATTCATTGTTTTGTATTGATTGTGAGTTGTGGCCCCTCCGTATCCGCGCTAATGGCTTGCCTCTCAATGGTCCTATATAACATGAGGATTGTACGTTAGAACCTGAAAGCTTTAATAGGCCATTCCGTTTCGAAGTAAAGGGGTGTTTCTACTAAACAATGTTAATTTCAGAAACTGATCAAGATGACTTCCGTGAAGTGACTGATAAAGAGCCAACGTCCTACAGCACAGAAACATCAACCTCATGGCTAAGAGACAATAGCATGGACGCTGACATTCATTCCTATTCAAAGGGAACGCTCTTAAAGAAAGATGAATATTTCTTCCGCATATGGTGTTACGCCACAAAACTATTTAAGTAAATACAGTTATGTAATATTTATTACCAGAAAAGGTAAACATTTCCTCTAAGTTGTATATATATTTTGATTTTAAAGAAAAAAATAATTATAAGTGTTTTATACCTGACAATGACTTTTTCACGATTATTAGATTTTCTAAAAGGCGCATACTAAATTTGTGTTAAAATAAGTGAAAATTTTGCGAATTGCGAGCTGTGTAGAATAAACCATCCAACATTTATTTTAGCACAGATTTAATAGCAGCTTATGTATATATTATAAAATGATGTTTATAAGGATACTGTGATACTGATTATGATTTATTATATGAGTGAGTTGTGTGCCTCACAAACGATTACGAGTTAAAGATAGTATCAATGAATGACTTTGCCATGCCACAAATGTCAAACATATACGACTTACCATTTTTGTTTAATTTATGGATATTTAATTGTTTTGCTTTGCTAAATTTATTTTTAAAGTATTGTTATTCTACAATTAAATTTAGGTTAATGAAATTATTTAAAGAGAGACAAATATAGGTGCATAATAGAAAATTATCTAATTTCATTAACCTCCAAACTATATTATATAATAAACGAATTTCAAATACATTTATGCTTAGGTTATTTTTACCTCTCCTTGAACTGACAGTAACAACAGTTGAGATTATTGATTCTTCCATGTTTATGAACAACAAACATAATAAAGTTTTTTGTGCACAATATGACTATTATAATAATAATAATGGTTTATTGCTTAAACAGGATGAACCCAATAACAAGACAATAGACTTTAGAGTTATTACTAAATAATGCAGATATTGTAGAAGTACAAAAAACTCACGCCGAAAACTTATAAAGAGGGTGGTGATACGAAAGGAGCGGGGTGGAACCGCGAAAGAAGTAGCGTGGAGTAGGGGAGGGTGGGGTAAGTGTAAGCTGGGGTAATTGTATACACATCATATAATATTTCATGGTGATGATGGATCAAGGTAAGTTCTACTACATATCATATATATAATAGTAATGTAATCTATATTTTAATTTCAAGGTTCCACGACTTCGTGTGGCAATATTATGGCCAAAACTTGCAACAGAGTAATATAATTTTTGCGACAGTTTCTGCACCTGTTTAACTTTATTTTATTATTAATTTTGTTTTGTAAGGTAATCAATTTTTTTGTGAGGAAATCGCTCAGCTTTTATTGCTTATTTAGTGTTTTTTTCTATTTTGCTGTTTTATTTAGTTAAAAAAAAATTGGTTGTATATATTTACCCCAATCTGTAGTTCTATTGGGGCAAATGTAGACAACACATTTGGGTAATTGTAGACATGTTGGGGTAATTGTTGTAGTAATGTGGCAAACATTTAGAAAAGCAATTTAGATAATCATGACTATTAGGTATAGAAGTTACCTACGAGATAGATCTCGTAACATGTTTTTTATTTTAGAAAAAAAAATACGAACATAAGTTACCAAATTTTGTTTATTTCACATTCAAGTGGCATGACATAGATACCCATACCTATATACCTTTGTTACACATTCTTGGTTATTTTATATTTATGAGATATTTATTTCATATCCTTGTTACCGTTTTGTGATACCTAACTAGGATAATAATAGAGGTACGAGTACATAGGTTTATTTGATATTATATCTTTAAGAAATCTGTGTTTTATGTCTTAGTTACTTTTGTGTGATACCTA
Organism: Monochamus saltuarius; assembly: GCA_025584915.1. Classification (NCBI taxonomy): domain Eukaryota; kingdom Metazoa; phylum Arthropoda; class Insecta; order Coleoptera; family Cerambycidae; genus Monochamus; species Monochamus saltuarius. The sequence goes on along the minus strand of CM046721.1, from coordinate 77,859,659 downwards.
AGTCAAAAAATATTAATGAAAATTAGTTTATTTGTTATTTTAAAATGTAAACATTTTTATTTCGTGCATCAGTTACCGTTCTGTAGCTTCTAAACTCTTTAATACATTTTTATAAATACGAGATGTTTTGTAATTTTGTTTTGCATTACATTACTTTAAAGAAGTTTAGTGACAAAAAAAATTACAAAATTCTACGCATTTCTATAGCCCATTACCTTTGTCTTCAATAACCCCATCCAATTTTATTACTGATTCAAGTACGAAATTTCGTCTTGTCTATATTTACCCCAAAAATCGGGGTAAGCGTAGACACCCGACATGTTTTTAAAAATAATTCATATAATATTTTGACCTGTTAACTTTTAACAGAAAATAATAATATCTGAGGATGGTACAGTTATTAGGTAAGACTTATGCCAATTTTTAATTTATACAGTTTTAAAACACCCTAATAAGAATCAGTTAATGACTTTCACATGTAGGCATTTGTCTACAATTACCCCATCTGCCCCTATATACTTATAAAAGAACGTGGATGATGACTACAGCAGACGTAGAAGTACACTTATAAAGAGGGTGGAGGTATGGGTGGAGCGGAGCGAAGCGGAGGCGCGAGAGGAGTAGGGTGGAGGATATATAAAAAACGTGGATGACTACAAAGTTAACGAATAAACGTTAGAGTTATTATTAAATAGAGCAGACATTGTAGAAGTACAAAAAAATCAAGCCGAAAACTTATAAAGAGGGTGAAGGTACGGGAGGAGCAGGGCAGAGCGCGGTAGGATTAGGATGGAGTTATAGGTATATAAAAGAACGTGGATGACTACAAAGTCAACGAATAGACGTTAGAGTTATTATTAAATAAAGCAGACGTTGTAGAAGTCCAAAAACATACAAGGAAGAAGGAGGTACAGGAGGAGCGGAGAGGAGTAGGGAGTAGCATATAAAGAAGGACGAGGATGACTCCAAAGTGATGGAATAACCGTTAGAGTTATTAGCAATTAAAGCAGATATTGAAGAAGTGCAAAAAATCACGCCGAAACATTACAAGGAAGGAGGAGGTACGGGAAGAGCAGAGTGAAGGCGTGGGGGGAGCATTTGCAAAAGGACGACGATGACTACAAATAGACATTAATAAATAAAGCAGAAAGTGTAGAAGTACAAAAAAATTAGGCCGAAACCTTACAAGGAAGGAGGTGGTAAGATACATTTTCTAGCGTAACCGTTGTCCATCACAAATGTGAAATTTGGTTGAGACAATAAATGTTCTCTACGAAACACTATATATTTAGTTTTGCTAACATTAATAAGAAGTCTGTTTGATGAACACCAAGTTTGAAAGTGCGCAAGCACTGCATTCGTATTGCGTTGTAGTAAACCAGCAGATTCAGATTTTACACAAATGGTAGTATCATCAGCAAACATTACCAAAAATATATTTTCCGAAAATGATACATGAGTTTCCAAGTCGTTTATAAACAATATAAAAAATAGTGGCGATAGGACGCTTCCCTGCGGGACCCCTAAATTAACACCGTTCATAGAGGAATTAACAATCTTTACCGAAATTTTCCTGTTTAACAAGAAAGAGTCTACACACTTGTTAAGACTTCCTCTGATACCTAAATTTTCTTGATATGAAGCTGCTTAATACACAGTCAAAAGCCCGTGTTAGATCAAAGAATAAAGCTATAACGCATTCTTTGTTATCAACAGCCGTATATATATAAAGTTTGTAAAATCATATGCAGCAGTACTTGTAGAAAATTATGGTCTGAATCCATGTTGTTGAGAAGATAATAGCTTAAAGCTGCTGACAAAGCCTAATATTCTATTATGCACAATTTTTTCAAAGATTTTAGAGAAACAAGATAATAATGCTATTGGACGATAATTTTCAATTTGTTCTGTGTCCCCTTTCTTATGCAATGGTACTATTAAGACTTGTTTTAATTTTTCTGGGAAAACACCTGATTTAATGGACAAATTGAAAATTGTAACTTAACGGGCAACACACAAAGCGTGCGATATGCTTCACTACTTTAATCGGTATATTGTCAAAACCGCTACTTCTTTTATTCGGCATATTTTTTAACGTATCAGCTATTTCTTCAGGGGTAATCTCGTAAAAGAATAAAGACGAGGTACCACAAGGTACCCACTGTACATTCCTCAATGCAGTCACCATATGTGTCACTGACCAGCTTACTTGCAATTGAGGAATAATATTCGCAGAACAAATTTGCAAATTGTTGCTTATTATCTGTCAATGCACCTTCAACATTTATGGACGAAAAATTTGTAGTTTGCTTTATACGACGTGTATTAAAATTGACAATATTCCAGATTTCTTTAGAAATATTTGATGCGGCATTTATTTTATTTTGGAAATAGTTTTTCATTTTCATCGCAATTTTTGCAGCAAATTGTTTTTTATTATTCGTGTAATATTCTTTTATAGTATGGTCGTTAGTATTTTTTGCAAGCCAATACAAATTTTTTAACGCAGTACTTTCGTCAATGATAAAAGAATCAATCCAGTTGTTCTTAATTATTGAATTACCAGGGATTTTAACTTTCAATGGACAAGGACATGAAATGTCTAAGCAATATTGTAAATTTTGCCAAAATATATCCCACGCTAGATTGACATCAAGACAACTATAGACTTCGCTTAAATCTGTAGAGGAAAGTATTCTATATAGATTGGAAAGATTCTGTTTTGTAAAATTCCTTTTAAAAGTAACTACTGATTTGTTATTAATATATACAGATACATTCAGAAAATGTGACGTAAACATTTGAATTTTATGATCAGAGATACAAATTTCCATATTGACACCAGTAGTACAAGGTACATTCGAAACAACATAATCACATGTAGACAGTTATTAAAATCTTTAGTAGGCTACAAAGGCAGTGCATGATGCAGATCAAAGCTGTTAAAAAGATCAGATAATAATGTTTTTGCATTAGACTCAACTAGTCTGTCAATATTGAAGTCTCCGGTAACTATCATGTGACTACAATACTTACTTACATGACATAATATAGTGTTTAATGTGTCTAAAAACATCATTAGTTCTGCCTTTGGAGATCTATAAATAGTTAATACAGCAATTTTTGCGCATTGACAGACACCTGAGCACTCACAGATAAGGTCAGCTGAGACTTCTTGAACTTCGGGAACAGTCTATTATACAGTCCGGCGTCTTTACATTTGTTGATATTGTATATTGTGCACCTAGGTATACTTTATTTTTAAGTTCAAAAAATTGATTAACAATTGGTAAATTAATGCATTGTATTTCGCTCAAGGCGCATTTCATTAATTTTTTTAATGCACTTTTATCTTGCTGAATTTTATTTTGGTTCTCAAAGTTATCTTGATTAATATCGAATCACCCTGTATATGCCCTGCTATTGTAACAAAATACCCACCTGTGACAGAAAAAAGTTTCCTGTGATAAGTACTTTGTTAGGATAAATCACTGTTAATTCAAAGGTAAGTAGGCAATCTCGTAGCAGAAAATGAATTTGTTCTTTTACCTGGACAAAGGACTCGCACTTAAGGCTGGGTCTGACTGGGACATTTTAGTGGAGTCAACTTGTGGAGACCAATAAAGTTATCCTGCAATGTCTGGGTGTGATCAATAAGTTACCGTAACTTATTGATCACACCCCGACATTTCAGGTCAATTTACTGGTATCCACAAGTCGACTCCACTGAAATGTCCCAATGAGACCCAGCTTTTACAGTTGTGTGAGTTGGCTTACTTAGGGCAACAAAATTGTTCACTTGATGTTAATGAGTTGACTCACTTGGGGTTAATCAGTTGACTCACTTGGGGCTAATGAGTTGACTCGTTGGGAGTTAATCAGTTAACTCACTTGGGGTTAATGAGTTGACTCATTTGGGGTAGCAAAGGGATCCTAGCAAAACTGTCTACTTACTGACTTACTGCAAGTGAGTTCTTTCCAGCAAAGCAGTTTTTCTTGTGGTAAGAAGGCAACTCACTTGGCGCCTATTTAATGCAGATATTTTGCTACGGTTAATGGATTTTTACTAACCGTAGCAAAGTAATTCTCTCAGTGTAGATACACTGAGAATTATTTTTCATCAAAGCAAATGTCCCTTCTAAAAATGCGGTAATATATAGGGTGTTTCATTTAAAATAAGCAAGTTGATGGTGACTTCTAGTATAACAGGAAATGCTACGACCCTGAAACCCTCCAGAGTCCAAATTTTCAAAATTCTTATCACAGTAGTTTCTAAATTATTCCATCACCGGAAGAGATTGTGCTCGTATACACTTAAACTGGCACCTGTAAAATATTAAGGTTTGAATATACAAACATTATTTCATTGTACAATAAAATTCAGATATGTTGTGATTTTATACTTTTTCAAAATATTTTCTCCCAATTTTTTTTGCATATCTTAGGTATATCTTCGATAATGCAGATGACCATATTGCTTTTATTCATTCCAACAAGATGAGCTTTAATTAGTTGTATTTAATAGATTTTACATAGGGTAACAAGAAAATATTTCATAAAATTACCTAAGTATCTGCCTTCAATTTGCTCTCACAAACGCAAAATAGTTATTTATGCAACAAGTGTAATAAGCACTTTTTGTACGAGTTGCATACAATATTTTTTCTACGTTCATGCAAAAACCAAAAAATGTTTTATTTAGATGACACTAACTCTAGGAAAATGTGACGTCGATTTGAACGTTTATGTTTGTCATGATGACAAAACGCTGTAGTAGATTGACCGATTAATGCAATAAACACTTTTTTGCACTAGTGCAATAAAGAACCACTTTTTCCACTAAATATAGTTCAAAATATTGTTTTTTGCATGAACGTAGAAAATATATATTACAAACTTGTATAATACAAAAAATGTCAAATACTGTTACAGATCCTAATATCAACAATTTTTTAAAACGTTAAAGGTACAAATTATATTTTGAAAATGTTAATACTAATAAGGTAGGTACTCTTTAATATTTTTTTCTACACCCGTATTATAACAATGCACTTATATGCCCATAATCCGTTTCATAATGATACCCATTACGATACAGATTTTTCATTACGATACACATTTTTAAATCCGTTTCATAATGATACCCATTACGATACAGATTTTTCATTACAATACAGATTTTTAATCAATGGAAACCCATAATTTTTCAATCATGCATGCTGTACATTTGATGTTTATCCTAGGTTCCTATGTAATTATTTTAGATGTCAAAATCAGTAAGTATTAAATTTTCGTAGATACCTAGCTAAACTTCGATAATTTAATACGAATAATTACTGTTACCTATTGTGTTCAATAAAAATATAAAGTTTATGGTTTTTGATTATTTATCGGGTATAGAAAAAATAGTGTATGCAACTCTCATGTAATGGTTATTAATACACGAGCATTAACCGAGATACGAAACGAGCCAAAGGCAAGTTTCGTATGGTTTATGCGATTACATGATCGTTGCATAATATACTATTATGGAAAAGGTATAGCATTTATTGTATAGGTATATCGCTACCAACAAAGAACAAAACATATACAAAATGACCACAAATTATTAGTAACAAACGTATAATTTATCCTTTAATCATTGTATTCTGTTTAAATTAATTATTCCTCCAAATAATCATAAAAACCATTTTGGTAAAAAAAATTCTTAAGAATTAATAATGCTATAAACTTTAATGGTTCAATATAAAGTTACACATTTATACATTTTTATTTAAATCTTAATAAGTAGGTATCTATACTATCAAAATATCTCAGTCAATTTTAAGACATTTAGAATTATTCTTTTTTATCACGTTTTCTTTTTTTATGTTTATGTTTTTTTGAAGTTTTATGGTTTGTATCGCTAGTTTCACTATCACTATCACTTTCACTGGACGAATTGTCTTCAGAATCAGATGTGGTTGAATGTTTCCTTTTCTTATTTTTTTTCGATTTCTTTTTATGTTTCTTTTTCTTCTTCTGTTTTTTTAATTTCTCCTTTAGTTCTTTTTCTCTTAATTCTGTAAGTGGGGTAAGATAATCTTGGTCCGATTCACTACTAGTACTACTTACATCAAGAACAATTTCTTTGTTAGGATCTACTTTTACAAAATTCCTGCACTGATAGGTTAAATGTCCTGCGTAGCCACATTTTTTACATGCAGCGCGAGTACTACTTTCTTTAGCTGGAGGAAGCAAACGAGATCCGTACTCATTCATTATAAACAAAACAGGTTATATCCTTCAGTTCTTACCTATCAGCTAGTAAAAAAGAGAACAGAATTTACTGTTTACAATTAAAAAATGATCACTTTTGTTTTTTAAATAATCGGAATATACAAATACAACACATTACAAAATCAAAATAATTATATACAATAAAAAATCGTGTATATCACAAAATACATGTGTATATATTGTATTGCATCATCATTGAATAAAAGTCATATAACTATGCACCACAGAACACCTAGTATGCTATGCACATCAAAACTACGGAACACAGAACGATAGACGATGGAGACAGAGACCACTAATATAGCTACCAGAGATTATAAATACACTAGATAATCACCGTCCATGTAGTTACTGGGCGCGGTAAAAATTGACGCAGAAATTGATTAGTGTGGATGCAGGCCACCAATGCTCTCCTAGCGCTAGTGTATCTCATTCGGTGTTTTGTTGTTACATCTGCCAGCGATTACGGGCCTATTCGGATTTTCCGGATGACCCTTTTCTACAGAGCCTTCATAAATGATTAAAAACCACGTGACCTACGCGCATATGCAACCAACATTGCACAGTTTATAGCAGGTGCATGAAAATCCCTAAAAATCAGTGGATGTCAGTGGTGTCGATGAAGGGATTACTGATTTAAATAAATTTGTTTTTGAAATTGAGTACATAACCTAATAAATTGTTCGACTACTGAAATTTAATACATTAAATTTAATATTACATAGTTACTGAAAGAATGTTTATTTGTTTCGTTTGAAATGTTTTTAACTTTATTAGAGAGAGAAAACTACCAATCTTCTCTTGTTAATGAACAAATTGAAATTTTTATGAAAACAAAGAGTGTATAATGTGAACACAACTGATTTTTTTATTGTATTCCAGGGTAAAAGAAACATATTTTACTGTATACAAATTTATTTACAATATTTGGTATAAAAGCATTAGATAGATAGATAGATAGATAAGCATTTTATTCCTGTAGATAAACATTTACATTTATATAGGATCCGTCAAAATAAAAATAACAACAAGCACAAACTTACACAAAACAATCAACAAATCAATTAAATACATACAGAGTAAAATTCGTCTCAACTATAGAAACATCCCTCGATCAGAAATGTCTTCAAGGACTCAATAAAAGCCTTTCTACCTTTACAGAGCTTAACATCCAAAGGCAACCTATTATATATACTCAAACCTACAACATCAGGTAATCGTCTTGCTATATTAAGCCTTCTAAACATAAAAATTATATCTGTTTCTAGTGGAGTACAGGTGGCGATCACCCTGTCTACCAAACGTATCATGATTGTCATAAATAAATGTACAGTACTTAATAAAAATAAAAAAAATACCTGCCATCTCAGGCGAAGATCCCGCTTGACCGCCCTACAAGTCTGGTTTAAAGAATTATCTAAATTTCTGAATTCGGCATGCCACCGACCTCTACATGGAACTTATGAAACTATTTTTACCGCGTCCAGTAACTACATTTACGGTGATTATCTAGTGTATTTATAATCTCTGTAGCTACTGTGCTACAGAATAACAGTATTATACTAAAATCACAGTTCGTAAAGGTCGTATTATCATAACGTCAAAAAGTGGCAACCACAGAACATAAAACAACGTACGATATTTAGTTATGAAAAGTGTACAAAAATCCAAACATACGCAAGAATATTTGCACAAAATCTCGGTGCTGTTCTCCAATGTCCCTACTTCTGATATTTCTCTGCATAAATTTCCCGTAGACCCGAAACTGTAAGCAGTGAAAAATTAAATTGAGAATTGGAAAACCGATAACAAAACACATGAAAGCATGTAGCAAACGTTTTCTTATAGAGGATTTTATGCTTAATCATCTAAGGAAGTTTTTAAATTTGTATTACACATTACACTGCCAATTTTCTCCATCTATACAATAGATATTTATGGGGTGGCTGAACTAAAGCAAACGTCTGTAAACACTTGGGGCTTCTCACTTTCTACCTCAGACCATCAGACAAAAAAGGTCCAGAATCGCTAAAACTTGGTTTTTATGCCAATTTACGTTCGTTGTATTGTAGCTTGAATCTCATTTGTTTACTGTGATTGGTCACATACATGTCACATTCTTTAATGACATTTAAAATGACAGCAAGTTAGTTAATATCAGATTGCAATGCAGCCATCATATTTGCACAACCGCCAACATAAAGCAAATAAAATATCCATTTTCTGGACCTTAGGTTCCTAGAAAACGCGGCACCTGTCACGTGACCTATATCATGAACCGACGTAGTCTATATTTTTTCTAGGTTTGTGGTGTGAAGTTACACATATCCACATTTTTGTTTCACGTTTATAGCTGTTCTGTTTTCTGTTAAAAATTAGACAACCAAAATGGTTTCGTTTTGGTTTGATGTATCTTATTTTTGATTTAATAGTTATACATATAGTGTTCAAGTTTTCATCCAAAAAAGATACGATAAAAATGATTTACAAGAAAACTGACAAGAGTGCCCTCTACGATATGCAGCATTACTTACTCCTTCGCAATGCTTGTATTTATCTAAAGCATAACTGTACCAAATTTCAACATGATTGGACGTTTCGTTTCATAATTATGCCCATAACAAGAAGCAATTTTTTTTTTAACCCAGTAACTTCTAAACGAGGCACTTTTGGACTAAGCTAAGTTTATCTAAATAGGTTCTATTTGATCACAGGAAGTTATGGTTTACCTTGATCGCATTACTTTCCGGACACCCTGTATACGATATTTGTTGCAATAAATACTTTTTAAATATGTTATGTAAGAGGCACTTTTGAACTAAGCTAAGTTTGTCTAAATCGGTTTTATTTGATCACAGGAAGCTATGTTTAAGTTGGGTCCCATTACTTTCCAGACACCCTGTATGTAATGTATAACCAGTACAACGAAATTTATCCGTTTCATAAATTTATATGTGTCGTTTTTAAACGCCGCCTTTAAGTTTAAAAAGTATTTTTTGCAACAAATGTACAAATTATGCATAAAAATATTGTATATAAATCAGAGCAATGAATAATTTGTCTTTTTTGTGAATTTACATAAGTCAACATTTCATTATGTCTGAACGCTGCCTTCATTTGCTTAAACATGGCTGCCGTTGTCGCCACTGTGTTTATCTCATATATTTAAATACTACACATTTATGGTTTATCTATATAGGCACTGTAGTCCCAACCACAGAACATCACCTAGGTCCCAACCGTGTAGATAATAGACCGCATGACTACAGCTTAAATAACAATCAGCTCACAGACTCGTATGAGCGGGAACGTCTTGCGCAGATCCTTCACGCGTGCCGCCATTTGAGGATAGAACATTGAAATAGCGGCAGTGACGTATGGTTGTAAAATATGCACTTGACGCACGAGTGCTGTGTTTCGTTGATTTTCTTGTATTTTATGCTGTTATGTTATTTTAGAAAAAATTAGGTGCTCCATTTAAAAAACATAAACTTTTATCTTGAAACACCATGCATGTATATAAAATCTATTCATTTGGTAGTTTATATCTGTACCTACAACTTTTATATATAAAAACCTTTTTTATATCTGTCACAGTTCTCGAGATTAATACTGGTCAACTGTATCTTGGACATTCAGTATATGTAAAAAAAAACAAGACAAAAATTTAGACCTGATCAATTAAATGTATACCCACTGTATACCAGTACAATTTATTCTCGTTATGTAGGTAGAGGTATACAGACATGATACATGTTTTCTGTACTTTTTTGTTTCTGTATAATGTAATATTTGGAAAACAAAGGTGGCTAAATAAATTTCACTTTTGTTTTCTTTTTTAGTCATTTTAGTCATCATGTTAATAAATTACCTGTATCTACTTCGAAAAGTAATTATACTTTTTATGTTAATGGATCCCCATAGGTATAGCATTTATATTAATCAAGCTTCCAAAATTAGATAACATTTTCTATATCTGTATTTTAGTAAAACAAAAACAAAATTATTCTGAAATTCAAGTAGGTATAAGGTGCAGTTAAATCACTTTCTCAATTAGGAAAACTATTTTTAATTCGGCCCTGACTTCTATCCTGAGCCAGAGAGAGACATGCTTCAAGGTCAAATTTTCTGTATTTAATACTTCACAGGTGCCGTCGCAGTCTTTGAGCTGATTGCACCGAAATGTACTATGTGGAATGCTCATAGTTCCACTGCGTATCCATATAAAGTGACAAACCTAGGAGCAGACAAAAGGAGGCACTTGAAACTCAGCAGAAGAAAGACTTCATTGGTTATGTAAGTGGGCGCGAGAAAGACAATCATCTCCACTACGATATTAATTGTGATCTTAATTTCCCATTATTTTGTTTGTAAACACGTCATTGGCGTATAGTGTGGTTAACTATGAGTACATTCTTACATTCTTTTATCATGCATTTCTTTAGTGTTATTCCTTGTGTATTTTTGTGGGTGTTATTGTTGGAACATCTCATGTTTTATAAGGGACTGTAAAATTAACCAGCATATATCACCAAATAATTCTTCATATCCCGAATTCAGTTTCATTTCAATTCACAATCAGCTAAATCTTTATTGCTCTGCCATTGCTAGGAGGCACAAAACAAATATGGCGCTGACCATGAGTAATCAATTTGCGCATCTTGATGAACATTCCAGTCATCATAATAGAGCATTTACATGTAGACGGCGCTGCGATCAATGTTAGGTATTAAATCCTAACCTCACAAATATTTGTTATTTAATTTTTGTTGTATCTCAATTTGTGCAAATAAAATAGCCATATAACTGTTGTGTACCGCAGTGTTTATCTGTTGCTAATAAAAATAAAGATTTCATGTTCCGTAAGTTCCCCAATAATGCTGAAAAAAATGGTTTATAGCAATTGCATCCAGCAAGAAACCAACCCAGTACACAAAGACCTGCTCAAAACATTTTACAGAAGATTGTTATACTATTACTAGCATGGGTAAGTACAAGCATATATGATCTATTTTCGGTGTATATTTTTCATTATTTGATAAGATTTCATTCTTATTTTTAGGACAATGGAAAATTCTCAAAAACAGCTGTTTCAACATTATATTTACCTGTACACGAAAATACGATACTAATATTGTAAAAATAATGAACGCATGAAAAGGTACTTGAAAAGGCGAAAACAGGATGAAAATGTAGACAAACTTGCAGATGGAAATATAGTAGAAATGTGACACGAGTTCATAGACATGACATAACATGAGTTAAATGTGCTAATACGATTCCTCAAATTGAAAATTACTTGAATGATAATAACGCCGGTAATCCTGAGAGTATAGCAAGTGCATCTATTAGTAACAAGTTATTTAACGATACGGCGATTCAAAAATGTTATTAGTTACAAAAGGGCACAACTAATATCACTCAAATTTTTAAATGAAAACCATTTAAAACATCTATCAGGATTTTTAGCTTTTTCTGTATTGTACTTGTACTGTAATAAAAATACCAAATAAAATCTGCATATGTTTATTATTTATTTATGTCACATGTACATTATTTAAAACACAGATTTTTTTTATATATTCGTATTTTTTCAGAAACTGGGTATTTAATGTACTTTTTTATTTACTAGGCATATTACATGCAACATTTTTGCAATCTGAGCGACAACTAACCATTTTTCTATCGATTCGTAATAATATATAAAATTTCAATTCTTTAAAAACAAACAGGTTTAAATTAAGAATTACCACGAAATAATTTAGGTACTCCAACATTAACAATTTCTGTGTTAAATAACGTTTTATTACTTCTCTTTCCAAATTGCTAATGTAAAATGCAAATAAACAAAGTTATGTGAGGTTAACATAAATAAAATTTAATATATCTTTTGAAGTGATTTTTTTCCTGTTGTCTTTGTGTGTGTGAAACATTTTACTGATTTATTATAAGTTTTATTTTGATAATACGTATGCAAATTAGATTTACAATCACTATTTGACTTACACAAATTCAAATCAAAAAATTATTGAATCATGAACCACAGATTAAATATATATAAATAAGAAAAATCATGAATTAGACCATAGAACATTAATATTAATACCTAACTTTGACGCTAGCGCCCCTAGCGGAATTTAATGACACTGAGTTAATGTAAAGCTCTATTTAAAATTTCATTTCAGTGGCTCTTGTTATTGTGAGGCCGTGACCATAGAGTACTTTACTGTTGACATAACCCTAACTTCATTATGGACCATGCACCTAACTTCATTTCTGTTGTTTCTTGTTTAATCCATTTAATCTGTGTTTGTTTGTTGTTTATTTGTGTTTGGCTGTTTCATATGGGCTGATTTTGTTTTGTTTTTTCTTGACAGTGCGATCCTAGATAAAATAATATAGTGTGATCACTGTGATCACTGTGATCTCAGTGGTACGCTTGTAATATCTGTATATGTTTATTTTTATTATTAGTATTTAAAAATGAGACCAAAATATAGCAGTGGATTTCTTACCCCTCAAACCAAGAATAAACGTATTTCTAAAGTTAAACGTACAGAATCAAATGAAAACTTAAACAGTATAAAAGATTTAAGTGACAGTTTTTTCGAAAAACTTATGAGCTGTCCTATAAAACGACAGTTAGTTTTAACTTTGATTAATTCAGAAAAGGATAATATTGAAGAATATAAGCGTAACCGAGCCAACGAAAAGAAAAGGAAAGAAGTTGATGCTAGTCCTTTGTTAAAAATTAAGAGAAACTTTCAATGTGAAAGTCCTACAGCTTTATTGAGACGTAGAGCTTTAGAACAGAAAAATCGCCAGAATGATGACAATCAATCGGAGTGTACAAGTGAATCTAGTTCTACACAAAGTGCTTCAAGTTGTCCATCACCTATTCCATTTAATAAATTGCTAAATGGGGTTGTAGCATATGTAGAAATTAAAAGTAAAGATCAAGATCGATCTAGTGGTGCAAAGGCACTTATGAGAGCTATGGGAGCTACTACAAGAGAAAAATTTACCAAGGACGTTACACATGTCATATTTAAGGTATTTCTAAAGTTATGTCTAATTAGAAATATAGATAATTATAAATTTTTGTCATAAATATGTATTAACAAATTCATTGTTTATTACCGAGATTTGGACTAGAACTAGTGCTTCTAAATTAAAATTTTGTACCTATTTGATAGTTATTTATGCAACAAGTACAATAAGTAAATGTCGGCCTACGGCCTCGGACAACTTCACGTCGCGTGCAATAAACACTTTTTGTACGAGTTGCATACAATAATTTTTCTACGTTCATGCAAAAACCAAAAAATGTTTTATTTAGATGACACTAACTCTAGGAAAATGTGACGTCGATTTGAACGTTTATGTTTGTCATGATGACAAAACGCTGTAGTAGATTGACCGATTAATGCAATAAACACTTTTTTGCACTAGTGCAATAAAGAACCACTTTTTCCGCTAAATATAGTTCAATAAAGTTTTGTTTTTTGCATGAACGTGGAAAAAGTCTAAAGAGCTGCTGCTCTGAGTATCATTAGATACCTACTTTTTTGTAGGTTTGTTCATTTGGTGCCCAAAATCATAAGTATTTTACCTGTTAGGTATACTCGCAGCAAGAATTCAGACAACTTACGTCATGCGAACAAATTTAAATTTTAAAATTTGTGGAGCCTTTTATGTTTTGGAAAAATTACCATAAAGTAGCTATGAATGTAACTAGAGGGTAACCACTGGGACCAAAATTGTGACAAGATTTCGCAAAATAGAGATTTCCAAGGTATTTCACAGAAATTCCGGGCAATTTCAAGGAGTTTCCAAGGACTTCACATTTGATAAAAATTTCCTCGATAACTACTATACTTATACAAGGTATATGTAAAAGTTTGAGAGAAAACCACATATTCCAGAGGCCAAAATATGATGGCCTAAATCAAGTTACCTTAGTCCAAAATTTTATAATTTCCGAAATACAGGATGTTGGAACTTTTTTAGTTTTTTCTCGGTGAGAAATAAAATTGTAATTTCAACACCCTATATCTCAGAAACTAAAAAAATGAAAACGCGCTGGGACAGTATTGTCGTTCTTTACAGGTAAATCTACCTCCATATTGTCGCTCTTTACAGGTAAATTTACCTCCAGACGACACAGAATTTTGGGTGATTTTGCGCGATTACTCGGAATTTCGAGTAATTTCGCACGATTTCGCATCATTTGTGACAATATTTCCATGAGTGGTTACCCCCTTGGAGTGTAATTTTAGCTTAGTAGCTTATGTTAATTTTTTATTACTTAAATGATGTTTACTTGGTCTTCTATTCTTTAATAAAAATATACACATTTGATCTTTATAGGATGGTTCTTTTACAACATACCAAAAAGCCAAACTGATGAAAGTTCATTTAGTATCGGTTCTATGGATAGAGGCAGTTAGAAGTAACAATATGAGAGTACCTGAAAAAAAATTTCCAGCTTGGGGAACAGACACCTATGACAGCAATGTTTCTTCAATGTGTTCAGTAAGTCATTGCTTTTATTAGTTATTTCTTAATCTTAATCTAGGGGATGTAGATGAAATATTTCTACAGCTTTCGTGGAGAGAATAGAAATGAATAATTCCCAATTATTAGATACTTTCTATTTCTTTCTATTTTAATTACTTGGTAAAAAAACCATTTATAAAAAATAACTACATAATTAACTAAATATTTTTAATAAGGCTAATTGTAGACATTTATTAAATGTTTTACTTTATGTTACAACTTCACAAGACAGTTTATTATGTATTTGTATACTTACATGTTTAGACTGATATTTTTTGTATTTTGAAACATTGACATAACAACATAGCTTTTAATTATAAACAAGTTCCTTTGAGTATATTTCTTGCATCACCAAAATAAATGCAGTTCTCTTGGCGATTTTTTTTCATTTTCTGAACACATACAATCTTAAAATTATCCATGACGTACCTTTATCAGTAAATCAAATTTTTATATAGTTGCGGCGAGAATACAGGCAGTTTACGTCATACGAACAAATTAATAATTTATTATATTGTCATCAAAATATTTAAGAAACGCCAACTGAAATTAATAAAACTATATACGATTCATTTGAACAAGTTGCATGTTAAATATAGAACTGGTTACATACAACTCTTTTTAAAGAGTCACAACTCTTTTTAAGAGTAATTCTAATGACTATTGAAACATTAAGAATAAAAATATCCTTCCTTTTATTCTCAAACAGTGATCATATTGTAAATAGTTTAATCTGTAAATTTATAAATTAATTAAATTGTTTAGAACCACTTTGTTTTTAAATATCTGAAGTCGTTGAACATAGAGAGAGGAAACGTTAAACGTTAGATGCAAGTCATTTTGACCATTCCGCTAAACGCACTATAACCATATGACTTTCCTTATATCTTCCACCTATGCCTGCCTTGTATCTTTCATCGCCTGATTTTATTTGAAAGTTTACCTAAATATTTACATAGATTAATTGGGATCTCTTGTGGGAGCATTTGCTTTGACCACTCAATGAAATTTAACTTGCTTGGATACTGGCTTAATGTAAATCCACCTTTACTGATAGTAACTCTTGGTATCTACTACCAGTTGACATATTTGTATTTAATTTAAGCATTTGACAATAGAAATTAATTAAAAATTGCATGCATTTAATTCTAAAAGAATTTTCCATCAAATATGTTTTTATTTCAACAGCAAATGCAGAAAGAATATGAAGGCCTTATTAGAGATGAACTCCATCGGAGTATGGTCCAAGGGACTCCATTGCCTTCAACACAAGCCCTTATTGACAGACGACGAACTCTAATGACACCAGTTCCTTCATTGTCTCACAAATTTTCTCAACAACTTTCTTCCTCTCAGGACATAGAAGTGCAAAAAATTTTACGTTCTCGTAGAAAAACATATGTGTGTAGTGACACCACAAAAATATCTGCTGAATTACTGTCTGACGATGACTCAGATTTAGGTCCTTTTATTGATGGTACAAATATAAGACGCAGAAACAGTTCATTGTTTCCTAATCTGTTAAATAGTGATACCGACAAAAATTTTGAAAATAAATTAGAGGATTCAAATATGGATTTAACATTTCTAGAAAAGTCCATGCCTTTGAAAGATAACATAAAATCTGAAAGAAGGAATTTATGCCAAAACGCTGAAGATTCAACAAGTTTAGAAAATAATTTGATTTCAGATGACTCCTATTGTGAGTATCGTAAAGAAAATTGCATTCCAAATAGTACAATTGATGAAAGTATTTACCACAAAAAGACGCCTAAACTGAAGAAAATAAATAACAAGTCAATAAGAGATGAGGAATTTAATGTTCCAGAAGATAGAAGGTACAGAAGGAGAACTAGATTGTTATGTAGTAACAGTGAAACCAAATTGAACACAAATGAAAATGGTTCCTCTGCAATTAGTGTCCCAGTTTTAGAATCACCTCACAGACCTGCTGGTTTACAAATCCTCAGCAAAAACGTTTGTAGTCCCAAAAATGATATTGCAGAAGATAATGTAGCATTACATAGCTTCAATAAAGTTTCTACTGTTACTGCTGAGAAATCATCTAGTACAAATATGTCTTCCCTTCAGATTTCTCTGAACAAAGAACAGTCTGATACTGGTAAAGTAAATGTAGCTGCGGAGACAAGTTCCAGTATGTCAACACTCTTGATATCTTCAGATTCATTAAAAGACAAATCTATGGGCATGGCACACAATAAAAATTTAGAAAGTAATAATGTCTTAGAATTAGATGTGAATAAAAAACTTGTTGAGCAAGTGACATCATTCAATGGTAAAGATAGTTTCAGCCCAATTAATTCTATTATTATAAATGATGTGCTGCAATTGCTAGATGTGACACCACCAAAAGATGAAAACATTACAAAAAGACGAAAAAGTCAAGCTGCTGAAATAAGAACAACATATAATACTAGAAGAAAATCTGTTTTACCTGTTGATATTAATAAGACAGGATCAGATAGTGATGTAGAATCTGAAATAGATACAAAACTAAGCCCTGCAAAAAAGGCTAAAAATAATAATTTGTCTATTAGTTCACAAAATGATTCTTGTAACAAGTCTGGTAATAAGAAAGAAGAAGATACCAACATACAAAATCTGTCAAAGAAAGCTATACTTAATCATGCTTCTAAGGACGCAGAGTTTACTCCTCAAAATAAAAAAGGAAAAACAAAGTTTACTGTTAAAAAAACCCAGTCACTTAAAAAAACATCTAAAAAACATAACTCCAATTTTCCCAAGCAAGTTGAGGAAAGCTGTACATTAGACAGCTCAGACAGTGGAAGTAATAAAAAATTAAACAAAACAAGAAAATTATACAATCCAGATGAGTCCATTAAAGAAATAATTGCAAATGACGAATCAGAGAGGGAACGTAATAGAAATAATGTTAAGAAAAGCAAATCAGACGAAGGAGTGGTGCTTAATTGCAATATTGTGACTATTTCCCCTAATACGTTAATAACTGCTAAAGCTAAAGAATTTGTTGACAAAAATAATATCAATCTCAAGGATATCTTATATCAAGAAGCTGAAATTAAGGCAACGTTACCAAAAAATATAAAACTTAAAAAGAATGTCGACCAAATGACAAGAATCAGTGAAGCAGATGAACAACGTCAGTTAGCCGCAGAATTTACAAATAAACAAAATGAGAAGTCATCCAAAGAGACAATACGAGGAAGCACCACAAAAAAACAAGAAATAATTAAAAGGCGAAAATCTGCTAGATTGTTACAGAACCCTAGAAGGAAATTAAATTTAGACAGCAGTAGTTCAAGTTCTGACGAAAAATGTATTGTACCAGTTACACCGCTTGTGAATAGAAGAAGCACCATTGAATTTCAAACAAAATCACAAATGAATTCAAATAAAAAATTAAAAATTGACAAAAACAAGCGTCCAAGCATTGTTTGTACCAAATTACACAAAGAAGATATCCAGATTTTTAACCAGATTGTAAGGAAACTAGGAGGATTTGTCATTGAAGATGAAGTTAGTAGTAAAACAACACATTTGGTAGCTGGAGAACCCAAGCGAACAATAAATATGTTAAGGGCGGTGGCCATGGGATGCTGGATACTAAAACATGAGTGGGTAAGTGGAATATTTAGGGCCGGTTTTTCAATATGAGGTTAACTTGTATGTTAAGTAACATGCACCTGCAAGTTGACTAATGGTTAATTCCCAAATGCGTTTTTCATTACTTTTTGTTACTTCAGTTAACTGTCTGGAGGTTTGCAATTTATTTATGTTGGTAAAATTGCTGGCACATTTTATGTATTTTACTACGATTTTTAAGTAAAATGCACTACGTTGGCAACAAAAACCCACACATTGGTAACCTAACTTTTTCAAATTTGTTTTTGACAACTGTCAAGTGTGTTCTTAAAATATCGCAGGTTGCAACAACTGTCCGCGGTGGCAATCTAAATGTATTAAAAAAGTCGTTACCGGCATATTCTTCGAAGTAGTTTGGTCTAGCTCGTATTATTTTAGGTCTTCTAATATCTTCTTCGTCGCTGCTGTATGCATTAATATCGTATTCCATAATAAATAGTAACGAATTAAAGTCTTTAACTATTTTTTTGGTTAAACTTCTGAATTAACCGTCACATTCTTAGTTAACCCCTACTTCTTGGACAGGTTATCTTAACCAAAAGTTAACTACTAATTTTTTGGTAACCATCAATTGAAAAACCGGGCCTTAGAGTAAAATATGAAGTCTTGTTTATTTGCTTTGTTATGAAATCTTCTAAATATAATTTTATAAATTAAATCAAAATTTGATTCACCTATATTGAATGTAAATAAATATCTGTTGCTAGGTAGGACAAGATAAAAAAATTGTCATTATTTAAATTAATAAAATTTATTAATAATTTAATTAATGCAATTTATTTTAAAACTTAGCTTCTGAGGTCACTAGAAGAGGGGAAATGGCTTCCAGAAGAGGATTTTGAAGAAACTGACTTTTCACCTGCAGTTCAAGTGAGTATTATGGAAAAAAAAACAGAAAATGTACACCTAAAATTTACATATTTATAATAAATTTCACAGTACAGTTCCTTCATAAATGATTACAAGCCACGTGATCAGGGTCGAGATACTCAAATCAATCGCAGAGCAATTCATATGCGAATATCCTTTTCCTCACTATGGCAATTGAGAGAGACAAGAAATCTATTTGCATACGAGTTGTTCTTCGAGAATCACAGTCCTGGTCACGTGGCTTGTAATCATTTATGAAGGCACTGTAGAAAACGTTATCATTTATAAAAAACATGGTTTATATAGAGTTTTTTAGAATAGGATTTAGAATAAATTCTAAAGAAATTGGAACCATATAATTTTTTCTATCAACTATGTTCTTTTTCTTAACAAACTTTTCCAATATTTTAAAAAATAATTAACATATTGTATTCAAATTTGATAGGCATGTTTTGACAGGTCTTAAATAACCAAGCTTGATCAGTTTTCTATTAGTTATACAGAGCGTTTGTTACGTTACTGGACATATTTTACTTATAATGGGGAAGTTGCATAAATTTTATATTTATTTACTACGGGCAAGCCCAATTCAGTAAAAATGACAAACAATAATCAATATGATGCTAATAAGAAGAAGAATGTGAAACATGTAGGAAACAATCTAGAACTAAAATAAAACAACCTAGAGAAAAAAAATACAAAAAGTGTGAAATGTATTACAGGGTAATCTTTCAAACTTATTGAAAGGTGAGAATATGTGTCTGGTGGCAATAATTACATAATAATTAAAATAATAACAGTAATAAATGGCCAGGAAATGTAAACAACACCACGTGGCTGAAAACACGATATTGGTGTGACATCACATGTTGTTTCCATAAATATACGTGTAGTGTTATGGTGTTCATGATGTAAATAAGTTTTTGCGTTTTTCGTGGCATTTTTGGGTCATAGAAATATTACGGGTCAAAATTTATTACGTCCTTTTTTTAATTATAATTTAGGGTATTGCATTGGTTATGATTTGTCTCTTTATTTATTTTAAAAATTACAAAAGTATATCACAGCTTATTAATAAGTAGAAAGCAGCTCTTTCATCATTTTGTAACCTGAAAAAAAAGTACATGTTTATTTCTTTCGATAGTCATCGTACGGAGCATAGTGCTGAGTGCCTAGGCTTCTAAAACCATTGAAGAGTCAGTCCATTTCAAAATTAGTTGTGTTTTGTTTCCTTATCAATGTCGTTTTACCGAGGAAAATATACCAAGGTTGCATACAACAAATCACAGGTTAGGATAGTCCATTGTGCCCATCTAATGTCCCCGCTAAGAAATACTTAAAGATTTATCAAATTTACTAATATTAAAGTTAAAAACTGGTAAAATATCCTACTAAGAAGTAACAATTCTCATTTATAAACATCTAGTTGACATTTTAAATCCGAGGTTTTTATCTGACATTTGGCATCTGACATCTTTTCTGCAAAATGTCACAAAAGCAGGGTGTATCTAGCACATACTTCTACTATATTGGATCGGTCAGTGGTCGCGCGGTTTAAGGCGTCAGTACCTGAATCGAGGTGACTAGATCGCTGTGTGGTTCGACCCCCGTAGCCGATAGACCGTATATAATCTATATTCGTGGAGAGATTGGCACCCTCTGCTGGTATGGTAGGGTGGAAGAATGCTGGCTTGGGTCAATGTAAGAGATTGATACCGGTTGACATTTGACTACCCCCTTAAATAATGAGGTTTTCCAGGTTTCTCTCATTCCTACACTGAACGGTGGTTAGGGCCTACCAACGTAAGTCGTTCCTGGGCGCAAATGCGGCCTGCTTAATAATATGCCGCCCCCTCTCCCGCACAAGTCTTCGACTTCTGGGCTAATCCTCGTGATTAGAATGAGTTATTATTATATACCGCGCACTTTGTATCTTTTCAATGTATGATCTTGGCCCTGAAAATTAGGGGAATACAAGAACTGTGATGCATTTGCGCATGCTCCATAATAAAGCACAACTTTCAAATTCAAACTAGTAACTGATTCATCATGATCCTAGACAAATTAAAGGATTATCTGTTAACTTATTGTGAGCTTGCGGTTTGGTGTGGCTATTCTCTTGTTCATTTTTTTAAATTAAAATCAGAGACCAATGATCTTAGACAAGTTATTTTTCATAAATACTGTCTCAGAAATTCTGGAAGATATTTTAATAACGGTTGGTTGGAACAAAGATAAGACTAAATAAGTGTTCTATAAATATTTCTCGTACAACTCTCCCTTTCGGAAGTTTTCGTATTTTAAAGTTACATTCTGAAGTCAATTTTAATGAAATGTGGAAGGTAGATTTTTTTTATACTGAGATTAGGTAATTATATCAACATTTATCTTGTTTACCAGGGATGCGCTAAGTACCCTTAATGTAAAGTGGCCGTAAACTTTGACACATTTCCTCTTTTTCAATATGCTGTTTATATATTTAAGTGCTTGACCTAATTTAAAATAAAAATGGCCACTTTATTTACAAAAAAAAAAAAACAAAACTGTTTTTGAAACCTATTTAGGTTAGTAAATATATACTGTTCTTTTAGAAAACGCTTAATTTTTTCAATGTGATTTTTTATTGCACTAAAGAGTTTTAATGCAAATTACGAAATTTTGCACTAAAAAGTTTTAACGCAAATTACTAAATTTAAAACTATTGAAAATGGCGGCATCAGTCCCTCGCATCAATCGATATGACCCGCCTCGTTGGCAAATCTACAATGTCTCTTCATAAAATAAAGAATAGATAATATTTTTAATAAAAAAAATATTTGTACATGTGTACAGATACATATTATCATTAAATATTAGTTCTAATGAAGTCTTATTTAGTAATTAATTAGAAAAATTGATAAAAAAAATGATATAGTTTGAAATCTGGCAATATGAACCAACGCATGTGCATACCACACCAAATCCTGGTCCTCTGAATTGCCCCCACTGTTTGGGACCAGTCTAGTTTACAAGTGAGCGGTATATAGTATGTGGTATCTAGTAATTTCCTTAAGCGTGATTTTCCTGGAGTTGTTTTTTATTTTTTCCACGCCTGTGAAGAGGCCACATTTGGCGGATTTTTTGGTTTTGGCAGGAGGTTCACTGCCAGATCTAGTGGTTAGTTTTGTTTCCCAAAGCGGGCACATAGCAGATAACGTAAATACTGTGTAAGGTTCAAACAGTGAATAAATGATGTCAATATTTGCAAAATCCAAAATTTAAATTCACAGTGCCCTAAATCCCCTCCTCTTAATAATTTACTTAAAATAATAAAATAAATAATATCTTCTATTTGAACAGTTTTATCAGTTTATTTTATTTTTTAACATCAATTGGTAAAATCATTTTTATTTGATGCCTAACATTTTCTTAATGGATTTAGCTGAAAAAATGTATATCTTAAACAAATGGTTTTTTTTTCAGTAAAATTTGGCATTTGTCAGATTAAACCATGTACTGAATATTAATAAAATTTAATTGTTCTATAAATATGTAAATAATAGGGTACTAATACTGAATGAAAGTAAATATAATTTCATTGGCTACTAATAAATTCTATTTCCTAAAAGCAATGCCGCTTGCAACGTCAAGCCTTTGGACCATCTTATACAATGGATATCTTTCAAGACTGTGGACCGATTTATGTAGCAAGAGGAACTACACCTAGATCTTCCGACTTAAAAGAGTTAATTAGTTTATGTAAAGGAAATATTTGTACTATTCCAAGAAACGCAGACATAGTGGTAGGAGAATATGTCAGATATGAAGAAGTAATATGTGTTAAGGAAGCTTGGGTGCTGGATTCCGTAACTTTAAATAAAAAGATGTCTGTAAAAAAATATTTAATCACCCCATCCAATTGTAGTCCTGTAGTGTAACAAATATTTTATATTAAGTTTACATTTATTTATACTTTACTGCTGCTTCTTATATATTTACTTTTGTTTTATTTTGCATATTATAAAATAGAAATATATTTTTAAAATTAGATTTTGAGTTTTTAGTTTTCTTTATTTCAAAGTTGTCCAAAGATTGGGAAATTATATGTTGACTGCAAAAATTTGCAATATCATCAATGCTTTAGGAATATTTTATCCATATAAATCTGTAACAAAAATATACTTATAGTCTGTAATAAAACCCCGAGATAAGAACCGGCCATGGGCGAGGTAATATTTTGTTTCAGGTAATTATCGGGTAACACTAATGCTAACAGGTAATGGGTGTACATTAGTATATTTTACTGGATACATCATAGGGCAGGAGCCAGTGTATTGTGACAGATCAATCCAGTCTTAGAGCTGAATATACGAAGACGTGCTAGTGCAGTAGAGTAAAATTCGACTTGTGTTTAGTGACTATTGTGCCAGTGGTTATAATATTGTTTGGGTAAAATGTCAAGCTTATCAGATTACGTACCTGCTAAACATGTGAAAAGATGAGTGCTGTCTCAGAATGAGAAGATTATTATATTAAATGTATTTAATGCATTGAAACATTAAAATCCTACCAACAGTGTTGATGACATCGTGGAAAACTGTTCCAAAATGACAGGGATTGGAAAATCGACTATCTACAGACTTTTAAAGGAAACAAAAAATGAACAAGATACTGTAAATCCCCCAAAATCATGTACAGGGAGGTCAAAAGTCGTTATAGATGATTTCATAAAAATGTCATTCATAGAAAAGTACACTCATTTTATTTTAAAAAAGAAATACCAACGCTACACAAAATTTTAAGTGAAGTTTCAGAGGACAACAATTTGCCAAAAATCAGTAGAAGCAAATTATGGGTCGTCTTACGAGAGTTGAATTTTTGCTGGGAAAAGCAGAACAGGAAGTCGGTTCTTATCGATAAAGATGAAACTATTTGTTGGCAAAGATCCTACTTAAGATCAATTAGAAAATTCCGTGACGAAGGGAGAAATATTTATTACCTAAACAAAACTTGGGTCAACGAGGGATACACTGTAACAAAAGTATGGCAAGATAAAAATGTTAAAAGTTTTCGACAAGCATTTTTGGATTGACTTTCAACAGGGTTCAAGGCACCTTCAGGTAAAGGGCGAAGATTAATAGTCACACATATAGGTAGTGCCAGTGGTTTTGTAGATGGCGGTTTACTTTTATTTGAATCTAAAAATACAGGTGACTATCACGAAGACATGAATAACGCAGATGGTTTCGAAGAGTATTTTACACATATGTTGGATCTTATTTCTCCGGGGTCTGTAACTTTTCATGGATAATGCCAGTTACCATTCACGGCAGACCGAGAGGACGCCTACAACTGCTTGGAGGAAATTCAATGGTTATCCGGAAAAACCATTTCTTTTGAAACAAATATGGTGAAAAAGGAACTTTTGACACTTGTCAATCTTAATAAAGATCAGAAAAAATATGTTATCGATGAAATGGCAACAAATTGCCAAATAACGATACTACGGTTACCACCTTATCACTGTGAACTTAACCCAAATCGAATTAGTCTGGGCGCAGGTAAAAGGAGATGTAGCGCCAAATAATACATATATATATATTAGCGCTACAGGCCTAGTGACCCTTGGCTTAAAGTTTTGCAATTTTTTGCTGCCATTTTCTTCTATCCTTTGCTTCTTCTTTCCAGTCCGTGACACCAATTTTCCTCAGATCATCTTTGACTTCATCCAACCATTGCTTCCTGGGTCGTCCTCTTCTCTTCTTCCCTCCTCCTGCCATTAGTATTCTTTTAACCCATCTGTTGTCGGGCATCCTAGCTATGTGTCCCAACCACCTGGCTCTTTGCGTCTTTACTACCTGCACGATGTTGGGTTGCTTGAACAGATCTTCTATTTCCTTATTTGTCCTTCTTCTAAATTCTCCCTCCACCTTAATTCCTCCAAATATCTTTCTTAAAATTTTCCTCTCCCATATTTCCAGTTTAGTTTCTTCTTTTTTTGTCATTATCCACGTTTCACAAGCGTAAGTGACAGTAGGTTTTATTACGGTTTGATACAGCCTTATTTTTGTGGTTCTGGATACAATCTTCGATTTTAGAATCTTGTTTAGCATACCTGCGGCTTTACTTCCTTTGCCATCCGCTTTTCTAACTCCCTTTCCTCCTCCCTTTACATGTCAGCGTCACTCCTAGGTAATCCACTTGTTGAACTTTTTCTATTATGTATTTTCTATTTCCTGTGCAGTTGATGATTAAATTAACTGGTCCGTCGTAATCGTTGTCTTTCATTACCATATATTTTGTCTTCTTCTCATTGATCATCAAGCCATATTCTCTTGCTTTCGCTTCCAGTAACTTAAAGGTAGTTGCTACTTCTTTTTTTGATCTAGCCATAAGAACAATGTCATCAGCGTAAGCCATGCACTGATATCTGCTGCCGTATATTAACCCACTGGTTCTTATTCCACTTTCCCTCAAAATAATTTCCTGTACCAAGTTAAAAAGAACCGTAGACAATGGGTCACCTTGCCTTAGTCCTCTTTTCCCTTTAAACTCTTCCGAAACTCGTCCGCCCAACGTTATTTTATTCCCTGTTTTCCTTATCGTCATTGCCACCAACCTCCTAAGTTTGACTGGAATTTCCAGCTTTTCCATTGCTTCATACACCTTTTACGTTTGATAGAATCATAAGCTTGCCGATAATCAATGAACAGCATGTGCAGACTTAAATTATGTTCATATGTGTCCTGTTGTAGTTGCTTCATAACAAAGATTTGGTCTGTAGTCGATCTTCCGGCTTTGAACCCCCCTTGATATTCTCCTACTTGCGCATCATGGTACTGGGCCAGCCTTTTTTTCACTATTCTTGCTAATACTTTGTAAGTAACATCTAAAAGTGCTATTCCTCGATAGTTATTGCAGTCTTCTTTGGCCCCCTTCTTATACAATGGTACTATTAGGGCCTTATTCCAATCATCTGGCATTTCTTCCTTTTCCCAAATCTCTGTTATTATTTTCTAAATTCACGTAATCAAGAGTTTGCCACCATGCTTTAGAATCTCAGCTGATATGTTATTTTCCCCGCGCTTTTATTATTTTTAAGTTGCTTAACACATTCTTCTATTTCTTCTTTCGAGGGCGTTCTGATCATTTCATTTTCTCCTGTATTATACGGCTCCTCCTCCCTTTCGTACTTGCTCTCACTTTCATCTTCACTTTCATTTAATAATTCTTGGAAATGCTGGGCGAACCTGTTTAATTTCCCATCAATATCACCTACTAGGTCTCCGTCCTTACTTCTTAAAACATATATGGTTCGTATTTTCTGTTCTGTATTCCTCTTAACTTCCTGATAAAAATTCCTCAGCTGTTTACTTTGTATGATTCCTCTAGTTCTTCCATTTCCCGCTCCAAGACACTTCTCTTTTTACTTTTACATATTTTCTTAACTTCCCTTCTTATCTGCTCATATTTTCTTTTGTTTTCTTCTGTTTTGTTCTTCCATCTGTCTAATCCTTGCTTTATTTCTCTGTTGTAACATCTGCTTACATTCCTCGTCAAACCACTTATTTCGTTGTCGTTTTTTTGGTTCCCCCAGTGTTCTTCCCGCTACCTCTTCTATTACTGTTTTAATCTGTGTCCATTCATCTTCTGTCTGTTCTTTATGTGGTTTATTTCTTAACGCTTCTGTCATTTCCTTTGCAAAGTGGATTGCCGTCTCTGTATCTTTCAGCTTATCCATATCATATGTTTTTCGTTTTTTCCTGTTCATTCTTATTTTTTGTGGCCTTTCTTGCTTCATCTCTGCGACAACTAATATATGGTCACTATCTGCATCTGCTCCTCTGTAACTTCTTACGTCTTTCATATTTCTTACATGTTTTTTTTCAATGACAACATGGTCGATTTGGTTCCTTGTCTTCCCGGTGGGTGCTATCCAGGTTTCTTTATGTATGTTTTTGTGGTCGAAGGCAGTACTTACTATTTTCATACCATTCTCCAATGCAAATTCTATTAGCCTTTTCCCATTATCATTACTCACAATGTGCTTACTTTTGCCTCCTGTAACATTTTTATATTCTTCCTCACTTCCAACTTTAGCATTCATATCCCCCAATACGCATTTTATGTCAAACCTTGGTATCCTTTCCATAATTGTGTCCAACTCTTCATAGAACTCATTCTTGATGTCTTCATGTTTGTCCTCGGATGGAGCATGCGCATTTATTAGACTCAGCTTCCTGAATTTTCCTCTAATTCTCATTCTACATAATCTGTCCGAAATTCCCTCAAACTATTACATTGTTTTTTAGTTTATTGCTAACCATAAACCCTACTCCCAGTCCGCTAGGATCCGTCCCACAGTTAAAAAATACATAATCTTCCACGTTTCCAGTTGTAATGCCCTTCTGTTTTGTTTCTTGCAGTGCCAGTATGTCTAATTTGTATTTCTTCATTTCAACTAAATGTTTCAGAGCCCTTCAACAAAAGTACCTCTAACGCTCCATGTGCCTAATCTTATATTACTCTCTTTATTCTTGCTTGCTTTGGTTTTTATCTTTATTTCGTTAGTTCCTACTCCCAATTCATTTCCTCGCCTAGTCAGATCCATCTCCCCTTTCTCCAGCTTTGCTTAGTTTTTGACCGTAATTAGCGTATCTTATTTTTTCCAGTCTACCTTCACCTTTATTCACTTTCAGACTTCATTTTCCACTATTAATTTAAAAAATCCCATTTTCACATTTTTCCCGTAGCCCTTTCTTCCTTAAATTTTTGTCTGATTTGTCTTTGTACATCCTTTCTTCTCTAGTTAAATCATCATTTATAAATATCATGTTTCTTGTCTGTTTCTCAATTTCCAAATAATACATGACGTTTAAATAAAGTGACATGAAAATTTTGTTACAAAATTCCTTGGAACGATAGTAACTGCACATAACTGGCAAAGATGTATACATCATGTACAAAATGAAGAGGAGAAAATGTAGGAACTCGATAATTTAATTGACGTTACTATCGTTATCAATCTAGGAGATGAAGATAATTCATCAGAATATTCAGAGAATGAATTTCAATATACCTACTTTTTATTTTCTTTATTGTACATTTATACAACATTACATTTACTCACCATAATTTGAATTTTCAAAATACATATATTTTTGTGTCTAGTCTATTCATTAAATTTAAATAAATATTTTGATAATAATATTGAATAATTTTATTTGAATTACTAAAAACCCTCTTAACCTGGTTATGATGCTTAAAGTAGCCTCATGTTTTTATATTGTTTACTTATAAGAGAAATGGACCGAGAAATTGAAGCGGCATAGACAAAGACGGATTTTCGGGAATTAAATTTTACCTATCTCCTAGAATTTAGTACGGTTCGATCACAAAGTTTTTTTAAAAGTACACCTCATCTATACCGATAATACATAATATAAAAATATTGAATATAAGCACCAGTACTACATTTATTTACGATTTGCATAGGTACATAATAAGCTTTTATTACTCTCTTTCATTTCTAAACAGACTATAGGTAGGTACAATTTATCATATAGCAAAATAAAGACACTCATATTCCGGACATCCTGTATATGATGAAACATTAAATGGAGCTTTTTAAGATTTTGGAGCAAATCGTAACCTTAGTTCAAAGGTGGAAATAAGGAATTTCCACTTTTTGACAAAAGATGGCCAACTCCCTTAGGAAAAAGTGACGTCTTTCTGTTTTTTTAAATGTATTAATTCATCATTTTCGTTATTTATGGAACATTACATAAAGAAAATATCAATCATTAAAAAATATTGTATTATTCGAACAAGAATAGGTACAAGACAAAAATAAAAGAAGTAATAACAATAACGCAGTGGGTGGTTCCATCTGAAAGTTCTCAAAAGTAGTAAAATATAACGCAATTATCGCTTTGATATCCTTCTACTAGCGCAATATTACAATTTTTCTTGATTTTACGTTTTTAGACAAACGTATAAAGCCTTGTCCTCATGGACGCAAAATTCGAATATTTAATGGCGGGAAAAGTATGTTTAGTGAATTTTACCAACTGCAACATTTTCTATCATTTTCATAATAAAACTGTAATGCAGTGTCATCAATGGTTATATAAGCATATATAAACTCATCAATGCTGTCATGATAGATTGTAGGCTTGTTTTTGCAGCAGTTGAAAACGGTTTGGAAACTGTCAGAAATATTCGACCAGTTAAGTTGAGAACGCGTTACCATTGAATTTGACGCAATAAATAGTTGGACGGACATTTCTGATAGTTTCCAAACAGTTTTCAACTGCTGCTAAAACAAACCTTGTGAGAAGTTCAATACAAGGTTTGCGGTTCCCCAAGGTTCGAATTTGGGACCCCTGCTATTTCTTTTCATTATTAACGATCTTCCTGATATGGTATCTTGTGAAAAATTGGTATTTGCTGATGACTTTAAGCTGTATACAGTAATTAATTCTTTGTCAGATTGTTACTTACTCCTTACTCCAACTTAATATTGATCAGGTGTCTCTATGGTGTAAACGCAATCAGCTAGCCCTTAACTCATCTAAATGCAAGGCTTTGTCTTTCTCTCGTAAGACCAATTTCATAACTTATGATTATTCCATTAATGACTACGTCATTAGCCGTGTTGAATCTCTGAAAGATTTAGGAATTATCTTTATTGACAAGAAGTTCACTTTTGTTCCGCATATCAATAATGTAATATCGAGTGCTGTCCAGACTTACGGTTTTATTTATCGTAATTGTAGGGACTTTAAGGATGTACAGATTTTAAAGATGTTATTTTGTTCCCTCGTTTGCTCTAGATTGGAGTATGGTTCCATAATATGGAATCCAATTTACAATGTACACAATCGAAGACTAGAATCGGTACAGAGACAGTTTCTAACATTTTTGGCATTTTTGAAAGATGGTGTTTATCCACCAATAGGTTTTACTCATGCTGATCTCTTAAATCGCTTTGGATTCCAATCTCTTGAAGTACGACGCAATATTGCCTTGATTCGATATCTTTTTAATATCCTGAATCATAGGATTGACTGTGCGGATATTTTAAGTAAAATATACTTTCGGGTATCACCTGGAAACCTGAGACATCAGACACTGTTTTATTGCAGTGCACCTCGAACCAACGTCCCAGCCAAATCTCCGTTATATCTAATGTGTAGGTAGTATTTATAACAGACTCGTATTGGGTTGTGATATCTTTAATGATAATATGAGTGCAATTTGTAGCTATGTGCCTCGCTAGTTTAAAATTTTCTTTCTTTAGGATATATTTTGTTTTTATTTTTGTATTATGTTCTTACTTACTGGATATATTATTTAAAATTTTGTATCTGTTTATTCCTGTAATTGGGATATTTCCTGTTGGAATAATAAGTTACTATTACTATTACAAACTTGCTAACCTCACATATTGATCAAAATAGCGATAATAATTCTGTTTGCGAAATTCGCTAAAAGTTGAGACTTTTCCGCCATTAATAATTTTAAGCAAAAACTGCGAAATTTGCGTGAATATCTGCGAATTTCGCGTCCATGCGGACAATGCTTAAGGCAGCAACAAATTTTTAACTGAACTGTATGAGTTGAATGACAATTTTTTTTATTTTTGTAAAAACTATACACCTTTTGAAAGTACTCGAAGAGCAACTAATTATAATGCAAAAATTGCTTTGCTATCGTTCTTAGTTATGGAGCAATTCTATGGTATACTATCGTAAATATTACACAAGCAGCCAGCAGCCACAATTTTTCTCGAAATCGGCACAAGCTACAAAATTGAAATTGCTCTTACAAATTAGCAGAAAAATATCCACCACTTGTTTGTGGCGGCCACTGAAGTTGGCTTGCCACGGTAATAATAGACGTTTCCATTCTGAATACACACTATACTATTTATTTATAGGTTATTTTACCTAAAATATAAAATACAATATTCTTGAGCAATGTCTATTTATTGCATAAGTTCTTGCTTATAAAAATTTGAAATACGTAACAAAACACAATAAAACAAAAATCACATAATAAAGAAACTATCTAGTATTATAGTAACCTTGTAACCGCTTGTCGCGACTTCTCAACAGTCTTACTATTTTAAAATCTTAGAGCTAGGTAGTAAATACTTCTTCTCTACCTCCCTTGAAGTTTGCTGGGGGGAGCAAGCGCCCCCGTTATTAATATGTACGCAACATCAGCAATATAATAGACTTTTATCCTATTCTAATTGTTTTCCTGTAAATCTCATGAAATCTTTATGGGACCGTCTTCCCTTTTGGACGTTAATATCTAGTTTAACTAATCTGTATTAAACTGGTAATCTGTCAAATGATTACCTACTAATTTGAGAAATTGCGTAAAATATATTTTCTCCACGGTCTGGAGTAGAAATCAGTTTCTATGACATCAAAATTAAAACAGAAGTAGTCGATTATTCCCAAGGGAGTATAATGCTCCCAAGGGAGTTTACATTATGGAGAACCTTTTTCATGCAAAAAAAAAGATAACATTGAAATTATTTATTGACATTTAAATTAAATGTTACATTTATACAATTTTCAAAATTAATATTAGAAGGAATATTACTTTCGCTTATATTTACAGTTTTTGTGATTGCGCTAGTAGTGGTACCTACTAAAACCTGATTAGCAATTTTGGTCTTATTTTCAAAGGAGTTCTCGACATAACCCTCAGCGACTGTCGTTGATTTCCAACCAGCATGACGCTTTATTGTCGTGATATCCACACCAGCATCTGCCAGTAATGTCGCTGAAGATCTTCGTAAGCAGTGACCAGTATAACATGCAGCATCAGGCAATTTTAAATACGAAGCCACTACACTCTTTTCCCATGGTATTCTTGCCAACTGGCTGCGAACTACATTTTCCTGCTTTATAGTACAAAAAAGGCGCGTATGCTTGACGTGGGGAGGACGAAGGGACAGGTATTTTCGAAACAATTCAAGCATATTTCCCACATCGGTAACCAGAAAGGTTCGTGGAATCTTTGTCTTAGTGTTTGGAATTTTTACAATCAAGGAAGAGCCTACATCCTCAATATCATCTACAGTTAAATTGACTAGTTCATCAGTTCGACAAGCTCCGACAATCCCCAGAATTAATCCAACCTATAAAAAATCAAAATACTTAATAATTGAAATACCTAACAACACAATTAATCTTACCTTAATCATTAAGAATTCTTCGTTATCTGCACTTGATAGAAAACGGTGGATTTCACCCTTTGTCAATATTTTCGATTTTTTCGCTTGATATCCGTCACCGGTTCTTTTCAAAAATGCGATCAGCTTGGGGAATTTGCTTATATCTATGTTGTCGTAAATTATCAAGCATGACTTAACCATAGAATATTGCGCCCATAATGTGGACTTGTAATTCTTTGCATTTTCACTGAAGTATGCCAACAAAACATTCTCGCTGTATACTTGAACATTTCTCTCGGCGCACCACTTTTTGAACCGATTGTAGGCTATATCGTATAAAGATCTTGACTTCGTAGGCAGCAAATTGCTTATTGCAATATTTGCAGCCTCCACAATCTCTTCCGACTCACAATAATTATTCATTGTGCACTAAACAAACTTTAAACTAAACCAAACTAGCACCTTAATTTGACAATTCTTTTTGTTTGTTTATTTTGTAGTTATGACAATAACTCAACGACTACTAAATAAATGCTCAAGTCCGAATACAATAATTCTGGTGCAACTTACTTCATAATGACAAAATATGTGTTTTTAAGTTAATGAGACCGTGGAAAAAATAGTATATACCATTCGGGAGAGATCCTATTTTCTCCTCGGTGCATTGTATATTCAAATTGCACCTCTGCCAAAATAACGCATTTCTCTCCCTTATAGTATAAGGTACTATTTCCTAAACGTCAGATTTCTATTAAGTGCAAATTTGTCAACGTTAAGAAAAGGCCTAAGCTGTATATAAGCAATTTATTCTTACACAGTACATTCAACTTACATATTACATATTCAATACCCCTGCATCTCTATTAAAAGAATACAGCTGATACAATAACATTCTGAAACTTACATATTTCTTCCTCCTAACGTAATTTACATGTGCGATCGAGAAACAAATATAAATCGCTTATGTTTTTTATTTTTGTATGAAATGTGTATGTTTCGTTATGTTGAAAATATTTCAAAGAGAGTGGTTGTTATATATATTTATCTATTTATTATGTGCACGAAAGAAAAAAAATAAAAAATTATTTGGATAACATGATCATATTTTTACTACATCACATGTCGAAATAAGGTAATGTTAAGACACATGAGGCAGTCTATTAGTCGCTATGATGGGCAGTTAAATCTCGGCTGTTCGGCTCTCCTGAACCAAATAGACCTGGGAGCCGGGTACCGAGCTGGTAGTGACAAAAGTGCGGTGCTTGGCGCGAATGAGGGACAAGTTTGATTCGGCGGTTTCGGCACGGTCTTCTGCGGCTTCCAATTCCCTTTGGAAGCGGCGCACGCGGGATACACTCTGGCTGGAAACTCCTTCCTGAAAGTCACAACAGTTATTAAGTATTGTGTGCGAATTACAGATAAAGTCGAACAAGTAGGCATACCTATGCCTACAATTTGCAATTCTTCAGTTTTATAATCAGTTCAAACTACTGGCTTTGAGAACATTATCATTTAACCAAATCGCGCTAAATTCTAAAAATATTTAATGTTAAGGTGGGAGGTGTTAAGAATATTAGAGGTATTTATAGGTGATTATAATCAAATTTCATAAGTGAGACACATCAACTTACCACTTCTTGCAATTGCCTCTTGTACAAGACAATCTTCTGGTTGGACTTGTCGAGGGATTCTTGCAAGAGAGCGATGTTCTTCTGGTCCTCTTCACACTGAATCATGACTTCTTTAACAGTGCGTTCCTTCTTGCGCAAGATCTTGATGGTTTCAGCGTGGCGTCTCTTTTCTTCATCCAATTCAGCTTCCAAGTCACGAAGACGAGCTTCCAATTTGCTGATGATACGTTTGCCTCCAACAATGGCATTGGCTTCAACTTCCTCGAGACGGACGGACAAGTTCTTTACTTCAATTTCAAGACTCTTCTTGATAGCCTCAATCTTCACAACACGTTCCTGTTCTTCGTGGACAATTTCAACGGTATGTTTCAGTTCAGCCTGAACGCGTTGGTAGCGTTCATCGGAAATACGAAGTTCCTTAGTGATTTCATCGTAGTCGGCGATAACAGTGGACAACTCTTGTTCGATTTTGCTCTTAACTGAGGAGAGATTGACATTGATGGTGGTAAGTTCATTGATGCGGGTACCAGCTTCTTCGTACAGTTGTTCGGCTTGTCTCTTACCACGAAGGGCCTAATAATAATATGATGAGTAAAATCAGAAATCATATGCAATAAATATGTATAAACATTCATTCAGATATCTTAGGGAGACATTTTTAATATTTAAAATAATTTGAAAAGAGTAAAAGTGCTGCTAAATAATTATTTCGTGGATGAATTTAGATGTTCTGAAATTCAGCTGACTTTTAGGATGATACATTTTAACAAATGCTTTGGTCCATAATATATGGTATAATGGTAAGTCTATTATTGGCATTACGATTCTTTAAGTCAAAACTAACCGATATAGAAAACAAACAATTTTTAGTATTTATAAGGCTTTTGTGCCAAAACGGCACATGTTCGAACAGGGATTGCTATTATATACTTCCATGTCTTAACCTCTTCTACTATGCCTCAAAGTTTCTACCCTTTTTTTAAAAAAACCTTGTGTAGTGTAGTATAGAAGCTATTTATCAAATACTTACAGATTCGTAGTTGCCCCTGATCTCTTCAGCTTCAGCGGTAAGGGCTTGTACTCTCCTTTGTGAGACGCTAAGTTGATCCAAGGTGACTTGCAATTGACGTTGAATCTCATCGTAATGGGCCTGGATTTCAGTGAGCTGGAAGGATTGCTTCTTGATGGTCTTCTGAAGGTCAATGTTGATCTTGTTGGCACTGTCCAAGGACATTTCAAGTTCAGTGATTTGAATTTGCAGCTTCTTCTTGATGCGAGTGACCTCGGTCTTGAGTCTGGTCTCAGCTTCAACGACACGAGCATTGAGCTGTTCAATTTCAATGCTGGTGGCTTTGCTGTGAAAGAAAGGAGAATATATCAAAGCTGCCTACAAGTTCTAATAAATAATAAACGTAGAACCTTAAAATGAGGAGCTTACTTTTGTCAATAATATAAACAACGTAGTATAGTGGAAAATATTGAAAAGATATTATCAAATTTGAGTTTACAGTAGTAGTAAGTATTTCATAATTTATTTGAAATTTTGGGTAATGACAATTAAACCAAATTTAGTAGGTAGGTTGCAAGAAATGAAATAATGGGTAACAACGTGGATAATTTTAAACTGATCATGATTTACCTAGTGCCGCCAACTCACAGTTCTATTAGGCAAATCAAAATACCATCAGATGATGAAAATTTTGGTATGAGACTAATAAAAGGTTTAACAAAAATCTTCATTCAGAATTTTGAATATAAATTCATTTATTTAACATACTGAGTATAATTCTAAAATTCCGCCCAACTTTTTTGGAATGGTTGCCAATTTCACGTGTTAATAAACAAATCAGTTCAAATACAATTACTTTTTATCTTTTGTTGAAAGTAAATATTCGATGCTACGATCTTTTGTTGAAACGATCTAATTATACAGTTTGATAAATGTTTTTTCAAATATTTCAGTTTTTCCAGCATTTGATTTAGAATAATTATAAAATCAAAACTTCATCTTATATTTAGTTAAACTATAAATGAATATATATATTTTAAGGAGTAAATAAATCTTAATTGTTTCCCATCTCTCTGGAGTAGACAGACGTAAATAGCATTATAATCAGCAACACACACACTAGTACCAGAAGTTCAACTTGTGCGTATTTATAGACATTAAATGTCTGTTATGTAAAAGACTTTGTTCTTGATATTTTTGAATGTACTCACTTGATGCAATAAGTAACCCACACAACATTACATTTGTCACCTTTTATCAATGTAGTAATGCGTCGACCTTCTATCAAAACATTTTAATTCCGCACTTAGATTACTAAGGGGTTCCATAAAACTATCTTCAAGTTCCACTTGCATTCTTTTATCCATTATTTTTACATGGTGTTGAAAACCACGGGAACTACTGCTTTTTTGTAGCTTGGTGCTTTGCATGAACTTGTCTTGGTCGATTCCTTCGGCAATGGTTTTTCTGCTTTCGGAAAGTAACTGGGCCTCAATTCCTTTGGCTGACTTACCCCGCAGATATTTTTGGGACGCCATCAGCTGCCTTTCGATTTCTTTGTCTTTGTCGGGGTTGTAATCCCTGAGATCGTCGTACATCCTTGATTTTAGTTTTTTAATTTCTTTGATGATTGCTTTCTTTTTTTTCGTTTCCGTTTTTACTTTTTCGGTTATCGACGCCGCCGAAACGGATTTGCTGAGAACGAAAGTAGAACTAGCGCACGACTTGAAGTCTCTTAATCTTTCCTTTGCACTGGCTTCTGTCTTGCGAGATACTCTTGTGAGATCATCTTGGGAGTAACTTTTAATTTTCATGGGATCGTATTGGTCCAGGCCCAACTCATCTGTCCAGGGAAGGTGGGGCAAGCCCCTTTTTCTACAGCTATCTTTTTCTTCTATGAAGTCGACCATGGGTTGATAGAAATTTATGCCAACACCGTAATTATAATCGTAAGTTGCAGTTGCTGGTCGCCATTTTGTGGTAGCGGCGCGGGCCATTTTTCAATCATCAGTAATTATCGAACTACTAGTGTTTAGGTCGATAGCAAGACCTTTTTATACCATGTACGATTTATTTTAGAAGATCAACCAATCAGCTAACAGTTTATCAGGGTTAAATATTTTTAGAGTTGCCAGAAACGCGTTCGTGATAAAAAGATCCCAAAATATAATGAACCAATATTTTTTCAATGAGTATAATTAGAAACTGCTGTTTAGTTAAGTGCTGAATTAAGATATTTTTGTGGTGTTGCCTTTCTAAATGTTATATTCACATATGCATATGAATTATATTTAGATAATAATAAACCTGGCAGTTATTGTCCAAGTAGATTAATTGTTCCAAGTTACAATCCCACACTTGTAGAGGTGACTTAGGTAATTACTGTTGAAGTGCACTTAGTTTTTTTAGAGACTGTGCCAAGTTCTTAAATAATACAACAAATAATCTCAAATTAATAGAAGAGTAATAGTAGTAATAAGAAACTATTAACATGCATACAAAATTACTGCTAAACTTATATTTTGCATTTTAAAATTATTAAGGTGTATCGTTTCCACAAAGCATCTCTTAAATGAAATCGGTATTGACAATAATTTATTGATGTTATCGATTAAAAATAAATAATGAATAGGACTAATATAATGAACATACTTTTAGTGCCAGTTTATTTTACAAAATTAATTATTATATTTACATCGATAAAATAGTTATTTATGCAACAAGTACAAAAAGTAAGTGTTTACTGCATGCGACGTGAAATTGTCCAACGAGGCCGAGTAGGACAACCCGTCGAGTGCAATAAGCACTTTTTGTACGAGTTGCATACAATATTTTTTCTACGTTCATGCAAAAACCAAAAAATGTTATTTAGATGACACTAAGTCCAGGAAAATGTGACATCGATTTGAACTTTATGTTTGTCATGATGACAAAACGCTATTGTAGAGTGACAGATGAATGCAATAAACATTTTATTGCACTAGTGCAATAAAGAACCATTTTTTCCACTAAATATAGTTCAATAAAGTTTTGTTTTTTGCATAAACGTAGAAAAAATAATTTTGAACTACTTACTACCAATCTGTAGCTCATGTACTTTGCAGTCTGGTATGGTATTTTACGTACATATTGAATTTAAAAAACTACCAATTTCCTTTATTAATTATGTAGTATTAAATGCAGTTGAAATTATGTTACTATTAAATGCATTATTTTAAATAAACTTATTATCTGTTACAGGCAAACACCCCCTAATATCTAGATATGGATTTAGAAGAAAAAGTTATATTTCTGGAAATATTTGAAATTTGGAAATGAAATAGCT
Organism: Monochamus saltuarius; assembly: GCA_025584915.1. Lineage (NCBI taxonomy): Eukaryota > Metazoa > Arthropoda > Insecta > Coleoptera > Cerambycidae > Monochamus > Monochamus saltuarius. Next base: position 77,821,167 of record CM046721.1, on the reverse strand, counting down.
GTTAATATTTCAAAATTATACTTATTAGAAACTAAGCGTATGACTGTAAAAATATAACGTCTGCTGGGATCGGTAAAAATAAAATATATTTTTGTAATTTATAAATTATTTTATGGTAGCAAAATTTGTTATTTATGCTCTTTATCAATGACATGGTAGATACTTTTAAATATAGGTATTACAATTACGTATAAGTACTTACCTACTGCAAATTTATAATAACCAAGTAAATTATTTTAAAAATCGAATATGAAGTAGATACCCACTTGATATTGATATTCTCAAATATATAGGGTGTCTCATACTGTACAATATAGGCAGGTTTAGGCTAATTCACCTATATCCAAAACCGTTTTGTTTGACCGCTAGCTGACCTCAAAGTTTGTGAACATTTTTCGAATTTTGTAAATATATCGAATAAATATTGAATCAAAATCGATTTTGACTATTTTTGGAGTGTGGACTTTTGCTTTCAATCAACACATTTTGGTATTATACAGAGCATTTTTAAAACTTACAACTCCTACAAAATTGATGTATGGTTATATCAGCTTACTACTTTTTTCCTTCCTTGCAATAATAACTATTTTTTATTCGATAGGTGATACTCTTTAGAAGTTTTTTGGGTCTCCTGTAGAAATTTGATTATATGAGCGGTTTAGGTAAAAAAAAATATTTTTGAAATTTCTACATTATCTTGCCACCCATACTTCTACATACATCAATTTTGGAAGAGTTATAAGTACACACCCCAAGAATATTCAAAATCGATTGATATGCATTCGAGTTATTTACAAAATGATTTCGGATATAGGTTTCGAAACTAGCCTAAATCTGCATATTTTGAATATACAGGGTGAACCTTAAATAAGTACAAATATTTTAACTGCTGGTGTAGTTCGTCATATAGATCAGCCCAGTGAAAGCCATTTTTTAAAATTTCTAATATTTACGGAGATATTAATTTAAAAAAAAATACCCACATTTTGAGGACCGCTGCTTAACCAAGCTAATGAACCATATGATTTGTTGCGAGGTTGCCATATCTTCTCTAATATAAATATTACGTTCCCTTATCGTAATAGTAAAGTAATACGGTTAATTCTAATTTAAAAATACTTGTTTGAAGCATAAATACAGTAAAGTTGGGTATGTAGTATGATACGCAGCAATATTAACATACATTTTAACTGCTTAACTGACCTTACTATAAACGATTAAAAATGAATATCCGCAATACTACCGTAAAGTATTTAGGAAGATATTACGTGATATTACTATGTCCAATCCTCAAAAATTATATGTACATAAACGTGCACACAAGCTTACCTGTTTGAAAAAAAAATAACTATTTAATCAGTAATCCACATTTCACAAGTTAAATGCCATTGTATACTGTTAGAAAGAGACACAAGACACAATTTCCTTAAGTTATTTTATGAATAATAACGGAAAACTATGATTTTCATTTTTAACATATTAAATTTAGTTTGTTCAAGCAAAGACATTTGTGTAACACTGGCAACACTGTGAACGGCACATTCAATCTGAAGCGCTATGACTCATAAACGTATGAAAGTCAGCGGTCCTCAACAAGTTTTCTACAGGAAAATTACAAAATTTATTTAAAATTTCACTTTTTTATTTCTGATTTTTTTGTAAAACAACTATTAATTATGTGTTCTACACAGTGAACTATACTGCTGGTTAAAATATTTGTACTTATTTAAGGTTCACCCTGTATGAATCTGTGGCATTTTGTTGTATACGTTATTACGGGGACCCTGTATAGGTGCATATACCTATCAGCAATTTAAGAGTTTTAACAGAAAATTGTAAAAATCAGTTTAAAAGTCTATAGCAAAATATGAACTTTTCTTTCAAATAACAGACTGTAGACTGCACCATAAAGTTTTCAAGTAAATATTTTAATCGCTTTCCTAAAATTGTTACCAACCAAATTGGTATATATTTGTATACAAATATTTTCCATATAGGAGTAACTGCCCAAGCAAAACCGACGATAAAAAATGAAACTGCTTCCTTTGTTTGTCGCTGTGATATAGTTCTTCAAAGAATGTCATCAACACCAAAATTCAAAATTCGTCCAGAAGCATCAAGAACAATTTGAATTTTTTTATCTGTACCTACAATATCTGTCAAGATATTGATAAGTTTTATCTTCAATACAGGGTGATTCCCAGGTAATGGTAGATGCCTGATGTAAAAATGTTTCAATTTAGTCGAAATTAGTTTAGTTCAAAAATCAATAGTTAAAGAAATGCAGAGTGTTAAACGTAAAATATTATTTTAGTTTTGTTTTCGTTTATTCCTTAATAAATGTTAATATCCATTTAAATTCAATATCCATTGAGGCTTGAGCTTCTTTGGGTCGAGGAAATCTGTTCATAAATTGGTTATATAGTTCGTAAAGAGCGCCAACTACGGTAGACTGAATATGTTAAAAACACGAAGTAACGTAATTTTCAGCCAAAGAAATTAATGATATTCCCCTCTTCTCGCTGTTGAAGTCGGGCGGAACTTTCAACTTCAACTATCTAGCGGAGCAACAGTTGTTCAGAACATAAGCAGCAAAAACAAAACCAACTAAACTACATTGTTCTCTGAAGGAGGCTTATCACATTCATTCTACTGCAGCTGGCTCCCTCTATGAATTATAACCAAACTGTAAAGAGACTTGAATTCCTCGACCCAAAGAGTTCAAGCTTTAAAATGTTTAATGGATAACAAGTTTTAATAGAAGAAAAAAAACTTAAATAATATTTTATATTTAACGCCCTGTATCTTTTTAACTATTATCTTTTGGACTAAACTAAGTTTAAGTGATTAAGTGCAGTATTTTTACCTTGGGAATCTACCCATAAATATCATACAATACCAAGTATTCATACTCATATTTATTCTCAGAGATATTAATAAAAAATCAATAACCTTATATAGCTTTAGTTCACTCACCGGATGGCCTCAATTTCTTCATCCTTTTCTTGAAGACGTTTTTCAGCTTCATGGCGGAACTGAGCGAGTTCAGCAGATAGACGTTGGGCACGTTGTTCTTCGGCTTTGCGTCCCTATACACGTAAAAAATATACACTAATAATTAATTGAATATTTCGAAGGATTTACATATAACGACTTTTAGCAACTTCTATATTGATATGTAAAACACACGAAACCGTATTTTGTGACAAAACAGTACATTTTAATTTGATCAAATGATATTGATAGTAAAATTAGTCCCATTTCTTTCTTCGTATTATAGAATTATTTATTACATATATACTTACAGCTTCAGCTTCTCTGTAAGCAGCGGTAAGTTCTTCACGTTCATTCTCCAAACGACGAATTTCCAATTCAGCTTCATGCAGACGTCTGGTGAGCTCAGTGATAGTATTCTTGGCATCAGAAAGATCATCTAAAATGATTTTTGTTGTTAATAATAATGTGATAACTAGACACGCTTAATTTGAAACACATTGTGTATAATAAATATACTTTTTAGAACAGTAGGAGAAAGGTAAGATGACGAAATTTTTGAAAATTTACATGCTGAAATCATCTTGATTTGTTTAGTGGCATAGCTTTTTCTTGACAATCCATGATTAATTAAAATCTGAAATGCTTCTGAAATTCCTATTGATTTATATTAGCTTAAATAACCTTACAATACAGAAAAAAAGCTTTCCGTCGTCTATGTTGAGCGTTTTGCAGAAAGCAAACAAAAATAAATAAAGAGAAAACCAAAAGAAGAGCTGAAATCCAAAAGGGCACGATGATAACAAGCAATCCTCTAAATCCTAGATCAATCGATTACACGAAGATTACGTCTGAAGAGCACGACTTTACTTCTAGTTGTACATCCTGTAGATCTAGTATTCTTCGCCATCTTACTCTTGTAGTAGCCATGGTTCCCACGTATGAGGATAAGATGAGGAATGTGACAACAAATTATAAAAGTAATGAAGACAGATGTATATTTGCACTAATTAAAACAAGACATATTTTTGTCACAAACAGTGTAAGAATAGTTTTAAAATAAGAAACAAGATTTAAGACCTAAAGCACACGAATAAACAAATAATAAGTTTACTATCATCACTGTACCTTCCTTTCCCCTACCGTTTTCATTATTTTTCAACAGCCTTAATTTTTGTGAAATATAACTATGGAGGTTTAAACTTACCAGCCAATTTCTTGTTTTCACGAGCGAGTTGGTCCTTCAATTCACGAGTTTTGTCCAATTCGTGAACAGTACGTTGCAGTTCAGAAATCTTGGTGCGAAGGTCACGTTGGCTCTGCTCATATAGTTGGACGGTCTCATCAAGACGAGTCTTGAGGTCGATGTTGATTCTTTCGAGTTGTTCAACGCGCTTCTGCAATTCTCTAGCAGTGTTGTTGGCTTTCTCCAAGTCAATGATGAGAACTTCGACTTCGGATTGCAGGCGAGACTTTTGCTTTTCTAGGTTGTTGACCTTGACCAAAAGAGCTTCGATGTGTTCTTCCTGTTCTTGGATCCTGGCATTGAATTTACGACGGAGTTCCTCAACTTCTTCAGCGCGGGCGGCAGCTTCGGTTTCGTATTTGGACTTCCATACTTGAACTTCACCTTGGGATTTGACGAGTTGGCGTTCAAGGTCGAGACGAGCTTCACTTTCTTCCTCAAGTTGGACACGTACAGATTCAAGCTCGATTTCCACTTGGTGGAGGTTGGCCTCCAGGAGGGAACGCCTTCTCTCGTCGTCTTCAGCGCGACGTCTGGCATCTTCCAATTGGCCAGCGAGTTGGGACTTGAGGTAGATGGCGTTCTCAAGGTTGACCTTGATGTCTTGGACTTCCTTGGTGAGTTCGATGTTTTCCTGAGAAAGACGAGTTTTGTGTGAGGTGATGTCTACGATGGTGCGGTTCAACTCCTCGATTCTGACGTTAAGTTCGCTGATGGTAATCTCCAACTTTTCAGCATGTTTCACGGAGATCAAACGTTCCTTCGTTACGCTCTCTACTTGAGCAATAAGCTCATACACTTCGCTTTGGAATTTGCTCTTCTCTTTCTCAGCTCTGTAATAAGAATTTGAAAGTTAATTAATAAGACGATTAGTATCCAAATTTTCATTTATGTTAAGCTGACAATAAAATTTATATATTCGGATTTTAACATTTAAGGGATTGTTAGTGCATCAACAGATGTAGAGGGGGTAAAACTCAAAATGTATCAAATGTTCAGTCTTAACCGCTGAGTGCAGGGGTGATACGATCGAAGTGATTTTGGTTTCCATTGAAAGGTTCTGCGACCGTATTCTATGACTGTAGATATTGCTATGGGGAGAAAAATAGTAAACCTTTACATTTTGTCTAATTTTATAAAAATAGTCGATATTTCAGCGTACTATACACAGTAACAAATGTGAACTAAAATCTACTCAATAATTGTTCAAACCAAATTGAGTGAAATTTAATTCTATCTCTATAAGGAAAGTAATTATAATGTTTTGTGTTAGACTACATAAATGATGTCACGCATCTATTTATATACGATTTATACTATTTAACTTATAAAATTACAATTATTCTTCATATCGTTAAATTTTTTATAGTGTAATTAGAAACTAAAATTTTGAAAATTGCACATAGGTTAGGGGGCGAATGTCTAGGGTGCCGAATTAACGTATGACTTTCAAATACGGAGATATTTGTAGCAATTAACTGGTAGAGTCTTTGTTGATATGAGGCAGAGCGATACGTAATTGTCGGATAAATTGACTCGTTAGTTTAGACATCGTAAAATGGTGAAAATATTCTTCAGACATGTTTTTCAAATATATGCCATAAACCTGGTCACTTTCGCAAGTAAGCGGTTTCAAAATTACGCGATATTACGTTATATTTCATTCAATATGTCGGTTGGATCATAACATATTTACTCAATTCCAACGATTTGGCATTTATCAGAGTTTGTATAAATATATCAATAAATTCATGATAATTTTCTTCATTGCCATTCAATGTCTCAGAAGTTTGCTTGGATCGAGTTATTTTGAAAAGTGCATGTATTTAGTATACTATTCGTATTTATATATATTTACAAATACTTTTAGGTTTAGTAAAATTAAGTCAAGAAGGTATAAAAAATTATAAAAAATAACATTTACTTCTGTTTATTTCGTATTGAGATATATATATATATTATTAATAACGAAGAAATAAGATAATTCGTATGTCTAAGTAAAATAAAAAAATACGATATATCTATAAAATATATTATTTTTGTCTTAGTTATATTATATTAATTTTTATTAGTAGGATAATAAGTAATTTTTTACAGAAATGAGCTGCCAGAGGTGTCTGAAACTTTCGTAAACAGTAAAAAGTTATTTTTAGTACGAAAATATGTCTGTAAATAACTGTGTTCCAAATTCTCTGGTATATATTCTGAAATAATTATTTTTAGTTGATATTAGGCACAGCCCAGTACGACTTGTTTGCAGTTATATTTATTGCATTTGGTCAAAACTGGTACGAGTACATATATCAGTTCTATTTCTCGGTACCTGTGGCAAGAAATATTCGTGACGGATATTTCATTTGCAACAGTAACTGTATGATCTATACGACGGCGATTTAACCGAGACAAATATGGCAAGGATACTCGGTGGAGTTATTTATATCACTGCGAAGCAAACCGGCGCGGACCGAATATCAGAACTATTATCTAATCTAATATTTTACATGGTTGAGAATGTGAATTTTACTTTTGGTCACATTTTCGTATGGGTATATAGATGTAGTTAGAAAATAAAAATGAAAATAATTTGCAAGTGTTTGCGTATTTTAGAAGTATGTAGAAAAATAAATATAATTAGCAATAAAGTATAGTATAAACTGAAAATTAAAAATCACTTAATATGTTTAGAATTAGGTACTTGATTTTTATGCCCCCTTTTCTCAGTGAACTTTTTTATATCCAATTGTAATTTATGGGAAGATTTGAGTATTTCGCGAAAACATTTTAGCTACTTAATACTACTAAATTGTATTGTAATTAATGCTATAAATAACTAAAATCAACTAAATTACCTCTCTGTTTTAGATCTTTGATGTGATATTTAAAATATTTCAATAATTCATCATTGCAGCCAAGTAATGCATAACAAGCAAAAAATAACTTTGAGTAATCTCAGACTCTTATGAGTGAAATTGTTTTAGCGTTGAATTTTGAATAATTAAATATTTTAATAGAGAAATGATCTTATTAACACAATTTTTGAATCGAGAGTGAAGAAAACAACTAAATATGTTGATAATATAATAAATTTTGTGTTTTTAGTAACATGTACTTCAGTACACTTATTCAAAAGTTACTTAACTTAATTCACAAAAGATTTGTTTAACTAACACATCACTGAGTGCACTTACTAAATAAATGTTATTATTTTAATACAAATGTGGACTTGTTAGTTTGTTAGCAACCTATTGGTTTGGTTTTGGGTGAAATTATACTCATTTTTTTTTCTGGTGTGCCATTGACAAAACGCTTCGTTTGATTTAAATTTGTATTCTTAAGTCTAAAATCTCTAATGAGGTTATATGTTTCTACTGAACAGAGTGTCCCCATGTACGTGAAACGAATCTTGTAAGAAGAAAAAAGTTGTTGAAAAATGCCATTATGGGATTCATTGCTGCTTGTTTGTGAAACAAAGTGTGCGACAATTTTAAATCTGTAAAATGAAGCAAGCTTTGGATACTCAGAACAAGCTTAATATTTTTACTAGTAAATCGTCTTCGTCTTTTTTTCTGAGATAGAACAAAATATTAATAAGAAAAGTTTACCAGTATGTAAAGTTAAGGGTAAATATTCAAAATTTCAGTGTGCTAGGCTTACTTCCACTTTTTGTTTGATTTCAAATTTTTCTTGTTAGTACTGCTTTTTCTGCATTAGATATTAAGAGAAGTTTGTCAAATTGAGAAATTTATAATGCGTGCAAAATATTTCAAAGCTCAGTTGATAGTACAGACTTTAAATCGTTATAAATTTTCTTTCATAAACAAACTAAATTCAATCTCAGAAGATCGTAATTTTAATGTAAATTGTGTTTGTTCGTTTTAACTATCCGACGACACCCTGTATACATTTTAGATAATACAAACAATTTCCATATTGCTACTACGCGGTATAAGTATCACTACAGCGTATCAGCAACAGAAGTTTGCCTCATTCAAATCTAAGAATATCTTCTCTTATAAACATTACATTACATTTTCGAAGATTTTGCTTTCGAGATATAGTTCCAATGTAAGTTTCAGAAATAGTAATATTCCTAAATAGGTATCTTGTCTCATATCTATGTCACATATTTGGAGATATATGTTTTATACTTTGACTGCCTATACTTAAGGAAAAGCTTTGAGGGCTAATACTCACATTCTTAAAATTACATGACAAACATTTTCTTGCATTTGTGATATGTAATATGAATTTGTTAATTCGAGAAAATGGTGGATGCGCCAGTAACACAGATTGTCAAATTATTTGTACCTACTTATGTACACTGTATATTCTGATTTCGAATGCCTCATTTTTTCTTTAATTTCTTTTGTTAGTATATTTCACTTTGAAGTACTTATAAACAGTTATCTTAGTTTTGTTTTTTTTTTAAATAAAAATTACGTCATGCCAAGGTACGTACTGCTAAAATAATGTTTGTATAGGATAAAATCAGATTTGTTTATTTAGAATACCCATTGTTTGAAGAAAAGACCTATTTATTTATGACACATGTCAGTTTTAGTTTATATGAAATGATTTTTATGTTTATTTAATCTTTATATTAGGTTAATGGGATTATTGAATGAAATATTCTCGAATTATTGTTTTCAGTAATGTAGAACGAACATTAGTTACTAGTTTAATGATATTAGTTGACATGCTTTATTACTATTTTAACTTATATGTAATTTATTAGATATGCGAAGGTATTCTTTTATTTTTGAAGTATTCGTACATACCTAGATTTAGCTTTAGCAAGAGAGTCGATTTGTTCTTGGAAGTCGACGACAATTTCTTGGTGCTTCTTTTTAAGGATGGCGGCAGTTTCTTCGGATTCCAGATGGACATCTTCCAAAAGTTTGCGAAGTTTCAACAGTTCGGTATCGCGTTTCTTATTGATTTCGAACTGAAATTTCATAGGTTAGTTAGACTTTCTATCTTTCTCTCTAGACGTATAACAATTTACCTGACTTTCAGCACCACCTTCGGCCTCCTCCAATCGTTCAGAAAGTTGGATAACCTGTACACTGAGATCAGCCTTTTCTCTTTCAATCTGAAAAACGTTTGCTAGTTACAGTTTTTTAAATAAGTTGACATTGTAGTATAGACACTATGTAGAAGTACAAGCTACTGAAAAAGCATAAATATAAATTTAAAACTTAAATTATTGTAGGTGGACGAATGTTGCAAATCAACCGTGAGAAATCTTTCAAACATGTTACGTTTAATATTTTTACACATAAACTAGATACAGGTAAGTAATTTGTTGAATGATTTAAAGTTATGCATGCGTTTTCATGACGATGGTGTGAATTTTTTCAGGTGTTAAATATTTAGTAGAGGTTTAGATGAACACATTTACATATATACCAAGCTTTATATAAGTAACAGATTTAACATACCCAAACATGTTACATCAGTACATCTTTTTTTAAAACCACGTGCTATTATTAATTTAAACTAAAATGTGTGATACAGTGAATTATACTTATTTTGTTTGTTTTTGTTATGGTGTTTTAGTTCTTCAAAACAGTACGTATCTGACGTCGAAATGCCATAACAATTATTTATGCCATTTTGTATCATGACTTTCTCACTTCGATATTATTTTTCATTTGTATAAATTTTATAAAAAACAGTGATTGGTATTTTGACTGAAACTTCATGCTAATTATATTTTCAGATAATATGTTTTTAAACAACTCCTTGTATTTCTTTTTATTTTTAATTGTAAGTTTTTCTAATTTGAAAAATTTGATTAATGCGTTTGCTTCATTAGATTTCTTCTAAAAAAATACTTATTAATTCAGTTACACTTTGGATGTATACACCTTGCATCGTATCAGTTGATTACTACGAAATTTTAATTTAAATTGCAGCAGTATGGTTTTCTATGCAAGAAATGTATAAAAAAAATTGTGACATTTATACCTGTATTGTTTTATTACTTAGAAGTACATTAATTTCATTTACTAATAATATTTCCAATGCTTGTATATAGTATGAGTTATATTTTTTAATTACAGAGGAACTTATGTATATTTTGCATATTGCCTATAATGTAAAATCAAAATAACAAGTGTTTCAATATACTTCAGTTAATATTTACTTTTAATCTATGAAATAAATTCCCACGTATTTTTAATAGACAAGAATGAATATGAAGGTAAATATATACGAGTACATTTCAAAAAATTATATTAATGGAATGATTCATAATCTGTAAACTTGTATATAAAAATGGTGGTATCCTAAATAGTCATAGATACCTATATTGAATTTGATTGAATTGTAAGTACAATTGTACTTTAAACTAAATAAATAATAACAGTACAATTATTAACCATTAATTTAGATTTAGGATCGCTTTTTATCTATATAAGCACATGTTTAAAAACGGGAATAAACCATGTACATATTATTTCTTGTTGTCTTCACATTGTTACTATTTACTTAATAATCAATCTTATATTTATGGTTTTCAGATCATTACAATGAAACTTTGTGTGGTGTTAAGTATTCAAGAAAAACAATAACAGGCATAAACCAAACTGATTTCTATTCTGTATTTTTTTCTGAACCTAATTACAACTAAATGGTCCATACGAAAAATAATTATTCGTCAATTATGAGGATATTCTGTTTTAATATCCTGGAAAACATTTCAAAGTCAAAGAACAGTTATTTCCAATTTTAAAGTTTTCTTTTAAAGTCAAACCCTTTACAATTGTTTAAATAATTCTACTTGACAGGAGAAACATATAGGTTAATGGAATACTTCGTACGTGCGCAAGTAACAGAGTCGGTTTTTGAGATTACATAAGATAACTGAATGATGAATTAGATGATCATTATTCAAAATCAGAATCCGCGGAAAGGTTAGTGTGATTTTCCACTGTCTAAAAATAATTTAATACATTTGCTAGAGGGGAAAAATAGTGATATTTTAGTGCCTAGAAATACCAGCGTTTAGTTTCTAATTGTTATCCAAAATATGTTTGTATCTATTTTTAAACATAGCAGAAATTTCAGATGCGAGCCTTTTATTACCAATTTTTTTTTTATAAATTTAAGTATATTTTTATTCGTATTATATAAAAAAGGAAAACAGTATTAATTTATAATAGAAAACTAAAGTGGTCAAATGGTTATGTATGTACATTTAAAAACATTTTGTACAGTTTTTCTTTTGTAAATCATGTATGCTATTGTTAAACTTTTGATATGATTTTGATAGAACCAGCTTATTGGTTCAAATAATTAAAAAGTATGTATTTAAAAAGAAGTTAATAACTTTCAGACACATGAACCAATTTAGAAAACAGGTAGAAATAATTCATCTCCAACATTTTTTAACCCCCCTTCAGTATATTTTTAGAACAATGAAATGAAATAGCTTGAACTAGATGAACTAAACTGGGAATACACCTTGCCAAATTTAAAATAGCCGAATTGTAACCTAATTGAATCACTTTTCTAAAAGCAGGTTTTGCGCAAAATATTTTTTGAATGGAAACGCGATGAAACACATTTTCGGCGTTATCTAAAGCAGTATTTAATGATAACATTTTTGGCGGCATTTTATTAAGACACCGGTTTACAAACATAAGCAATGTGAAGTAGGTTAGTGGTTTTGAAGATTACAATTGTAAAGTAAACATTTAATATTATTTTAAATGTGAATATTGCAAGAATTTTATTCTCAAAGGATTTGAACATTATTTTCTTGCCCATTTAATTAGTTTTTTTTAATTTTATTTGTTACATCTGTTAGTTGATAATTCCGAGTTGTGTCAGTGACGTAACTGTTTTACTTTTTTTGTTGGTAGTGTAGTGTATACATTTATGAATGTCTTTTTGAAAGGAGAATGAACCAGAGAACTTAATAAATGTAAAAATTGCATCAAAGCAGGTTTTGTAATTTAGTTATTTTTTAACGAACATATATGACTCTTAAAAGCATGGAAGAAGCATTTTTATGGCAAAAACTTGTACTCACTCTTGATCTAAGTTCTCTTTCAATTTCGAGGTCATCTTGAAGTAGACGAATTTTGTCCTGTAAAAATAGTAGTTTTTAGATTATTCTTACTAGGTTTTCATATTTTGACTCGATTTAATATTTTCAAATTATATTAATAAAATATTCAAGTGTAATATGAAAGGAGTAAAGTAAGTATTGGAAAAAGAAGGCTTTTATTTTTGTGATGTGTGTATGTGGGTTTTGGTGAAAAATTAACACATAGTGAAAATAAAAAAATCACAAAATTATTATTTTTCTCGGCCAATATCACTGTCGATACACTTCACACGATCACAAAAATATCACAGGTTTACACAGTTCTTAAAAAAATGATTCTGACAGATTCCGGTAATTTGATCCGTCTGGCATACGTCGGGGTTTATTTTTACCTCAAGCCTAGAAAGGGCTGTCAAATCAGCACTGTATTCGATGCTGACATCAGCACTGCCACCAGCTGCTCCTGAGGAGCGGTACGAGTATTTGGAGGTCCTCGCCACTGAGGAAGACATTGTTGCTGGAGGAGAGTCTCTTTGTCGTTGATGCACTGACCGTCGAAAATTTCAGTGTTGAAACCCGCGTGCTGTCGCCGCCTAACAGTGGTGGCTAAGTCGTTCGTATGAGCGTCGCAACGTTGAGGATTAGAATAAAGTGATAGCTTAGGCGCGCGCCTGCGTGTTATACCGGAAATTTTTTTATGAAAATCGGTCGACAGCGCAACCACTTGCGCACCTGACTCAGATGTGTATGTATTTCTGGAAGGACGTTAGGGGTATTTTTAATTTTTGTTTATGCATTTTTATGCACTTAATAAAAGGATTCTTCAGAAAATCCATGATCAAAATAGACTTGGTCCCATATATGGGAAATTCAGTGCCATATATAGCCCATTCTCGTTCTTCGAACCCATTCTCAGTTGGGTTCGAAGAACGTGTTCCAAATATTTGATTGTACAAAATAAGCGATTACTCATAATTTATTTTTTTGGTCAAATATTTGGGGCTTATGGTGTAGAGCGGAGGTAAAAATCTAAGTTATTTTAAAAGCAGCAACAAATTTAGTCATATAATTTTAAAACATATAATTCAATTCATGTTGCGCCCCTCTGTTCACTATACTAGACATACATTTGCAATGTTTTTTTTAAATCATTTTTATCATCAAATATATTTTTTTCTATACCTAATGTTAAAGTTACCTTTCATCTACTTCAAATCGTAGATGAAGTATTTTAACCGCAAGGGTAGATAAAATAATACCAAAGATAAATAAAGATCTTAATTTTAAGTAAGTACAGGGTGTCTCAAACTTGATAGTTTCATTATATATTTTTCCAGAAATATACCCAAATTGTTTTCCTGTTGGATAGCTCTCTTTTTGTAATAAACTTTTATTAGAGAAATTTTTCTGTATTACTTCCTGCCTAAAAGTTATACTCGCGTCAAGAATTCAGACGTCTTACGTCATGACTGACGTTACGCAATTGTTTTTATTGTCAACGTAATTTTCCACATTTAGTCGCGTTAAAAACTATCAATTTTTGCAATTTAGTGCAATATTAAATGCAAACTTTTAGTGTAGTATCTAGTTTTATTACTATCAGTTGCAATTTCGTAAATATTTTGATGAAAATATAATGAATTATTCATTTGTTCGTATGAAGTATGTCGTCTGAATTCTTGTCGCGAGTATATAAGCAATATCGTTCCCAAAAGAAATGCCACCTAAAAATCACATTAGCGGTGGAAGGATCTAGGAGTCGATAAAAAATAATTGAATGTTGGTTGTGCATAAATGTCACAAAATACTTATCACTTACGGCAAGTCAGAAAAAAAATCAAGAAGAGCTGTAGAGTTATATCGAGAAAGGTATCCAGAGCCCCAGTCCTGATCGTAGAACCTTTACAAGATTGGAGGCGACCTTGCGATGAAATGAAGATGCATTTTCTGAGAATATCTATACTATCGGAGCGTCAAAACAGACAAGAAGTGATATCTACGATCAAATATCACAGGAAATTAATATAACTAACAAAAATATTGACTGATCAGGAATAAATCTAAGTAGCAAGAACAAGGAAGTCGGAACCTTAGGTATATGGGAGCATGAGGGATGAAATTATACTCCTGCTCTTTAAGAAAACTAATACCTCATCAAGGAGAAACCTAGGTTCTGATGTATACTCCATCCCAAGATATCCAGGCACATGGCATTAAAACTGACTTAAGTGATAACTAAGTTGTAGAAAGACAATAAAGACTTTAACCAAGATTCTGCAGAGAAGCAAAAAAAATCTAAGAAATGACTGATGCTTAAAAATCAAGGAGAGGAACGCCATAGCCTCACCCTCTAAACCATGTATCCTAATGTTATGAACACATCGTAATTGAAAATATCGGTCAGTGATGGTAATTTTTGTTTCTTTTTCTTAATTGAGTATTTCTTCTACTGAAATATAAAAATATTAATATACAGGGTGCCGAAAATTAGTAGGTCAATCCGTTAACCATAGATAGCTGATATGAAAATAATGGGACTTTCATTATGCAACTTTTCATTTAGGAGCCCTATTTTTGAAATACAGGGTGTCAAAATGTAAATGTCAAAAAGGAAATTTGTCGATAACTCCGGTAGAATTAGAGATATTTGTTTGAAATTTCGCTAATATTTTCTCCTTGTAGAGACACACGTTCAGTATTCTTTTGGTAAAAAGAAATCAAAGCACGAGCGGAGGTGAGGGGGTTAAAGTGCATTATGACCTCCTCAACTTTTTCATACGCACGCCTATGGTAAAAAAATATATTTTCTCAGATAAAGCGGCTTTTATTCTAACTTTTCTTATTCTTGCAAGATTTTGATTTGGAGCCTGGGTTACCAGATATTGTAACTTATTTTAATAAAGTTTAAAATCCGTTTTGTACTATAAATTTTATTTAACATTTAACAACATGAAACAAACTGCATATTACTTGTTAGTATACTCGGAGTTTCTTCGACAATTTGCAAGATTTGCTCCTCTTCGTTTGGACGTAATTTGAGCTGCCGTCCACATTGGCCCACCCTCCTATGCTTAAAGTTGCCAGATTCTCTCAGACGGTTGACTAAGCTTAAGAAAAATCTCCTTTTTGATGGTGCCTGGTTGGAAATTTGTTCGCATAACACCTAGCAGCTAAACTAGCATTAGCATTTTCCTAAAAGCAAGAGAAATTAAATTGTTTAGGTTCGAGATTACAATTAACACTTATTAAGAAAAAATCCTATTCCTTTTAATAAGTACTTACTTACCCATTATTAAAATCATATCAGAAAATGATAGCAAACCTTCTCTGTTCGCCATTTCTTATTGAACACTTCAATTAAAAAATGCCTAAACAACGTTTTTTTCTTTTTAACTTATAAATTATTTTGACAACCAAAGGTACCTACCTATCTGACTTTGTTTTCAAAGCCTACATAGAACTTATTACTTGAAACACTAGTTACCAAATCCATACTATCCGTCCAAATAAGTTACAATATCTGGTAACCCAGGCTCCAAATCAAAATCTTGCAAGAATAAGAAAAGTTAGAATGAAAGCCGCTTTATCTAACAAAATATATTTTTTTACCATAGGCGTGCGTATGAAAAAGTTGAGGGGGTCATAATGCACTTTAACCCCCTCACCTCCGCTCGTGCTTTGATTTTTTTACCAAAAGTATACTGAAAGTGTGTCTCTACAAGCAAAAAATATTAGCGAAATTTCAAACAAATATCTCTAATTCTACCGGAGTTATCGACAAATTTCCTTTTTGACATTTACATTTTGACACCCTGTATTTCAAAAATGGGGCTCCTAAATGAAAAGTGGCATAATGAAAGTCCGATTATTTTCATATCAGCTATCTATGGTTAACGGATTGACCTACTAATTTTCGGCACCCTGTATAACCCCTTGTGCCTAATACATCAGTCAAAGGGCTGAACTTTTATTATGACTATCACAAATATCTCAAGCAAAGAAAGCAGATGTTTTACTGTCACTAACACATATTAATGTTTCGGAAATGTAAAAGTATTTTAAAGACCAGTTATCTGTCACAGTGCTGTCACATAAGATTAATTTTTGTCACGACAGTTGTTACTGGTTGTATATTGTTTAAAAATTAGTTCTAACATTGATTATTTAAATAGCAAAGCAGAATCGCGATTAATACTGCAAAAATCGGAAAACGCATATAAAAAAGAATACAAGTTCATCAAATAGATGGAAAAGTAAAAGCTAACAGATACAAATGAACGAGTTGTGGTTGCTTACTTCAGAAAATGTCGGAGCAGTATCAGATGTCGACTATGTGGGCTATCCATTCGAAATTGCTAGTATGCTGAGGTTAAACGAAGGGGTTGATTTCAAATCATTTGTGAAAGTGCATGCATTCATAAAGGCAATTAGCAAGAATGATGTAGCCAAGAAGGTATATGTATTCGAGGAAGACGATTTGCGGAAGTTTTTAACAGTTACACCAGTATTTATTTTTGAGGGTGATAGCCATTTGCGGTATGTTTGCCTCTTGTTGAAGATGGGAATTGTGCGACTTGCTTATATGACATCAAGGAATAAGGAAGCGTATTGCTTATTACTATCCGACTATCGAAGACAGTAAAGGCTCGAAGTTTTACTGTTGCCGACAGTGATAGAATTAGTTATGTGCGTTTGGCGAATCACTATTTATCATTGCGTCCCCAAAATGTAAGTACAGATCGAGTTCTCTTACGGTATGACAAGAGGAAGTGCACCAATAAAGTTAATGGTATTAATACATTTGGATCATGTCCCTTGCAAATTGTATGTTATCTTAAATTGTACGATCCTCAGAAATACACTGGACATGCGTTTCGACGTACGTCCGCTACCATTATAGCGAATAGATCAAATCCAACGACCTGTCGAATGGAAATCGGCAGCTGTGGCGACTGGTTACGTTGAAGAAAATATTAGCAATAAGCAATTTTGTTGACTTTCTTATATATGTCATAATTGTCTACATAATTGTTTACCTTTGAACGCGTCTAAATGTAATATCGTTACGTTCACTAGGAAAAAGAATTCAATTCAATTTAATTACACACTGAATAATGCAATACTCCTTAGACCAAATTACATTACTGACCTTGGAGTAACAATCGGGCCAACTTTAACCTTCTTTAAACATATTGACTTTATGACGTCTTCCGCATTTAAGACTTTAGGTTATGTTATAAGAAATTCCAAAGTGTTTGCCAATATCTCTACTTTACGTTTGCTTTACACTACGCTCATTCGTTCGAAATTGGAATATACGTCAATAGTCTGGAGCCCAATCTGTGCTGGTCATATTGCGTCTTTAGAAATAGTTCAGCGTAGACTTGAAAAATACCACGAGTTTCATCAGGAAGTAATAATAACCTTTCTACTGGACGCACCAAGCACCAATATTCTTGTAGCATCGCCTTTGTATCAAATTATCTCAAGGTACAATGATATAGAATCTAGTGTAGATATTTTTTGCTGTTCAATGCAAGCTATAAAAAATGCAGTACTTATTAAAGATAGGTTTAGATAGGTATTTAGCTGTGTAACATAGGTTTACTTATATGCCTCTGTTTATTATTTTTTTTGTATGTTAATTTTTTTGTCTCTCGTTTGTTTTTCTCTTGTTTTGTTAGTATCTTTGTGTCTTGTACACACTTCTATGTTTATTTTACACTGTATATGTTTTACCGTACCCTGTAACTGGGCAATTGCCTGTTGGGTATGTGCTTTGAATAAATAAAATACAAAAATAAAATATAATTGGGTATTCATGCCACCGAAATATAAAAATATTAACAAATAACCCTTGCATTGATTTTATAAACTTTGTTTTGCCACAAAACAAAGTATCTTATCATTGAGAAGGTAAATCGATCGAAAAGAGCGCTATTTTATTTACAACAGCTTGTCAAAGTCCAATATGACGTTCCGTTTATAATACCACAGGTCTAAATGTCTCCTCGATATAAAGTTGCATTTACATGGTATACTGTAGATGCAGTTTTTTGAATTTTGTATTTCATTATTAGGTCCAGTTATTGACAAAATTGTTTGTAATGTATTACTAGTTTAAAGAATTGTCCTAATATTAAATCTATTATCATTTTTTTAGTTTTTCAGAGAGACCTGGCATATATGGTATTTTTACTGTATGCATAATAATTTGTTGTTGCTGTTGTTGTTTTCTAGGTAATATTTCTTTTATTTTCAATATTTTTAAATATTCTATCTACATTATTCTAGATACTGATTATTTAATACACTGCATTATTTAATATACTCTTCTGACAACATTTATTTCATCTTTAAAGATTTGATGTTTATAGGAAATTAATTTTGCTCTATCATATAAACATTTTTCTACACCTTTTTAACATGTATATGATGATTTGAATTGAAATTTGAATATCTATCGGTAATTGTAATCTCTAAACCCAATTTACAAATTATCAAGTGTATTTAACCTTTTTTACTAGCCATAACAAATAACAAGTTACATAAAACTAATCTAAAACTCAAGTTGCCATGCAATAACAAATATTAACAATAGGCAAGTTGAGTCAAGTAAAATAACAGTACCGGTTAATTATTTTGTTGAGGGTTGGTTATACATGGCTGAATACAACTTTCTTCTCTCTTGTCGATCTAAAATTGACTATGAAAATTTGGAAATCTAGTAAAATTCATGACATTAACTTTAAAAATAAAAAAAAAACTATTAAAAGGAAAAGAAAATGCATTTTTTCAATTTTCATCCGGTATTCCAAGAACTATAATTTTTGGCATAAATACAGCATACGCTAACAGCCGGTATAACTGGGTTAAGTGCAAAGAGCTACGTATATATTTATGTTAAACTACTTTGACTACAAAAATACCTTTTGACAACAAAGCATAAACAGGAAACATTAGCATTTTATAAATGTGGAACTCAAAAATCTGATGCAAAATAGTTATAATCTATTTGTAATGTTGTATCAATAATAGACGCTTCTTATTGTACAACATTTTCGCAAATAACTGCCAAGTTGGAAATTAGGAATAAAATGAATATCAAAAATGAATAATAGTTATTTATGATGTGAATGTTAAAAGTGTATTTTTAAGGCACCTATGTAAATTTACATCAGTTCCTTAAAAACACTTTTAATACAAGTATCATACAATATTTTTTCTACAATCAGCATTAAAAAAAATTACTCGGGTAAAAATAAGTTAAGTTTTAAATAGCATCGTAGGCACTATATCACTTGCCAATGATATATAGTAACCATGGTGGCAACCATTGTTGTATTCATCATTTACGAAAGGTTTGAAAGCTTTGGATTTGTCACAAACACACGTTGTGTGTTTTTGTCCTTAAAAAGTATAAAGAAAATATGGAAAAGTACAATCCATTTAAAGCAATCGATCAAGCGGCAGACCGAGCTACTTTGGACTTATTACCAAGAAAATCCCGGATTCAATATGAAATTACATACAATAAGTTTGTGAAGTCGTGTGAAGAAAAATGCGTTCCTGGAAAATATATTGAAAATGTATTTTTGGCGTATTTTGAGGAGAAATCGAAGGTTTGGAAATCTTCATCTCTATGGTCTAATTATTCTACGATAGCTATGTTACGAATAAATAGCGACCTAGACATCAGCAAGCATTTTAAGCTCACTGCGTTTCTGAAGCGTCAAGAAGAAGGTTATCAACCAAAAAAATCAAAGATCTTGACCAGAGACCAAATTGAACAATTTTTGAAGTGCGCACTGGATGAAGAGTATCATATGATAAAAGTAGTTACTATTTTGGGAATATTTGGTGCCTGTCGTAGAGAGAAGCTTTGCCAGTTGACTCTCGACAACTTGGAAATTGTGGGCACTTCCAGTTCAATATTAGTTAAGATATCAGATACCAGAACCAAGGGTCCACAAAATATCACTATCATTAAAGAATTTTATTTGGATTTTTACCGGAGATACATGACTCTTCGTCCAGCAAATGTGGGACATCGGAGGCTTTTCCTAAAGTATGTGAAATGCAAGTGTAAGAAAAACCCTGTCGGAATAAATACGTTTGGAAAATTTCCTGCTCCTAGTCTTCAAATTGCAATAATAAAGTTGATTATTTCTAAACATGACGGGAGTTTATTATTTCTATTCATAGCATAAGAGTTTCTTCACACATACCAGGAGGTATTAAACATGTAACCTAAGGTAGTTCGATTTTATTGTTGATAAATCTTAAAGTGACGGTACTGGAGGACTCTCCCCTGATATAAGTATTCATGTTAATAAAGAAAATACAAAAACAAATATATTGCAAATTTACTGTCACAATTTAACATTTACTTTAAGACACTAGTGCTTTAAAGTGATAATTTTAAGGCACTGGTGCCTTAGAGCAATATTTTTAATGCTACAAGGGAGTGTTAAAAATTGCATTTTTAACATGTTTGTAGAAAATATTATTTATTAGCAAAGTGTTTTATATTATGATGCCAGAATAAAGCGCACTGCGTAAGTAATGGTCTAAAGAAACGTACTAGATTTTTCACTTCAAAATATTACGATTTAAATCAACTTGCCTTAATAACATGTTGATAATAAAAACGATGCAGGGTGTCAAAGTTGGGATATCATTGTACAATATTTTAACGAAGTAGACGCCAAAATTCCCTTACACATTGGATATATTGAAGGTAGATTTACAAGTAAAAAATGTGCACTGGTGTAAAATGCTACGGATAGTATTTCTCAACAAGCAACGTTTTTAAAATGAAAGTCATACTGATTCCTTCAGCTCCAGATATTCGTCCTGAATTACTTTGTGGATAATCCGCAATGTGAACAAATTTTTCGTCTTTTTCTCTAAATTTTTTAAATTGTTGATTATTAGGTTGTAATCTATGTAGTGTAGTGTACGAGGAACTATGCAGCTGATTGTTGAAAAGCTATTATCTCGAAAATTGTCAATTTCTAAGACTAATGACAAGTACACCGTTTTTGCTCAAAAACAATGTAGTTTTAAGATAGAACGTGATAACGTTAGGGCCAAAAAAGTTACGTTCACATTTATGGCGCATGTGGCGCCCTGTAGGAAATGCGTTGAAATAGACAACAGATTATGATTTTTCATATCCAAAAACATTTATTCCCAAATTTGTAAGTTGATACATTCAGGCACTGTAATTACTACAAAAAATCTCTATTTAAATTCCAACTTTGACACCTTGTATATTTTTTATTATCAACATTTTATTAAGGCAAATCGGCTTAAATCGAAATATTTTGAAGTGAAAAATCTAGTAAGTCCCCATTGGCCATTATTTACGGACCACCCTGTAGAGAAAGGAAGTAACACTAAACAGATGTTTTTTAAAGATCATGTTTGTACCACTTTAAGGCCGATGACCGACACAGCGGTTTGTGCCACCTCGGCAGCCGAATCGGAACAATTTATGGAGGATGACACACAACGGTGGGTGGTTCATATAATTGGCCAAAACGTTTTCCAAAAATGAGGCGGAAAACCGCTGTGTCTGTCATCATCCTAATGCGACAGATTGTACTCGCAGAATCAAACAAATCATTATTATTTAATATTTATCTATCACATCAACTGTCAAAATACACAATTATTTATCACTAAACATAATCTTTACAATTGTCTCGTAACGAAACATTATTTAATAGGGCACTTAAAAATTCAGAAAGTAAATCATAATGAAAATTATTATACAGAGTAAGTAACAGAAAGCGGGATAGAGTTATAAACAGAAAGATAAAAGAGAAACAGATATAGAAAATAAATCTAATATGCATTTCATTGCTTAGATTTATATTCTCTATTTTTTTTTCAATATTACAATGCCAAAAATATTGAGCGTTTTATATCTAAACGAGTAGATAAATTTAATGATTTTCAAATTATCGTTGCTCGTAAATAGCTCATGTATACAGACATTTCGCGAATGGAGGTCAGAGCTAAATTTACTGAATGATACTTGGAATGGTGTCCACAATGTGCTTGCAAGCATTACATTAAGATTCACAATTTCGTATTCTTCGATTGTATGTATGTGCCCACATAGTGCTTTATTTATTGTTGCCTAGGTTTTTAGATTATTACTTACCAAATGTTCAGATAAGTTTATAATATGCAGATAACATAATCTGTATGCGTATTACACTATAAGTTGTCTATTACACTACAACTTTTTTTGCTTAATAGTAGTAGTAAACGCTGCATCCGTTTCTAAACAATATTTGATATCTTTCAGTTCTGAAATATTTAAACACAAATATGTTATTGATAAAAATTTGCTTTTAGTCGACACTGCTAATAAATATTTGGTTGGTGTTTTCAAAACGCAAGAAACATACAGGGTGTCCCGCAAAGTATGTTACAGACTTTGGGTGATACATAAAACAATATTAGTAAAAACTCTAATAAACATAGCGTTTTAAAATCACCGTTTTCAGTTGTATACCTTAAAAAGTGCGACTGCAAAAGTAGTTCTTATGACCTACTTCACCAACCTACGTAACTCTTCGTTTGAAGAAGAAACCAACGAAAATTCAGGAACTAGTCAGCTTTAAGAAGTCGATAATAATGTGAATATGACTAACATTGAAAGAGTCAATGGGTGATTTTTTGTCATCTTGTATTCTATTTTCTGCTCAGAAAGAAGACGCAATTACAAGTTTTTTAGAAAGGCTATTTGTATTGCTTTATATGATAATGTCTAATGCTTGAAAAACAATATTCTTATATATATACTCGCGTCAAGAATTCAGACGTCTTACGTCACGGCTGACGTTACACATTTGTTTTTATTGTCACCGTCATTTTCGATATTTGGTCGCGTTAAAAACAATCATTTTTTGCAATTTAGTGCAATATATAATGCAAACTTTTAGTGTATATATAGTTTTATTACTATCAGTTGAACTTTCTTAAATATTTTGATGAAAATATAATGAATTATTCATTTGTTCGTATGCAGTAAGTCGTCTCAATTCTTGTCGCGAGTATATTTTTAATACTTTATTCATTGACATCTATCATAACAAGTAACAACTTCCCGCTTTCTATTATTTTTTCATGAATTCCAACTATATCCCTTTCTAAATCTTAATCTAACATATAACTATTAAGAACATAAATAATCTTTTAAATAACATGGAGTTCATTTAGGTTTTTATTTTCTACCGTTTCTTTTCCCACTTGCCTTTCTTTATGAATTTCCTTTTCTTGTAGCAATTCTTGAATATGTGGACTATTTCTTCATAGTACATTATCCCCTGTTGTCCGAACAAAATATGATCTGGATTCTTCAGCTTCTTTTTCTACCGTTCCTTCACACTGCATGTTTACTATCCAAACTCTGTTTCCTGTATTTAAAGTTTCCATTTTCTTTATGTATATTATCATAATTATTTTCTGCCTTTTCTTCTATTTTTCTATGTTTTGTATAATCTTGTAAATTTTTCTTCTAGTCTTGGAATGTTGTCTTTTAATGACGTTCCATATAAAAGCTGGGCTGCAGAAGCACCACACTTCATTACTGCATTACGATATGTTAATAACGTTAGATCAATATCATTAGAATTTGTCTAGATAATTCTCTTTTACAGTCGATTCAGCTTGACCATTAGATTGTTGATACTTTGGACTAGAACTTATCCAGATCCCTTGGCAAATTCTTTGAACTCAAAATTTATAAATGTTTACCACAGTCACTCCAGATGACATCAGGAATTCCATGACACTGGTAATTCTTCTAATTTTTTTAATTTTCGGAAATTTTGAATAATAATCTTGGACAAACTAAATATGTTTTGTCTTGATATTCTGCCAGATCTACACCAATACAAGACTAAAGTCTCTTTGGAACCTCTGAGAATATCATTGGTTCTATATTTGGAGTTTTGTGTTTGAAACAAATTTCACATATTGTCTTGTATCTACTACGCTAACTAAACGCTAATTTTATTTCTTTCAGAACATTATTCATATTGACTGGATCTTTATTTGTGCTGCTACGTTTAGTTCACTATCATGTTTTAATCTGTCTATTCTTTAACTACATTCGATATATCTTCTCGTTGTAGTTCTCTATTCTCTTCTTTAATTCTTTCCGACTGTGTAATTCTTTCAATTCCTTTCTGCAATATTAGCGTGGTATCGAACTGTAGCATGTCACTCAGTTTTCTTTCTAAGATTCCAACTACTCTGTCTCTCTTCTAAAAATTTAAGAGTCCGTCCGCGCTTGAAATAAACCTATTTTTAATGCTCGGCCCATAACACTTATTTAGACAACGAATAAACATAGCGGTCCAAATAAAAAAATAATCGAAAGACAAACTTGTTTCCTAAGGCTACTGTGTAATATTTTTTTCAAAATTAGTTTTTAATTATTTAAATTTAAAGAGTAAACTGTGCAAGAAATCGTCATATTTACAATTTATTTACTTAAAAATACAGGTTTAAATCGAAAATTGGTTACACGAGGGAAGTAAATCTGTCTTTTAGCTTTGCAACGATACCAAAATTAACTATATCGAATTGATGAAAATTACTCAAAATTCTATGCTAAATGCCGGACGTCTACAACTTCAGAAACGAATATATTTTAAAGTGGGATGGGCTTAGAGATTGGTAAATGCAGGCAGGACCGGAGTTCAAACAAATACATAGTCACTTATAATCTATACGTCCTCAATTCAGACAGTATTGAATTAATCGATCTTATGGAGTTCGATGTTTATATTTTCATTGATAGAAAGTTTTTGCACGCCATGAGGAAATATTATAAGAAATTAATATAAGCTAAGTTAATATTGAGCGGTAAAGCCAGGCAATGTTATTTCTTGTGGCGGAAACTTATGAAAGTAAATGTTGTAGTAAATGTTTTTAATGCACTGTTTGTAATTATTAGTGTTCGATATCGGTGAAGACAATGAAATTTAATAATACAATTTTAATTAATTTAACTATGGCACAACATTTTAGCATTTTTATCTCCGCCCATGTTTAATAAAGGATATGCTGACGCTAAACCTAGTTTTCGTTTTTATACTATTTTTAATTATTGGTGTGTACCGTGAAAAGTACTGTAGTTTTTTATATAAGCTGTAAAAAAAACTACGAACATAAGTAAAAGCGTTGATTTACAAGTGCAATTTAACAAAAAACGTAATAATTGTCAAATAATGTCCCAAGCATCAATAATTTGATTTTATTTTTATAAAATGCGGCCCTACTAAAAAAGTTGTACACGTCCATTTTGGATACTAAAAATGTCCTTCTACAAGATAGTTATATTTTTTTAAAAACAAAACGGCATAATTGCTAGCCGATTTTACTCCACTTAATCTAAATATTCTAAATACGTCCATCGTAAAGTCATTGTAGTGGGAGAGCGATAATCTCCGCCTCCAGCCGTAACGCCCGTGCACCCGACCCCGGAGCGCTACCCGAGGAGTGTACAGAGAACGGACTCTTAAATGTTTTGCTAAACCTACCAGGTCACTTATATATTCTTGAACAGGTTCACCTTCTTTTTGTGAGCGAATATTGAATTTTGCTCTATCGTATACAATATTTCTTGTGCTTATAAATAGGCTATCGAAAAACTGTTTTAATTGCTGCTGAGATACAAAATCACTTACTTTTTTCTGCTGAATCGCTAACAATTTTGAAACTTTTGGACTCATAATTTTTATGTCGTGTTTTTTATGTAAAATGTTTAGTTTAGCATGCATGCTCTTTGCTAGGGTGTTAAATTTGACTTTTTTAAAAGTATAAACGCCTGTCACCGAGTATAGCCGCATTTGTGTGTTAATGTCAAACAATAGGTTTGTTCAAGCCGTAGTCGTGACCTAGTTTGAAACTGTCAAAAGTAGGTATTCATCAAACTACTTTTTGCATCACGTTTGTATACTTAAAACACATTCATACTTCGAATATTTCGGACAGTTTGAAACTATTCCGCAATCATTGCTTGAGCAAACCTAATATTTTCTTGGATGGATTGGAATAGGATATAATGCAGCAATTGTCTGGCCACCAGGATCACCTGACCTGTATCCTGTCGATTTTTATTTATGGGAGCACGCAAATCTCTAGTTTATGCGGTCCTTATTAATACAGAAAACTAAATTAGAATGCCACTTGTAAAAACGTTTAATTTGATTAGATGTAAACAATTAATATTCCAAATTTGTAGTAATAATGTTTAATGTACTATCACCACCCAAGGTCTGTAACATACAAGACACCCTGTAGACTTACTATAGGTGATATTACAAATCTTTCACCTCAATAATTATTTAATTTTTAGTTTATAATAGCATAAATTATTGTCTTAACGATAATATACAAAATTATTGAAGAATTTATCAGCTACTAAATTAAATACCTGCGTTTTAAAATGAAAAACGATTCACCAAATTATTAAGTTATTTCCTCTCTGACTGGTAAATACGTTGTAAATTTTCTAAAACCATTAAAATTTCTTCAGTTAATATAACTTAAATAAGAAAAAGTATAATCAAAATATTACAAATTATGGAAAAATTTTAAAAAAGCAGTTCTACGAATTTTGCATATATGCATCACTTTCAGGGGAAACTAACATTACTAATTTTAGCCTGTTGTTCTAGGTTAAATAATAGTGTTCTGCGCAATTTACAAAGCCTGTTCCTAGTGTTGTTACGTTGCCCACACTTTTGGCTTAAAAATATCAAAAAAGTTCATCCATAACTACTGATTTATCTTTAACAGACAGAACATGTCACCAGAATAATGTAGTTGTTTGCCAATAACAGACAATTTAAAGTGACAGTTTTAAATATTAAAATTCAAAATCACTGTGCTATTAGAAAGCATAAACTAAATGAGACAACTAATTTTATTTTATTCTATTTAACCTATTGCTATAATAACGTATTTCACTAAATCAGTATTGAACTAAATCTCATCGAATTGGAGCAGAACTATGTCACCATTTAATATACACTACCATTGGCGGCTGAACATCTCTTGCTGGAAGGGGGCTTGAGTCCCCTTGAAAAATGCAATCTTTCATAAAATAAAAACAAATATAAATCTTACCAAATTGGTCAAACATATCGGACGATCGTTATCATAATATTTTAAAAATAAAACGTAGTTATTCAGAACTGAAAAAACTTTAATTCATATAAAATATATAACAAGATGTATCGACTTATGTACTAGGTAGATAAAAAGAACATTCAAATGAGTCCAAGTTTTCTATTTTTCTTTGCAAAACACGTGAAATGCCATGGCGTGGCGTGGTGTAGCGTCAGAACAGTGTGCACACATTATATAAAAATACATAAGAATACAACGGTATCAGATCCTTCTGACGTTGTATCTCATGGCGTGGCCTGGCATGGCATCAGAGCAATGTGCCCCCGGCTTAATATATCATTTTTGTTAAGTCACTTTTTAACGTTCAAGCAAAGTAATCAGTTATTGTGCTCATGCATAGTAGCAATAATGTTCTTTGCACAGTTGCCGGCTTGTACCTACTAGCCCGCCCTAGCCCCCCGTTCCTACGCCAATATATACTATGTGAACTAAAATGTCGTTTTGATGGTCAAAGTTTGAAACACTCTGAGAAGTAATCAGGGAACTTACAGTCACATTTTGTTATATGCTGCACAGAGAACTAATTGATCAAGCCAAAAAATGTTTGATTCTATTAACAAAATTATTTCATCATATATGCACATCAAAATACAAGCTGTGTTACGGTGACGGCTCTTTAGAATATTTACTACTTGGATTTAAATTTTGAAAATGTTGGTTTTGGGGCTTTCAGAGATGCTCATATTAAATAAAATAATGCCAATTTTGTAGAATTTTTGGTTATACCGTAAGTCCGTACCGTAGCCATCTGCTTGCTTATGGAAGAGGGCTAGTGTGTGCCCGATCTTGAAGTCGAGGAATCCTTCTGACGCAGCAATTTGTCGTGCTATTACCATATTAAATAATTTTGCTAAAGTCTTTGAGATTGCACTGTACAACCACATTAACTTTTCCGTAAAGAATTGACTTTCATTAAATCAACATGGGTTTATATCTCACAGATTCACCACCTCCAACCTTGTTTGCGTTTAGGATATTACCTCAATGTTTGCGTTACACAGTACATTTTTAATATTCTAGATAGCCATGGTCAAGTTGACGTGGTGTACACTGACTTCTCTAAGGTCTTCGTCAAGATACGTCACTCAGTTTTACTGCAAAAACTCAACACATTTCGTTTTAGTGATAAATTGCTTAAATTTTGTCGTTCTTATCTTCACAATAGGATTCAAATTTGGGTCTGCTACTGTTTCTTCTATTTATAAATGACTTTGATGGTGTATTGAATTATGGGATGCTTTTGTATGCTGATGACGTTAATATTATTACTTGCATTTCTTCAACAAACCAGGCTCATAATCTTCCGGTAGAGTGCAATAAACTTGTAGCTTGGTCTTCACAATAAAATTGTCTTAAATGTTAATACATCGTAAATCCAATCCTGTTGTATATGATTACTATATTAGTTCGCAAATATTTAGTTGTGACAGTTCTATAAAGGATTTGAGTGTTATATTTAATAGTACTTTAAGCTTCTCGCAACATATTGAATATATTGGCAAGGTAGTTTCAAAAGCATTACGATTTATTATTAGAAATAGTAAATTATTTAAAGATCCGAACACACTAAAATTATTATATTTTGTCTTCGTTAGATCCAAGCTGGAATAATATTTTTTTGTGTTGAATCTGTTAGGATAAAATTTCTTAAATATTCATCTTTCATTTAAATTTGATGGGGTTTATCCGGTACAAGGTTTTGACAACAGCTTATTAATATCTAAGTTTAACTCTCAATCTTTACAAAAGAGAAGATTGATATACTCCATCAGATTTCTGCACAATCTTTTGCACAATACAATTGACCCTCTATATTTCAGCGCAACTTAATTTTTTGGTGCCACATCGTTCAATTAGATTTCATATGACATTTTACTGCCAATCTTCTAGAACTAGCATCATGCTCAAGTAACCTGTATAATTTATGTGAATTGTGTGATATTAATAATATCAGTCTGAAGCAGCTGCTAAGGATTGTCCATGATTTGCAGTCGTAAGTTTTTCTCACTTGTAATTGTTCAAGAGGTAACGGGTAAATTTGGGTTGTTCAATGAGAAACTGTTATACTTGCGACAAGAATTCAGACGACTTACGTCATACGAACAAATGAATAATTCATTATATTTTCATCAAAATATTTAAGAAACTGTGTAACGTCAGGCGTGACGTAAGACGTCTGAATTCTTGATGCGAGTATACCTAGAAAATTGTTAAAGGAAACAGTTTAAAATTTAACACAAATTTAATTGGCATCAATACAAACATATAGTGTAGTTCGGCAGGACAATTTAATGAATAGTAAATTTAGAAACATATTTATGAAACACTAAAAATAAATACATTTTTATTTGACTGTACAATTATTAAACATGCAGTTATTGAAATTCATACGAGGAATACTAATGCCACTACAGGTGCCAAAGCTAATGGTTTCTGTAGTATATGTTGCAGTTTCTTCTTTTTCCAAACGAATCGATTGAATAATGCTTGCTGTGTCCTGTTATTTTTATTATAGTTTATTCTTCAATTCCGCTTGCTGCCGCTCGATTAGTCATTTGTAATTTTGCCACTTTTGACATCTATATCAATGTGTTGTACTGAGCACTTAGTCCATTTGGAAATTTCATTATTTCCAATCGGCACATTTTTTTTGGTGTTGGAAATACCTACTTTGTCCAATGTTATAAAAGTGTCTCGTTTTTCCATCAACTTTTTAAATAAGCGTACTGGGCGAATACCTTCCTCTAAAATATTAGGCATAATCTATTTGCTCACATAATTTATTGTCACCGCCGTGTCTCGTTTTCGAAAATAGAGGATTATACGCGATACGTCCAGTTTCTTTTCCATTATTTTCAATTTCAGATACGAATAAATGGTATTCTTTATGATAATTACTTTGTATAGTATTCTAGCGGTGGTGTTCCAAATTGTTTTAACTACTGCTTCTTTGTAGTATTTTCCGTCACATTTTCGCAAATTAAAAGCCCAATCTTGCAATATTACATTCAATTTCTCGATGAAAGTATCTGATTGATGATTGAGTCGCAACTGTTTTAGCAGACACACAGTTATTAACAATTTGACTAATTTCGTTGTTCATAGACTCACCGAATCGACTCGTTCTTAGTGTTTAATAATTCAATAAGTTGTTGACAATAATGACAAATTATTTATTTTGGCAACAGACACTGCAATAATTGATTTAAAAATGAATAAGTAAAAATACCACTAGTGCATACGTCGTTGTAAACGTTGCAGGTAACTTCTGCCGCTGTCAAAGTGACAATTACACTGTGGCATGTGGACTTTTTGATATATAAATTAAATTGTCAGAGTTGTTTAGTTACTTATTTGTTTTTAATATTTTTGACAGTTACTTCTTGTTGTGTGGGATTTTGTTTAGAAGATATACCACCACTTTTAACCTTTTTGCAACCATTTAAGTGTTACTAATCCTGAATGCTGAATTCTGAATACAGAGACGTTTCTGGAAATTTGTTGTTGGTAACTGTTTTCATAACCCCATAAAGCAAAGCCACTCGTGGGCTGCAAATATTTCACCTTTGTGGCCCACTCAAAATCATTCCCTTTAAAAATAGAAAACATACGCCTTCCATTAATTGAAAGGAAGAAAGTTGTAGTTTTCTAGAAGCCAATGCTATCATAACAAAACAGACCTGTTATTCTCTTGTGCACGAATAAATCTCTCTGCAGGTTACAACCTGTCAATAAATTGTTTTATAATTAGTCCAATTCGGATTTCATTAGATGTACCAGTTCATTTACTTTTCGTTCGCTTGGGGGCCCGACGTGGAGCGATGTCGTGCGAAGTTATATTTATGCTAGCTCATAGGGACGCTGGCGACGCTTAGCTCAGGTTACCTGTAGTGGGGGGCGTCCTTTTATAGACACGTGCGTCCGCGCCCGATCAGCGGCGATGTGAAGGTACTCTGGGTCCATCTACCTGGCGAAATTTCTTTTTAATGCCAGGTTAAGTTTTGGATCGGATGTTCTTACCTTCTTCATACCGGGTGGCCAACAAATATTGTTGAACATATTAAACATAAGGTTACTGTTCTGTATTCTTCTTGTTTACAAAATTATGGTTTAACCTCTGTCAAATACAGTTGGATTTAACGTTTTCTATTTCATACAATTCATGGAAACAAGTTTTCACTTTTCTGCATCGTTATGATAAGTTTGCATAATACCTAATTGTGAAAAATTCGGCTATTTCCATGTCAAAACTGACATGAGCCATCACAACTG
The DNA here is from genome assembly GCA_025584915.1 of Monochamus saltuarius. Classification (NCBI taxonomy): domain Eukaryota; kingdom Metazoa; phylum Arthropoda; class Insecta; order Coleoptera; family Cerambycidae; genus Monochamus; species Monochamus saltuarius. Next base: position 77,789,377 of record CM046721.1, on the reverse strand, counting down.
TTTTCCGAAATTAATTTGATTTCTGACATTTTAACAATCGGATATACCTCTATTTCATAATTAAAATAGTTATGACATGAATAGTTATGAAATTCAAATTTGTTTCTAATTTTGACCTCAGGTCACTAGTAGGGAGTGCCACTTATTGCACATCATACTTTTTTAAACGGCAGAAATTTTTGTGGCTTAATGTATCCATCTGATTATTCAAATAATCGATTCTCCTACTTTTTTTCTGAAAAAGGTACATAGGCAATGAATGGCTGAAAAGGGGTTGTAGCGTGCATTGAGGGGGGGGGGGGATTTTTGATGCAGGCATGTGTTGGGGGTAATTGGACGTAAAAATAATAAAAGTCCCCACCCCTAGCTCGTCCGGTTCATGGAGGAGGGAGGTTGAAAGGTATCCTGTTTTGTTTTTCGCTTATTGCATCGAAGAATTCTTCATATAAAAATGAGAGACTATAAAATTTTCTATAAGAAAAAGTTTCACAGATTTTTTCGCTACAATGCACCGTTTCAGATATATCTCCTCTCAAAAATCTGTAATTCAAAGAAGAAAATCTTTCACATACGTTTTTTGTTATAATTCTCCTGGTAGCTCCTCGGCCGATTGTTTTACACAAAAGTCCCATGAGAGAATGTTTTGGAGCAATTAATTTTATTCTAGAATATATACAAATATGTTAATTTATTTCCAATGGGGCAGAAGTTACAGCAATTTGAATTTGTAATTTCAGAGTCCTAATTTTTCAAGAGAAGTCCCTAAACTTTAAGAAAACTCGTTATCTTCGTTCTTACAGAGTTTACAAGCTAATTTGTTGTACATTCATACATAAATTTCCAATTTTCAAGTTAATTGTGAAAAATTGAAAACCTCAGAAGGCAAATGTGTAAAAAATGTATAAATTTTATTTTCATTTTATATAAACGTAACAATTGAACAATCTTAACAAAACAAAATTAAGTGGGCCTGTTTCTCTTGGACTGGGAGGCTCCTGCTTTTGGCTGCACCATCAATACTGATCGCAGCACAAATTGCCAATAACATAACCCTTGTGTTCATCATAAGTATCCTGACAGTTTTGGCATAATTGAGAGTAACTAATCACTGCTTTTTTGCAGCTACAGCTTCCACTTCTACAGTGCATCTACAAAATATGAGATCCAAAATTTATCTGGGTGTTGCTTCGCTTTTTGTCATCACATGTGCTAAGATATTGTAGTTGGTTACCCTGCCAGAGCTGCACCTGGTGGAATGTGCGTAATACGTGCTCTTTGGTTGCTCCCTGTCTGGATGGAAGTGATGCAAGATTTTGTTTTATATTTGATGCCGATTTCAACAATAAATCGTACCTGAAAGTGTTCAGAGAACTTATCTTAGCAGGGGCACTGTGCCATCTCAGCATGAATATTCGCTCAGCTTTCTCAACATCAGCATGTGCTGCTGCTTGTTATGTCATGATGTTTTTAGTAATATTTTTACAAAATCAAGTTTACGCTTCTAAAATGACGTGCTAGTAGAATTGCAGTCAATGAATGCGTATGAGAATAACATTTCTTTGAGTCCCACCACTTTCATATTTTGGACGGATGGAGTAAACGTTGGTTTGTACTTTTTCTTTGTCAGGTTTTATGAACAGAACATTATGGTCAGGTGGCATTTTTACTACACAGTGAGGTTGAAGACTTCGCCTGTAACAGCCACATTGGTTGTTTTACTTACGGACTGTGGCTTACAATCAACACGTCTGTATTATGTGATGCTTGATATGTTGAGGTGCCGTTTTCCAGAAGTTTAGAGCTCAATAGGTTGATTAGCCTATCTTTGTTCTGGTGGTTGGAGATAAATAATTCTTGAGTCACTGAAATTCAGTTTCCAGATTGAAGTTGATGTCGACAGATTTTTTCATCCAATAACGCCTTTCCTGTTCTACCGAAATAATGCTGTTGGGAGAGCTGCTATATCCATGAAAAACAGTGGTACATCTTATCTTTCTATATGTTAGTTGTGGAAACTGAGGATTCTATTTGCCAGATGACCTTATGTAAGAAAAAGCCTCCATCAATCACCTTTCTCTGATTGGTTTAAACAGCTTGTAAATTACGGATTTTTTTTTGTTTTCCTCATACCTCCCTCACTGAATAATAATAAGGCTAAGAGAAATGGACCCAATTCTTACTGCAAATAAATCTTCAAGTCGACGTTACTTTTTTACTGATGCAAATCCATTGGTAAAGCCGGAGATAATCTACTACAGAGTTTTCAGCACGGAGCTTGGTAGATGAACTGACAGAGGATATTAGGGAGTACTCTCTCTGTAAAACGTCTGTAATTATTATTATTATTTTTTAGTTATCGAAATTTGAGAGCATATATCTCGGAAATGGTAAATTGTAGCAAAAAAATATGTGAAATCAACTTATAGAAAATTTTATAAGCTCTCATTTTTTGCTGCAAGGCACCATTTTCGAGTTATAAGCGAAAAACCAAAAAAAGAAACATGTGTACCCTCTCCACTCTTGAAGCGCACGGGCAAGGGATGGGGACCTCCTAACTACTCCAAATACATTCCTGCAGAGAAATATGTTCCCCCCTTCAATGCACCCTATAACTTATTTGTTGCTTAGACTAACACCATGAAGTCGTTAGGATTAACTGTTTTCGAAAAAATCCTATTTAGAATATTCAGTGCACCGAGTAAAAATTGTTTTCGTTTTAGGTAAAATGCCGTTTCCGCTAAAAATACGGCAAAGTATTTCTTCAAATTGTTATTCAAAATAATAAATAATAATAATGTGCAATTTCATAAGGATCGACCTACTCTGATGAAATTTTTGTTATGTTGAAAATGTTAAAGATGACAGTTTAGTCAAAGCAGGCCGATTCTCTTGAAATTATATAAATATTTTGCTGTATTTTCAGCGAAAAAGGCACTTGACCTGAAATATCGAAAACATTTACTCCTAACGGCTTTGACAAGGTGTATATTTTTCATATAAAAAGATAGGAAAATCGATTGTTCAATAATCATATTATGGATTCACTAAGCCGCAACAAAGTTGTGCCATGTAAAAATTATAAAATTTGAATATCTCGCCCCAAAAAATCCGATCTCCAAAATGTATGCAAATATTTGGATTTTTAAAAGTTATTTACAAATATCGGAAATAAAAATTTAACTGTGGCACTCTGCATTTTTTGATCATAAACTTTTAACTAAGGTAAGTTGGGCTACATAGCATTATTTTGTTGTCAGAAATCTACTCTTTCTCTATATCTCATTAATTTCAGGACACCCTGTATAACAGCGTAAATGCTAATAACTAATAAATTCAAAATGTAAGCAGTGCTTGTACTGATTAAAGTAAAGACACTTGTATATTACTTAAGAAAATATTACATTTCCTTCTTATTTTTTTGAGTTGTGATAATAACAGATTTAATGAATTTCCAGATGTGTATCGAACGTCAGTTAAACAAACCATTATTATGCGGCTCAATTACAGTATTTTTCACATATATTTATTTTTGCAACGGTTGAATATTTCTTTAAATCTATTTTTATATAGTCATATTTCCTGGAGCATGATTTGTTTTCAAAAAATCATACAGGGAGTTATAGATGTGGTGGGTAATATCTAGGGAAGTGAAAAACCTCATAAAGATAAGACAAGGAAAATCAAAATAGTGACGTTGTATTCAAGGGTTTGAAAGCAATTCTACGTATCTTATTACTTTATATCAATATAACATCTTCAAATATATTATACAAAATATTATTGTTGATTTTAAGTTTGCTGAATCACGTCTGCTAAATTGCTCTATTTTATTTTTACATAATCTTCACCTTTCTAGAGATTTCCCACCTTAACTATGTATCATACAGAGTAATTTTTAACAGAAATTAGGAATTCCAAAATTCATATTATTTTTATTTTTAAACTTGACGCGTCAAATGTGGTGAATATCATTTCAAATCAAAAAGTAATATTTTACATATAAAAATAGTTCCAAATATGTTCCTATTTTTGATGGTTGTTTTCAAAATGCATTGTGTTCTAAACATAACATTGTTTTTTTATATGATATTATATACACTATATTCAAATGTGTATTGCAAACTGTAGTATTCAAATATTCAGCTAGTTAAACAATAACACAATAGTTTATTTATTTAACAACTACACTACCCTACAGTACACCACCAATTACAAGGTAGGAAAAATACAATTTGCCAAAAACAGAAAACAGAATGTATACAGTACACAAAATACATAAATTATCAGATACACTGAAAAAAGCAGTAACAATTAAACTAACACTTAAATGTACCAACGTAAATATGTTACGGTAAATTAATAAAACTATCAAAATTTTGAGATTTTATTGAGGCCACTTGAAAATATCGAAGCCACCTTGCAATCTATTATAATTTTCACAAATCCGGTGAATAGGTGAATATTTAGTTGTATTAATTCTCGGCGTTGATGTGTAAAACAACATTATCCTCAAGTTAATCAAGTTAAGTATATGAGTTCAGTCAACTAAGTTATGCAATAGTTTATACAAAAATATTTGCTGAGCCATTACACGGCGGGCAGCCAGACTACTGATACCAAATCTGTGCCGTAAACTATCGTTACAGTTAAAATAAGTATTTTGAAAGATTTCTGTACCTAAAAATGTGTTGGTTAGACCGCTTTCTGTCATTATATATTCATTTTACTTCGGTACCTTTGAATATTCGCAGGTGGCGTGAGATAACATTCCTGTTATTTGCTAAACTCTATATTATTCAGTTTATAAATGTCTAAAATTACTTGTTATTACCCTGTATAGTGGTTCATCAGTATCGTTTAAGTTATGTAGTTATACAGAATTTTAACTAGACGATGGAAAAGCAAAATTATTTAATATCTCATTTAAAAAATGTCAAAAATGTAGATTGTATTTTTATGTTTTCACTATAATATATTTCTATATAAGAAGAGTATAAGCAAATTTTGAGTATTCTGGTAACTTTCCTAAGAGATAGACAAATAGTTTAAAACGTAATTTTCGAGGAAACTTGAATAGCGAAAGCATTATCTTGTAATGTAATGTTTTTAATTTACGGGCGTTTTAATAACAAATCACTATTTTGAATACTTATTGTACATACTTTAAAAGATACTTTCTTATTCTAAGTGAATCTCTTTGGGTGTTGTCTTGGGTTTAAAATTGAAGGATGTAAAACATTAATAAATATGAAGTGACATCCGGTATACTGTGAGCTATTTTGCAGGTTTTTGGAAAGTTACCAAGAGCGTTCACCCAATGAATAACTTAAATTCAAGTAAACGCTTGCTCAGTGTAAACTTTAAAATTTTATTCTACCTGTATCCATGCTCACCTATTTTTCAAATCAGTGCATTCTTTCTATGAAGGATCTCTAAACGTTATTTTTGGTAGGGGATAGGTATATTCGAATCTATGCCAAATGTTTGTTTTTTTCGCTTCGGTGAAACTCTGACTTGGATAATAAAGTTTATAAATAACATAGCTGTTGCTAATTATTATTTTCTCGCAGTTCATTATGTGGTTAAGCGTGTTATTTAAATATAAACGAAAGGCTTATAAAAATTGTATATATTTAGTGATATATTTATAGTTTCTGATGAAAGTCTGTTCGGGAAAAGGAATGTATACAGAATTAAGAAGTTCATGAGGTCGCTGCAAAAGTATAGCACCATTAAGGTTTTTTTTAAAGCTAACAATATTTAAACTTTTCTTTAAAAAATACAAATATTTTAGTAAGAGTAGAGGAAATGGGCCTGATTCCGGAGATTGTTTTAAAAATCATATAATTTTAGAAAATTTATATATTTGGTTGGCTTTTGAGCCAAAGCTATGGTCAAAGTTTAAGGAATCACCCTCCATAAGAGATTTTCTAATTTTAAAAATTAAACTCATATCTTACAAAAAGCAAGATATTTTTTTGAAACGGATGCTCAATTTCAGATAAGGCATCCGAAATTGGGCATTATTTTTATTGAGCAACGTGTCATCAAAATATCGTCAAATGTCCTGCAGAAATGTTAATTTTAGATTTTTAAATAAAAGTCAGATGTATGATTCTTCTTTTATGTATTGACACAGTCTCCATGGGCACAGCTAAGGCACTTAAAACATTTTATAAATTTGTCTCCATTGTCATATTCAGAAGAACATGCAACCAGCCTCTCTAACATCATTAGCATCCATGCCTGGGTCGTCGTTGAATTTTATCTGATCCTCATGTCTTTTCCACTTTAATACAAGTATTTTTGTCACTACATTTTATGATTGATTTCATTACAGTTTTTATTTTGTAACCTTTCCTTTATTTTCTTTTCCTTCAATCTTTATTCTATAGTGTCTTTATAAGATGAGCCTATCAAAATCTATGCCTTATTAATGAATTTTCAAACCCACTACAAGAAAATATATCAACTATAACTTCTGCTCTAACACATCATGATTTATATTGTCTATGAACAATTTTGAGTCCTTTGGAGGTGGAAGGGTAATCCCCATAAATGATTCCTAATTTGGGATACCTATTCGAAATAGGACAACCATAAGTGTCCCAAATTAGGAAACTCTGAGGCGTTTGGGGTTAAAATTTCTGTTGGTGCCAAACGATAAAAAATATCAGAATTTAATATAACAAATAAATTGCTACAGTTCTAGACTTATCCTGGCTGAAACAAGCAACAATTTTCAGGTTACACATATTTCAGGTCAGTGATGCAAGAAAACTTGTTGCAGCTATTCAACGTGTTTAGTAGTACTACTATGTATTGGAGGATCCCCGAATATGAGTTGTAGAGGATCTAGAGCATCAGAAATGATAAATCTTTTTGAACTTGTTGCAGATCTCCAACTTCTTAGATCTACTAGACCGAAATTAGGCAACTATCAGAAATATTTTACTACAAAAATGTTTAATGTAAATGTGTTTTTTTAGCTGCAGATTCACCGGTAGCATTTGTGCTACATATTTTGAAAACACCCTGTGTATGTTATATTACCAATTTTATTCCTCATTTTATGCCAATATTTTACACGGAAAGCTATCCTTGTCCTGGAGAAGGCTTAAATTCAGCCAAACGTCGACTTAGAAATAAATTGGTGCTACTTCTTTTGAAAACACCCTGTAGATACACAGTAGTACATAGATTGACAATGTTTAGAATAATAATGATGATGATAATTATTATTCTCAACATTGTCAAGCTTATAAGAATGTCAACAATGATGAATCGTTAAATGTTACCTATATATTATTATGGATACATCAATTAATATTTGAATCAGTTTAAATGTGTAATTATATCGGTTAGCAACCTAAGTTATATTTTACTACACATTTTCGCAGATTATTTTGCAATCATATGTACGAGTAGTACATTTTTAATTAAGTCTTCCAAATCCAAACAACATTATTGACTTTTCTTTTCCGAAAAATAAATCAGTTTACAATAAGAGAATATACGTATGTCAGTAAGTAGGTATACGTTCGAAATACCTCAACTATTCTTTTTATCTTTTGAACTAAGGATGAGTTATACAGCACATTGATGAATTGAGTGTTGATCTTTGTAGAAATTAATGTTGTAGTTTTCAGAAACAATAATAGGAGATATTTTCTTTCAAAATTATTGTTTGATGATGTCATTGTGCCAAACATTATTTTTATTTTATATTTAGATGACAATCTAAAAGGTACTAGATATTTTTTACTGTATTGTAAAGTCATAGAAATAGAATAGAAATGATTTATTGTGTAAAGATTACAGAAGAGAAAATAATTACACAAAAGGTAGGAGATTTGGCTTGCGCCACACTTCCACTGCACCTATGATACATAAAATACAGAAAAAAGTGTACATCTAAAAATATGAAGAAAAAATAAAAAATAAAAAAAACATATAAAGATATACACATAAAAAAATATATGTGAAACTATTGTATACTACATACAAAATGCAGAACATGGTATCACTTTTTGTATAAACACCCCACTTAGACAAATTTCTTCATAATCGTGTACTATTATTTTTATTTCTTTTCAGACTGAACTGCATATAAGTCTTTTTTCGCGGTATATATGTTCTTTGATACCAAATATCTTGGTATGATAAGGCACAATTTCATAGATAATGTTAGATTTAATAATTATCTAAAATAAAAGTTAATCTAGCTATATTTACTAACAAAAAGAAATACATACCCCAGGTATCATTCAAAAACTTTCAAAACTCAAATTCACTTTTGAACATTTTTGAACCATATAAATCTAGCCATAATAGATGAGATCTGACCTATTTCTGCATTTCTAGGATTGCTTATTCAGGTGGCCCCCTTAAGTTGAATCGTATATCTACGGATAAGCATTATCTGCATAAGCAGATAATGTATAATTAAAATTATTAAATAAATTAATTTTGTATGACAATGTTAAAAGTGTTTTCAATTTGTCAAGATAAATATTAATTAAAAACAATCATCTATTTCATTCCAACATGATTTTCCTTTATACTATCGCTTTTTTATTTTTCATTTAATATTGATAAAAGTGAGAAAATGTAGCAAATCTATCTAGTGGTCATTAACTACTTTATGCTGCATTTCAGAACCACAGACAAGAAGCGTTCTACATTGCAGTAGATACCATTGAAAAACGGAATTTCAGGAAGCAACTACTGCGGGCTAAAGCCCCGACCAGTGGTGAATTTTACCCGCAAAGTAATTAGTTTTTCCAATATTATTAATACCCAATAAAAAATGGGGGAAAACCGATAGCATAAAGGCCAATATATTTGAATAAAATATATGATTGTTATAAATTTATATTTACTTTGACAGATTGTCAGCACTTTTTACATTGCTGTACAAAATATAATTTTTTAAATAATTTTAATTATATATTCATTTTTTAGATATGAAACTGTTTCTTAGCATGCCTAGATATTTGGTATAAGAGAACATACCTACATAACGACTTCAGTTAATGACTTAATAGGAATTGTAGCAAAATTTATTTATATTAGCTGAAATGCCTTTACAATACAGTAAATGCTAATAATAAAGAATGTAGCTATGGGTAGATATTGTGGGTGTAATTCAACGCTGCTCGAGGCTTTAGTCCACAGAGTAGTTAGTTTGTCCAATATTATTAATGCTTAATAAAAAATGTATAAAAATTCTAGATACTTGGTATCAAAGGTCATATACATATATGACTTTAACTGAAGACAATTTTAGACTTAATTTGAATGAGCTTAAAATCTAAAGTATAAAATTGAACATACGATACATATCCAAAATATGCACGAACGGAAATCTCTATTTTTATAATTTGGGAGATGTTTCAGACCTCTGATTCATAAGACTTTTACTGCATGAGAAATTTCACATTTAATTTCTCGAAGCTTGGCATGTAACACCCGGAATATACGAACCTGCAACTAATCTTTTGAGGCTTACGTGAATTATAGCCTCGCCTCACTGAGGAACAATTACTTTATGTACAATTTTGTCGGCCTGTAGAATAAAATGTAGAGAATTCTCAACAAAATCCCATTCCTCTCAGATGCTGCTCTGGTCTCGAGTTTAGTATTTCCTGATACTTAAATCTTACACGGAGACTTTGGCTCAAGCCCAACACCCACCTTAGTTAAAATATTTAGGTTGTGACTCAAATGTTTCCTCGGGTGAATAATACGTTTCGTTAATTTTACTTGAATATATAATTTAATGAGAAATGCATACGTTTGTGTTGACATTTACTGTACGGATACTTCACTTTTCTAAATGCAAATGGAAGGGTTAGACGCATCACTGTCAAAAACAGAATATTTCGAAGATTAAATAATAATTTAGATAGGTAACAAATTCTCTATACTAGAGAACGGCCAAAACAACTTTCTCAAGTCTATAACTTATTAAGGAAGAAAAGTCGTACTAAGGTAAGGTTTATAAATGATACTTCAGGCATCGTCTGCTAAATCGTGTCGCCTTTGTAAAACTTGTCTGTCGAATCACCTGCATTTCAATCTAGAATTCTGTAATGTGGCGACACCAATTAGTATTTGGAAACATACACATCAGGCCATAAATGTCAGAATTTGACATTTGATATTGACACTGTAATATCTTTTCTTTTAATAGTCTACTTATTTAATTTGGTTTGCAAAAGTGTACGTGTTTTTATCTACGATTTGAAAACATTAAACTATGCGGCACTGGTACCATTCCAACACTTCACACAAAGCTTTTGTGTCTAAAGCTACCTTCAGAGAATGACGTAGTGTTGCCGGTAACATGAAGTCGCGTGACTTTCAGCCAATGAAATTAATTGTATTCGCTGCTGAAGTCGGGTGAAGTTCAAAATTTTCAACTTCAATCATCCATAGGAGCAACATTTGTATATAATATCCGCCAGCAAAAACAAAACCGACTTTATAAAATCTTTATTTCATTGAAATTAAGCTGTGGTGGGGATGTTACCAGCAACACTACGTTGTTCTCTGAAGCAGGCTTAAATATTTTACATTTTTTACAAAACTGGGTACATACGTATTAATAACGGACTGCTACTCCTACTCCTAAAATAGTTATTATTTTAGGTTGTATAAATTTATAAAAATATAAATGATACGTAAACAGAAACGTACACTTTAACAGATATTTGATATTTGTCATCATTTCTATGAAAACAATTGACGACTATGTCCGACTACGTCATTTGTGCTGCGATTTAGTCGACGATGCTGCAGGTAACTACTCCCCGGACTAATACTCCGACCGGCATTGAATTACACCTGCAGTATCTGTATGAACAGCCAAGAAGCCTTGTCGGCCACACCACCAGATATAGACCGGTTTTGAGCTTGGTAGTCCTCATCAGGTGAGATGACCGACAATTGAATTGGCTGTTCCTTCATATGTATGTTCCATATATTAGCCAAGTGAAGGTGATAAGTGGTCTGCTTACTTCCTGCTTAGCCTAAGCAGCTCGACTGGCAGGAAGCGATCTACATTATAGCAGGTAGTGAAATGCAGACCTCTCACCCTTTCGATATGTCACATTCACTAAGGTAAGGTTACTTAAATCGCCTTATTTTCGTTTAAGAAAGCTAACCTTGAAGTATGGGCCATTCTTTAGTAAATATGTGAATTTGTATAAGCAATTTTTGACCGTCACCAATTTATGGAAATATATAGATTCTATATCTAAGAATTTCGTATGCAAAATGTATAGAATGTAGAATGCCACAGACAAGAAGCGTTCCACATTGCACTAGATACCATTGAAAACTCTCGACGTTTATCGCGATTCGGCGATAACGATATTTGCAACAACATAATTTCAGAAAACAACTAATCTGCGGCTAATGCCCTGACCAGCATTCAATTACACCTGAGAAACATATAGCCAATATCCAAAGTTATTCGTCAGCGGTCCACCACACATATACTGTAGAGCTGTATCGTTTCTGAACGAATCGTTCCAAAGAAACGACACCGGAGTTAGATTCGAGGGATTCAATTTCTGCGGTTTAGAATTATATCTGCTTCGACGCGAACGAGATTAGATGATCGTATGAAACAATTCCGGCTTCGCTGACCGATACCGATAAAAACTATTTTGACAAAAATAATTTAATGTGAAAACAAGAAAAGTATATCAACTTTGAGGATAAATAAAAATACAATTTTCTATGAAAAATAAAATCTAAATTTATAGGTAATACATACAGTTATTCTATCTGGATGAAAATAATGCAAATATTAAATATTCATTATCAAAAACTAAATGTAAGGAAAACAATATCTGTGTTTGATAGTAGACTGTGTTGTTGAATTGAAGGAGTTCAACAATTTGACTCCGGCAAGGGAATGACTCCGTTGATTCGAATCAGCAAAAGGAACGGTTTAGCCCAGCTCTAATATTTCTTGCTTACTGGCTCTCATCAGTACGCCATAGGTAAGACAATTGACAAATAACCCTAGCTTAAGAATGGGCCATTATGAATCGATTCGATTTTTCAGCAAATCAATTAATTTATATCGATTACTTTATATGTAATTCCGTCAATTTGTGTGTAAGCTTACAATCACTTTTAAACTACGTTACAGATTCGTGACCTCTATTGAGTGGTGCAAATTAGTCAAAACAAGCGTAGCGTATTTTATATATATTTACTGCTTTTTTCATTAATTTTAAAATTAGTCCTTAAGCCTAAAATAATGATTATTAATATTCCATGAACGAATTATTTAATAAAAAATTATTTGGAGACAATCACAAAAAGTTGAATGTCAACTTGTTCGATTTATTTGTCAGGAAGTTGACTTGTGAAAAAGAGCTAAAGAGATTTGGCATATAACCTTGTTTTTTGTGTTTTTTAAATTATTTTTTTCTTTTTCGGTTTGGAAATTTATAAATTTTCAGAGTTAATCAAATTTATTTTGATGCATCGAAATAAATAACCTGATTAATTAGGTGAATCGAATTATCGAGTTTTTCCTCGAATCGATTTCTGAAAGGAAATTGCCCATCACTACCCTAGCTGTTTTATGTCTGTCTAATCCGACAGAAGGGACCATGAGTACGCGAAATGTAGGAAAGTTACATCTAGTGGTCACTAGCTACTCCATGCTGGACTTCAGAAGCTACAAACAAGAAGCGTTCTACATTGCAGTAGATACCATTGGAAGCCCTATCGCGATTAGCTATAACATTATTTGCAAAAACGAAAAATCGATAGCAAACAGCAATTTTTATACATATGTATAAGTTTGAATGTCACTGTAAGTACCTATCTACTTACACATTTTTGAACAATTTTCTGAAATATTTTTTAATTAAAATATGTGAGTGTCGAAATACATACCTATTATGTACAATTGTTTGCAATAATAATAGCACTCTTTAGAATAATTTTGCGATTTCTTTTGAACTGTTGACGTATTTGTAATGAAATCTACTTTCAACTTTTAACATGTGCTGTCGTTTCACTCGCCAATAGAAATTTAAGGAAATTGCTACTCAGAACTTTGAATTTGAAAAAATGTGGCATTTAATATCTAATTATTTAATAATAGTGTAACAATAATTATATTCAAGCATAGATATATCTAATAGATAAAACTGATCTGTTTGCAATAAAACAAGTCATATCTACAGAGCTCCGATTTATAGCTGTACAATCCATTAACCCAATAAATAAGAAACAAATTAATTTCAAATATTTTTTTAAATGAGCCATAAAAAGACTTCTGAAAATTACTACTAAGAGAATAATTTTTAAAATTTAATAACACCATGTTATTTTGGGAGTTATATTTTCGGGAAAAAATATTCGATTTTAATTTTTATTTTAATAAATACTTAAATATTTATTTTATAATAAATTTAAATATCAATGTTTATTTTGAATATTGCATCAAAATCTGCTTTTACCAAGTGGCCCATTAGCTCAGTTGGTTAGAGCGTCGTGCTAATAACGCGAAGGTCGTGGGTTCGATCCCCCCATGGGCCAAATTCTTTTTTATAGGTACATTAGATACATGCAAATTATCAAACTTACATATTATGAATTTATATTCGTGGGGTTTTTATATCGTGTATAGTGCTTTTAACAGTGCTCCAATGAAATTAAATGTATAATATTTTTATTTTAATTCCCTTAAACTTAACCAAATCTACCTTTACTACACTAGAATATTTAAATGCCCTTTTAAGGAAGTACTTACGCTCAAATTTAATTTGTAAAGGGTTTCATGCTTCTTTAAAAATCAATTAATTTAATTTATTCAAACCGCTATAGTTTTTCTGGTTATTATACCGCGACCTAGGTAATTCGTCGCCGCCAGTCACAGAGTTCATGTACAATTGTGTAGGCTTAGCTGAGAATTTCTCATTTGCCCTTGTTGACCTCGGGCTAGGGTCTGTGGGGACGGACCCTGAGAGAGCTACTTTTACATTCTGTGGAGGTGGACCCTGCTACTGCTACTCTGAATCCTGAAAGCTTTAACACCTCGTTTAATTTCCCTTGCCATTATGAAATTATATGTTTAAGTACTTACCTGTTTTCAATCAAGTATTTAGTAAATTTATCAATATTGTCCGTTCTACAGGGTGTAAAATATTTCAGGAGGTAATAGTATGAACCAAAATAAGCAGAAAAGTCTTAATAAACATGGGTCCGCAAAGTAACGGTGGCGGAGATATGGACCACTATTCGTTTTTCAAACATTTTTTTTTTATTAGAAATAAACCGACAAAGGAAGCTTTAAACAAACAAAAAACAAAGTTACAGAAGATGTTCAAAGTGCCCTCCGTCCATTTTCCAGCAGGCACGACATCTTCGTCTCAACGATATTCGAACTCTTTCGAAAACCCCCTCCTTGGATTGGATTTCTTGACACTTTTGATTAATCCGTAGCTGCAGCTCTTCCAGGCTATACTCGCGACAAGAATTCAGACGACTTACGTCATACGAACAAATGAATAATTCATTATATTTTTATCAAAATATTTAAGAAACTGCAACTGATAGTAATAAAACTATATACTACACTAAAAGTTTGCATTATATATTACACTAAATTGCAAGAACTGATTGTTTTTAACGCGACTAAATATCGAAAATTTCGTTGAAAATAAAAACAAATGTGTAACGTCAGTCGTGACGTAAGACGTCTGAATTCTTGACGCGAGTATATTTACAGGAGTACCATACACTAATGTCTTCAAATATCGCCAAACAAAGAAATCTAGAGGGTTTACATCAGGCGATCTTGGAGGCCATAATACAGGTCCGGCCCTTCCTACCCATCTATGTGGAAAAGTTTGGTGTAAATGCTCTCTTACGGCCATGACAAAATGAGCTGGAGCACCATCATGCTGGAACCACATTTGTTGCCTCTGATTCAAAGGAATGTCTTCCAAAAACTCATACAGTGTGTTCTGCAGAAAGTTGAGGTAAGCAGCGCCTGTTAATCAGTTTGGTAAAACAACAGGACCTAGAAACCTGTCACCTACAATACCCATGCAAATGTTTAATGAAAAACGTGCCTGATGTCCAGATTCTATTAGAGCATGAGGCTTTTCGTCGGCCCAAATATGCGTATTGTGAAAATTAAACACTCCATTTCTTGTGAACCCGGCCTCATCAGTAAAAAGAATGTTTGCAAGAAAACGAGGGTCTTCAGCATCATGACGTAGAAACCAGCGGCAAAAAAACAAACGTGCTTGATGATCATTTATTGGATTTAAGGCCTGTACTCGTTGCACATGGTATGGATAAAGCAGTTGCTCGTGAAGGATTCTCCAAACAAGAGGACCACTAATTCCTACCTCGGCTGATATTCTCCGCACACTCGTACCTGGATTCTGCTCTACCATCAGTGCTAGAATTTCTTCTTCTGCTCTAGGAGTGGATACCGACCTTGGTCTTCCGGATAAATGGCACTGTTTGCTCAAGGAACCGATATCACGCAATCTTTGGTGAATTCTTCCAAACATGCGTTGTGAAGGAATCTCGCGATTTGGATAAGCGTCTACATAAAGACGTCGCGCTTCGGTGGCGTTCCCATTAGCTGAGAACAACTGTCAAATACGTACTCTTTAGTTCACTAAACATCAACCAACTATTATAAGAAAATACACAACGTTTTTGCAAAATAAAAAGGGCTAAAAACCATAAAACATTCCATATCTCCGCAACCGTTACTTTGCGGACCCATGTTTATTGAGACTTTTCTGCTTATTTTGGTTCATACTATTACCTCCTTAAATGTTCTACACTTTTTTTTAACACCCTGTATATCTATGAGTCACTGATGTATACAATTTTATGACTATTAATTATAGGCAATAAGGCAGGAAGAAGACCTCATGACCTCAATCAAAATTTGGCATCTAGGTAGGTATCTTTTTTGTATAGTATATAATATCAATTGTATCTAATTGTTTTATTCTAATTTGAAATTGGTATAGTACCGTATAGTATCAGCATTACCTATTAGCCTTTTAGTTAAAACATTTTGAATTTACTACAATACATCCCCTTACCTACTATATCTTGATTTATATTTTTCTTGACAGATTATCAGTTTTGATATTATCATTTAAAAATGTATTCTTTATTAATTTATATAGTTTTATAGTTACATATCTGAATCAACTTAACCTGAAGAGGTAATCCTGAAATTGCAAAAATAGGTCAGATCTCATGATGAATTTGAGTTTTGAATGAATCATTCGATAGATTCATCAAGATATGTCGTTTTTGTCCTAAATTTAGCTAGATTAATTTTTATTTTAGATAATAAAGCTTTGTCTGCAGAATTGTTCAGCATGCCTAGCCTAGATATTTGATATCAAAGAACATACGAGTACATATTATGAATTGATTCATATTAGCTTAAATACCTTTACAATACAGTAAACAAAAAATCATAAATGAAAGTCATTGGCCCATCTAACTTATATTAAATTTTAATATATCTTTCACAGATCGTTAAAAACTTGTACTTAGGTATATAATTTCCTTTTCTTTATGTACTGTCGGTTGCATAGTTGACGTCGCAATAATGTAGTCTATTGCAATTTACGTTATGCAACCAGTAATATTTAAACTAGATATAAATTTGAGGTCCCCGAATAACAGTCAGGGTATTCTAAGCTAATTCTTCTAATTATTTTACTGGTAAAATGGTAGCAATGAATAATATGGTTGAAAAATGATAATTTCTGATTTTGGTATTCATTACGCTAATGTTTTTGCGTTTTACATTAAAATATTAAACATGGTACCAGAATTTAATTTAACAATTTCTATTTTGTATATAAATATTTGTTTATTATTGAACAACGCTAATAGGTAAATGTATAACATATCATAGTTTTCTACTTCTGGATAGGTTACTTTCAATACTACACATTTCTAGTGGCTTGTATTACGGGTTGCAGAATTACATTAGAGAAATATTTTATTTCGTCGTTATAGTTAGTTACCTCTTTACTGAAATTCCTTTTTTTTCTTCACGCATTTGAACACAGCCCCTTTAAAAGGTCGATGAAAATATTCTATGTTATTTGCACCTGCATGATTTTTAGCTTATTGAACATAGATAGCAAAAGATGTATTTCAATTAGAAATATATTTTACAGATAATTTTACCTGTTGAGGTTATATTTTGCTTGTTTCGTTAGTTAGAGCCGGTTTTGAATTTCAGCAATAATTTAGTATTTAGTGTGTTGTAAATCGGTCAGTGGTTGCGCGGTTTGAACTCGGTCAGTACTTGAATAGAGGTGAGTACATCGCTGTGGGTTCGACCCCCGCAGCCGGTAGACCGTATATAAGCTATATTCGTGGAGAGGATTGGCACCCTCTCTGCGGGTATGGAATGTTAACTTGTGTCAATGTAAGATACCGGTTGATCTTTGACATTTAGCATAGCCTTTTCTTTTTGGTATTTTACATTAAATCGTTTAGTCATATTTAACAGTACAGTCCCTTTAAAGGACGTTCATGCATTGTAATGAGCACCCAAAAGTAGTTTTAGGTTATTTTTCAAAAAAAAAAAAATGTATCAGGGTTATATGAGATAAAACAAAACATGTGTGTTTTTATAAATTTGATATAATGTTTGTTCTACATTGTTTTACTTCAAAAGTTCCCCTTCTAAAGCGCCGTTTACATTAGGCAACTTCTGGTCGAACGACTAAGTTGATCGACTTAATGCCGCCTACGATCGCCCATGTAAACCCGATTTCAACTGAGCCTGGGTGACTACCGGTCGTTCAACTAGAAGTTGACATTGTGGCTACTTTTGGTGGAACAACTCGGTCGTTTCAACTAGCAGGCGACCGTCTAAACATTTTTGAATTAGTTGACAGTCGATTAATACAGATATTTCTGTTGTTGATCGTAAAAAAGCAGGAAAATGTCTAAATTAAATTGGACTGGAAGTAAAATCATTAAATTTATGGATCTTTATCAACAGAATTAACGTCTGTGGAACAATTCTAGTGACTTATATAAAAACTGTAATTTGAAGACAACGGCGATAGAGGCAATACTAGAAGAAATGAATTTCGAGGTATTAACAGTTGCTAAAATAACAAAATCCCGTAAAAGTGGAAGTGGAACTGAAGATGTATCCACTCTCTAACCCACCAACGACGTCTTTTTCGGTTTATTTTCCGACAAATTGTATTTTTCAGTTCGCTTAACAAATTAACCGCAACTGCTGATGTTACACGTAAAATTTCTTTACGTTTCACACGCGCCATCTTCAACGATAAGAATGTCTGCCGACAACGAATAAAATGTAAACCTTTTTATCGAACGACCTCAGATCGATCAACTCGATCGACCGATCAGAAGTTGACTAATGTAAACGCCGCTTAACAGACAACCAATAAGAACTACGTCTAATCGAAGATTTCAGACACATCCTCTGTCATGTATTCAGACAAATGTCTGAAGGCAATATATATGTTATCTTAGCATATTAAATTCCAACACAATTAGTCCTCACACGTCGCACGGGCCTGTTCAAAACTCTACTAATAGTAGCATACACAATGGATCACAAGACCTGAACATGTAAGGAATTTCATTAGTTATTACTTATATTTATTTATTTAAATCTTATACTTCTTAGAACGTTTTAGGTATGTCAGGCTTCATTGAAACAATTTCGCAATTAAGCGAAAACTATTTCAAATGATTACTTGCTTTGGATTACAATAACACAAAATTTGAAACGTTTATCTCAAAGTGTAAAGCTAAATTGGGGAAAAGGGGGAAAGTCAAGCCAAATAATAGATTACCTTTTACGTATCTACATATAAAAATTCTTCATCTTGATATACGTTAAGAGTATATTTTTTGATAGATAATAGTAAACAAAATATATTGTATTTTATTAATCTATTACATGTATGTCGCTAATAAATATGAAAGGTACATTCCATTTGTGAATTATTTCGTCACATAAAACATTTGCAAAGATATATTAAACAAACGGAAGAGAGATGACTTATGCCTATGTTAATAGTCACAGCTCATTAAGGTGTTAGTTGGCGTGATGAATATTGTGCATTGAGATTGTAATATCATTTAGTTACTTTATAATAAATAATATTAGTGGGTATACCTGATCTCATTATGTATGAAAGGAGAATCATATCAGTAAGTTATATTATATTTAGTTGCATTTTTGATAGAATAACAATCAAACTTTAAGACTTAGTATGATTTCCACGCTGAAATTGATCCTATATTTAAAATGTATTCTAATCACTATACTTAACAAAATTTTATTAAAAATATACACAATATAAAATGATTTGTTCAATTAATATATCATCTATTTCTTGAACTAGGAACTTTAAGTTAGAAACAGCCTACACAGAGTGTCCTGTAATTAGGGGGCGTGTTCTGTGTCGAAGAAAATTACTTTTACAATCGAAATTGTCAATATTTTCTATAGCAGGTTGTGAAAAACAAAATTGAATTTAACATTTTTTGCATTTACATTTCAGTTGGAACTATTATTTAGAAAAAAATCATAATTGCAGTGACCCCTTTAAGTGGCTATAGTTAGAATAATTTTGAAATTCACGTTCATATAAAGAAATAGTAAAATTTTTTGGCGTTGAACCCTCTGGAGATATATTTTTCCCTATTTTCTTGCCCAGTTTTCGAGGTAATGCCTATTTTTAAGACAACAAGTATGTAAGGTAAACGGTGTTAATTATTACCACATAAATATATTCACTACGTTGTAAAAATAATAGAGAAAAAACATACAAATTTTTGCATGTTTATCTTTATACCCGTATTATTGGCGATTTGGAAGTTACAGGGTTTAAGACATGAACAAATTTTATTATTTTTTTTATCGTGCAATGCATGATGCATTTTATACTGCACGTTTAGAAATTTTCCGAATAAATTACATGCGATTTTTTTACAGTTATCCACTGAAACCTAACATACATAATAAATTTTATTTATCCGATATTATTGGTCTAAAAGACAGACAAATAAAATTATAAAAAGAATAAAAAGACAAAAAGAACATATAATTTTAAATATCACAGTGTTCTGGAAAATAAAACTGTGGGGAGAGTAGTTTAAGGGTTACGCACTTCCGTCCATTAGGAGATAATTCCATCTGAGTCACTAACCAGCCTATTAAAGAGAAAAAGGTGGTGATGTTGCTCAGGGGGATCTCGGTCATAGAAAACCATCGTTCTCCTAACACAGATTCTCTTGACAAGATGGCAGTGCACTCGCAGAGTGCATGAAATACTCATCGTCTCATTTTCCCGTACACAACCCCAACAAAGAGGTGTTTCACACTTCCTCATATAATAAAGGTGCTTTCCTAACCAACAGCGTCCAGTTTGAATACCTGTACTATTAGGTGAAGATTTATTCTAGACATGGGTAGATATTTTTTGGATGTAACCTTGCAGGGGTATCTTAGGAACTTAGGACCGCTATTTGTTTCATCCTACCGTTTCCTAAACTCTCTGTGAGTGTCCTCCTTTATAATTTCAACAAAAGCTGAGATTGAAGCTTACTCAAGGAACCAGGTGCAAAAATATTCAGATGTAGCGATGCACTCGTGTTCAGCTTCTCAACTACTTTATTACCATTGCACCACTGATTGATTTAGTTGTTATCTGTAAGATAGTGATCGTCTGCTATCTGTGTAAACTCTGATGGTTTTACCCATTGTATGCCTACGGGCAATTTCTTTGGCAGCTATGATTATACCTGCTGATTCCGTTTGTACCACGATACATATCTGGAATAGATCCCACATCTTGCACCTTCCCTCCTTTTTCATCCGTCTGGGAAGATGTCGATTACATTCTCACTGTCAGTATCCCCATTCTTGATAAGTACCACGTAGGGTTGTCAATTTCAAACTTAGGAGAAATATTGCCAGTGTCTGCCAGTAAAAGGAGCATCTTTCTGACTTGAGGCGAAGCATGGTTATCGCGGCCATTTCTTTTAGATGAATATATATAACACGCACCATAGTATTACCTCCATTGCTATGGTAGGTGTTGTTCGCATAGCTCCAGTTATGCTCAGGCAAGTAATCCATTGTACCTGGATCAACTTTTGTTTACCCAAAAAACCCACCCTCATAGGCTATGTCACAGTTTTGTTGACAGCCCTATTAGAATCTTAATGCAATATTCTTCTGGTGGTTTTTCCTAATAATTTATTATTGAAAAGTAGTACTGTATGTTCTGCCCATTGTTCTTAAATTGCGTGCCATGATTACAGTTGAGGAACTTAAGTCAAGAATAGCAGTAGTTTTGAGAATTCTTAACTCAGTGTAATAGAAATATTTCATACTTACGTAATTGAATTGTTAGTTAGCATTAAATTTTCATCTACACTTTACATCACACTTCTTAACAGAACGTCGTAAACTTCATTGTGTAACTTTAACCTTGTGGAAGAAACCTCGCAACCTCATTGTGCAGCGTCAGAGAGAACATGAATGTTCGCATTGGTTGTATGCGATTGCACGATCTGAGGTGGATATGACTCTTTTTTGCAAACACAATACATACAACCTTACTGCGTACAACATGAAAACATAAAAATGTTCATGGCTTGATTACAATGTTTTCCATTGGTATGTTAAGTCGCGTAAGCACTTGTAACAGAACCTCGATGTGTAACTGCACCCCGAACAAGGTCAAAATAGGTCGAGATATGCATTATTGGGCATATAGACGATCAGGCAAGCTTCCGCGCCTACCCGAGCGCTTTAAGGTTAATAAGCAAATTTCAATGTGTGATCATGTTCGCTGTATTTGTAACTTCGCAAGGTTACAGGGTCCAGTCGGTCACAGGGTCGTTTTAAAGTTGTACGACCAGGTTTCCGATGAAGTTCTGTTATAAGTGTGTACGCGGCTTTACAAGTGTGTACGCGACTTATATCAGCATCCCGTATCATCTAAATCGTTAATATAATTAGATATAGGGCAAAATTTTGGCGTTCTTTCTTTTCCTGAATTACCTACCAACATATCACAATGTATGTTTATAGGTTATTTAGAGAGTTTTCATAAAAGTTACTTCCGCGCTCATTAGATTAAACAATTCAGAAATAGTATTTTATTAGCCTGTTTTATATTTTACTCCAGAAGCAATAACTATGATACGATTAAAAATTTAGGATTTGTTCAAACATGGATGATTGTAAAAATAACGTAGGTAATGCTTGTATTCAAATTTATTATCAGCTTATTGTGTAAATTAATATTTCATTCTTTATTCTTGATGGTTTCAAACACCTTGTGTTTTGGAAAACGCATCAGGTAAGATTTTACATGTTGACTAGTAGCAGAAGTTCCTCAAAGAAAAAATGAATACCAACGCCAATAATAAAAGAGTTACGGTTACTTAAATTTACTTTCTTTGTTTTTAAAATCACATACACACACATAATGCTTCTTCAATTATAATACTTGGAATTGATTTTTAAGATTTTGCCACATTCTACAAACATTAGTTACAACTCTTCTGTTTTGATTGCTTCTAGAACAGATATAATCAGAGGTAGTTTTATTTTAGCAGGAGTATAATTACATAGATTAGACTAAAGAATAAAATATTTAGTTTTTGTTATATGTTATATGTAAATCAAATTTTTTTTCAAAAAAATCAGATATATAAAGAAAATGCGTTGGTGAGTATTAATAAAATAGTGAAAGAAAGATTATATTTTGCCTATTTTTAACAATCTTAAATAATTAAAATATGCTCAAGAAGACAATGTTTAAAAAAAATAAACAAGACACAAAGCAAACAAAATTATTGGTTCTCTTGTAGCATTGAGTTATAATTAAGTATTTATCTATACATCTGTATTTAAATAATGAGGATGAGCATAAAAAATAAACAGTAATTTATCAAACCACACAAACATTCGATCTTGAATTAACAGACACATCCTTGTTTTCAATCCAAGTGTAAGAAATTTTTAGCAAACAAAACTATTTTATTTTGGAATCAGCTGCCTTTATCCCAATTTAAAACATTTGACCTTAAATAAAATTATCCAAACATAATTTTTATTACAATTTTTAATGAAGTGCTTCGTTAATATATTACTGTTGGTACAATCAGTTGAACATATGGCATTCATTTAATGCAAACACAAATCTAAACCAATAAAATTAATTCAGCATTATTAAATGTATTTTCGAAATCAAACCCTGTTCTTTAAATAGTGCTATCGGCTATTGACGTATTTTTTCGACAGTACTCGACTCGACGCTAAAGACGCTTAGCGCCGGTATCTTAAATCATTTAAACACGTTGTTAGTGGTTAGAATAATATAGTGAGCCCTTTTTATTTAATTTCGGTGGTAAAATGTGATAAAATATTACATAAAATATTATGCTGTTGTCCTATTTTTGGTTTAACTTACCGTAACAGCAAGGATTATCTGTTTATTGTGTTTTTGGGTATGCACTTAGAGGTTACTTATAACTGCATACAAAACATCTGATTTTTTCTTAGAATTGTCCGTCACTGCTTGATTAACATATGAAAAACTATTTCAACGTCCAATGCAGACATCATACTGCAGTCTCCACTTAGTTTCATTGCTTAAATTAAATTGTAACTCATTCAGCTGGAGCTCATCCAGTTAAAAGGTACTAAAACTAATATTTGGTGTAATATCAATGATCACAAATGTCATTAGGTGAATTAGTGGTACCCTGTGGAAGTTTGAAGACATTAGTGATTCAGTGTGGAAAGTAAAAGCGTCCTAGGATACAAAGTTTCAAATATGAGTAACTACAGAAACTACGTAAGTTTTGTTTAACTAGATAACCCCTGATTTGTTTTCCTGAAATAACGTTACTGTTAATCGTAAATTTTGCTTTCCCGTTCACTGGTGAAGTATATTTAGGTTTCCTTGTTCCTGGTTGTAATATTATTCAGAACAATACACAGTAAAGTGTATAAACCTCTCTTTCTCAAAATGTAAACTGTATACCTACTTGTAAAAGCTCAGGAAATCTAAACACGTAAAATTGAGAAAGTAGCTCCGTTTCACAGTCAAAGTAGTAATAAGATACGGAGATATTTTTGAAACGGAACAAAATCAAATGTCATTGATATACCTGCAACGAAATAACTTAGCATCTGGATACTTTTCACAATTATATTTAGAGATATATATTATTTTGAGCGTCGGTATTTTATAATTTCGAGATATACAGGGTGTTCTGCAGACTCTATCATAAACTTTGGCAAATGGTAGCTGCGTTAATGTCAAACATTTTTTCGAATATGTACATAGGTTCGATTCGTGTTTAGAAGTTGTAAAATTTATTATATTTTAATCAAAATATCCACTCTGGACTCGCATGCAAGCCTCACATCGGCCATCAGATTAGCTGCATCCCGAATTTTTTCATGTCAGACAGCTGCTTCATATGTCCGCATAAATAAAAGTCCAAAGGATGTAGATCTAAAGAACGCAGTGACCATGCTATTGGACCTTGTTGACCTATCCATTTTATTCGGGAAATGACTATTTAACCAAGCAGTTACTTATCTCCCTCTATGTGGTGATGCACTATCGGGCCGATACGACATATGTCGAACAATATTAAGTCCTACATTATTAATGAAATCAAAAATTTTCAAAGAAAATTTTATACAGATCTGCATTTAAATGATCTAAAACATGCACAGGCAGTAATAAGTTATTATTGAAAATGCTATTCCAACCGTTGACACTGAAAGGTTGCTGAAATCGTTTTAATCTAATTGCATGCGGATTGTTAACGCCCAGATATATTCATTATGCAACATTTCTCTGTTGAATGCACGCCATACAAAATAGCGGTGGTAAATGAAGATTACTTGCTAATATACCGAACACTAATTGAAGAGTTGTCAATGACATCATCTATTATATCTTCTTCATTTTTGTACATTGTGGGGTTACCTTATTTTCGAAATCTACGAAAGATACACTAAAGACTGCGTGAGTATGTTGATGTCTATTTGAGTATCTTCGTCGGTATTCTCGGGCTGCTTGTCTGGCGTTCCCATTGGAATACCCATATACAAAGACAATGTCTGCATACTCTTCAGTTGCAAATACATGCATTTTTTATTTATCACTTTAACGCTAAATGTTAAATGAATAATCAAAATGACAAATAATAATTATTGATATAGCAACTAGTATTTTTATTTATCCGGCTACTTTGATTGAAATATGAAATTATATTTTTTAAAATGCTTGTAACTTCTAAACAAAAACGAATCGGACCTATGCTCATATAAGAAAAAATGCTTAAGATTAAACCAGCTACCATTTGCCAAAGTTTGTCATAGAGTTTGTAGAATATCCTGTAAATACATACAAGTAAACAATATTTTACTTAAGTATTTCCAAATATTAAAATATGCTATGATGTTATGAACACATTCTGTTCCTAATAATCCGTTTTATGGATATATTTTTGATACCTACAGCTATTCGGTTACAACTCTATTCAGCAACATATATTTTTGTTTAGGGCATTAATTCGATGATATTTTTTGCAACCTTTGAATATGGAAAGAAAAAAAAAACATATATCTAATAATAGTAAATTTATTTAGATCATCTAAAATATAGGGGAGACCGGGTACGAAAGTAACACGGGTTGGTTGTAACAGTAAGCCTATTGTCTTTCTAAAGAGTTTTGTCTATGATATTATATCATCATAGAGTCGGCAGTGAAATCTACACTAACTTATTCGAACAACAATATCGGTGGTGTGTTTTAGTTCGAGTTAAGACCTGCACGGTGCAAAATGATATGCAAAGTAAGTTTTCATTCTTTATCTTAATCTATCATAACGTTATTTTGAATTATTTTATTGGCTTGTTCAGTTAATACCAATATTGGCTATAACCTAAGCATGGTATTTTAATTAAAAATAATCGTTAAAAAAAGTTGTAAGGAAGTATTCTGTCAATCGCGTGAAAAATGCGTAATGGGACGATTGTAACAATGTCATAGGGGGACGATTGTAACATGTTACAACCGTCCCTCATATTTAATACCTATGATCAAATTTGTCATATTTAAAATGATAATTCTGTAGATATTCAGATAATTACTTCAGTATTTGTTATACTGTGTGGGAATATACATATTCATTCTCTTTATTATATAAATATGGAATATAGACGAGTCTGGCGTAACAACCGTGCAAAAGCCAGATAGGGATAGGATTCTCTGTTATTACCAAAAAAAAATTATTTTTATTTTATATTTTTGTTTCATTATTCTGCACCTGCACTACAACTTACATATAGGTATAATCAGTAAACAAATACCTTGTAAATACTAACTTTCTATACCTACTTATTACCTATTATTCATATGATAGAAACGTCCCCATGTTCTGTTACTTTTGACCCATACCATTGGGTAGGTTGTAACGACGTACACTCTATACTTTCTTGTTAATTATTGTACATCAATATGAACTTTAATTACTTCAACATTATTTTTCTTCTATATATAAAATGCCAAGAAAACGACTTATAGTAAGTAAATTTATATAACTTTGTTAATTTTTTATTTATCCGGCTTTACAAAAATATGTTACTTTCGTACCTGGTCTCCCCTACCTGTTAATTGAAATCCGTCTAATGTTTTTGTCATCTCATCCCCATCACATACAAATTATTCAGCCGAAATAGTATTAAATTAATATATACCTTGGTAATTGTATCGTCTACATACAGGGTCATTCTTAACTTACACGCATAAACTTATAAATTGTCAAAGGACAAATAATGACAAATAAAAATATGTGAAAAAATGTAGTTAAATATGATAGACACAAAAATGTGTCTATCAGGTGAAATTTTTTGTTTATCAAAACTAAGAAGAGAGTTCCACTCATATAAGTGTTGATTGATGTCAAAATTGTTTGTTTTCTTTCATTTAAAAGCCAATTATGTTGCAAGTTCCATAGGTTTTTAAAGAGATATTAAAATCCATTTTTCTCGAAAACTGTAGACATTTCATGTAAAAATCTTTAGTTTCATTTTTATTATGAAATTACCGAAAAAAAGTTTGGGTATTTTTAAACAAACAGCCCCTGGACTAGCTGTATTGATTTCTTGAAGTGTTTAATATTAAAATAATAATAATAATAATTTATGATAATAAAATATGAAATGATGAACAAAGTATTGAGGAATATATACCTACTTTATAAGTAATCAAATTAACTTTGTTCTTAGTATTTTTATTTGAATTTTTTTATTTTACTGAAAATGTTAAACAGCTTAGACGATGAATTTATTAAAAAGAAAATATAAATGGACTCTGCCATTTGACTGTAGTTGTGCATTAGCCTGCACCATAAATTTCAGTGTTTGGATTGATTTGATGAGAATGTTGCTTATTTTACGACTCATTTGTCTAAATAATATTTAAAACGGCTTTTTAACGCCCAAGTAAAATAAATATGAATCAAGAAACAACTCTTACATCATTATTTTGTAATTATTTCTGGAAATGTTATCTTTTAACGTTAATGTGTAAAATTTGCTAACCCGAAAATAACTCGCTAAAAAATGCACAAACCAGTTTATGACAAAGAAGGGATTTATCAGATTATTGCTTTCAATTTTATTTTCTATATGAATATATAATTTCAGATCAAAGCTATAGAAGCAGGTATTTTAAGACCTTTATTTAGACTCAGCAGACTGTCTACACATATTTTCCCGTCTGTACAAAAGAGGAATACAAAACTAACATCCTTAGAAGTGAAATTTAATACATCGGTACTAATTTGATAAATGTTGCTGTTTTCCACATAAAGCAGGTGTGTGGATCTTAGAAATTGTTTCTATAGTAAGAGGATGATCTATGATTCGTAAAACTTACTTAATTTATAAAAATAAACTGAATTATGTTTCTAAAGTAAACAGAAAAATAATGTAAAATGACAGAATATTTATTGTATTCATATTTTACCATTGTCCCCCTGAAATTTCTTATTTATTTTAAATGTTACATGTGCAATTTTGTTAACAAAACCGGTGATTTAATTTTATTGCTTGACATGGATATCTATGATATGTCAACTGGCTTGTCTCACTGTCCTAATTCCTAATCCCAATTAATAAATTAAAAATTTATGAGCTTAATGCGGTGGTTAAATTTTGATTCCGGCTCTATGAAAAAGTCTGTATTTTTGTATAAATCGACTTTTTCATTAAAATTATGAAGCACCTACCAGGAAAATATGTGACCTTCATTTTTTAAGGGAGGCACCTCCTCTTGGAAAGTACTCTATGGACGCCATTGAATTAATGCGTAACATTTTAAATACTACACGGAAAGAAACCTAATCTGTATTTAAGTGTATTAATTAATATATTTAAAATTTTAAACTTTACTCAAGTGAAGCATATACTTTTATTTGTGTACAAATCCGTAAAATCTTTATTCTTCAAAATAATAATTTTTTATTTTATTTTAAATGACATAGAAAACCGCTTTCTCTGATCCTACCACGGCATTTAATATGGCGATCCAAGACCTGCTAAGATTTTTTTTATATACCGGAATTTAATAAAAACGTTTAGCGATTTTTTTATTTAAAATCTGATAAGGTGGTGTTATTCAGGTGATTTGAGAAGCCGTATGTGTGAAAATTGAACAAAAACTATTCAGTGTTTTCTTCTACACGATCTCAGTTTTATTTTTATAAAACTTTGTAAAAATTTTATTTTCCAAAATATTTTTATGTTTTAAATGACGTCGAAAACCTTTTGACATAATTCCATGGCTCAATACTTGATTCGTCTACTGCCTCTAGAAGTCAATAATTAGGATTATTTATTGGGTCAACATTATAAGCAACTCGACAAAAAATCAGAACTATCGGATCTAACCTAAGGTCTGATGTATAAGGTTACTGGACTAAACTTCTAATTGATTATTAAAATTGTCAATGAAAATACATTTTTAAAGACTTCCTTTTGAAGAGGACAAAACAGTAGTCGAAACATCGATCATGTGCACACTATTTGTTATTTATATCTCATTAGCACCCACTGTAACTGTAACTTATATTCAAATATTTACATGCTGCAGT
Organism: Monochamus saltuarius; assembly: GCA_025584915.1. Lineage (NCBI taxonomy): Eukaryota > Metazoa > Arthropoda > Insecta > Coleoptera > Cerambycidae > Monochamus > Monochamus saltuarius. The sequence goes on along the minus strand of CM046721.1, from coordinate 77,760,147 downwards.
AAATTTGGAGAACTAAAAGCAATGATAAATCAAACACATAGCAGTCACATAAATATTTCTACCAACACAAAACATATAAACATAGCGAATTTTCATTTCCAAAATTCAGTGAAAATCATGTGCAAAGACATATGACTTGTTTTAAGCACGTAAAAACATATGTCGATATTTCAAAGTATGGACACTTCCTAGTTTACATGAGTTCACTGACTCAAACAACATAAATATATTTTTATAACCAGATGGGAAAATGACAAGAGATTTATGGAGATAGAAGAGATTGCCGATTTTCACGTCTTTTGTTTTTCTCAACATACAAATACAAATTGAACATCCAAACAACGTATGTATTGATACAGAGTGTTTAAAAATAATGTACCATACATTATAGAGGTAATAGAGAAGTAACACATATTTTATTATAAAGTAAGAGTTTATTGTCATCTGCTTTCAAGATATAGATTATTAAAATCCATTAATAAGTACCTACTAACAAGGCTGGTGGATTTGTTATGTGCAAGCTAGAGATATTCTTTGAGGTTACAATTATTTCTCCAATTTTATACGTTTTCTTTAAACAACCCAGGTAGCACAAAGCAAGAACCCAATATTGACCAAATCGTGGCTTTTGGATTGGTTGTATATTGGGCAGCTATGTTTGTGAGATATAGATAATAATCAACAATTTACCATAATGGTCCTTAGTGACGTTGTAGGTCTAATATTTTACATGGATATTGGGCCTATATATTTTTATTTTATAGTTATATAAATGTAAATATTCAAATTATTTCATTATTAGTTGTAAGTAAGTATATTTGGTTGCTATGTTGGAGAATTTGAGTTTTGGAATTCATTAAAAAAAAAAAAAATGGAAAAACTAGATTTTTACCTGCATCTAAAAGAAACTGTAACTTTTTCGGTTGGAAAAAAAATGATAAAACATCATCCTTAAAATTGAATAAGGATTCCACCATTTCATTTTTCCAACTATTTTTGGAATTTTGGCATGCAATGTGATAACGTTATTATATTAATAAATATTTAGAAATTCACAATATTATGACTAAGTTTATATGTATTTAATACTTAATTGAAACAACTTGTACTGTAAAACACAGTATAGTACATATCATTATAAAATATCCACCCATAATTTGACAATAAACAAATACAAGATGTCCAAAATATAAGTGCCAATACTAAAGGGGCTTGTATATCTGACCAAAAGCAACAAAAAATCTCTGGAAAAATAGAAAAGAGTTTTACATTTCAAAAATAAAAACACTATTCCAATAAAAAGCAAAGCTGTGTTACGAAATTACAAAGGTACATCTAGGTAAAAGCTCCTGTAGTAGTAGACTACTACTACTACTAGTAGTAGTGTGGGCGGCATCAGCCTGGCAATTAGGTCACACGTAGGCCCTTTTTGCCTACCCTTGCTTCCCATCACCTCTCCACTATCCGCCCTCGGCCTTCCTCGAACCTACCCGACGCCCTGATGAACGCCAGAATCTTGGTCCATGGTGGGCCCCTCATCTCTTCCCTTTGCAGCTCCTCGGTGCCAAAGATCCTATATCTTAATCTTCCAAGGGCCGCACAATATCCTAGCTCCTGCCAAAAGCTCCTGTAATTAATTAATTTTTATCAGTATTAATGAAGAAAACAATAAAGGTTTCTCTACTGTAACGTACGACAACATCGCAGTCCATTACCTGCTGCTGTTAACCCCAAATTATTATCATTATTAGTAGAAGTAGTAGTGCGTCTAATGTGTTTCGTTTTTCTGTACTTAGTATTTGCTTGATATTTGTGATAAACAAATATGGAACAATTTATAGTCACCATGACCAGAGGCATGACATGCTAATTTATGGCAAACCTGGTCAAAACTCTCTGGTTACGAAACGTTGGCACAGTAAACTATTTCACATTCTGTTTTGAATTGTGGAAAGAGCTCTAAGAAAACCATTGACAGTAAGTATGTTTAGGTGCATTTGTGTTTATTACGTACAAACACCTGACAAGGCAGATGTGTGACTTTACATATTCAAAAGCTGTTTATTATTATAATTCTATTATCATTGCTAGCTGTTTGGTACAATTTATATACAGAAAAATAAAGTCACTCATATTTCGGCCACCCTGTATCTATGAGTACCTATATATATATTTTTCAAACTATGAAATTTTATTTTTACTGTTGACATCTCTATTACCCTCTATTACTAATGAAACCATATCTTATGAAGGAAGCGGTTACCTAAAACTTTACCAATTTACATTTATCGAAACCGCTATACCTAAATTTAGCAAAATATTTTAAAGGTAGATACCGAAAAGTAAATAAATTCCTGGAAGTTATCGGCTGCTTTAAGATTTCATTAACTGAAATTTGTTTGTTGCATTTACCTTTACAAATTTCAAATAAAATTAAATACATTTTCGTTGAAAAGATAGATAGTTTGCAAGTAGCATCGACATTAGTACGACATTATGTTGAAATATTTTAGATGTGGGACGTTAGACAAGCAAATTTTGTTTTAAAGCATCGTTTCGTAACTAAACATGCCATTAAATATATTTGCACGATATTTTAAGCTATGTTTAGCTACTTGTCACAATAAGAACAACAATTAAATAAAAAATATACCTTGAAATTTAAAAATACCTAATTACCAAAATAACTTGAAGGTGGCTGCACACAAATACTAGAAATATGCAAGGTTAAATAAATTAACTAATTAACAGCTAAATTTCTTCAGTAATACCAAAAATAATTTAAAATTTGCATTGAATATTTATATCTTTTAATTTGAGTCTGATTAAAAATATATTTCTTTGAAACAACATAAATATATTTTTATAACCAGATGGGAAAATGACAAGAGATTTATGATAATATATAGCACATTCATTACATCCATAACTTCATACATATTTTGATAAGTTTTTATACGTGGTATAAACTTGACTTGAAATTGTTCTTGAATATATCATATACGACTGACTATTTGATTCCGCAAGACCTTGTAGATTACGTTTATACTTGGTGTACTGATAAATATTTACTTATTAATATAAATAAATGCAAAACATGTACGTATTCTCTCAAAAATCAGCCACTAATATTTGATTATAATATAGGTATGTCACCTTTAACACGTTGCCAGGAAATTAAAGATCTTGGTGTAGTGTTTGACAACAGATTATCTTTTTCTAGCCATATTAATTCAAATATTAAATCTGCGTATAGTACCCTAGACTTTGTTATAAGGAGTACAAAATCTTTCACTGATGCAAGTGCATTGAAAAGTCTATATTATTCGCTCGTACGTTCAAAACTCGAACACTGTAATCTCATTTGGTATCCCTACTATCAAATCTATAGTAACAATTTAGAAAGAATATAGCGACGCTTTCTCAAACTCCTATCTTTTCGCATCGGCAATTATTATCCTGACAGGGGATATGATCACTAATTACTTTTGCAAAGATTTCATATGCAGTCGTTGTATACTAGAAGAGTGATTACTAGTTTAACTTTTTTTATTTAAGCTGTTTAATGGTATGGTCGATTCTCAGGCTTTACTTAATTTATTCAATTTACGTGTTTCGAGACCTGGCTCTCGTGAGAATTCTTTATTCTATTGTCGAAATGCTAGAACAAATATACTTTTGAAATCTCCTATTTATTTAATGGCTAATAATTATAACAAAATAGCAGATCAGTGTGATATATTTCATTGTAATATTAATGACTTGTTAAGAACTGCATCAGATTATTTCAATAATTTTCAATATTAGTTGTAGTTTTTCTTTTTAATTTTTCTATTTATCTTTTTTGCTTGTTTTTGTTTTCTTTCAACTATATATATTTAATTTGTAATTTTTTCGTCATTTTCTGTACTTTAGTATGCTTTATATTATATAAATCTATTTGTTTTGTCCTGTAAATGGAATACTTTCTGTTGGGCAATAAATGCATTATTATTATTATTATTATTATTATTATTATTATTATTATTATTATTATTATTATTATTATTATTATTATTATTATTATTATTATTATTATTATTATTATTATTATTATTATTATTATTATTATTATTATTATTATTATTATTATTATTATTATTATTATTATAAAAACAGATGATCTCATTAATGATTTAACCCTACTTACCTATATACAAAAATGCCTCCCTTAAAATATACAAGGTGTTTAAGTTGAACTTTTAAAATAGATTTTTCACATATAAGCTTTAAATTTAATAGAACGCTTCTGTTGGTTTCAAGGGCATTGTTGTAAAACATGCTTAAAAACAAACCTGGAAACTGGGGGCAAGGCGGCATTTTGCCCTTCCCATTTTTTTGACAGTGTCACTGTCGTAGTGTAATATTTTATTTGTATCACTTTTGATAATTTGTCATAAAATTCTTCTTTTTTAAAGACAACTTCGATTTTTAAGTCGTGCAACTCTAGAGATAGACGGGATACAGGATATTCGATTGGACTTAATAACATCTTTAAATTCCAAGTTCTAAAGAAACACCGAAGGAACAATTTGTAGATAATTTACGAAAGTTTTATATATCTGTTAACCATTGTCATTTTAACGCAAACAAATGTGTTTTAACTATGTAATTTCGCTTGCTAAGAAAAATTAAAACAGTACTTACCTATTTAAGAAACTTATTAGCTAAACAAGTTTATAAGTCTTATAACAATAGCTACGCATTTCCTAAAATTTCTCTACATCATTTGTATACTTCTACTAAGAGGATTAAATGACTATTTTACGTTATTTCAAATACTTTTGAATTAAAAAATAATTTTTCTAAATTGATAGATGGAAGCGACGCAACTAGTGACCACATTTGTACTTCCCTTACATTAGTCCATTTGATTTTTGTTCAGTTTGCGGGTTTATGTAAGATATCTGAATCGATGAAGAATATTAATCAACTGAAAACGTCATGTTATAAATGCGATTGAATAGTTTTGGTAAAAACCACAGGTTTGTTAAAAACAAATTTAATTTTTAATAATTAGAAAAGACAGACAGACATGTGGAGCAATTAGTAAAGTAAAATATAGATTTAGTGAATTAAAATGTTAATATTATCTATTAGGCATGTAAAAATTACATTTTAGTGTATAAGTGTGTTTAACAAATCTCCTTCTGTTTTCATTTTTCTTGGTAAATGAAATTACATAAGTAAAAAAAATATTTGTTTACGTAAAAATGACACTGTATAAAATCAGATAGGACATATAAAACATCGGTAAAGTATTTATAAATTATCCCTTTAAGCTTTCCGTTGTAAATTGAAATTTGCAATTATTACTTTGCAGCTTCCTCTAACGTTACATTACTTTTAAAAATCAAATTTATCTCGAAAATAAAAAGTAATAAAATATCCTAAATACAATTTTACACTACGATATTAAAATAACTTGTTCATGGACGTAGTTCAGAAAAAATGGGCGAGGTAAAGTACTTCCTTCTCACAGTTTCTACCCTTGTTTAAAATAATACCCTTAAGGTCGCCGTATTTCTCGTCGTAAAATGATCAAACTTGTGGTGTTTTTTAGGTACTGAAATCTCGAAAAATAAAACACGCAGAGCAAAAGTAATATCAAAAATAAAATTACAGATGTTTTGTTCTACTTTTACTATTTAAACTTTCCTCAAATAATATAATGCATTTGTATGACACGCATTATTTCGCTATTCTAACCACACATTTTGACAATTATTTTCACATACTTATAAACAAAAGTAAACAATCTTATATGCAGAACTATGTAAGTTTATGTTATAACAATGTTTACATCTACAGTTGAATTTAAAAAAATACGTATTTTGAAAGATTTCAGTACCTAAAAATTTGCTGGATAGATCGCTTTCTGACGTTATATATTGATTTTACTTCGGTACCTTTGAATATTCGCCGGTAGCATGATGTGACATTCTTGTTATTTGCTAAACTCTATGTCAGAGGTTCCCAAACTTTTTTGTGTGGTAGACCCCTTGCCATGGTTTTCGGTTTTGGGTAGACCCCCTACTTACCTGATACTGATTTTTTGTAATTTTCTAACTGTAGTGAAGTTTAGTGTTAAAAACTTAAAGTAAAAACACATGTTAATTTATACATTTATTAATTGAATTATGTATGAAAATATGATGGCATCTGATACGAGGTATAGCATGTTCAAAATATATAGGGCTAAGATACGCTTTATAGATTCTTAGTTGTTTGGCGCCAAATTTAAATGCAATCAAGATACGAGTTGTATATGATCTGATGCGGCAACCACTGATCTATGCATAAATTGCGTATCTCAAATTTGAATAATTTTGAGATACGAGGTTTAGCATGAACGACGACGATATGGTACTTTGATTGATTGATACTGGTATATCATTATGTGCAGGTTTTTACAAGTTTGTGTATTGCATGTATTGCGACCACAAAGCGAATACCTACATCCTACAACTTACACAATTTTATAAATATATAATAATTTTTTTACTTCATAGGTACTTTTATAAATAATGTATATGTCTTTATATTATAAGATAGTATGATGTCAGTAAATAGGTACTATCAGTGTATATTGAGATCCACCATCGTGGACCCCCATTTTCATTTCATGGACCCCCAATTTTTTTTTCACCGACGTAGACCCCTTGCAGGTTGCCCTGGGGGTCTATACAGACTACTTTGGGAATCACTGCTCTATATTATTCAGTTCTTAAATGTCTAAAATTACTTGTATTTGTAGAAAACACTATTTCAAAAATACGGCGCCCTTAAGCATTTTGTCAACTAACTAAAAAAACGTAGTTATCATAGAAATGGTATATGTGAATGTGTTATAGCCATAACATTAATTTTTACATACTTACATGGTGCTCGGAATATAAGTGTCATTATTTTTTTTGTATAATAAATTGTACCAAACAAAACATAATTGACTTACAGTTTTATTCATTTCACCAACTATAATAGAATTATGACAGAAAAAAATTAACATGTCAAGGTTACTAAAAAGTTTTATTTTTATTTATGTACGTTCACAAACATCTACCAAAAATAATAAGTACAAAATAAAAACGCAACACACTTCCTAGTCACAATACAAAGGATTATGTGCAATACAGAACCTAGTTTGAGGTTAACAGCTGCAGGTAATGGATTGAAATGTTGTCGCACGTTACAATTTTAGGGATAATTTGCTGCAGACAATAGGTACTCATAATACTAGTAGGTTCTTTCGAATTCCATTTGAGAACTGTGGAATGTATAAAAGAAGATATACAGGATGTTTTTAAACGAAGTATCAAAAATGAGACCACAGATTCCTTAGTTGAAAATAAATCGATTTAACCTAACATACCTATACCACAAGTCGCATAATAAAAAAGATACAGGGTGTCAAAGTTAAAACTTTATTTTCCATATTTGTAGATAACTTCTTAAAAAATTGAAATATTTAAATAAAATTTGTAAATCAGGGGTTTTTGCGGGCGAGAAATTCAAATTTGTTTCTAATTTCGACGTCACTAGTAGAGGGCGCCACTTATCACTTACTACTTATCTTTCAAATAAAACAGGTAGGAGAATCCATTGTTTCGATAGTCAGATAGATACACTAAGCTGCAACAAAGTTCTGCCATTAAAAAATATGGTGCGCGGAAAGTGGCACCCTCTACTAGTGACGTCAAAATTAGAAATAAATTTGAATTTCTCGCCCACAAAAACCTCTAATTTTCTAATTTTATGTATATATTTAGATTTTTTAAGAAGTTGTTACAAATATCGGAAATAAAATTTTAACTTTGACACCCTGTATCTTTTTTATTATGGGACATATATGTATGTTAGGTTAAATCCATTTATTTTCACCTAAGAAACCTGTGGTCTCATTTTTGCTACTTCATTTAAAAACACCCTGTAGAACACATTCAGTTAATTAATCTTGAAACATTTTCATATTTAACCTTTAACCATTTATAACTTGCGATATTGCAAGATTGCTATGTTCAATTGTTTTTGAAAATATTTCTAAGTATATGGGACATTGACATTGTAATCTGGATCCGCTGTGTTTATAAAAAGAGGTACAGGGAAAAGGCTTCGACTGAACCATTCATAAATGGAACACTATTTCAACATGCACACGTGTGAAAGGTAATAAAGAGTAAGAATAGAACATCCAGATCGCACCTTCATAAATAATAATAAATAGTTTTTGAGAAATTAAGACAGGACGTGATAAAAGCTACCCATTTCCATCAGTATTGCTATTTCAGGAGGTTAAATGTAGTCTAGTGGCGCCAATAAAAATATAAAAGTATATAAAAGGAGATATAATGTTATTGTAAACTTGATTAGGATTTTGCTAATTAAATTTGTACTGCGTTAAACTTGTTACAAAGAAATTATATTGATATGTGTTTACATCATAAAATTCAGTAAACTATTTTCTGTTTTATTTTATGGATTTTCATTTAATATGAAATATATTAATGAGCATTAAAATGATACTGGTCAATTTACAACAAATCTGGAAGAGTATACTTCCATTCCATTTTAGATTGAATTATATTTTTCTATTATTATTTCAGGATGAATTTTTAAGAAACATATATAATATATAATACATATTACACCATATATCTTCCCCAATTTAAACATTTATTAAAAAAATTAATTAATATTCACATTTAATAATTATTCATAAGAAAATAATTATTTATATCTATTTTATAAATGTATAGGTCCTTTTTACCAAAATTGGGTATATGTCTCATTTTGTTTGCGGTATTTTTTTAAATTATCTTACATATTACCTGTCGGAGAATAATCTCTGTTTCATTTAGATTTGATAATTGTTCATAGGGCATACTATTTATATTCATTTTATATAATAATAATAATAATATCTCTACCCCTCATTCTAGTCCAGAGGATTAGCCCAGAAGTCGAAGACTTGTGCGGGAGAGGAGGCGGCATATTATTATTAAGCAGGCCGCATTTGCGCCCAGGAACTACTTACGTTGGTAGGCCCTAACCACCATTCAGTGCAGGAATGAGGGAAACCTGGAAAACCTCATTAATTAGGGGGGTAGTCAAATGTCAACCGGTATCAATCTCTCACATTGACCCAAGCCAACATTCTTCCACCCTACCCGTCAGCAGATACTTGAAAAAATACCGGATGCAGCTAACCAGATAATAGCCTTCAGGGTGGAGAATGAGATTCCAGTCTCCGCTTTGAGGGTTATTGAAGCGAATGATAAATTAAGGTTGGGAAGATGGTATAGCACTGCCTTCCCTTCAAAAAAGCGGTAGGAGAGAGCAGAGGACATGTTTCTTCCGGGATCTCTGATATGCTATACAGATGGATCCCGGGTAGGGGATGAGTTGCTATGTTGATGGTAGCAGGCAAAAAAGAAGTAAGGAATTGTGTGGAGGCGAAATATCTTTATCTACTCTGATAGTCGGGCTGCACTCAGGGCCCTTAGTCCCTGGCCAGACAAAGGGAGGTGGAGTTGGTCTGGGTTCCTGGCCATAAAGGAATCCCCGGTAGAGGGATGACTTGTTAGCTCGTCTCTGGGGCACCTTGCCAGAGACACGAATCCGTTCTTGGAATTACGCGAGGTAGTATGAATAGTGCCCTTAATAAATGGGCCTATCAAACACTAGGAGGGAATTGGAGAAGGAATGGAGGATGTAGACAGGCCCACGACTTCTTCAATGAACCTAGTAAATCTAGGACGATGTGGCTGCTGAGCCTTAGTAGAAGGTCCCTGAAACAAAAACGAATCGGATTTATATTCATATAAGAAAAAATGTTTAACATTAACCGAGGTACCATCTGCCAAGTTTTGTCACAGAGCTCGGTAGTACACCTTGTATAGCACATTAAAAAATAAATTCGTTCGTTAAAAACACATATTTTTATCATCCAGTTGCCAACTAAGCTTTCTAAAAATAGTTCGAAAGATTTTAAACCTAATATATTTATGTGTTTTGATGGCTGTAGAAATAATTTATTCATTATAATGGGCTCATACTAAATTGCAATTGTTAAATATTATATTCTAAAAACGCTTTAAGACATTTTTTATTTACGAATTTTATATTATAATCTAGACAGATTATACACATTTTTGATATTGTCTTTTCCGAATAAAATTTTTCTAATTATTTTAATTTATATCTTAATTTTTTTATAGTTAGATATTTGATTCAATTTAAAATAAAGGAGGCCATCTGATGAAGCAAATGCAGAAATAGGTCAGATCTCATCTATTGAGGCTGTGTGCGTATTCATATATGTGTATTCAAAAGTGAATTTGAGTTTTGAAAATAATTTAATGATTTCGTTATGTTTTTTTCTTTAGTAAATTTAGATAGATTAACTTTTTATTATAAATATTTATTTAACCTTATTGTGTACAGAATTCTACATTAGCATATCTAGATATATGATATCAATTAAGATACATATGACTTCATTAGTAAGAATTGTACGAAATGTTGATTATAATACAATCAAAAAATAGCATAACAAATCCTACCTTCATCATAAAAAAATATTCGTCTGATACTTGCATAGATAATCTACTCATATTTTTTATTTAATCGACTGTATCTTTTAGCGCAGTAGTAGCACCAAAGTAAAGATTTTTTGGTTTTAAAAGTATTTTTTTATAAATGTTTAGTGCTTTTTCTGCGTCAAATTGTTGTAGTCCTTTTCAGGAAGAAAATAATCTGTAATAAATAATAATAAATAATCCTACTATTTCTGAAATCGCCACTTAACAATCCCTCAAATTAATTTTTTTTCTACAATACATACAGCAATAGATGAAAACAATATAGCAATTTTACCAGCAGTATATGTCACCGCGATATATAAAAAAATGTCTATAGTAAAGCTTGAAGGAGTTAGAATGATTTAATTATTGTTAATAGCAGAGAGATAGTTGTCAACAATTAGAGACCATATCATTAAATCATCAAATATTTTTTTTAAAATGCACGTTGTAGACAAAGCATTATACTTAATGCTTATGGTAACACTTATAATTATGTAATAAGTATATTAAAAGAATCATTTCGTTTTATTTTGGTATTATCGTTGGTTTTATAAGCTTCGTTAACAGATAAGTCAAAGTAAGATTTCAGTTTTGACGACAAAATTTAGGCCGTCCTAATCCTGAGGGCATTGCGATTGACACCAGTTCTGAAAAGTTTTTACAGAGGTCAAGTGTGCCACAAGGATCAATATTGGGCCCTTTCTTGTTTATCACATTTATGCATGATATAACTGCGAATGTTGACAAGGTGCATTGTTTATTGACTGTAGTTGATGATCTAAAATTAATCAATGCAAAATGCGTTAAATACAACCTTCATAATTCTGTGTTGCAAAGGTCACAGTATATAAAAGATATTGGTGTTGTTTTTGACAGTAAATTAAATATTAAAAAGCACATTGAGAAGTTCATATCATCTGCTTATAAATATTTAGGTTTTATTTTACGCTGGTCTAAGGGTTTTCACGATATATTTATACTAAACTACTTTTTCAAGGTTTTGTTAGGTCAAAACTTGAATACGCGTTGATTGTTTGGTGTTCATTTTATAACTTGCATATTGAATTGTTAGACTAAACGGAATATATCCAGAAAAAGATTTTCCTCACAATGTTTTACTTAAACGCTTTCATTTTAATGAACTGAAAACACATAAGAATGCACATCACGTTACCTTTTAAATTAAGTAGTAAATAACTTGATTGCACTTGGATGCTGTATAAAATTCAGTTTAAAGTTCTTAGACTCGTCTCTCGTGGAAATAATATATTTAAGTTACCTGGCGCGAGAAACAATATTATGATCGTGTCTCCATTATATCGGATGGTTGTCTATTGTTCTATTGTAGAGAGTAGTTTAGATATATTCTTTTGCACAACTTGACCAGATTAAAAAGCATATTTTAATTGTTAAGTAATAACTTCATATTATACATACAATGTGTCTATTGTTTTTGTTGTTGTTATGTTATATTTGAATGTTTGATATTTGTATTTGTGTTTTAACTATTTGTTATTTTTGAAGTTATTTTTAAGAACTTTTTATTATTTTTTTTTAAGATTTTTTTTTTGTACGTTCAGGCTTTGAAAGGAAGTTTTTTTTTTTAAAGAAGTATAACTTCAACCGTCTGGTCCGACGCAGACCAAGTTTTTTCTCTTTCAACTTATATATTTCGTTTTTTTTTGCATATCATGTAGTATTTCGCAAAATTGAATTTGGAGCTTGCATCCTTTAATTGGGTATTTGCCTGTTGGATATGCAAAGTAAATGTATAAGATTTTTAATTATTAAGAATCCTGTTATACTATGTTAAACTGTTCCACAAAAGTTAAGGAAGTTCACAAATATCGAGATTTCTTTTAAAGGTTGACGTGTTTGTTTTCCAAATGGTTTTAGATAATAAATAAAATGTTTACTTTCTTATCTGAGTAGTTTTTTTGCTCATCATTGAGTGACTTTTTCAGTTTTCGAATAGTTATCTTTTTAAGAATTTTGAATCAGTCGTTGTTTCGAGTTTATATAGTCAACTCTTATTCAAGACCTTGTGTTGCAATAATGTCTAGACGTAAACTGAGTACAGCTGAAGCCAGTAGGGCCATTAGAATGATCGAGGCGGGACGTCCTCAGATAGAAGTGGCTAACTTCTTTCAGATCAGTAAAAGCGTAATTTCAAGGCTTGTGCATCGATATAGAGGAACTGAAAATGTCATTGAAAGACCGAGGAGTGGACGCCCAAGATCTACTACCCTTGCACAAGACCGGTTTCTAACAGTATCCACCAGTAGGGAGACTCTGAGTATCCGTCGGATCTAGCAACAGTGACATTTAAACGTTTCTGGTGTTGCGGTTTCAATTGAAGAAGTTCGTAGAAGTTGTGAGTATAGTTCGTAGAAGACTGCAAGAGGTTAATCTACGTTCACAACTACTTTTGAGAAGGGTTCCACTAACACAAAATCATATACGATATACGACTTCGGTTGCAATGGACTAATGAACACGTGAACTGGAGTAATCAATGGAGGTCTGTATTGTTCACAGATGGAGGGTTTTCGGATAGTCGGCGTATTCGAGTATGGATCCCTTCCTTTAGTACCTAGGAATCGTAGAGCCATCCAGAAAGTTCATCCATTCAGAGGTAGTACAGTTGCTATTTGGGGAGACATCTGTTTTTAATGGGCGTACAGAGTTGTTGGTGCTTGATGGAAACATGAATGCGCAGATCTACGTCGAACAATTCATCAACAATATCATCCCTTTGTTTCGTTCAGCAATTGGCTCAACTTTTTTATTTCTCGACGATAATGCGCGACCTCATCGTACGAGAATTGTTGTCGATGCCCTGGTATTCATGGTATTCCGAACTTGGCACTGCCGCCTCTCTCACCAGACCTCAATCCAATTGTGCACGTATGGGACCAACTACAAAGAGCCTTAGATTCGCATCAACCACCCCCACATACACTTCAGGAACTCAGAGGGATTTTTACCAAACTTGTGGCGAGAAATTGATCAAGGCTACTGCAACAACCTGATAGACAGTATGCAAAGGCGTTGCCAGGCAGTCATTGAAGTGCGAAGTGAAATTTTTATTTCTAATTAATTTAAGAATGAAATTTATTTTAAAATCACCAAAAATAAAACTTTGCCAAAAACTGAAAATGCTTTCAAAGGAGGAACAAAAAAAACCACTCGTAAGTATAAAGGAGTAAACATTCAAGATAGCATATCAAAAATATGTTTGAACAATAGTTGTCAATCGTTTTTAAAAAAACTCAAGATTTGTGAACTTTCTTAACTTTTGTGGAGCAGTCTATTTGTCATATATTTCGTAAAACAGCTATTAGTTACAGTGACAGGTATAACATGTTAACCAGAATTATTTCATCGATATCTAATCCTATTTTAAGCATATGAATGTCTTGAAATCTAAACACCTGACGCATTTGCTTTGACTGCACCAAAGTTTTGCTTATTTATGTGATCGTAGCCTAGCATACTTCTATTATAGACGAGTACAGGTTGTTACTCCTTCGTTATTTTAAGATGTTTCTCTGATGCTATTTTTAAATATCAAATTCAAAATACACATAAGTATAAATCTGCCTATTCAATTTTTACCCGTGATAAAGTGGGTACGCGGAAGTAATTAGGTCTAAATATTTTGGCGGTGCCAAACTCATTAAATTTTTTAATCGCAAACTAGATCGACCTATTTCCTCCTGGATAAAGTAAATAAATGATACGTGTTCAAGAGCGACCCAGTTTTCTATTCCAGTTGTACTGGTTAACCAAAATATCGTGCAAGTACCCGACTGAAGGCATACGCTGAATTTTGTCCCAATTTTAGAATTTACGCGGGGATTAAGAAGTCATGGCAATATATTTTGCCAGACAGCTACAGCTTACTTTTTAAGTAGAATAATAATGGTAAGGAAAAGGATACATTCTTTTAAAATGTTATTTATTTTTTGTGATATTTAAATAATTGTAAAAACTGTACTACTTACAGTATCAAATAAAAATCATGTAGGTAGTTATTAAAACCTACCTAATTGTGATTACTGAAGTGTGTGTACTGATGATATTGCAAAGAAAATATTTGTTTTATTTGGGTATACCTATTGGCAAATATCACGTGGCTGATATCTGTTGATAGATTTCCGAACTGCTCGAGGGGTGCACCATAGACCTTATAAATCATGGATGCGCCCAAAACCGTTTTCTGCCTATCCAAATCGTTGATGCTCAGATGTGTGCGACAGAGATAGAGCTAGTCCGGGCAAAAACCCACAGATCATTGGCCGAAAAAAACAAAAACCGTAAATGACAGACGTGTGACAGCATACTCCACCATAGTTTATGAACCTTTAAAAACTATTGCTAATAAACACACTAAACACAACTAAATCACAAAAGGCACACAAATCATTAACAATATTAACAGGAAAGGTTTTGTCAGGTTATGTTTATATATTTTTCTGCCATAGAACATCTGTTTTTGCCTGACTGACTAGCTTCATCCCTCTTGTACAAATCAGGACAGCGGACTTCTCTTTCTAGGGCCGGTCCATGATTTATAAGGTCTATGGGGTGAACAACAAATTGCTTGCATATTAGAAGTGTGAAGTTTTATATGTTTTCAATGTTTTTATATATTTTTCCTGCAAAAAGGTACCAGAATAGTTTGAAAATAGTATAATTTTATCTTGAATGAAGAAAACAATTCGACAAATTGGTTTTGTATGTGTAACTACATATAGTGAAAATTTTGTATATATTTTTTATAATTTTGCAAACGTTTTTAATATTTAGTTAAAAAACAGTTTTTGTACAAACAAAAATGCAAAATATACGCAAGGATATTTGAACAAAATCTCGAAAAATATGTGCTGTTCTCCAGTGTTCCTCTTACTGTATTTTTGATATTTCTCTACATACATTTCCCGTAGACCCGACACTCTGAGTCTCTCTAAATTGAAACTCGTAAAACCGATAAGCAAACACATGCAAGTATGTAGCAAACATTTTTCTATAGAGGATTTTATGTTAGGTAATTATAACAAGGTTATGTTGTGAATTATTTAACCCGTTAACAGCCAATCCCATAAAATAATACAATTTTATTATGAAATTTTTTTATTGATTTTAAAACACACGAACTAAGATTATTTTGCCATCTTTTAACAAAAAAAAAACAAGATTACACAAAAACATGTGGGTGCATATACGCACCTTTGGTATAAACAATAGAACATTTTAAACACATTTATTATTTAACATGAAAGCCTTGGAAACAATCTAGATGAATATGTACATTACATTTTTTACATAAGTAAATAGTGTTACTCTTATAAACTCTACATTTTCTCCTGGCACTATTACCTTCTCTAATTATAATATGTCCTATATTGTCGAACCTTATGTCATCCGGTAAGGCATTTCTAGAGGGGCGTCCACATGCGGAACTCTGCTCTGCTGTATTAGGTTGTTCTGCTGTTCCAGTTCCACTATATTTCAGTAAAGTGTAAACTAACTGCGATCGAAATTCTAGTTGAGACATGTTGGAGTCATTCGCAATTTTATAAATTTGTTGACAACAATTCTGTCAATCATATTAGTAAACATTGGCCACTACCATTTCTTTCCCCTTATTCTGATGCGGTAATTAGCAATTCAATTGTCATAAATATCCACTCCACCATGTATTTGTTATACTGCTGTATAACATTTGGTTGTGGAACAAGAACTTTTTTGTGCTTTTTCCGATTGTAGCGTTTGGCATGTGCGAGGGGTAGAATCGTTCAAATATTTGTCATTACAGTGACTACAGAATTGTCGTTCCATCGTACCACCAAAACCTCTAAATTACGGTCAAATGCGCAACTGTAAAAACCTTTTTTGACATAGATTTACTGTTATCAAGTGGGCATTTTCTGGTTCTATTTTCTCTTACAGTTCCTGTTGCAAAAAAATTCTTTATTTTTTTAGATGGAAAAAAGTTGATACGAGGTAAAGATATTATCAAAGAATACTCTGTGCTGTGGGTTTTCGACAACTGAAAGGAGTTCCAAGACAACTCTAGTTTCTAAAGGAGTATTGCCAGATTTTTCAACTATTCCGCCATACGGAATAAACGCAACTAAGTAACCGGTATCAGAACATAGCTTGAAGCCAAATCTAACAGGTATTCCACGAATAAACATTTACAAGAGTGGCGCCCGAAATAAGGAACCATTTCCTCACCAATGGAAAGATTTTCTGCAAATATACCAAATTGTATAAACTTTCAGTTTACTATATCAAAAATTGGCGTCAACTTCGAAAATTTATCTTTTATGTTTAGCGCAGTATTGTCTGATAAATGAATATTTTGTTTTATTGATCTAAACCTATTTCGGCTCATGGTTTCCCTTACAATGCGAACCTCTTTATCTTCATTTTTTGACCAATGCATATCAATTTGCGGTAGACTGTGATACCCAGATAAATTGCAAATACCTATAAATTTTTTCAAATCTATTTCACTTATTTGAAAATCGTGATGGTTGTGCTGAGAAGCATACATATTTGTGAAATGAAGAATTTTATCAGTCACTTCTCTATAAAAAAAATAGTGAAAAATATTCAATGGGTTATTTGCCGCCGTGCTCAGCTTTTATATTTTCTAAATACCGATTGGAGCGATACACTAATTTAGTAGAATAAGTGGGAATGTCTGTTTTCTCCCATTTTGGTGTAATATTTGGTGTAGTATAAGTAGTTTGAACAGGGTCATTCTTCTTATTTGCACATTCTTGTTTTGCTATTTTGCTCAAGGGAGTATCGTCATCAGATTCATAAGACTCATATTCCTTTAAATGAATTTCGTATATCCCTGCAATATCTGTCTGAATCGTCCCTTCTCCAATAATATTATCGTCGATTTCTTCCTCATCCATGATTTCGTCTGCTTCCGATGGTACAGAAACAACATCAATCGAATCTGCATGTTCACAATCTGAATCTTCTTCTAAACAAGCCATTAGTTCGGCAGCTGTTAGTGGTCTTTTCATTTCCCATTCTGAATATTTGCTGTAATAGGAGACATAGGTAGCATATTTCTCCAGAGCAAAACAAAATTATATCTTTCTCCTTATTTTGATAGTGGAATAAATGTAGTAGGTAATTCACAGTTCACTAGTAAACAGTTACAAAATATAACAATATAACACGAAAAATAGCTTTTTATATAAAAACTTTTTAATTACACACAATTAAACTAGATCACTAGAACACTAATAGTTGTGTACTGAATTTATTTTCATCCCTACTTCGCGTTTTTGGAATATTATGGTGGATAAAACAGAACGGCCAAAGGTGCGTATACGCATCCACTGTATATATAACATAAAAATATCTGTCAGGATCAATATCCTTATATTTATAATACGTTTAACATAAATAAATATCTTCACAAATTTGTTACTGCTTTTGAAAAATTCAATTTTATATAGGGTCTGCACAACTTTCTAAATTAAGGCAACTGACTGCATATTAAAATATTGAAAAAACACTGTTTATAGCTAAATAAAATTATGGACATAATCTGATAACTATTAAGACACAATACAATTAGAATAGAGGTGTAATATTTATTTATATTAAATGGGCAGTGGAAAATCCTGTTTGCCCATATTAATATATAAAAAATATACACATCAAATAAGATGTACTATTACTAATGTTAAATATAAACATGTGACTTAATTAACCATATAAACATTACAAGAACAACAAAGAACTAGAAAAAAATATATTAGTTCTCCAATTCAAGTCCAATCTGCTTTCGAAGGACTGTAAAGAGCACTCACTACACTTTCCGGCAAACTATTCCAAACACTAAATACTTGATTTGAAAAAAAATTCTAATGCACATATGTTCTAAAGTGTTCTTTTTTTTACATTTATACTGTGCCCAGACGTTCATCATAATTTAACACTGAAATATTATCAAGAGGTGGAATCATTCCATGCAGCAAACGATATGTCAAAATAAGATCTCCTCGAGTTTTTGGGTCTTCAAAACTATGGAGATTAGACAACTTCAATCGTTCTTCATATGATGGTCTTATGCGGCCATATGGGCAACGAGTAGGATAGCGTTGAACAGATTCCAGAATGTGCTTGTCCCGTGTTTATTATCAACATAATAAATTAAATTTGGATTAGTTTATTCCAGATGCAAAATAATGCACACACATTGAGTGGGAGTAACCACGTCTCATAATCTTCTAATAACAAATGATACGACGTGAGAGGATATTATAGACGTTATAGAGTTTAGTGTCATCTGCGTAACAGGTGAATTTCGATTTAATTACACTTCCCAAGTCTGAAGTTTATATTAAAATAAGTAGCGGACCGAGAACAGATCCCTGGGGAACTCCATTTAAGACTGGACGACTAGAAGAAAATGCGGCTACAATGCGAACAGAAAATTTTCTACTCGACAAAAAGATTCCTATTCAATCGTGTAACCTCCCACGAATTCCAAAATGATATAATTTCATTGAGTCTTTGTAATGGAACACGATCGAAAGCTTTAGAAAAATCGGAACACTTTTTAGAAATCTTTAATTCCATAAAAATAACTAATTAAGCATGTCATTGCCGATGAGGTGCCATACCCCCTTTTATATAAACAATTGGCATGTATTACATAAAGTAATTTGAAATTTGCATTTGTTTGTAATATCTAAGCGCTATAGAAGATACTAGAGATTAAGAAAAATATTTAAAATAATTATTGTGAGCCAAAGAGATTTATTTTTCTTAATAAAGCTTAATATCACTGACAAAACTGAATACAGATTTGGATTTTAAATGTCATTAATTCAGGTTGAAAACGTATGATAGTTTATATAAATTCCAGGTTTATTTGGCTTTGCTCCAAACCAATGGACAGTAATCTGGATTTCTATTGCAATTTTGTAAATATTTTGTTCCAAATATCGTCGCCTACTTTTCTTGTTTGTGAAAAAACTTCCAAGGTTTTATACAAATAAATAAGAAATGCAAAAATAGAAATAATGGTGTCATTAAATGAAAACTGTCAGTGATGATAAGTAGAAAGGGAAATTTGAAAATTTAGCTAATTACGAGATATTAGTTACATAACAATTTTTACAAAATTTTAGTATAGTGAAATATATAACATGCGGGTAAACTTACTGAATAATTTATAGGTATTTAAAATAAATTACATATACTAGAATATACAGGGTGTTTCAGTTCGAGTGAATCAAATTTTAACCACAGATAGAACTCGATAAGTAATTAAGAATTGCCTTATAAAGCAAGGTTCTATGTCTCACCGTTTTCGCTCTACAGGGCCGTACTGGTCGGTTTTTTACATCATATTATTTATGATATCTCTGATATGGTTGTAACAATTTGATTCAAAACTGGTATGATGTTAATACTTACGAATGTCTATAATTCACTGCAAAATTTACAAATTTTTTGTAGGCCAGTCGCGTAGAAACGGGTAGGGTAGCGGAATTTTTTTGCCCCAACTTCTACGCCAATGACCTAATGCTTATTTGGGGTAAATTTTTAGATTCCTTGGACAATGACATAATACTTGTTTGAAATCGGTAATTTAATAACTGCTAAACTGAACTAAACTTGATTCCTTATCAGAAGAACGGCCTCCCACATTATTGACATTTTCGGCAGAACGAGATACTTTACCGATTTCAAACAAGTATTATGCCAAATTGTCCAAGAAATCTAAAAATTTACCCCAAATAAGCATTAGGTCATTGGCGTAGAAGTTGGGGCAAAAAAATCCCGCTACCCTACCCGTTTCTACAAAAAATTTGTAAATTTTGCAGTAAATTATTGATATTCGTAAGTATTAACATCATACCAGATTTGAATCAAATTGTTACAACCATACCAGAGATATCATAAATAATATGATGTAAAAAACCGACCAATACGGCCCTGTAGAGCGAAAACGGTGAGCCAGAGAACCTTGGTTTATAAGGCAATTCTTAATTACTTATCGAGTTCTATCTGTGATTAAAATTTGATTCACTCGAACTGAAACACCCTGTATAATTCTCATAAGAATTTTGTTCAATATGCAGCTTTAGAGCAGATTTATTGTGGACATATACTTTATTTTTTAAATCATACTAACTTTTATTGAATATACACGGTATAAACATGAAAAATACCTACAAATTCTGAAGTTATCTTAATTTTGCAATTATTAGAAAATATTATTGGTTACTGTAATGATCATAATGACGACAATTAATATTCTATGCAATAATATGTTATTTTCAAATAATTGTGGCATATTTTGTAGTTTTGATCTGAATGACGCATGTAGCAGTGTTACGTACACCAATAATTGGGATCCTGAAATGTCCATGATATCCTGCTTATAATTTTGATTTTCAATGAAGTTGTACTATATAGCCCACTTTATTCTTGCATTCTAATCCCTTAAAAATTTCTAAAAATAAGTCATGCATAAAGTGTCTACAATCTTTTGGGAATTATTAATGATAAAGAAGCCACAAACATTGCCAAAAAGGTAAACGTATGCTTTAGATAATATAATAAATTTATTATAATAATGTTGAGTGATGTGTTGAGCGGAATTTTATACTACTTATTTGAAAATTTAAAGATTTCATTGCCTATTTTACTTCTACGGACTCTTCAATGATTAATATTGAAATTAGAGGCTAACAGAAACTGTTAATTTTAGAGAATTTTCAAATATATATTTGCGTGATACTAAAAGTACTAAGTTATGATTAATTTACCGGTAGAAAATTCTTCCTCATAAACTACAACTGAAAATAATATATTTTAAGTTAATTGTCTAGTTCAATTAGGTATACATATTTGAATTGGTATCGGTAAAATCAGGTTATTGCAGAAAATGAAATCATATAGGTCATCATATCCTATGAACAAACAGCATATGTGCCCTATTCACTTGAGCTGCGGATGATAAGTTGTTTAATAGATAATCAGCAAAAATGACACAAGTTCTGGACATATGCTATTTTTGCGAAATATGAAATTTAGGCATAGGTCTGTTTTTAAATTCAGAATTCCATTGTTTAAATAATTCTGACTGGTTAGATGGAAACTGCTGAATTTTTAAAAACAGGTCCCATGGTGTGAATTCGCGCCAACCAAACGGATTATGAAATTAGTGGGGCACTTGTTATCCTGGCATATTATAAATGTCTCACACTATTATTTTTAAAGGTTAAGATGAAGCAAAATGTATTCTAAATGGTAATATGTTTTTTCTTTATTTCCTCATAATATACTCTTGTGAATATATGACGTTTCTGCATTCCAACATCGATTCAATTGGTTAATTATTAAGTTAAATCTATTGTTTGTAATCATATTCATGAGTATTGTAATAATTGCAAACTGGTCACAAAATAAGTTTTCATTACAATTCACAAATTTTGCAGAGGAAAATTTTTAGTAAAAAAACTAGAGCTATATTTAATTTTTCCTTGCATCACACTATACCTACCTATGCATACCAAGCTAAGGTAGAAAAAATATCAATAAAAGCCGTATATTTTTAACACAACTTGGCAAATTTACAGAACTATTCAATGTCGGTTAGTAGGTAAAATTCTAGGATGTCAAATTAGCAAAATAGACAATTTTTTTTTTAATTTGCTCCCTGCTATTACTCTAAATAAGATTACTGCTCAGAGCAATATTAAAAATAGAGAGAACATATGCAAAAATAAACAAGGCCAACATTTCCTCCAAAGTTGACAGATGTATTTATTAAGGTATAAAGATACTTCCCTAATAATAAAGATCATTATTTAACAATAAACGAGTGCATATTTAATGCATTACACACAAATATTTAACATTACAAAAACTAAACTTTGGATATAAAGTAATATATTACATTTTCTTCATGACAACGCTGTAAACGGTATTTGTTTGCAAGCCCGCCGATTGTCAAATATCGTTTATTATTTATGATTTATTTTTGTCGTTTTGAAGCAAATTTGATATTTTTGTTATATTTTTCAGTCTTTTTTTTGTTTATTACGTTATAGTTCGTAGTAAAAACACCTAAGATTATTTTGCAAACCATAAATCGTGCTTTCAACATTATACCCAAGTAATCAAATAAGCATTACTATTTACTATGTTATTTTAAAAGAATGCACCTCTAGAATATGAAACAAAAATGTATTTATATATCATTCAATGTAGAAATTATTAAATAAGGCGAGCATAAAGGTCACAAATACATTTTTAATAATTGATAGTCGTAAAGAGTTAGTTCATTGTTGATTAAAAAAATTTAATTTTTTTTTATAATTCGATTTTTGAGGGACCCACAAGCTTTTCCCTAACTTCGCCCATGCTTTATGCATTTACAGCAATTTCAACTATGTATGTACTATCGCTTGCAATAATAATGACACTCTCTTAAAATAGTTTTTGAACTTCTGGAAGTTCTAAATAGAAATTTCATTAAATCTCTCTTGGTGAGTGAAACAACTAATAACTAATGTTAAAAATTTAATGTAGATTTCAATATGAATACGTCAGATGTTAAAAACCGCAAAATTAATTTTAGTGTGTGTCATTATTATTGCAAACGATAGTACCTATACATATTAATCTGCTTAATGGGAAGGTAATCAGTTTATTTATTATAAATTAATATTTCATTAAATTTTGGAATCAGATGCTCATTCAATTTCTTATTATTTTAAATTTTATAACCTTTTAAAATGTAAAGTTTTAAATTAAAACTGCGTGCCAATATTTTCGGACTACATTTATTATAATTACTTTTTGTTGCTTGAATATAAAATTGCTTATTAAATTTTATTATTTTTTATTATTCTTTCATGATTTCAAATAATATTTGCACAATTTCTTTAAAAATTACCACTGAAGAATTGGTCGACATACATTTATGTATGGAAAAGCAAACGAACATTCGAATGAAGCAAGACGTCACTATGAATGAAGATGCATTCTTCAAAGGAATAATTCCCCATATTTACTTATTTTGAAAATAAATGTATTAAAAACTAACTCCAGAGCCATACCAATTTGTCCAAAAATCAGTGGCGTACATTTTTTTTGCTAAAAATGAGTATTTAACGGCACAAATGCCACTGATGTTATATTACAAGAAAAATTTATACACGTAAAAGTAGCCCTTCACTATACACTGTTGTGTACCAAATCTCATCTCAATATCCCGATCGGTTTTCGAGAAATGAAGACTGTAATATTTAAAACAGAAAAGTTTAAATAACCTGTATCTCGAAAACGAGGCATTTTCAGACCCAACTTTTTTTCTTATTTTTAAATATAGAACCTGCTAGAGATTTTCTTCACATCATTATGTAACACCCTGTATATTTCACAGCTTTACAAAATATTAGTATTTTAATATTACTTAAATTTTCAACAAAATCTGTTACACCAGTAGTATTTGCTTCATTCCACGCGAACTGACATATTACTAGTTTGTTTTGATAAACTCTGATTAGATGTTAGTTGACTACAATTAATTGTGTACAAATAAATGCTGTTTGTTCCCTCTATTTTTAATGTTGTTCTAAGGTATACTGCAATATAAGTAGCAGTAGCAGAAGAAGCATTCTAAAAGCACAGCGTCTGTTTTCGGAATGCACTCACAGAAAGAAAAAAATGAATGAAGTGAAAGGAACGTGAAATTTAATATGAAAAGGGAATCATTCTAGTAAGTTAATCAATAACTGAAACACCTATTTCTGGATGAGAGTAGTATATAAAATAGTCAACGCCTGTTGACAATACTCAACTAATCCCTGCACTTCAGTTATTTAAAGATGCGTCGGAGTACCGAACAACTTTTAGTCTGAGCGTCCCATGCAGTGTCACGCAACCATTATACGGAATATGAGACACCTTTAACTAATATTGGACGGCATTCCCCAGTATTTCTATTGGCAACTTCCTGTCTGTTATCGTATCCGGTTCTTATTTCGGATCACTGCTATAAATGGCTTAATGTGCTTTATAATTCGATCAAACGTAGTCATTAAAATATGTCTTTGAACATTTTAAATAAATGATGCTCGGTACAGTGACCGCGGCGTTGTTTCCAACCTAACAGGTATACTACTTTTAAAAGAGTGAATCGGTGGTCGTGTCAATCATCAATAATTGTTTTTGTCTAGAAACATGTATGGTGAACCAGCGGTCAAGCCGTCATAATTTAAAGAAAATGTGAAACTGATTTAGGTTGGAAACCTTTATGTTGCGGTGGGTTCTTTTAGAAGAAACGTAATAAAATGCCTTGCACGTATATTGCGGAGGTTGATGCAAAAAACAGGCAAGACTATTATTAAAAAAATTAGGTTATAATTTAGTAACTAAAATAATTGTAGGTGCATAAAGGATATGATTTATACGGAGCGGTGACAGTACTTGAATCGTGCTTGCCACCCGTCGCATATTTTAATCCTGCGGCCAGTATATCCTAGATCAGCTATATTTGTCCAGAGGATTGGTACCCTCTCTGCGGGTATGGTAGGGTAGAACAACATTGGCTGTTTGGATCAATGTAAGAGATCAGTACCGGTTGGCATTGACCATCCTCCCTAATTAATGAGGTTTTCCAGGTTTCTCTCATTCCTGCACTGAATGGGGGTTAGGGCCTATCAACGTGCTGGGCGCAAATCTGTTTAATAATTATATGCCACCCCATGTCCTGTACAAGTCTCCGGTTTCTGGACTAGGATAAGTTGCATCCTTCCAATAGTACCACACACAGGGTAACAGCAATGCAAGCTTTCAGGGGCTATACTCAGACAAATACAATAATTACAAATACTACAATAAAAGCAGTTTTTAGTTAAAATCACTTGATTTAGAAATCGTTACTGTTACAAATGATAAAACCGATTGCATTGAACATTTCTTATTACATTTTCTGGATGATTATTTTAATGCGATCGGAAAAAATATATAATTTGCTAACGCCTCTAAAGCAGTAATTTGAGAACATGGACTCGCGCAAACTGCTGTGTGACGTCACTATCTCCTACAACGTGCCGGGTTGCGCTCGCTCCTGATTACTTGTATTTAGAATAAGAATCGTAGGAGGGCCGTTAGCGTCGTTAAAATTGCAATTTTTATTCCGATTATGGAAAATTCAAATATTGAAAAAGAAAACAATCAAAATTTAGATATTGTACTGTATCCAAAGAATGTCCCAGTACAACGATAAAATGCTCAGATACATTATTTTATTAGTTTACCCCGGAATCACAATACGCGTAATTTTGACAAAAAGCAATGAAACGGGACGTATTTTATGGAGCGAAACAAATAAATATGTGTTGTATAATTAGATTTATATTAATCAGTTTAATAATACGAGAGAATAAATTTCTAAGATTGTTTGCACACCCTACTTAATTATAGCAGCCAAACTTAAATTAACTAAACATAAAATTCCTTTTTCAGAAACCAAGAGAATCCATCGACTCTGTTGACTTTGTAGTTGCAGATGGTGGTACCTACCAAACATATACATACATATGTATATATATTGTGTTGTATATTTGGTTATCGTTTAATTTGATTACTGAGATTATTTTGTAACATAGTGACTAATATATAAAAAAATCATCACACTAACTGAAAAATACACTAAATAATAAATTATATCTAACCATTCTATATTCGTATTTAATATTTCTACATCTTAAAATAATTTTATTATATAATGGTATACGAAAATATATTTCCCAACTATGCCAATGTAAGTTATTTTCAAGTTTTCTAATAAATATTTTGGAAATATTTTCAATAATTACTTTTGTAAAAACCTTCTCGTTTGAACAACGCAGCACTAAATTTTAATAATTAAATAGAGCATTATTTATTCTATCTATGATCTCTAAATAAAGGAAATGTTACTCAATATATGTGTTACAAGCTACTATATGCGATTTTGATAGATTTTATGAGAAAGCGTCAGCGTCACTACCTCCTACACTGACATTTTGATTTTGATGAAACTAAACATAAATTGTCAACAGATAAATTGTTGGCCTTTTGCCTTTGAGAAGATCGAAACTGCGATCAATAAAAACAAATTTTTACCATTTAGAATATTTGCGTTGTTTTCAATTTTCAAATGCGTATTTCCCAGAAATAAATAAAATACATAGTGATATAATGTAATTTTGACATAGTTTATTTTACAATATGTTTTTAAATATAGCTTTCTTGTTTTACAAATGATTTCAATATTAAATATAAATTTATATAAAAATACTGTGATGTGATGAGAAGTCCATATGCAAATAATATCTTCTTGACAAGGGTGTTAAGGAAACTTCACATCTAATATAACTAACACCTTTTTACCACTGTCTGTCGCCAAGAAGGGTGAAATTAGTAGTTATTTTTAGATTAAAAAGTTTATTTGATGTGAGTTAAACAAATCTGGCATGCAGTTCGTGTTTGCTATTCCACACATTACGTATGGATGCAGGATCGAACTGAGGAACGATTTTTTTATAATATGCTGGCTCCTCATTAACTTAGGATGTAACAAATAGATGCCAGAATAGTATCGAAAAAAAAAACGCGCGTCGTTATCTTAACATATAGAATTAATTTTTTCGAGCACAAAATTATTAATTTAAAAAATAATAAAAGTACAGCCGCAGCAACATAAAGGTTTCCTAAAAGCCATTTTATTTTTAAAAATATGAGCCGATGGACTATTAATAGGAATTGTGAGATCCATCAATGATAAGAGCATGTCATCACTGGGTACATGACAACTCATATAGAGAAGCAATTAAACCGTCATAATTTAAATAAATCTGATTTAGGTTAATATAGTTTATTTAGCGGCAAGTATATTGTTATATATTAGATATACAGGGTGTTTCATTGGGAAATGTATATACGTTAACAGTGAATACAAGGCATCTAGGAGTCTAAAAAGTCTGTTGTTGACGGATCTAACCATTGTCATTACTGAGATACAGGGCACTCTGTATAATCAACTGATTTTTGGTAGAGGTACTATTCTTGCTTCTCTCAATCCACCAACTTCATAAACGAAACAGAAATGTAGGTCTGATTGCACATTTTTTTTAATTTTGTTTATTCGCCATGACAACATTATGTATGTAGGATTTTCAAAAATCTGTTCACGCTTTTGAGTAAAGCAGTAATAGTAGAATTTATGGTGGTATTTACTGTAGTTGTGCATGTAAGCCTTCATGTTTATTTGTTCTATTAAATATCAAATCTGTATGTGAGAGATTTGTTCAAGTAAAAACTAGTAAACCTACTTTTATCATCCAAGTCACAATTAATTCCTATTTTATACATAAGACTACCTTTCCATTTGGGGAGTGGTAAATTATGAATGACAATTTTCCAAACGTGTGCATAGGTTCGGGTGGGTCTCTTGAGTGGCCTTCAGGATCACCTGTTGATTATTACGTATGAGGACATTTAAAATCAAAGATATATGGAACAGGAAGCAATTTATTACTTTGAATTGGTAACAGAATCGGTAAATAACAGGATTAAATCTATACTTTGATAGATCTGACTGGGTCGATCGCAGTGCACTTCTACAAAATATCAAAATTTGTAGTCCACCTTCTACTATCATTTGTACTATCATTCATCTGATAACGAAGGCTATGTAACCAATGCACATGTCATTAGATATATTATAAGGAACAAGACAACAAATTACTGTTCATACAACCTAATTGTGTATGTACTTAAAACCATTTATACAACTTTTATTTGCCCATTTTTGTCTATCCCACTTTTATCTATGAAATTTCCTTGTAATAATGATGAATCTTTTCATTGCAATGCCCTATGGGTCTGAACGGCCTACAACATTTGTAATCTAGAAGTTGGCTTTATTTCTAATTTTTTTACATTCATTTGTTTACTTTAATGAATGCAAAGGGTGGCATGGGTAGAACTATAAAAACATTCAGTGGTCAGTGGTCGCGCGGTTTAAGGCGTCAGTACTTGAATCGAGGTGACTAGATCGGTGTGGGTTGTCCTACCCGCAATTCTAGAAAAGTCTTGATATCTTGATCGGTCAGTGGTCGCGCGGTTTAAGGCGTCAGTACTTGAATCGAGGTGACTGGATCGCTGTGGGTTCGACGCCTGCAGCCGGAAGACCGTATATAAGCTATATTCGTGGAGAGATTGGCACCCTCTCGGCGGGTATGGTAGGGTGGAAGAATGTTGACTTGGGTCAATGTGAGAGATTGATACCGGTTGGCATTTAACTACCCCCCTAATTAATGAGGTTTTCCAGGTTTCCCTCATTCCTGCACTGAATGGTGGTTAGGGCCTACCAACGTAAGTCGTTCCTGGGCGCAAATGTGGCCTGCTTAATAATAATAATATGCCGCCCCCTCTCCCGCACAAGTCTTCGACTTCTGGGCTAATCCTCGTGATTAGAATGAGGGGTAGAGATATTATTATTATTATTATCATCATCGGTATATGAGTATTCAAGTATCACGTTGTTGATAAAAATATTGAAAAAAAAACAGTATATAGTATCTTGTCGCTTGAAAGGCGGTACTGGTAGTTTTTATTTTTCAGTTGTTATGATGTTGGCCCTATGAATAATTCAAATTTTCGACTTCGAGCAGTTAATATGTTGCCAAAAATCCAAAAAACCACTAAATGTTCTACTTTTCTTCAGTTTTCGCGATTTTAACTCTGAAGCACTAGTTTTGATCGATTATAACTACGTTTTCAGAATAGAGTAAATTTTCTACATTTTAAGTCCATAGCCATCACTGTAAAACTTCGAACTCGGAAATTTTTTATCAATATTTTGTTGTTTCGACCCTGTAGGCATTTTCTTGCCTCCCCATTCATATATCAATGGACGCTCGAAATTTTTCATATTTCTCATTACTAACTCTGCTGTTTATGTTACATTATCGAAGCCTTGCCTGAACTTTTCATGATCATAAACGGCCTGTAACTTATTTTGTGGGGATGTTATGAAAGAAAACGACAATTATGAATGAGTATTTTAATTTCAATTTCAAAAAATTTATTCAAAATTAAAATACACTTTTTTGTAATTCGATCAGTACCAGATGTACAAACACCTATCTATCCAAAATCGTTACAGCAAATTAGTGGTTTTAAAAAACGAAATATATATGAGAACTTCTTATAACATCCAAAGATAATAATTGATTTGACAAACAAAAAATCATATAGTTGAAATACAATAATAATTTGCTGGATCTGACATAAGGTTTGGTATGGTATATGATTACTGGACTAATAGACTTCGGGAGAACATGTAATGATCCAATTGGTGGTATGAATAAAAATGAAGTATTTACTAATACTTCAAAATTTCAGCAGCATTTCAGCATTTTCTACGCAGTCTCTACTTCAGCCTGCAGTTAACAGTAATTTCCGGTAGTAGTTACTCTATCTTCTATAACAAATTCTACAGAGCGAAACATATGCTATGAAGAATCTGTTCTTGTCAAGTAGTAAAATCTTCAAAATAAATAACATTCTCCCCCACTCCATGACATACCAAAGTTAGTAGTGCTTTGCTTTACAATTGTGAGGCTGTTATTTATCGCGCCCCTGTTCATTTAATAAAATACCTACCTAGGTTAGCTAAGATGTCTTCAGATGATGAAATGACGCAAGAAGAGGTTCAAAATGAAGACTTACAATTAGCCTAGATCTAGGTTACAAAACCAAATTTAGGTGTGAAGCAAATATTAAGAAACAATTAATTATATGAAAACCAAAATAAAAAAGTTGACAGATTTAAAAAAAAACCAGCATCATCACGATTAATCCTTAAATTACACATTTTTCTTTTGCGTCTCTGGGCCATTGCGTTACTTCCAACTGTAGTATGCGAAGTGAAGCTGGTGCGATATCAGCAATAGTTGAAGTAAATACTACCATCTTTGCTAAACTTGAAGCATCAAGTAGGTACTTCATGCTGTAGTAAATACTCCGAAACAGTGGCGTAGCGTGGACTAATCTATATGTGGGCGAAGTTGCACCAGCGAGGCCTTTTTCTTCCACCATTAGATGCTGAATGAACTGAATACTGTGACACATAATAGCTACATGCAAGGTCACAGTGTGCATCTATTTTGGTTCAAATATTTTCATACAATCATATTCAATAAATTTCAATTTTACAAAAATTTGTAAGTGCTGTATCTTAAAAGAAAAGGCGATCGGATATTAGTGTATACAACTTTTTTATTATTTTTTCGTCCTCCATCGCGTGATTTTCCAATGTCATCCTGTATATTTTAAAGAAAATAATGGTGAAATATCAGAAAGTTTGTTTACAAAATTTCATAATTATGAGGTGTTTAAATGCTAAACATAAATATTTTCTGTAACCTCTTCAATACTGAAAAATACGTCGATAATAGAGCACATGCATCAGGGTGTGCAAATTAATTATAGTACGTGTGGTAAAGCTTATTTTTAGTAAGGTCTTTTAGGGTGCTATTCGTACTATTTAGAGTTCATGGCGTTCGGTTTTAAATCACCCCAAGGGGGCCTCGCGCGAGGCCCCTTTAAGTGCGAGGCCGTGGGCGAGGGGCCGCTTCGCCCACGCCTAGCTACGCCACTGCTCCAAAAGTTTCCAAAGGAATACTATTCACTGTAGCAACTTCCGAAAAAATATCAGTATCTACCACCCAATATATTCATTATACTATAACCATAATACAAACATGCTGGCATTTATGAGTAATTTTTAAAATTTCATTAAGGTATACTATAGTGGTCAATTTGAATATAATGCTTCCTGATTGAATCCATGTACATATAATCTGATTGAATACTCAAGTCAGTGTACTAGTATTGGTGATAGTAAAACTGTCTTCCATAAAGGCATGTTTGCACATAAGTAAGGTATCTTTTACATAACATTTTTTTTAGTTAGCGCTACCCTTCACTTGTATGTTTACTGCAATATATAGTTGATCTGCTATGTTAACATATAGTATAAATCTTCCCATTTGTTATTTTAATATACAATAAGTGGTTTTATTATAGTAGTTCGTGTCCAAGTGCCCCTTTTGTTATTTTATGCTTTCCTAAGGGGGCGAGCGGAAAGTCATTGCATTAAACTAAATTGAACATATATCCCGGCCCTGATTTAATTTAAATTAATCCAGTAGTTGGGTTCTGGCAACTGACCAAAATATAATAAAAAGTAATTCCCGACTGCAACTGAAGTTGTAGCCTTGCCCGATGAACTAATTGGTATTTAATTCTTTCTAAAATAAGTTTAGTTAAAGGTCGACATACAATTACCGCATTACTAGAATTACTCATCGTAAAAATTACTTTTCAGGCTCAATGGAATAAAAGCAGTGGAAGTAGTTACTCCAGCGGCACCAAGAAGGAATCTGCAGGAATACCAAAGGTAAATAAAGTGCAAATATCTATAATATTCAGTTTTATTTAGTGAAATTCTCTACAGGTTGATTTAGAACTTACCTAAAAAAAATGTTTGTAGGTACAGGAGACTTTTACAAATATATTTTTGTAAAAAAAATCAAAGAGTTATTAATTGACTTTTGACAGTCCTAAATTAAAATTATCACTAATACATGTCTAGTAACTACCTTCTGTTAAAAATAATAATGTTGCAAATACTAGAACCAATCCACCTATCAAAAAATAAAATTAGGAGGCAGTAATTTTACCTTTAGCTCTGCTGGAATACTTTTTGTCTCTGAGGAACTGCCAAAAATGGTCTTAATCCGTTAATAAATTGCCGTATTGCTTTTATTAAATTTAAATATTATTATGTATTACTTAAATCTTTTATCCTTCTTCGTCGGATTTAAATATTAGAAACTTGCCTTTGATGTGCATTTATAAAACCACAAAATATTTATAAATTTAATAAGCCGTCCATTTTCACAAATATGTTAAACTATAAAAACATCTAATTACTTGTGTTTAAGAAACTCTGTTAAAATTCTGCATAACTTATCAGAAATAACATCGTCAATATTTCTTAACAGTTACAGGGTGATACATACTACAAAAACTTAATATGATGAAATATAACATTTAATCTTGAAATAACGTAAATGTTATTATGACCAAAATGGGATAGGTACATACTTGGGCTGATGGATATGATTTTTCAGTTATAACAAATAATGCTGGTAAAATTTACTTTCTTCTTGATGTGATTTTGATCTTATTACTTGTTTTAGAACAATCATTGTTAAACTTATAGTTGCTAACAATATATTTGCTGATTTAATATCTTTAAATGTAAGTAAGTATTGATCTTTACATGAATCGTTCCAAATTAATTGTGATCACCGTCTTCTTCCTTGTAATCGATTGATAGAAGCTTTCGGAAAGAAAAGGAAAATGGACCGATAAGTAGTTCTACAATAGACGATCTTGAGATATCTATGACAACTGAGGAAGTACATATTTGAAGATGATTATGATTTACTTAAATTAAACACAAAACATATCGAGTAAAAAATTGTATATTAGACGATGAAATAACTAACGATCAGAAACAACAAACATTCTACTTTCCTTGCACATTTATTTTCATAATAGGTATGCATTCTATGTATTTTTAAACTAAGTTGATATTGTAAAAAACATATTTTTGCAATTTAGGTACAAAGTAGTTAAAGATAACGCTTGCATCAATTAAATCAAACAAAATATACATATATTTAAGCGCATACAACCGACACATGCATACAATTTGGTAAAGGCATTTTTCAAGTCAGTCTTATTTAAAGGAACAGTGCCAAATTATAAAAAAGATATAATCAGTGGTGACGTTTTACTAATAGAGTTCAGTATAATGCCAAGTAAGGCCACCGAAGTTTGTGTTCTCGCACAAAAAGTGTAACTCGAGACGGGTTTGTTTTGGACATGTTCATAGCTTATGTGGTGAGTAAAAGAAAAATATACCAGCTCATACGTAAGAAGAGATATTTCCTTCAAATAAGTGTTGAAATTCTTTAATTATGTACACAAAACTTGAGGCAATTAAGTGGTTTTGATTATAAATTTCCAAATTTAGACAAACACATTTGTTAGTACAAACATAAACACACACGAACATTTTATTTATAATAGGCGTCAATTCAGCTGGTTGGTACGACAAAATAAAAGCATATTTATCTAGACACAAACTGAAAAACACTTAAGTGCATTTATGTTGACAGTACAATTTTTCCTTCCTTCCATTAAAATGATCATTATCTTAAAATAGACTTGGTATGTTTAAGTAGAAATTTCCTTAATACAATTCTCTAATTAAATCATCTTTCAATTATGTGAAACACCTGAATATTTTTAGTATTGTTTCATTTAGTACTGTAGAGGTGTTTATGAGTGTGCTAGCAATAAATTACTAGCTGTTGATTCCACATTTAGTGATAATAATCATTATTTAAAATTATACCAATTCTATGACGAACTTATTTAATTGCAGACACGTTTTATAAGCAACCGAACCTATGTACATACAAGTAAAAACTGACAGTATCTACTGAAACTAACTGCTAGATAGATTTACAAGTGGAAATATTAGAAAAAAAACATATAATATTGAAAAAGTAATTGAAATATTTAAAAAGACGAAATTTCAAATTCCGACTTTTAAATAATTTGAGCAAAAATGGTAATTTTTTAAATACCTATGTCTGTAAATATATTACGTCTATTATAAAACAATAGATTAACTTTTTTCTTTTTCTTTTTCAGTACGACTTAACTTTTGGGAGAAACCGACATGATGCTAGCAAAAAGGCGGAAGACGATAAAAGCACATCCAGGATCGCTACAAGGTATGGCAGCTCCTATAGTTCAGGCTACCAGCGTGACAGCAGTGTACCAGGTATAGTATAAGTTCGAGATTGTATTGCTTTATCGTTGTATGTACCAAATCGATGGATTTTTTTAGTTACCTTAAAAAGAACTTCTAATACAAACCATTCATTACATGTTTTCATTGCCAATTAGTTTTATTATTTATTTTCCCTTCTATGATGGTTGGTTATAACAGATGTGAATTACGGGTTGCACTTCATTGATACTTTGTTAGGTCATATCGCACTCTTCTATAGTTCTGTTTATGGTTTTATATTCATTAAAAATGTTTTTATTGAATACCTCAGGTGCATGAAAAATGGGCACCTTTAAATTTTGATCAATTTTGTGTAACCCAAATCCACTGCACTGCACAGTTTGAGTGACATCACTGTTGCTGATTCTGCGGCGACAAACACCCGTCTTTGAGTCGATTGTTTATAATATAGAAAATGAAGCGATACGCGCTGAATGCTGATTTAAATAGTTCAGTTTTATTTGAGACTTTGAAATAGAAACGATTCTCATTTATTATAATTATTTCCGTAATTAAAACTTCAATAATTTCAAAGACGGTGGTGTATTAGTGCCTTTTACCATTAATAACTTTTTTATTTTTTTACCTGGTTTTGATGACTTTTTCAATAAGTAGAAGAAAAATTATTCCAGTTTAATAAACCGCATTCAGTTTCTTGAATGAAGCTGAAGTTATATTCATTATAAAGGGAAGCACAAAAGTATGTTTTCTTTGTCTAATTTTAAAACACCGTGGGGAGAAATTCAGCTTCTTGATATACCTTGATATGTTTTCTGGTTTTAAACTTATGAATTATCGTATAAAACGTTACATTCTCCATAATGTTTTAATTTAATACACAAATTATGTTAAACAACCAACATAACATAACAACAAAAAAGTGTGTTTTGTTAATAGTAGGTGTTTTTTCCTCTAGCTTGAATAAAGGCTTTCATTCTTCGAGGCATTCCATTTTCCAGGGTTTGAATATATTCCTGAGATTGTATTCCACTTTTCAATAAGGGCGGCACCGAAGTTTTTCTTTGTTAGTAGCTAGAATTTCACAATTTTTCATACGTCTGCCTAGGTAGTCCCAGACATGCCCAATAGGGTTTCCATCTGGCGAGCAAGTTGGCCAATTTAACTCCAACTTCAATAAAACAAATTTGTTTCATGGCCGTCTAAAACAAATTCATAATTCAATCTAATACTGAAAAATACCTTAAAAATGCTACGTTTTATTCAATAATTCACAACTTCAGAACCAGACAAGATATCCAAATGTTAAAAAAAGAATGTACAGTAAATAAACCAATCTTGCGGATGGGCCAATTTTGGGTCACATCAAGAAGCTGAATTTCATCACAGGGTGTTTTGAAATTCACCAAGAAAATATATTTTTATATTCTCCTGTATAATGAATACAATTTCAGCTTTCTTCAAGAAACTGAATGCTGTTTATTAAACTGGCATAATTTTCCTTCTGCCTGTCGATAAAATCGTCAAAAACGGACAAAAAATAAAAAAAGGTATAAAGTTTTAAGGTGCCCGGTTTTTATGCACCTGTGTGTTTATATATTAATTTGTTATAATAAAATACTTATCTTTGTATTTTCCAATTTATGTTATATAATTACATTATTCTTTAGTATTCTAGTTTTAATTTATTTATTATAAAGAGTAACATTTTATTTTTAGGGTACTCTGGAAGAATCGAATCATCCAGGATAAAACCAGTTTTGGATAAAAAAGATACGAGCCATCCACCAGTAACTTATCGGCCTCTTGGTCGTACTGGATCAAGATCTCGAGACCCTAGCCCAGTAGACAAATCTGAAAAGAGTTCATCTTCTTCCTCCAGTTATAGTTATAATAGATTATATCCGAGACCGTACCAAGCATCAGTTAGCCGCGAAAAATCTGATTCTAGTCCTTCGACCACAATACCAAAATATACTGGTAGAACTTCTATTGGACGCGATGAAATTCCAAGATATACTGGTAGATCCTCAATATCTAAAGAAGATTCTTTATCTTCGAGATATGGTAGAAACTCCTCCAGAGAAGATCTTTCTTCGGGGTCGCAAAAATATATTAACAGTAGATTTTTACCTAAAAATACCGTTGAGAAAAGTTATACAGCTCACACGAGGCCATCAAATATGAGATCAAATGAAACAAGTAGAAAAAATAGAGAACTTTTGAGTGTTCTCCATGCTCAACAAGAACAAGAGAGACTGAGTAGATCGTCAAGTAGATGCTCATCTGTAACTCCAGATGATCCGGTTTCCAAAGAACAGCACACGGATAGTAAGTCGGAATCACCACCAAAGCAAGTAGAAATGGAAACTATAACAGTTATTACAAGGGGTACGTCTCCCTCACCTGTAGCGGCGCAAAGTACCAGTTATCTGCGAAGTAGGAGAATAGAAGTAGCAAAATTTGTAGAGAAACAAATTTTAAGACCAAAGATCAGGACGCACACTATGGTGGATAAAGAAATGCAGTCAGACAGATTGGATGACAGCACAAAAACGTCTAGATTTGCTGGTGCGTCAAGAATATCAACCTCACCTTGGTCGTCGATTTTAGATATGAAATTTTCTAGTCCAAATAGCAAACAAAAGACTTTAAATAAATCGGAAAGTTCTAGTCAGGAAGAAGAAAAACAAAAAGAAATCTGTGATAGTCCAAAAAATATATCCAGAAATAATTCGTCAAAAAGCTTAAGCCCGCCCTGCAGTAAATCAGAAAAATCGAAAGAAATAAAGAAATCATCACCTTCCCCTCCTAAATCAAAACTTGTTCCTCCGAAACAGATATCCACTGATAAAAAACAACTTCCTCCACAAATTCCAAAATGTGAGAATGCAAGTAGTAAATCAAATTCGTTACATTCCTTACAAACTGCAAATAAAGACTTTCGTAAATCAGTGCTAAATATGAATCCAGACGGAAAATCCAAAAAGAAATTAGGTAGGCGTAGTAATTCCGCAAGTTCCGCGGAATCTGATGCGGCCGATCCTGATGCAACAGACGTGTCGGAAAACTTAACTAGTTGTAAGTCTTACCACACTGCGTCTTCTAAGCTACCTCAAAAGGTTTCTTCAGATAAATCACTTCAAAGAAATAGTAGGTCACCGAGTTCTGACGCTAGTACTTCGTGCCATACAAGTAGTAGTGACGATGATTTAAAGACTAAACATGAAAAAATTAAAAGAAAAAGTGCAGCTTCCTCGAGAACCTCTGTAGTAGTATCCTCTGCTGACGAATTATCATTAGATAAATCTCCCAAACCTCCCCAAAGTCCAAGACCAAAAATAGATGGCATAAAATCTGAAGCTGAAGCAAAATCATTTCTAATGAGAGCTTTGGCACCTGTAACTAATTTATTCAAAGGTAAACATCATAATTCTGAGGAAAAAGTTAATTGGATGGATCCTAGTTCTGAGAGCAACAATGAAATAGGTCCGAATTCTTTGAATGATGATATTGAAAATTTACACTTGACTGACACTCAAAATAATCATTCTGATGTACCAAAAACTTCCGGAACTAGATTAATACCAGCTAAAATAATTATACATCGAGTCGAATCTACTGAGAAACCTTGGTGGTTAGATGAAAAGTCTGAGAATTCAGAATTAAATCAGACTTTCCAACAGTCGTCACAGCAAGAAAATAATATAAACAAGCCTTTCTTGCAGCATGAAGAATCTGGAGAAAGTGCCTGGTGGACCCAAGAATCAGATGAAAAATCAGAATTTCTACGGCAAGATCAGAGTAATTCTCCTAAACAAACCTCACACCACGAAACCAATATAAACAAACCTTTCTTACGACGTGCTGAATCTGGAGAAGTTGCTTGGTGGAATCAAATGTCAGACGAAAAATCTGAAGCTTCAGGACAAGGTCGATCTCCGAAGCAAATTTCACAGCAGGACACTCTAAAAAAACCTTTAATAAGGCATGTCGAATCCGGTGAAGTCGCTTGGTGGATGGATGAAAATGCAGAAATACCAGAAGGAGTTCAAACATACCCTAACTGGGTTAGAGAGGATGGTACAACTGAAGATGGAAAAATTATTTACAAAATGAGAAAAAATGATTCGGGAGAAACATCGTGGTGGATTAGTAGTAGTGACAAGACCGATTCGAATCAAACTAAACCACCGAATATAATGGATTCTGAATAT
The DNA here is from genome assembly GCA_025584915.1 of Monochamus saltuarius. Classification (NCBI taxonomy): domain Eukaryota; kingdom Metazoa; phylum Arthropoda; class Insecta; order Coleoptera; family Cerambycidae; genus Monochamus; species Monochamus saltuarius. The sequence continues at coordinate 77,721,355 of CM046721.1, read as the reverse complement.
TTGGAAAAACATAAAATAAGACACATAGATTCAGGAGAGAGGTCGTGGTGGTTAAACAGTTCCGAAAATATATCCGAAATGGTTAACGCTACAGAAGAATCTAATCAAAATCTGACTAAATATGCAATACGTCATCAGGATTCTGGAGAAAAAGCCTGGTGGCTGCATCAGAACAGCACGGATCAGAACCGGGATTCAGAATATGAATTTGATCAGGAGCAGGTTCCGCTTGGAGACAGAGCTAGTCCAGAAGGCTTAGAAATGCCAAAAGAGGATGAAGGTCGTCAAAGTCCTTATGATAACATTAGTAGCAACCAACAAAAAGCCAAGAGACCTTCTCAGTTATCATTTTTTATTTCCAAACACACTAATATAGATGATATTTTGGGAGGTTCGACGCAAATGTGGAGTCCGTTAATGGATAGGCTATATAGTTATGAAAGCAGCCAAATCGAAGAGTGCACAGAAATTGATGCAGCGCAGGTCATCATTCATGAGGGCACGCCACAGCGGACAGTCAACCAGGCCAACAGACTGTAAGTTTATATATTTATATCTGTATTATTTTTATCTGATACTAGGCCAATTAAAAATATATTCTGAAAGTTATATTTAACTAGACTTTATTGTTTGCAAAGGTTATGCAACCATAGTAATGATGGTTAATAAGCATACTTCAACAGATCAAAACTTAATTACCTATACTTAATATTGTCAGTAGACACTGCCTATAATAAAATTTACGCTGAAAAATATTATTGATGTGTTGCACAAAGCATATGGAGAATTAAAACTATTTAAATACTGTTAGTGCTATTTACTACTAGATTAGGATTGAGAAACTTCTTCTGCGAAACGTTATTCACATAACTTAGTATGTATACATTTTACACGTAATTGTGTATGATATGGTAACAGTGCTATATCATTAACTATTGAAATATTTGGTTTACAGGAACAATACAGAGCTTCCGAAAGCATCTGCTCATACAAAGGTGAGTAATGTGTGGTTTTTCTATTCTTATAGTGATATTGCAAATACCTTTCTATCTTATGATAACTGGAATTTTGTAAGATATTTATAGCTTGGTATTACCAAAAGTGTTCTTTCTAATGAAGGAAATTATTTAGCATTCATAATAATAAGATAAAAAAATAAAGAGGGAATCAAACAATCATACTCAACTTTTGTATTTTAGTATACTCTTTGCTATATAAAAAAAAATATTCAGGTACTTAGGTACTGTACGTACATATTATTTTAATACAATCTTATTGCAATACAAATGTTCATATATACCTATCTCCTATATGTTCCAAGAGTAAAAAACGTAAGAGAATAACCTTGGAAAATCATTTTATAGTTACATTTGATTGTTTGATGTTTAATTATTATATATGCTCCTTAATACAATTTTAGGAGCTTGTAGAACTAATACAAGGCCACCACGCTATAACGTCAAGTCGTTTCATAACAGAAAGAAACTTTAATCCATCAAGAGTTTACATGCACTAATTTTTCAGATGCTGAAATTGAGAAAAATTTCACATTTATTAACACCGTGTTAAAGATTTGTGAGAAATCGATAAAATGCTTCAAAAAAACAGGACAAGGCGTCTTCCCCTTCATTCCACTCGCAAAAAATTTTTGACATTATATTTTAAAGTTAAAAATATACAATCTTATCACAGAGTTATTTAAAATTTATATGAACTGGTTGTTTCAAATATTAGTTATTTATGCAACAAGTACAAAAAGTAAGTGTTTAATGCACGCGACGTGAAATTGTCCAACGAGGCAGTCAGACCGAGTAGGACAACACCTACCAAGCAACATGCTTGAGAAATTTGACATAAAATTATGAGGCATTTGTCAATGTCGGAGGGATATTCGGTCAGAACATTTTTTTAAAAAATTTATTTATTAAAAGTATAGCAGGTAAAGGTACAGTTATTAAAATTTAACGCAAGATTTGATTGGCTACCTTTTTCTACTATAGAAGATCCATTACCACGCATAGTATTTATAATCTTATTGTGGTGTTCTTGGTCATCGTGTTCATAGAATTTGTATTGTTATGACCAGTAATTTTCAGCAATGGTTGTTCTTGCACAGTATTCTTTGCCAATTCGCTAACAGTAGTTGACCTGTTCCTATGGTTTGTTATCTTTTGTTCTTTACATTCAGGCCAATAGTCTCAGCAGAAGATTTAGTCCATTCATTAATAATATATTTTTCAACAGGGGCATTGCCGTACCAATAATCGGTTAGGTTTTAAAAAAGCCGTTTTAACAACAGCCGTGGTGAGGTAATATGTTCGCCTTGTTTTGGATATTAGTTTATGAAAAAGGCGTAAGGCAGCTTTGACTTTCTCTATTGGCAATCAACCATTTACTGTTTGCACAGTTTTTTGAACCGCCTTGGCAATTTTTACTGAACACCGGATTATATTCAATGTGATTTGTTGGAGAGCCGTCGTTATTTTTCTCGATTTGCCTCGAACTGCCTCGCCTCCTTTCCGCGTTTATTCTACAGGAGCAATATGGTAGAATTCACGCATAAGACCTTCAAAGGTATTTTTATCCCAGAACAATATTATTCGCTTTACATCCGACAATTTCATGTTTAAATTCGAAATTAAGTAACAAAAAGAAAATTAAATAACGTGGCGTTTACTTTCATAATATTTAGAGGATAATGTAAAAATTTATTAATCAAGTAATTTCAAATTATATACGTAGATGTATCAATAATTATTCTATAATTGTTAGTTTTGCGGCGTATTTGATTTGTTGTCGAACACGCGTCCCAACTCCCAATAATATATTATTTAACGTTTTTATACGCCTTGTTCCAAGGACGCATAGTTTTATATCCATATTTCACAACTCGCTTTTAAATAGCTACACCCATATATTGAATATTTACACAAGACACACAATGTTCACATGAAACAAAGTTATTTATACGACATGTTAAAATATTAGAAACAATAATTAGCTAACGTCTACTCAGTCATCTGTGTCACTGCTTTATTATGATTGGCACATTATATGTTAATACAGTTCATAAGCTAATTTCCTGATGTTTAGATTTTTTTCTGTTAAAGTTGTTTCTTCAGCAACAAGTACGAGTATACATTTGTTATTACTGGAGGTACGACCGACAAATTTCTTTGATTATTTCAGTAATTCAGTATGTATTTTTAGCTAATATAATGTAGAGTGGCTATTCAAAATGTCCGGAATATGAGGGCCCTTTTTGCCATATAAGTTGTACTAAACAGATAGTATATTACACTATCATTATATTGGTAAGTGGGCTGTTAGCCACTTAACAACCGTATAGTGTATAACGTTTTTCGCACAATGGCATTTATCAAATAAAATAATAAAAAACAATATTTTGATTGCTGAAATAGCGTGGCCTATCTAGCGTGTTTTGAATTTATTTTGTTGGAAACCAAAAACACAATTTGAAGTTTGAACAATTTTGTGTGTTGTTGTCAAAACTGTGCTTATAATGGCTGATAAAGACGATTCAGAGGTAGATTCGGACACTGACGAATCGTATCGAATATGTTGTGGGTCATTAATTCCCACAAAATCAAAGGTGAGGTATACAAAAGTCTATGATGCCTTCAGGAAATGGTTGAATGAGAAGAAAGCAGAGATATCTGAAAAAACTTTGCTGGATTATTTTGTTCAGAGAAATTTAAAATTGAAGTCTCCGGGAAGCTTATGGGCAGAATACTATGCTTAAAAGTCCAATCAACTTAATGGTGTCGATATATCACAATTTAAGAAGTTAAGTAGCATTTCTAAAGAAGAAAAATATTGGACATCATGCGAAAAAATCTAAGGTATTTACCAGAGAACAGATGAACAAATTCTTGCTGGAAGCCCCCGATGAAACCTACATTATGATGAAAGCAGTGATGATAACGGGAGTCGCTGGGGCTCTTAGGCGTGATGAACTTATGATGATGACAGTTAATGATGAAGGTTCAGCTGTGATTGTTAAAGTGCCTGATACCAAAACACATATTAGTCGAATTTTCACAATCACTGACAGGGCCAATGAAAATGTCCCTTTTTTGACGATTTTGCGAAAATATACAGGCTTAAGACCTAAGGAGACTCGACTCTCGTCGAATTTTCTACTCAGTTCGTCAGGGAAAATGTGTAAATTAACTTGTGGGTATAAATACATTGGGACAAATACCACAAAAAATTGCCGAATATTTAAAACTGCAAGATCCAAAATCCTATACTGGACATGCTTTTAGAAGGACGTCGGCGACTTTGTTAGCAAATACTGGCGTCGATGTTATGGCACTCAAACGTCATGGGGGCTGGAGGTTTTAGTGATAACATTAATGTATTATTTGGTAACTAACAGAAAATGTAAAATGTAATTTTAGCTCTTCTGGTGTCGCTGAAGGATATGTTGCAGAGTCTTTGACAAAGAAAATAGAGTGCTGATAAGATTTTACATATCAACAGTGGAAGTGACAATAAATTTGACTCCATTCCAGTGTTTGAAGACAGAACTACTGAAGTTTATTCTAATCCTAACATATGTAACTCAATAAGTAACACAGAAAATTCAATTACTGTAAAAGCAATAGATAAAAACGAGGGAAAAACTATTATGTTTAAGAATTGTACAAATTGTAACTTAAATTTTTACAATAAATGAGCCCAGCATTTGTTGGTGAAAAGAATTACTGATTTTTACTTACCGCATTAATGCTGTTATGAACTCAAACAACACTATTATTTTTTTGATTTCTATGGAAGCAAGCCACAGTGTTGTATATTCAACTTACAGAATGTGTCAACAATGACATTAAGTGCATATTTCAGAACGATTGTGCGAAAACGTATTTAACTTAACATTTTTTTCTCTCTGATCAACGGTAACATAATTATAATAGCAAACAGGTCTTGAATATATGACAACGTCGCTCACATACTATCTTAGGATTATTGTTATGTATTTATACATAATAATTACAAATAAGTACACCTAAACATAGGGACTTACTGTGAATGGTTTTCTTAGAGCTGGTTTCACAACACAGAATAATAATTAGCTGCAAGTGTTTAAAATGTCTTCTGTTTCTTGCAAGGAGCGTTTACCGTACAAACGTCTCATTATGTTTTAGATTCCCCGTAAATTAACATGTCATGCAGCTAGCTGGTTATGGTCACTACACACTGTTCTATTTTTATGTACACTCACAAATATCAAAGAAAAAGTAGAGAAAAATGAAACGGATTAGCTATACGCACCACTATGATTAATATTACTTTTAAGTTATCAGCAACAGCCTGACACTGCAACGTTGTCGAACGTTAAAGTACCTTACAGATTTAACAAGTTTCTCGGAAACTTCAATTATTTACTTCATTAATACTGATCCAAAAATCAAATTACAAACAAATTACGTTACAGATAATTTTGCATATTATTTCAGTTGGATTTTTATTTTTGAAATGTATTTGTAGACAAACTATTTGTTTTTGACATTTTCTTATAAGAGTTTTTTTTATTGCTTTTTGTCACATATATAAACCCTTAAACCCACCTAAAATTACGGTACTCATATTCCGGACACTCAGTACATTCCTAGAGGCTCAGGTTCAGCTGCATATTGTATAAAATAATCATAAATTGAAGAGATTTCGATATACCTACTTAGTTAATATTTGGTTAGTCATTCTTACGTGCAGTAGGTATATTTCATTGTAATTATACGGGGTGTAAATAAGTGCAAAAAAATCATAGGGCAATCATCGCCTGTGGAAATGTAAGGTGAGTCTTTCATATTAACGAATCTCGTGTGAACATCCTCTGTGAATATACAACTTATTAAATAAAGTGCGAAGAAAGTAGTTTTGAATTTTTTTCTGAAATACTAAAAAAGTGACAAATGAAATTAAGTTGACATTTTCTGCTATTGAGAAGACACTTTGTAAACAATTTGTTGATTTTCCCCTACGGTTGTAAAAACTATCCCTAAAACTTATTTCCCTTATTCCTACCTTACCATATAAGAATTTATTTCAGATTTATTTTAAACAAAAAAGGTCTCTTGTAAGCAAAAAATTTATTTACAATCAATTACATGGCATGATTAGAATATTATAGAAATTTAATCGGACTGTAATGTATTTACGAGTAGTAGGCGGCTGTCACATTGGCATTTTGTAAAGGCAACTTAATTATTATAATCAATAAAACTTTAATTTTATTAGATATGTGAAAAACTAATTGAAGTCATATTAAGCGTTGTGAAAATAAATAATTTTTATTAAGCAATATGTGGGCTAAAATGTTATATTTTTCAAATAAAAATTCAAATGTATGGAACACACAAATTTTAAACCAATCCTGTTGCGTGGAGTAGACGTAGCAATGTCAAGGACATCTTGGCTAAATCATGATTTGAAACGAGGACATTTGTATCTATTTACTCTTGAACTCAACTTTTTTGTGCCATTTTTTGTTTGTTTGTTAAAGGAATAATAATGGAGAAGCCTCAGCTCCGTTTTAAGTTAATTTCGACCCCACTTCTTCTGTGACCGTTCTTTTAAAACATAAAAGTTTCTGTCAACAAAATGTTTTTTGCAAAAATAATAAATAAATAGATAAAAATACAAACAAAACAGCGTTTTAAAATATGTAAAAGTATTAAAACTATGAATAACGTTTAAAAAAAATAGATAACACAGATTGCCACAATTGCTTCAGTGCATCTTTTTGAATATACAGAGTACTACAAAACTCCGAATCGCTACATCAGGGTCTTGTTCTACACATAGAAAAAAAGGTTAAATAGATTTTTTTTAATGCCTAAGGAAGATATTATGACCATTTAGACATGGCGCCTGTATGGAGTTTTTTTTTATTATAAGGTAATGCGTAACAGATAAATCACAAATTTTGGCTAGCAGGGAAATAATTGGATGCTGCATAATCCTTCAAAACGGAAATTATGAAATAATCAGTGACGTCACCACATCTGTTGACGATATTAATGATCTTCGTGGACGAATTGAAAATGGATTCAATCAGATTTACAACACACTAGGTATTTGTCCTTAGAACAGGTGCAGAGAAATGTATTGTGACAGGGGGTAGTCACTGTGAATATTTGCTTTGGCTTTCTGCATTGGCATGTTTTATAAATTTGCGTAACGTAAACTATATTTCTATATAATAAAGATGACTAGAAAGGTACAGAAGGTCGCTGTGAGACTTTGGCTTACCTTTCTATGGTGGGAAAGATCTATCACTTTGTAATTTTCAAGAACAGCTGCCATTTTGTTTAAAAAAAATGTGAAATTCCGTCAAGTTTTATTCGAGTTTGATTATAATTTTTTTCAACTCTCTGCATTTTAAAAGATAATCTTTATTGAATGTTGAAAGCTTCATTATTTTTGTTTAAATTCCATGAATTTTAAGATTTTAGAGATTGGTTTGGTTTTTTTGAACATCCTGTACTATTTCCGTTACTTAACTTTTTAATAGATCCTTTTTAGAAGTTTTATCTTTTTTAACAGTCAAAAATTTTTCAACACTTTGTATACGGAAAGAACTTTCGCACGACCCGAAGCGAAAGAAAAAGTGAAAATATTCACGGATTTGGAATTTTAATTTTTTCTTGTTAATTTTTATTTTACTTTTGAATTACCCTATACATTTCAAGCAAGGATTCAACACTGTATATGAAGTCCCAAAAAAATCATATGCTTAGTTATTATAAAATTTGTTATAACTCTTCTGAACTCTTCATAAATAACAAAAGAGATGAATGAAAACTTCAATCATTTTCCGATTGTACCTGGTCTAATTTTGATAAAAACTATGTATTAAAGGTATCAAAAACGTATCTAATTTTTAAATATAATTTTTTTCACCAAGAGGCTTCAATAAATGAAATAGAAAAAGTCAATTTATTTGAACTTTTATTTACGCAGTCTGGATTATGTAACTAACAGATTTCTTAAAACTAATTACACAATCGAATTTTCTTCCCTCTAAAACACAACCACTGATTTTCACTCATATCTGTCCAACCGCTTGGTTTAACCGTAAATATTTTATTATAAGAAATTAAGCAGAAACGGACTATTTTGACGTCTACTGCTGTACAACCCATTAGTCATGGGACAATCTGTAAAAATGTTACAGTCAGCCAAACATCAAATTTAATATATCATTTTATTTGCACTGTGTGCTCTCTATCTTCAGTAATATTATTATATCGTTCACTGGATCCTTTATTTAGATAAATAGGAAGTAGCCTTGTAGGTTATTGCTCCTGCCCTACTTTACTCTCGCTCTCCAGAAATTTTAACCCGATTGTGTGCCTGGATCAATAGGAAAACAGAACAAAGCTTTTACTTGCCAGACATTTTGAAGTTAAATGAAGTAAGAAAGACAATACAGAATTTGCTTGAAATTCAACTGTGGTATGAAATTTGTTTTGGGTTTTTGAAGAAGTGAATTACTAAAACGTATAGTTGTTTTTTCACAGCCGGTGCTGTTACTTCATATACGGTGTAGTGATAAAGTCTTGCTCCCTGCTTGAAACTGGTAGGATCTCTTTGGGAAAAAATAGGTCGATATTTATTTTCGAAATAACCTTATCAACATGTATGTGGTACTTCTGGTTTTCCAGGAAATGACGTCACCTTTCTTATTATAAATGGAACACTATTTTTTTTTTGTTACAGATATCAAATCTAAGGTAAATTCTAAGTTTATAGATTATATGGCACAATGCCTGTCAAAGTTTGATAGATCATTCAAAAACGAAGACAAATTTCTCGTTATACTGAATAAAATGTTTAATATGCGTTTTTCTTTTATAATAATAATACTAATTTACTGGAGTAAATGGTCGAAAAGTGCTTCCTAAACTTTCTGACAATAATAAAATCTGATTTTGCACTCTTCACGCACGATAAAGTTTTGGCCCCCGCCTCTGAAACTGGTAAACGGTTATTAATATGTCTGGAGAAAAACAGGTCGATTTTTATTTTCTAAATAACCCCCTTTTAAGTTCACGCTCATATTTTAAATGGGATACTAATATTTTTGTTACAGATAATATGACACAATGCTTGTTAAACCTTGACAGATCGTTTAAAAATGAAGAAAAACTCTCATTATACTGAAAAAAATGTTTAACAATATATAAATTCAGCGCTACGAGCCTAAGAGGTTCATGGCTTGGTTGCATATTTTCCTCCATTGTATTTCTTATTTTTCTCCTCCAGTCCCTCATTCCCATTTCTTCTAAGTCTTTCTCCACTGATTGTATCTATTTGGTTCGTGGTTTTCCTCTTTCTCTCCTTCCTGCTATTCCTCCTGTCAGTACTTGTTTCGTAGGTCTCTCTTCTCCCTACATGTCCCAGCCATCTCATTCTTTGTGTTCTAATGATATTTGTTATCGATGGTTACCCATATATTTCCATCACTTCAGCGTTTGTTCTCCTTCGCCTCACATGTCCCTCTTTTTTTCCCCACATATTTTCCTCAGAACTTTTCTCTCAAATACTTCTAATAATGTTTTTTCTTTTATATTCATCCTCCAAATTTCACTTCCGTATGTACTCGTAACTACTGGTCTAATTATTGTCTTGTATATTCTCTTCTTAGCATTTAACGAAACGTTTTTTCACCTTAACACATGACAACAACTACCTAGACATTTTGTTCCCTTTGTTATTCTTTCTTGTATTTCATTTTTTTTTCCTTCCATTTATCAGTTATTGTTAGTCCTAAATAAACCTTTCCACTCAAAATGATATTCTTTTTCTTCAGTTAATATCGACAACTGCTTTCTCTAATCTTATCACTGCGTTTTCCAGATTATTCTTTGTCCTCACCAGTATCACAATGTCGTCAGCATAAGCTAATATCTGACTCGTCTGATTATACACTTTCCCTCTGGTTGGTATCTTGCTTTCTTTAACTGCTAAATCTAGAACTATATTAAATAAAATTGTTGACAATGGATCTCTCTGTCGTAACGCTCGCGTTGCTCTAATGTCCTTGTATGTTTGCCCTTCAATCAATACCTTACAGTTTGTACTAGTTAGGGTCATTTTTAACAGTCTTATTAGCTTGTCATTTATCTTAAGGTCTCATGGATTTATATAACTTCTCTCTCTTTACCATGCCGTGACATCGGTAACTCGTCTCTACCAGTGAATGAAAGTGGATATTCTTAGATATAGCTAGGATTCTTTGACCTGTTCTTGCTGTTATCGGGCTAGGCTCTGTGGGGGAAAACCCACTATCAGTATATTTGGGCGCGTACATCTATATATTGATTTCGGCTTCTGTTATTGGTACTACGACTGACCCGGTCGGATAATCGTGGTCTTCTGAGACCTCCCGTAGCCGCCTTTGTAATTGGTCGCATCTCATGCTGCCAAATGTCGAACCATGTTCCAAGGAATGGTTCCGGCCCCTATCAGGCGTAATACCAACAACATGAGCCGAAATCAATATATAGGTGGGCCCAGAAATACCGATAGGAGGTCTGCCGGCACAGAACCTAGCCCGAGAACAACAAGAGCAGGTCAAAGAATACCCAGATGTGCACTTTAATTCTATTACTGGCAGTGACCAGTTACCGAGGTTACGGCATAACCCGGAAAATCATTATACAGGGTGTCCCAAAATAGAAGGCTATACCATTAACCACAAATTCTTTGGATAAAAATAATGCAACTTTCCTTATGCCATTTTTTATTTGGTAGTCCCTGTTTCAATATACAGGATGTTTTGTTTGAATTAGCAAATATTCATTCAGTAAGTATTACGATTTGCTAAGTTGCCAAGGTATTGTTAATAGGTATATCCACGAAATTTCAATTTCACTTGAGAATGATAGTGAATTATAGATTTATATACTACAAATTGCCGTTTTTCTCCAAAACGGAGCATTTAAACAAAAGAATACTAAAGAGATAAAATGATCAGAAGAAAAATCTACGCTTGTAACAAGATAAAGATAGAAATAATTGGAGGGGATAAAGGGTACTGCATCCCTCAGTTACCTCCATTCGCCCTTCGTTTTTTTTTTCACCAAAATTACATGATATGTATGTCGTAATAAGATAAAAGTACGTGCAAAATTTCAAGTGAGTATCGTACAAAACAATGGGATTATTAACAAAAACAATTTTTTAAAATATAACTTTAGCAACCCTGTATATGGAAACAGGGTCGCCCAAATAAAAAATGGCATAAGAAAAGTCGCCTTATTTTTTTCCAAAGAATATGTGGTTAATGGTATGGTCTTCTATTTTGGGACACCCTGTATATCAACTTATTCTAAAACGTAATTGACTAATTATATAACAAAATTCCTATATTTTAAAAAACCAAGTACCATTACTATCATAATTATAACTTTTAAAGTCTTATCAATAAAGTTAAATCAGAGTTTACATTCTGTGTCTACATTCACCCTACTAATTTCTAAGGACATCCTTTCTTAAGTCTGGTCCTCATGGACGCGAAACTCACAAAAATCGTCACTATTTTCATCATTATATGGGGTTAGTAAGTTTAACTTGAGCTTCTGGCAATCTACCATGACAGTTAATGACAATGTTGTGATGAAAATGATAGAAAATGTTCGCTAAAAGTTTAGCCTTTTCCCGCCATTAAATAATTCTCGAACATTATTGCAAATTTCGCGTCAAGGCTTTATATGTATATTCTCCGAAATCATTCAGAATTCTAAAGCTGTCAACAGTTCTATAGGTTTATTGTTTACTTCTAATACTGAATTAAAAATTTATATTAGTTCTATGGACTCCCAATGACCACCATTATTCATTGAATAAAATTAAACAAAGTTAACCAATTATTATTGATTCTAAAAAAATCCTGAACGGACCTCATTGTTTCATTCATAACCCAGAACAGCCAACCATATTTATGATAATAAATAACCCAGATCAATAAACCAAATACCATCGAGATTGCGTTTCTTCGTGCCCTTGACCCAGACCAATAAATTAATTTCCTCTTCCATCCCATAAATATTAATACATTACTTGTAACTTTCTCACGTACAAAACGCAAAGGCCATATTCAATCAAATTGTTATCTCGTGTAGCGGCACATACACATTAGATCGGTCAGTGGTCGCGCGGTTTAAGGCGTTAGTACTTGAATCGAGGTGACTAGACGGAGTTGGTTCGAGCCCAGCTGCCGGTAGACCGTATAAAAGCTATATTCGTGGAGAGGATTGGCACCCTCTCTGTGGGTATGGTAGGGTGGAATAATGTTAGCTTGGGTCAATGTGAGAGATTGATGCCGGTTGATATTTGACTACCCCCCTAATTAATGAGGTTTTCCAGGTTTTCCTCATTCCTGCACTGAATAGTGGTTAGGGCCTACCAACGTAAGTCGTTCCTGGGCGCAAATGCGGCCTGCTTAATAATAATATGCCGCCCCCTCTCCCGCACAAGTCTCCGACTTCTGGGCTAATCCCTGTGATTAGAATGAGGGGTAGAGATATTATTATTATTATACGGCTTAGGTACGTGTGAAAAATTGCAAAGGAACGATACTCGTATTAACTACCCATATTTCCTGTGCTATAGTATAGAAATGAAATATTATAAGTTTATGAGAGAGAAAGTAAGATGGTAGCCGAATACTTTTATTATATTATTTCACATGAAGAGGAAATCGACCTTGACGAGATGGTTCAAGAGAAATGGAAGACAATAAATTTGCTATTATTTATGTGTAATTGCCAGCTTAATTACTAAGGTTCATCCTATGGTATCCTTTCGAAGATATCATCAAGATGATAACCATGGGAAGTTTTGTAAATATCTTCTAAACCAGTTGAAGTAGTAACAAATTTGGTCCAAGTTTAGGCTTATTAGTGACTTATACTTGCATATAAGTATTCAAAAAATAGATTCCTACGTGGATAAAAAAAAATGTTATATTGAGTCAAAATTGACTCCCTGTTGAGTTCATGTTGGCCAACATACGTGTTTGATTGGAAACCTTTATATTGCAGCTACTGTTCATAAATAACCAAGATTTCAAAAATGGGAAGCCACTTCACGGTCGTTACCCGTTAATTTGAATTTGTATGTATTTATGTTATGCCCACTCTTTCTTATATAAACAAAATTAAATTAAGTTGGTAATATCGTTGTACTGTACATATCAGGTTTAAATACAGAAACTTTCAGAATCGATAGCACAGATTAATTCGATAGTACGTCAAAAGAGGGTAATATCTTGCTCTATAACATTTTCTTTTAAAACGTTTAGTTTTTGAGATACAGAGGGTTGATTTTAATTATTTTAAACGTTTCCGTAGCATAACTTTTTCTTGGTGTCATATTATATATTTTTTAATTTGGGTATGGTTATTTATTTCGAAAATAATGTAATAACTTACCCATTATCAGTCACATGGGCGTAGATATAGAAGAAGGAAATGTACGCCTATGTATATGACAAAAAATGTCATCTGTCAAATTTTGAAATTTTTATTAGCTTTAGAGAAAAAACATGAAAGCTTATTGAAAAAGTGTTTGGATTAAATTATTTCTCCTCTTAGATTGCAACTTTAAATAAAATAATAAGAAAAAAGCCAATAAATTAAATTATATTTTAGTTTTCTGACTAAAAATGAAACTATCGATATTGTGAAAAGCACTATACCATTTGAACTCGATTTTTTTGAAAACTAACAATTTGAAAAATTGACAAGACATTTTTTCTCAAGTAAGTTATGAGGATTAAAAAAATTAAAAATATTTCCAAATATGCACAAGCGTATATGGGGTAAGATAATGTGCAAGTTTTTGTATTATCTCATCTCTTTCCAACGAATTAACAATGCACAAATTTAAATATATATCAAAAAAAGTTATGCTTCGGAAACGGAAAAAAATTAATATTTAACCCCTGTACTTCAAAAATTTAAGTTTGAGTTTTAAGAGAAAGAGAGCATAAAATTACCCTCTTTCGACGTACTAACAATTCTGAAACTTTCTGTATTTAAACCTGATACACCCTGTATATAGTAAAATAATTGAGTTAAATTAGGAAAGATAGATCATTCATTATATGTAGGTTATACATATTTTTCCCATAGATTATGTTAATATAAATACCTATTATCTAAACTAGGTATACATGACAACATTTGAATTGTTTTTACTGCATTAACAATAGGGTACTCCAATGAATCATTAACTAAGTGAGTTGCTATTTTAAAGATGAGATATTTTGACATCAAATGTGACGTTTTCAATTCTAACGTGTATAACTAAATCCATCAACTTTAAAATTGCAATTGAATTTATTTAAGATTAAGAATATTTTTATTTCAGTTCCTCAAGACACTTCAAAAAATTCTTAAAAACTATGATTGTAGTGTTAAGACTCATTGCATTCAACTACATGCAATTTATGCCATGTTCAATAAATTTTGCATTTTATGCCAAACGATATAATTATTATAAATATAAATCATACAGGTGTTTGTCTGGAATATAAAAAAATATTTCAAATTCAAGTAATGTCTTATGAATGCAAGTGAAGCACTATGGTATTAAGAACAATTGTTGTTCGTAATGCTGTAACGCTTCTGTAGAATTTATACTACGTTGAATATAAAACCAAAATGTTTCTAACTTTCCGTGACTGGAATAATGCATCTTTTAAAGAAGAAAGTAACTATACCTTTAAATCATTTGCATTCACAACAATCAGTTCTCATTAAACGATAATGAGAGAGTAAAATTTATACAACCGCTCTTTACTTTTTATTGTGTTGCTTATTGCTTCTAATTGTCCAGAATATTAGAAATATTTTAGCAAAAGAGCACGATGCGCTGTGAATTAATTCCTAGAAACGAACGTCATTTCATTACTTTACCTTAGTATGTATTTTACTAAATATACTTTAAATAATATCCAATATATAATAGAGTGACTTATTCAATAATTTATTTTCCATAATATAGTGGGATTTCTAGCCAAACGGCTTAATTTCTTTTATCCACACATATGAACCGTCTAAAGTTCCACTATATTATTGGCTAGCTTGATTTCGCTACAAATTTTGTAACTTGGGAATACAGAACACAGATACATATGGGTTTCCATAAAACACGCATAATATGCAATACAACAGAAGAGGACACACATTTAGAAAATTGTTTTTCTTAAATTTAGAAACATTAGTAACATTACCCCTCACTATATTGTTGAGAGATAGGTAATCATCTGTTACTATTTAACAAGAACAATAATGAAACCAAACAGAAACTAATGATTATTGTTGTAAAAAATATTCCATATATTCTGAATAGTGTGGATGTTGAAGTCTTAGAACTTCTTCATTGTGTGCCTGTTTTATTTGGCAATTTGAATGTGTTTTTTTCTAATCTAGACATCAGTAATAAAGTGCTACTAGTTCTTCTTGTACGACATTTAGAATCGTAATCTAACAGGACTACGTACGTATCTAGCTTTTAATTACAGACTAACTTGACTGCATGTTGGAGTTATGCACAGAAAGGTCATGGTGTCCAAAATATTACATATAGGGTATTAGAGATTTGGCTGCCATCACTTTAGTGTAAGATAAAGCATAAATGAATAAAAAAGATAGATAGTACAAGGGCGTAACTCAAGCCGTTCTTAGAATAAGTCGGGTTATTATATCAAATAATTTTAGCGAATACACAAACTAATTCGCTGCGCCAGCTGAATGCTTTTGCGGGTTGCCTACCACGCTCCAGTTTGTTTTTTAATGACAACAATAAATCCAAAGATAAGCAAGTATTGCAAAAATTAATGAATTTAGTTTAGACTGCTGTAATTTTTCTTTTGAAAAGAGAAGGGTAGAATTAATGATTTTTTAATAATAAGATACTGAAAGTGTTACATTTTGTTAATTTTTAAATGTTTAAAACAGTAACATAACCGAACCCAAATAGGAATTTGAAAAATAAGTAATAAAAACTTCTAAAACTCACATCGCAGAAGTAATCATAGCTTATACAGGATGAGTCAGAAATAATGGGTCAACACTAAATTGGAGATACTAGACACCAAAATATTATATTTGAGCTGATGCCTTATAGGAATGTCGCTGGTTTAAAATATACACGGTGTTCAAGGTTTAAATTTTATTCTGAAATTTCTCAATAATTGCATGAATAATAAATCACACGCACGCAAAATACGCTAATATTTATTGACATGAAAATTTCACACTAGCCCACTAAGAAAAGAAATAGCAATATCATCGCCTGAAAGAAAATCACCACAAAATACATTGAAACTGTTAAATGCAAATAACCGATAAAGTTAGGCGATCTAAACAAGAGTACAGTTTTTATGTAGAATTGAACGTTATTTTAGATTTGTAAGCATAGCTCAACAGATAAAAAAATATGTTTTGATTTTTCTAAATAATACGGCAATACTAGCAACTCTAGAAGCAACCTCAAAATAAGCTTCAAATTCGTAATTCTCGCACCAAAAAACCCTACACTACGACTGTTCAGAATCATGATATCAAAACTTTCTCAAATATTGAGAAATTTACGAATAAAATTTAAACCTTGAACACCCTGTATTTCTTAAACCAACGACATTTGTATAAGGCATCCTGTATAAGTTATGATTGGTAAAAAAATAATTTAAGTATTTCGCGAAAATCAAAATACAGCACCATTTTTAAATAAACTAACTAATGTAACGCATAATTATAGCATATATGTTCAAAATGTGTACCGTTATTTTCCGCATTTTCCACAATTTTAGCGCTTTCGCTGGAAAATACAACGGCAAAAATCCATTCTCGCAAATCATTGTGTGTTTCCACTTCGGTGGCAAAAACTAAGGTCTTCATGTCCGCATAATTTTATCTAGTAAAGCATGCTCATCAGTTGCCAAAATGCTTGAACTAAAACGGGGGTTGAGGTTAACTTTAGTTAAAAACCATCTACAAAAATTGAACCGAGGGCGAGAGACGAAATGTCGTACTGACAATGCCTGAACTTGCTGTAAGTGATACAGATATAATAATTATTGTTTTCGTAGTCTTGTAAACTGTTCAGTGAAACATTCCCACTTCTCGAACTATACTTCGTCTGCTACGTCTCGGATCCCTTTCGACAATGTCTAAAATATGATCACAAAATACCAGATTCACATCTATTTGTCGATCTGGGCCATGATTTTCAGAACGAGGAACAATACTACCAGTGTCAAAACGGTGAGATACTGCAGCTAATGTACTTCTGTTAGGCAGTGGCCGATGAAGGAAATCCATCTAAGAAAATACGTCATGCTCCCACAGAATTGCGGCGAGTCTCTTCATAAATTATTAACATATTGTGATAGTGGCCGCAAAAGCACTTCCAACAAGCGACAACACATTAACATTTTGCAATTCAAACACCAACTGTCTTGAACTCATGGCCGGTCCCTGAGTACATTCTCGCACTGTTACCACATTCTGCTAAAACGAATTTATCGAATTCTATTGATTAACAAAAAAATATATATTTTATTACAACTATACATGAATAACTTGAAAGAAAGGGTAAACATTAGGTTTTATGGTCATTTAGTGCACAAAATTATGGTGCTATTTCTTAATTCATTGATTTTTTTTCACATGAAATTGGAGATTTGTTCATTTTTATCTTGAAAATTGTTTAGTTTAGAACTCTTGTCATATAAGGTTTGTTTTGTTTATTTTGATGTATACCTACTATCGCCTGTTAAGTTTATGAGTCAAGGGTTTATGGTAGTCACACCACTAACACCCGTATGGTATGAACAGATAAATTATAATAGAAAAATTGTATTTTTAATAAAAAATCTATTATATCTAACCATATTTTTAATTGAAACAAAACCATTATCTTCTTAATGAAGCTCGTATAGATACAAACAGGTTAATAGGTGTTTCCCAACGATTTGTATGTAAGTCATTATTGACGACGTGTTAGGTACAATTACCTATATCAGCATATCAAACGCTTTTTAAAAAATAGCATGGGAGTGCTTGCCAGTTTACTTTTACTCGCATCCACACCACGGCATTAACCTGACACAATGTAGGTATTAAATAAGGTAAAATGTGCTTTTCAAATTTCATTCAAACAGGTCATTTAAAATCGATTTACTTTAAAGATGATAGATTACAGAATCCAGTGAACCAGGTGTAGCACAGGTACTGACCGTACCGGACGATGCTGTGTAGCTTCTTTCTTTTTTATTTTGATTCTTTTCTCTGGCTGTAGTTGTTTATGTGAGGTGGCGCTGCCAGCACAACCTGCCGGTATATAGAAAAGAGCAGTCGCGTCGCGTTCGCCTTAAATATAGGACGTTGGACTCCGTTTACTGATCGCAGGTAGCCATGCATTTATACAATTTGTTAGTTTTTTGGATAAGTCGTTGGCACAGACGGTTTGGCATATTCGAGTTGATTTTTGTCCATGAATATAAATGTCGTCTTACGGCGCTAATATATTTTTATAGATGCCGCTTGTTTTTATTCATGTTACCGGTTTTATTGTCACTTGACAGTTTCACTTTTGATTTCAGCGCTTGTGGTCAATGCTCAGGAAAATATTTGTGAATCAAAAATTCGTGTATTCCTTGAGCATTCCATTACTATGTGTTCGTGAAGTGTTTGTGACCAAAACAGGTTAAAGCTAAGTAAACGTTGTGACTTTAAATTTGAATCAGCTGATTATCAGATTTACTCAGCTGATAATTGGGAAAAAAACCTTTAATGGGTAAATTGTATGAGCAAGACAACACATTATTTTATAGTTAAGGAACTAACACTTTAATTTGGAAATTAATTTCCAAATTTTCATAATGGGCACAAGAAATTCAGTTATGTTATAACCTTTCTGCAGGTATATTTTAATTTTGGCTGTGCGAATCTTGAGAGTCGCTAGCAACTACATTCCAGTTGTTGATGAACCAACTTTTAAAATATTTTTTAAATGCAAATTTGGTGTTTCACATCACGCACATTTGTGGCTAATTTACATGTGATATTTAAACGGCAGGGGATTAACCTAACTGAGCTGAAGATGTCCTATCAATTATTTTGTATCGTCAGTTTATCGAATAATAACTATGTAGGTAATATTATTTAAGTTAATTAATGCCTACTTAAGAAGTAGGCATTAATTAACATTAACAAATGCCCCTTTCATTTACAATTCAACACAAATTCGCGTAGGGCTACACCATTTTAACTAACATTTGCTTTGAAATAATACAGTTTGTAATTATTATAACACATTGAAGCAATACTTTATCTGTTGATTTTGAATGATAAGTTAACTTAAATGAGATTAAATAATTAGTCTAAATTAAATAATTAAAGAATCTTTTTCAACAATATTTTTGGTACGAGAAACTAAGTACCTAAATCTGCCCCACAAGATATTTATTTTTAATTTAGTTTTCTCAAATTTGCATAGTTACCATTGAGCTCTGAAGCAGTCAGGCGACCAATAAAATGTTTCTTTTTGATAGATTAACAAAAAACGAGTTTCAAGAGAAGCGTTCAGGCTACAATAATTAATGACAAGTCTGTGCCGTGTATTATGCTGTCTCTTATTCTGTAGTAGTAAATTCTCTTTGAATCACATTGATGTTGAAACGACTGGGAAAAACAATATTTGTTAGAGCTATGCATAAAATTTAGAATGGTCATTTTTATTATATAAATAGAACTACTGTAGGTAATACACAAACGATATAACCTTGAACCGAGAACACTATTTCCATTACAAATTCTGAAATGGAACGAATTTATAATATCGGGATTCGTTTTTCATCCTATATAAATTTAATTTTGTCTTTGGTGGGTTCTTTTCGTGAAAAAAGCAATCACGATAGTATTGCTGCCAGTAATATAATTAAAGTACATCCCTTGCCTTAGCTAAGATTATTTCACCTGCCCTTGTTGTTTTTGGGCTGAACCCTGTGAGGGGCAGACGGCTACTGTTACGAACCGTTGCAGCTACAAAACCAACAACAGAAGTCGAAATCAATATATGGGCGGACCCGAAGATACCGAAAGTGAGTCTGCCCCGAAAGGCCTAACTCGAGAACAATAAGGACAGGTCAAAGGTTCTCAACTAAGGCTAGGGATGTTCACTTTAGAAATCACAGTGCAACACAGAAAATCACTATACAATATCATATAATGTTTTGCTTAGCGAAAATGATTGAATCTAACTTTATTAATATAACAAATGTTTGGGAATAAATGTAATGAAATCAACCCCATAGCCGAAAAAACTGACAATAAATTTTAGGAATATAAAAAATGATTATAATTTTTTAAAATCTGCTTGTATTAGATCATGGCGCAATTATTCTTAGAATTCTATATCAATGATGGGTTTGATATCAAGTGTATGGTAGAGACAATTAAAATATTAAGTGTGTATTTTACATTCGATTAAAACAAAAACAATTTGAAAGTCTAAAGCAAATTTATTATTCATAAAAGTGTTTGCCAAAGCAAATTTTTCTATTAATCCATTATATTTGTTTATGTATGTGGTTTAACTTATGTCTGCGTTGGTAATAATATGGAATGAAATATGTATATTATTCTGGCCGATTTTATTTATTAACCAAATAGAAATCGTAAAAATCTCATCACTGTCATGAAATGCAATTAAGTAAATGGTACATTGACAGAGATAACGGACGTATTGCTCATTATTCCCAATTAAAAGGTTTGCATTTTTTATGGAAATAATGAGTTTTAATTGAGAAGATGTATTCACACAGGTAATATACATTGAATTTGACAATCAACAGACGTATGAAACTATATTTTTTAATTTATAGTACATGCCTTCAATTTTTCAAATATTTTGAGATGATGCACGTTTTGTAGGTGGATACTGGCATTATAGAATTTGTGGACAAGTATTAATGCTATGCAATAATTTAAATCCCAAAAATTGTTAATTTACGAGTAGCTTTAATTGCAGGCGATTTTGCCACGTGGTGTTATCTATTTCTACACGCTATTCAGAATTTCCTAGAGATGCGTGTCTTCGCGTGACATCACATGGTGGTGTCAACGGCAAAACATGTCGTTGCTAACACTTTTTAACGTGGAAATTTATTTTATGATTCAGGATTACATGTCTTTATGATACTAAATTTCGAGTTTTTAAACAATCATCAATGCTGGCAGAAGGCTTGTCTAAAATGAGTTTGTATACATTGTTTTAGATTGATTGACGTACTAATACGCATATATTGGATTTGAACCATGGATGTATTTTAAATAAAATGAAACGTAATAATTTTCAAACCAGTCTTGTATAGCGTTAGCAAAACTATTGTAGATAATGTAGATAATTGAATACCACTCATTAATATTCTGTACATATAAGTATTCCAAATAAGAGTTCGTGAAAACTAGTAACTAATAGTTGGCGCAATGTTAATTCAATTCATACGAAAAACTATTAATAATAATATTAATTGATTTTACATTTGCAAATTATTTTACACGGTGGCTATAAATTGTTTTCCGCTGCCTTTAGGAAAAATACTATGATATAATAAAAAAATTGGGGTACGATAATGCATAATAAATAAGATACGATATCTTAAAAACGTTTTTAAATATCTTCTTACTCATATTAAGATCGTTTTGGGCACTAGCTTATCTAGTATTATTAAATTCACTTATACAGGGTGTCCCGAAATAAATTCAACAAAATTTGGTCAGAAATTCTTAAGAGAAATTTAAGGGACCCGTATTTTTTACTTTTTTGATAAGTGCGGCCCCCTTTCGGAGATATAGCCCCCTGAAACAAGCCCCTAAAAATTTAATTTTTTTTATTTCTCAGAGCTATATCGCACAAGAACCACCAAATTTGGTACACAGGGATTTTATGACATGCAGAATGCGATGCTGATAAGCTTTTTGGCAAGGGGCCCCCACAAGACACTTTTTCGGGGGCCCCCTTGCCTTTGGGGCCACCGAACTTTAGTTGCATATTTAATTTTAAAATTAGTAACCTCTTCGAAACTCCAGGAATTTAAAAACTTTTGTCTCTTAACATTTTTTCGAAAAACGCAGCCTTTTTTCGAAAAACATGGCAAAATGTGATTGGATGCATATCGAGGTTCATATGAAATTTTAAAGTGTTAATCGTAGGTGGCTGGCATTCGCAATAAACAATCAATTTTATTCTGTGACAGTTGTCATTAACCAGTGTCAAATTGTTACCATTAATAGTTGTCAGTAATCATTGTTCCCGAAAAAATGGTGAGATTTTCTGTCCAAGAAAGGGTACAAATGCACCTAATTTACGGGGCGGCTCGTGGAAATTCACGTCTCGCACGCAGATTGTACGCCGAGCGATTTCCTGCGCATACTCCCATACCATTCAATGTTTGCACGAGTACATCGGCAGCTAATGGAGACAGGATCTGTAGTTGTGAAAAAACCTAACTCAGGAGAAGTTATTTATTAACTCCCGAACAGGAAGAAATTATCTTAAATTTAATTGAAGAAAATCCCGAAATAAGCATAAGACGCGCGTCATCTCAACTTGAGATTCCCAGAACAAGAATCCACCGCTTTATCAAACGACAACTGTTGAAACCTTTTCACTTTTAAAAGGCCCAGGAACTTAAAGTAGAAGATTTGCCACGAAGAAGACATTTTAGCTTATGGGCTCTTCAACGTTACAACTTAAATCCGGGATTTATACGAAATTTTTTCTTTACCGATGAGGCGTGCTTTACAAAAGATGGCTTAATAAATTTGCACAATCTTCATTATTGGGCTATGGCAAATCCATTTGTCTTAAGGCAGACTCATTCGCAAGAAAAATTTTCAATTAATTGCTGGGCTGGAATTGTCGGAGATTGCATCATCGGTCCATATTTATTGCCTCCATGATTAAATGCTGAAAGTTACTTTAATTTTTTGGAGCATGAACTACCGCCTCTTATGGAAGATGTTCCTCTCGGTATTAGACGCAATTTGTTCTTTATGCACGATGGTGCCCCACCACATCGGGGGCACTTCGTAACTGAGTGGGTGAATGAAAATTTCCAAGGGCGATGGATAGGTAACAATTCTCCTCATGTAACATGGCCCCCCCGTTCTCCCGATCTAAATGCCATGGACTTTTTTTTCTGGGGGGGCAAGAAGGATCGCGTCTATGCCGTACCAATTAGAACCCGGGAACAATTACATGAACGAATCCTTGCTGCGGCTGAAGAAATTAGACAGATTCCCAACATTCACACGAAAATACGTCAAAATTTCGTGTCACGTTTGCAGGCTTGTGTTGAACAAAACGGTTCTCACTTTGAACACGTTTTACGGAACTGACCAGTGTGATTTTAACAAACTTTTTAGAATTAAATTATTTAATCATGAAGTACCATTAATTTTGTTATTAATTTCCAAGTTTATTGTACCTTATTTTGATATTCACATTTTCTTATTAATTGTTAATGTTTAACTTGTGATTTCTTTAAATTAAAATTAAATTTCTTTAAATTGTGATTTTTACAACTACTGATCCTGTCTCTATGAGCTCCCGATGATGGTTAATGACAACTGTCACAGAATAAAATTGATTGTTTATTGCGAATGCCAGCCACCTACGATTAACACTTTAAAATTTCATATGAACCTCGATATGCATCCAATCACATTTTGCCATATTTTCGAAAAACGCGGCGTTTTTCGAAAAAATTTTAAGAGACAAAAAAGTATTTAAATTCCCTGGAGTTTCGAAGAGGCTACTAATTTTTTTAAAAATTAAATATGCAACTAAAGTTCGGTGGCCCCAAAGGCAAGGGGGCCCCCGAAAAAGTGTCTTGTGGGGGCCCCTTGCCAAAAAGCTTATCAGCATCGCATTCTACATGTCATAAAATCTCTGTGTATCAAATTTGGTGGTTCTTGTGCGATATAGCTCTGAGATATAAAAAAAATTAAATTTTTAGGGGCTTGTTTCAGGTGGCTATATCTCCGAAAGGGGGCCGCACTTATCAAAAGTAAAAAATACGGGTCCCTTAAATTTCTCTTAAGAATTTCTGACCAAATTTTGTTGCATTTATTTCGGGACACCCATAGGGTACGTTTCGGCAGATTTCCATAACATGATATTAAATTATTTTTGGGGAAGATGAGGAAATTGTTTCTAGCCTCTCTTTTCTGTAAATATGTTAGAACCACTTTTGACATTATTAATACTATTATACAGGGTGTAACAAAAAAGCAGGTCATTCTGTTAACTGCATATTTTTGGCTGCAAAATATCAGGATTTAACCCGACCTACCTATATAAAAAAATTGTTCCCTTAAAAGATACTGGGTGTTGAAGTTGAACTATTAAAGTTGTTTTTTTTTCTCGGTTTTTTCGCTATAATCTCTTCAGATTTCTTAAATTGTCTAATATTTAATCCAAGATGAGGCGGAGCACCATCAGGTTGCATTCACATATTTTGACAAAGAGTTGAGCAAAGTGAAAAAATCATTTTACAGAAAGTTGTTGATAGACTATGTGTCGGGTATGTACAGCAATTAGTGTAAATTAATAACTAATCTATTTCTTAAATCATTATTTTTTCCTTAATTATTTACATTGATAAAAAACATTTATTTGTGTAAAAATTACACATCAGGCTACTTCTATATTCAGAGACACTCTGTATAAAATAACCTAGAACACTTTAGAACATCACAAATTGTTGCATGCCCAAAAAGTTTAACGAAAAGAGTAGTACAATATTTTGAAAACAATTCTACATTATCATGTTATAAAAAATCGTCCATTGGCGTACGTCAGAAAAAGTGGGGGGATGAAATAAATCCTCCCCCGTTTCTATGTTTGTAGGCGCCGTTTATAATAATACCCTTGCGGATTTAGTTTAACAAGAAGTATGTATAAAAATTCGTGAAAATCTAAAGAAATTATAGCGAAAAACAATTTTAAATATGCAACTTTAATACCTTGTATCCTTTACTGGAGATATATTAAGCAATCAAATATAAAATTGGACACTTCGTATTCACAATAACAGTGATATTAAATTAATCTAACCTAACATAGCTTAAGATGTATTGAATTCCATTTGTAAGACCAGCAGCTTTTTGAAATAATAACAGTAGGATGCTTTTCCACTAACCATTGCAAGTGGAAAATAGAAAATAAAAAAGCGAAGCGTAACTGGTACACGTTAAAAAAATTATTTTAAAAGATCTTTAAAATTTTATTCTAATCTACATCTTGAATAGAGAAATATTATCTTTCTTTCCTCTTTAAGTGTGAGGAGGAAGTTGTTATTATAATATCACAGTAGCTTTAGTATGCGCTGTAATTAAATTCTTGAGAATAACTATTCACATAATAGAATAAATTAGATTGATTTGCATTCACATTCATTTCAGAATTGAATTTCAACAAGAATTACGTTCAACTTTGTTGACTTCTATTCGCTGAATGCATGATTGGGAGTGGAAAATAAATAAATTAAGTATTCTGTAATATGTATGTACGTAGTTTAATAGATATTCTAACTTTATAGGGTCACATTTTAATCAGATACGATTAATTAATATTTCGATTAGTTGCATAACTGATTTTTGGCAAGGTTTCAATGAGAATGATTTCTAGTTTCAGTGTAGATTTGCATTTTGCTGTGATTTTACAGTATCCTTTTGTTCGTTTTGTCAATTTGATAAATGACTTACACTGAACGATAAAACGTTTAACATTACCTACTATTTGAGAATGTCAAATGAAAGGTATTAAAAATAAATAATAGCATTTTTATACTTTATTATTTTAAATAAGAATCTAGTAGATATATAACTGAGCAAGTTATTCAAATTATATAAAAGAGCAGTTTATAATACATAAGTATCAAGTAGAAAATAATTAGAGGTAGGAGACCTAAGAAGTCAATTGTGATCGATGTAAATTTGATCAAATAATAAAAATTCAAGATTTTTTCAAATATTTTTACATGCATACATTTTTACAAATAAATAAAACGATAATCATCTAATTATTTTCCGACTTCCAAAATAGTAGCGTGTAAAGTCAATTTTCCAGTAGCTATTAATAATCTAATGATTTATTTAGTTAATTGATTCTGAATCGCGAATTAATATACTGGTACTTGGATATTAATTATTACACTTAACACACATTGTTCATTGGATATCACTGTTATATTCAGTCTTTGCAATTTTAAATTTGTCTCGGCATGGAAATAACAGACATCTCCTATATGTACAGGTTGGTGTGAAGAAGATAATTAATGTCAACTGACAAAAAAAAGAAAAAAAAAACTCTCGAGTAATGGAGTTGAAAACGTTCACTCAGATTTAGAAACAAGTGCATTAAAAATTTTAAAGGATATTTATATAATCAGAGCTCTGTAGCAATATGGCATGATTGATTGCTTATAGGCGTTCACTTGCATTATAGTCCAGGGAAGTTAGGAAAAATAGCGGAAATTTTTAGGCACTGCAGATATCGAGATGCGGTTTTCTGTATTGTGTTCAGGAAGGTCCCAGGAAAAAAGTCTATATCGTCTGGTTTAGCCAATTTTTAAAAAATGCCTTCTGGGCCGGAAAATACATTACACCATTATAGGAACGACTGGAAACTCGGAACAATCGCTCGCAAATCGTTACTCGGGGGTTTTCGGAGCTGCCGAACTCGATTCTGGCATTAGAATTACCCGGGGATGCACGGGGTGGCTCTGTGGGGGTGCTCGGGGGTGAATTGGGGGAGAAATGGCAGCGTGCATGAAAATCGCTCCAAACTCATTATTTGAGGGTTTTCGGGGATGCCGAATTCAATTCTGGCATTAACTTCCCCGTGGGCGCTCGGGGGTGGCTCTGTAAAGGATAAAGTGAAAAATCACAAATTATGAGAATAATACTTTATTCAAATAACAAATAATCATTTCCCCCCAATCCCCCCAGACAACCCCACAGAGCCCACCCCGAGCGCCCCGGGAAAGTCTAATGTTAGAATGAATATATTATATATTATAGCAACGTACAAGATCATCTTGATTCTGCTTTCAAAAACATAACGAAAAGATGACACAAAATAGGTATGTTAATGTTTTATCCATAAAGATTTATTATATCAAATTTCGCGGAGCTTTTAAACTTGCATACGACGGCATGATGAATGAATTTTACGTCAGAACTTGACAAAACGTTTAATGAATACCTTTAAAATGCGAATTGGAAATTTTGAACACTTTTAATGTTGAGTAATTCTTATACGATTGTTGAAGTTGGATTATGTAAGTTGCCATTAGTAATTAATGTATTTAATAAGCAATGTAAAAATACCATACCCTACGTGAGCAATTCTACTAAAACCTCCTGTATCTCCGGAATTTTTCGTCTAACCGAAAAAATGTATTCCTCAAAAAAATGTTTAGAAATGAAGAACATGTCTAAGTACTTATATTGCCACAGGTTCTGCGAATACAAAGATTAGCAGAAGAAGCATTAACAATTTCTAAAAGCTGTATATTACAGCCCATCCTATCTTTTTTTTAAGGCAGTAATGTTCGCAATTTTACAACGCCGTTTTTAGACGTCCACGCGCTTTCATATTTCTCCTCAATGGAAATTCGTATTAAGATGGAGCAAGTTTTAATCAACTAATAAAAGTCTATTTTACTAGACAGCAGAGCCATATTTTCAAAAAAAAATTAGATCTGAACAATATTTCGGTCGCAATAATGCCCACATTTAGGACTACGGTGAGACGTTGTTAGGCACTATTATAAAAAAAGAACGCTGTAGGCTAGTAAATCACAGACAATTGCCTCAGATTTCAATTTTTTGCATTTATATTCATGTAATCTGTCCGCCAAGAAGACATGTTTTGCTAAATTTCTGCATACAATTGCCTAACTTACAGGGGCACAAAGTTAAATTTGCCGTTGAAGGTGCTGATGGGCGGAGCCTGATAAAAGCTACACTGTTTGGCCGAAAATTATACCCTTAAGTCTGGGAAGTTTTCAGTGAACCACCCTGTATACATACGTATTGCACTATTCCTATTTGATGGAAATGTTTATTATATAGCACCCATTAAATGAAACTGACGCGACATTCAAGAAATTTATAAATTTCTTAAATTTATTATAAGGGACAGGTCTGAGATACGCGATCAACTAAATATTTGTCGGTTTAGGAGCCCCCGCAAAAATTTTATGAGCTCCACCCTTTCAGTTACGCTACCGATAAGTACGCGCCTTGACCTGTTTTGATGATTGATTTTAGGAGCTGTTGTTAGGAGCTACCTTTCTTTTTACACAATAACAGTGGCCGTCATGAAATTAAATGCTAGTTGTGCGGTCGATAATTTTTTTATTTTTAAAGTGACAGTACGTCTAGATTATATAAATCTCGTGTACATATACAGGGTGTTCCATTACTAAAAGTAAATAACAGAGGTAGTAAACATTGCATTTTACGATATTCTATGCAGAAAATTACGGAGCGATTTCTAAATTAATTGAATTTTTGCACAGCAAACCCGATATTTTGGTTTGGATTAGGACCCATTTTATGTAGGACTTTTTTGTTTATTTTAATATATTCTATAGACTGTTAAAATTATGGCAGTCAAACTTCTAACGCCCTGTATAGTTCAGCCAGTAACAGTTTTATTTGGAACAGCAAATAACAAACAAAAAATAGATGTTGTTGGAGCATTTCATAAAATAAATTGAATTCTGTACTGGAAACATGTACAAATAATATTTAAAATATTTCCAATAATCCTTCGATATACACAGTTAATAAGAAAGAATATAATATACTGCTTGTATATTATATTTATTGTATAGCTCATAGGAAAAAAAATGTATTTGTTTCTCATTAACTAGAAGTTTATACAGGGTGTCGCGAAATACACGGGACAAAGTAAAAGTAGATTCCTGACGACAAAATAATGGAACGTAGCCAAACTTACCTTAGTCTAAAGTTGATGGCTAAAAAGATACAGGGTGTCGAAATTAAAAAATTAATTTTCCATAATAATATATGTAAATAACTATTTAAAAAGAATTGTTGTCAGGAATTTACTGTCTCTATGTCCCAATAATTTCAGGATACCCTGTACAATTTGTATGTTTTATTTTATATTAAGAGTAATACATAACATAATTATTTTTTGTTTGTTTATTGTTGTTAACAAATATTATGTACTGTCTCGTTCATAAACTTCCTCATCCAAATAGAAGTATAAAAAATCGTCAGTGATGCCAATACCTATAAGATAAAAAAGTACTGAAACTTTTAAAAATACAAAATCAAAAAGAGCAGTTCAAAGATGATTTAAGAATACATTTCCGCACGACACTGGAAACTGCTCCACTGTAAAACCTGATAAGGCATATAATACAGCAAATTCAACTGCTTTTGTCGCTATTATTACTAATATAATTAATTTATGGTTTTAATTAGTAAAATAGTTTGACATACCTGATGTTACAACAATATTTTGAGCCCGTCTTACCCAGTTTCTACAAACTAACACAAATGTTTCTACTTCTTGTTCGCTTTGAACTCGTAAGTTATTGGCAGCAGCTATAATACGTTAAATCATAAATAGTGACCATCTCAGTGCAATATACTTAATTTTTTATATATTCCCATAAAAATAAGTCTAAATGATTAAAGTCAGGAGGTCGATATCGTTCCTCCTAGTCCAATCCTTTGGTATTAATGCTTGGATACGGATGGTACGGATATAATCGAGCCTTGTGTCTGATACGCCATACTACTACGCCGTGGGCGCCCTGGTCCTCCATCTTTTCCATAATTCGGTTGCAAATTTCCCGTGTCACGCCAGCGTTTACACTATACTTGCACTCACTGCACACCGTTGTAAAAGTAGCTGCATTTGGAACATGTTTACCGGGAAATATAGTTCTGTTAAAGCATTTTCGCTTCATCATAAATTAAAACGATATCCATCAACTGCGAGTTGCTATAGAGGTAAGCCATTTTTGATATTTTTAAACTGATGTAAATATTTGCATCATTTTCCATAACTATAAGGATTTTACAAAATTTGTTTTCACAATATTGACTCCATTTTTCATGTGGCATCCATTCCCATAGATACATTCTGAAAACCCTGTATAATAAGGATCCTATAAATACAATTATATTATTAGTACCTACTATGAATATTATCTGTCCGATAACACAGCGTGTACCGTAATGATGGTTTATTTATGATTTAAATTACATGCAACATTTGATCTGCAGGCATAATAACTAGGTATACTTTTCAGAAAATTTAAAATGTTTAATACGAAAGGTGCAGTAACTATTAGTTAATTCTTTTTTAGGACTTTTATTATGAATAATGAACTGGTAATAATACTTTTTGAATTTCATGGTACTAGGATCATAATGAATTTACTTACGTTACTATAATCAAATGACCTAATGATGTCATTTACACATACAAGCAGATAATAGTATATTCTGTAACAAGGTTAGAATGAATAAATTCGATACGAGTGGAAGATCCACCACAAGTATCGAATTTTCATTGTAACCGAGTAACACTATATTTTCCCCACGACCAAAATATTTGAATTAAAAACATTTAAATTAAATCTAATCCTCAGCAGATTCTGGCTTATATTATTTGTAATTTCCGGTATATATCAAATTCTATATCGGGTCACTCGATTTTTCACTCATTACTTTATTTCAATTAAAACTTGTCTGAAAATGATAATTATTACGACGCCACTATTTGTACTTGACAATGCCAGTTTTGAAATCCATGGCAATCTAGTCGTTTAGTACAATTACGGAATATTCATTATGTATCTTGTTATGGAATGAAGAAACATGCAAAACATAATACAAGAAGCAAGTGTTTCAGAATAAATATTCTAATTTAAGAGTGAGAATTTTTGCATTCTATTATTAAAAATGATTTCGGAATAATGGCATTTACTAATGATCGTAGAAAATAACTATATGTGCGCAGTTCATCAGTGGCTGTGAATATTTAAAGCTATTTTCGAAAAGACTTGCTTGCCGTTTGAATCGTGCAGTTATTTATTAAAAATGAATTGTCTGTACCAAACTGTTTTAGGAAAAAACATTATTTTTAAATTTCGTAAGATTGTACGCGAGCCCATTAAAAACTATATAAACTTCACAATTCATAACTAAAACATAACAGCACTGGTTTTGCAAGTGCCATTAATTTCCTTAAAGTGCAGAAATATTGAACAATTCCTTATCTAGTATTCCCGTCAGCGACGTACTAACTTTAATTTGTAAAAGAGAAAAACGTATTGGAATATGTATAGCGAAGTAACTGTGAAAATAAATGTAATTCTACTGAGAATGGTAACTTTATTCGAACTATTCCTGTTATATTAGTTCCCTAAGGCCAGTTTGTGTATTAGTATAAGTTGTGTATATAGATCATTTAATTCCTAAGGGAAATTAAGTACTGTTAATGAAACAAATCGACTTCAAATATTATGTACTTCGTGGTAAGAGTTTTGATTGATTTTAAGCAAACTTTTGTGTTAAATATTAAAATTAATAATATGATTTTTTATTATTCTAGAATTTTGTTGATTGGTTTTACTTTAAATCTAAAAATGTGTTTGTTATATTAATGATTCAAATTTTCTATTAAAAATGTTGCCTTTCTCTCATTCTCTCTAAATCTAAAATAATGTAATAGGGCAAACTAACGGTTGGAATCTAATATAAATATGGTATTGATATTAAATTATCTAGTAATCAACGCTAAGCAAATGATATTACAAAAAAATAATTCAACTATAGAAAAATAAAATGGTACATTCGAAGGAATCGAGGGTACATTATAAACATTTTACATTTTTTATTTTATTTTATAATTTATCTTTTTCATCTATAGTTATTAATGACCTTATGTTCAATATGTGTTACCAAACAATCGTCAAACCTCTAATATTTGGAAGTTATACTAATTGGAAATCGTAAGCGATTGCGAGGAAATCACCGAAAATCATAGTGATTTCTATGAAATCGTCAGAAATCACACGAAATCATGCGATTTTCGCAATACATGTACATTTTTTGGTAGAGTTAGGTTACCCCTTCGATGCAGTTCTTGAATTTTCTATTTGTAGTTTATTACACCGTTTAATACATTTATTTAAACCGTTGCTTCAGCAAGTCTGTTTTTAAATGCTATTTATTATTAAAGAATGATCTCGAGAATGATTTAACAGACAAATGCAGACAGTTAAAAATTCCTTTAATGTTTTTTTGCCACGCGTAATATTAACAACTGAAGTCGTGGAATGACGTTATAGAGCCAATTACATCAACTATAAAGTTGAATGTAATTGTTGAAAAAACATAAACGTTATTTCGGCCATACGATTATTCAATGCCATAATAACTTCCAGTTTTAGATGTGAGATGACTTAATGTAGTGTATAAATAAATGATAGAAATGCCTCTGGCGATTGTTAAGTTAATTTATACAAAAACTATGAGTAACAAGTCCACCTCACAGAATAGCAGTTGGTAGTATAATAAACAATTGGCGGATATTTTTGATGTGGGCGTTTATTTCTTTGTTCTGGCTACGGAGCCTCTGGACAGCCGAATTTTATTGTCCATTATAATGTTATGTATAGCAAACACAGCGGCGACGCATTTGAAGTGTTTAGGAGTTGGTGTACGGACACTGCTTTGGCATATACTGAAAACCGTTATCGTAGTCGCTAGGGAACATAAAACTATGAAATAACTTATTTTGATTTATCCAACCGTATTATTGTAGATTAAATTTAGGCAACATGGAAAGATACATGACTCATTTGGTTGAATTAAAATTTCTGAACATTTTTATCTTGTAATGGTCTATTAAATGAGTAACTGCCTTAGAACTAAATAAAATAAAAAATCTATAAAATGGGTAGACTATAATATTTCTTTCACATTTTATAATTAATAAATTTACCACCAATTTATTAAAACAGTTGAGCCCAAGTATATATACTATTTTGGTCATAATAACATTTACGTTATTTCAAGGTTAAATGTTAACCCCTTGTAACTGTTGAGAAATAACGGCGATGTTACTTGATACATGGTGATTTTCCGGGTTATTATGCCGTGACCTCGGTAACTGGTAGCTACCAGAAACAGAGTTAAAATGCACATCCCTAGCATTAGCTGGGATTCTTTTACCTGCCCTGGTTGTTCTCGGGCTAGGCACTGTGGGGACAGACCCGCTATCGGTGTCTCTGGGCCTGTCCATATATTGATTTCGGTTCCTATTGTTGGTATTACAACTGCTACGGTCGGAACCGTTACTCGGATAATGGTGGTCCTCCGAGGCGTTCCGTAGCCGCCGCTGTAACTGGTCGCATCCCATGCTTCCAAACGTTTCGCCGCTCTTCACTGTCGGCATCTTCAGTGGTGACTCTGCAAAAGCTTCGCCGCGACTGACTGAAGCGGGTCTGTCCCCACAGAGCCTAGCCCGAGAACAACCAGGGCAGGTAAAAAAATCCCAGCTAATGCTAGGGATGTGCATTTTAACTCTGTTTCTGGTAGCTACCAGTTACCGAGGTCACGGCATAACAACCCGGAAAATCACCATGTATCAAATTACAGCACTGGCCGTGAAAGCCTAAAAACCACTATAACGGCGATGTTATTTTTAACACGTTATGTAGAGTTTCTTAAATACAAGGAATTAGGTGTCGCTAAACGTATGTGTTATTTGAATTGTGAAAATGGATGCCTTATTAAATTTATATTTAATTCACGGTTTTATAAATGCACATCGAAGGTAAGTTGTAATATTTAAATCCAACGAAAAGATTTAAGTAATCCCTTTGAGTTGCCTGATGACAAATTAAAAAAAAATTTAGATGAAGTATTAAAAGTAATACGGTAATTTATTAACGAATTAAAACCAATTTTTGCAGATCCTTTAGAACAAAAAGTATTCCTACAGAGCTAAAGGTAAAATTACTGCTTTCTAATTTTATTTTTTGATAAGTAGATCGGTTTTAGTATTTGCAACATTACTATTTTTAACATAAGGTAGACAACATCAGACATGTATTGGTGATAGTTTTAATTTAAGACTGTCAAGGATCAGGTGAGGTATAAGTGGTCTGCTTACTTCCTGCTCGGCCTAAGCGGCTCGACTTACAGGAAGCGATCTACATTGCAGTAGGTACTTAAGGCAGACCTCTCGCCCTGGGCGACGAGCCATTAAATCTGTAAATGATACTGCAGGAAACAACTACTCCGCGGACTGATGCCCCGACCGGCATTGAATTAATTAAGTACTTACTGCAATGTAGGTTGCTTCTTGTAAGTCGAGCCGCTTAGGCCGAGCAGGAAGTAAGCAGACCACTTATATCTCACCTGCACTCAGTTTATATGTGAACATACATATGAAGGAACAGCCAGTTCAATTGTCGGTCATCTCACCTATGGCATAATAAAGAGGGCTAACAAGCCCGGACACCGGCCTATGTCTGGTGGTGTGTCCGCCAAGGGTTCTTGGCTGTTCACACAGATACTGCAGGAGTAATTCAATGCCGATCGGGGCATTAGTCCGCGGAGTAGTTGTTTCCTGCAGTATCATTTACAGGTGTCAAAGATCAGTTAGTAACGGTATTAGTATTACACAGATAACCAATACTGTTACCGAACATTTGTTAGAAAGATAGGTGTATGATGTTTCTACAAACTCAATAAACAAAGAACCAAATAAAAACTGAGTAAGATGTATTAAGAACAGTTTAGTTTCACAACTTTAGTTTTATCATAATTAAATTAATTGTCATATTTATATCATATTAAAATTAAAAAACAATAATGGCATTGTCAACAATCATTTAAGCATGAAATACACATGGCTTTACCTGCATAATGTCATTCAAGGAACTTGCAGTATGCAGCTACTGACATGTGTGTTCCTCAATAAATTTTTATATTTGATCCTTTACTAAGTCTTAATATATTTTTTTAATTCTTTATCAGGCAAATCAAATGGATTACTTAAATTTTGTATCTTTCTTCGCTGGATGTTTTGATTTAAATTTTACTTACTTTCGATGTGCATTTATAAAACCGCGAATTAAATGTAAATTTAATAAGCCGTTTATTTTCACAATTCAAATAATACATACGTTAAATTATAGCGACATCTAATTACTTATGTTTAAGAAACTATTAAAAATCTGCATGTTATTTCCTAACAGTTACAGAGAGATAGGTATATACCTACTACAAAAATTTAAGGTGATGAAATACAATATTTAACCTTGAAATAACGTAATTATTATGACCAAAATGGGATACATACTTGCTGGCTGATTAAATGTTGTCAGTTTGCGTTATAGACCGATGTCACATTAACGGCATATGAATTATTTAACTGTAAATTTCAATTTAAAGTATACTTTAATGCCTTATTACATTATTAAGAATCGGAAAACATTTTTAAGTTTGCCATCGAATCCAGAATTATTTCAAAAAGGACGCACTGCACTGCCTTACCTCCATGAAGTGGCTGAAGAAATACGAGCATGACGTCCATGTATTACATATAACTAAACCTCAGAAACTCAATCTGACCAGGCAAGAAGTCCAGATCATAAAAAGACTGCAGGAAAATGAAGAAATCGCCATAGTTTATACTGGAAATGCAACATCATAGTCGTTTTGGATACAACAGAATATGCGTAAGAAAATCAAAACAATCCAATCAAGAAAACTGAAAATAAAGTGCAATTCGAGCCTGTAATATTTTCAAAGAAAGCTCCAATGTTGTCTTTAAAATATTCATTAAATTAACATACCGCTCCGATCAAGAATGAGAATCAGTTGGAAATGCTTCTTCTTTATGAATTAGTGGGTCCATGAGCAAATTGGAGGAGCAATTATGGATTTATTCTTTTCCTTAGCTTTGGCAAACGTCCACAAAGTTTACGAGTGTGGATTAAGGTGTAATGTTGATAGGGTGTCAAGGATTTAACCACATACAAAGCTTCTTAAGCCATATTAATATAAATTTCGGATTTATAACTTCACTATGGAGTTGATGGAAAAACGATTTCGTTCCTTACCTAGATGTCCTTATGAAAAATTTTCATGATACGTTTAGGACTCTGTGTATTTGATATACTAAGTATACTATCAATATCATCTATAACATCACCAGAAAGATAGGCTCCAGGTTTCTAACTAGGGTTTTGGCATATAAAGCATTTCTTGTAAATGTGACAAAGTCAAACATGGAGATACGTTAGAACGATGCTGAAGGAACACATGTGTCGTCTAAGAAATAACAATAGTCAGCAGTTGCGGTAAATAGGGCGAATACAGAACATGTTATGGATCTGGATATAACTAAAATTCTAGTAAAAGACAATATTCTGGTCAATACTTTATTGAAAGGCAACAACAATCCAGAAAAATCAAAATAATTTCAAATGAGATGAGACCGGAAAGTTAAAGGTCAGTGATGTCAAACTATGCATTGCAACATGGATACGTCAAAAAACGACAACGACGTACCATCTAGGCCGGAAATTGTCCAACCAATATTTGTTTACTTCTTAGTTATCGCCAAAAATAATCTATTTTTTTTTTAACTTAAACGTCCTGTAACTTGTACATCGTTAATAATTGAACGCTAACTTATAATGCAAACCTGCAATATCTTTGATGCTCTATTTTCCATAGAACTTTTCGGTACTCACTACAAATTACGGTGTACCTATACAAGCTATCAGCTAATGTAATCAAAATAATATGTCATGAGTTGTTGAGTTTCCGTTTTTCCAAATTAACCAAAAGGATATGCTTTAAGTTCTTTCAAATGTACAATGTTTATGTAGCTAGCTCATCAGATTTCTTGGAAAACCTTGGCATCAACATAAATATTTATAAAAAACAAAACCCGGCAAAGTGATATTTGTAGCTTCAGTTATTATAAGAGGACGAATGTTTGTGAACGAATTATACATTTTTCTACTAAAATTTAAATTACAAGACATTTGAACAGCCATGCCACGTCCACCGTGGAAGACTCTTTATTTTCCCACCAACTTACAGAAGCGTTCCTTACTAGCGATATTTCATTATTTAATGTTGAGGATCAGTTCTGTAATATATTCTGTATTCTGTACATATTCTATGAACACCTAATATTTACATTAATAAACATGATAGAAATGTAAAAAATTAATGTTATCATCATTTGACTTGCTGTCATAAGCGTTGATAAAATGATAGAAATGTTCAGCTATAATGGTAGAAATAAACCAATGTGAGAGAGAAGATTATGGAGAAATAGGTAGAAGAAGGAGGGGAGATTACGCAGTTTTTCATTATTTACAAATTTAAGATGTTTGGATAGCATTTTATCCTGTTTTATGAGATTTATACCAACATTATTTGATTTACATATTGTTTAGCTATTTCGAATGATCTATAATAAAATGTTGAGCAGTTAACTCACGAGTTATAAAACAGTGTCAATAAAACACGCCATTACTGTACGATTTCAATAGATTCGTGAAAACAAAAGTTATATTCCATCATCACAGCAATTATTTAGACGGATGTAGAAACTACCAGTATGCCTCATCGTGTGTGCCCAGTAGTAGAAGTGCTTGAAGAAAACACAACTCTTGTGTGTCTCTCTATGAAGACATGTGGCATTTTTTTCAATAACTCAAGACTGTTAATTGATTCTGCGCTTCTTTTGATTCATAACCAAAGTAATTAAAAGTTTCATCGATAACCATAAGTAGAATTTAAAAAAATATATACATCTATATATATATTTTTTTTTTTTGAGAAGTTTTGGAAGGTGGTTTATCTGCATCCCCATTATGTGTTAAGCAAATTATGTTCTATAAA
This sequence comes from Monochamus saltuarius, assembly GCA_025584915.1. Taxonomy (NCBI): domain Eukaryota; kingdom Metazoa; phylum Arthropoda; class Insecta; order Coleoptera; family Cerambycidae; genus Monochamus; species Monochamus saltuarius. The sequence goes on along the minus strand of CM046721.1, from coordinate 77,683,310 downwards.
TAATTTTTAAAATATAAATATCTTTTGAGATATGACAAGATGAGATTAAATATAGTAGAGACTGGTAATAATTTTGTTTATTCAAAATGAATTGGTTTACTACTTCAAACAATAAAACTTGGTTTATTTTTAGAGAATCATTTAAGCAGCAGATTGGGATAATGCAATTTGTGAAACTTATTACTATAAATTTTTAGTGCAAATTCTATTAAAAACTTAATCAATAAAACAATTTAATTTTAATCATGTTATATTAAAATGCGAAAATACAGTTATAGAACTATAAATTCTGCTTAAAAACGTCGAAACTTTATATATTGATTTTAATTTGTAAAGTGTAAAATATGAATGATTTCTAACTAAGTAAAATCATAAAGTTCAAAACTTTTATGTTGCAAGTCAAAATTTTTGAAAATTTTCGATTTTAATGATTTTGAATGAGTCGTTACCACCTATACATATATATATATACCTGTACATAATATAAAATACCAATAAAATACCCACCATATGACTGTTGCTTTATCTACACTATAAATAATAATATATTTTTGTTATATATTGTATTCAATCTTAATGTATTAAATCATCTTTAAATAATATGACGATAAAGATAATTTTAATTTTTATTAAAACATCAAAGTTTACTATGTTGTATCATCAGTTCTATAAATTACGCCATCGTAAAACAATTAATATTTATATTGCACTTTAGTATACCAATCAAGAAAAATGCATATTTGATACTGAATTTAAAGATTCTCTAAATATTTTAAATTAAGTTTTATTATGTGCCCTTGTGCTCTTAATCATTGTTACCGTGAACTGACTTTTAGAAAAGCAAAAAGTCTCTTTTCGTTATCAAGCTATATCAAATTAAGTTTTATGTGAGTTAAGTTGTACTTATATTTTTCAAATTATGAATATTACTGAGGATTGTAATATAAATTTGAAAAATATTATCAAAATTTTCGTGATTTGATATAGTTCTTTTCATATATATTGTAGAAACAAAAATTGTTTGCCGACAATGCAAAAACAGCCCAGCTGTGTTGCCAAATGTTTCAAGAGTAAAGTTAATAATGCAATTATTATCCTTTAAGTAAATTTATGCACATTCTAACATTTCAGAATATAACTTAATATTTTAAATGTAAGTACCTACCTGAATAAATTAGTTTAATTCAATTTAGCAATTATTCATAACCAATGGGCAGACATACGTTTAAAAAATATTTAAAAGTGGTTGAAGTAACATAAAAATGTTTCGCAAAAAACGGTCATTTACGTTTATTAACGTTTTGATAACGGTTTATAATATAAACTATTTTTTCAACATTAAAAAAATATTATACGATTTTCTTTTCAAATTATAGTAATAATTCACTACTACTGTGCGGGCTAATGCTCTGATCTCTTGACCAACATAAAACATCCAGAAAACTTATAGTAGACAGCCAGTCCAAAGAGTCCAGATGCAGGTGACCAGACATATACCGATTCAGAGCTTGTTAGCTCGCTAGGCCGAGGATTATTGTAACTGCTTGTTTTTATATCTAGTTTTTAAAACAGTAAAAGTACAGAAGCGCATAGTGCGTGAGATATAAATGTCTATATCTATTGGCCATTAGAATATATTTTGTTGATTTGGCCGTATATACAACGTGAAGTAAACGTTGCTAGAAAAGGTTTTATTAAACGTTAAAACGTTTTACACACGTTGCATTTAACGTGTACTTAAATCTTAAAGTATAAACCTGTATATACATCGTTACCAGAACACATTATATTTCGGTATTCATCTCTACCTTCAGTTGAAAACATGTGTAGTATCAACGTATTTTATACGTTTTATTTTTATGTTACTAAAACGTTGTGTCGAAAATATGTTATTAACATTTCGATACGTTTAATACATGTATTTAAAACGGTTAATTTTACGTTTTATGAACGCTGTACTTAACTCGCACTTAAATATTGTTGTATACGTTATAAAAAAACGTAATTTTTTTTCCATTTCAATCTCTAGATGAAATGCGAATATTATTAACTTGTTTTGAACGATATATTTTATATGTTTCAATTTTCAACTAGAAATAAATGTTGAATATTTCAACGCAAAACGTTTAGTTGACCACCACAATGTTTTGAAAACGTTATATAAACGTACGTGTGCCCATTGGCTAGGGAACATTTTTACATATCAGCAACACAAAGCCACGTCCGGCGAATCAGGACTACGCCCATCTAGGGTAAAGCGGGGCAATCTTTAAATTTAATACCTGACAAAGTATGTAATTATTGATTAATACCTCTCTATTCTTTGTTAATTTTGTACTTAATTTATCTGAATGAGTGTGCATTATGATTTGTGAAATGAATTAACTGTTAGTAACATTTATTTTCTATCCATATTTAAAAATTGTGTTGCCCTACTCTCCCTCTATCACATTTATTGACAGACTTTGACATTTTTTACATTTACTAAAGGTATGAAAATAAGAATAGGTACATTACGACACTTTATTATACAGCAAATAAATTTATAAATAATGTAAATACTGAATATTAGGTTCAAATTATTCGTTACTTATGATATGCAAACTTCAGAGTTTTTGATTAAGAATACTGATGTGCAGATGATTTATAATTGTTTGAAATGATTGGATTGAAATGTAAATTCACCAATCCATTTTCCAAAATTGGAAAAAACAGCTTTTCTTGATAAAAATTGGCGGTATTGATGGTAAACCTGTTGTTCAATATAATGGATTTTAAACTACCAAAAGAAACTTCTCAATCAATTTTGTCTTGTCACATAATATTAAGAGTAATTCATATATAATTTTCACACGATATTCCAGACTGTCAAATAATTAGACGAGAACTGCCACGTTTCTTCATAGAATCCCCAAGGGAGATGAATGCGCCCGCACTGTGCGCTTATTAATATAAAATCTTTTGCAATTAGGTGTCCCTCATTCAACATGTGACAAGTGCCAATTCTCTGCTGTTGTGAACCATTGAACTGACTCTGTGTGCTCTGTGGGGTGTAGTAGTAGTATATTTATGTATTGTTCTGTGAGGTGTGTGTTTGCACGATGTCGCTGACATGCCGGGTTCAGTATCTGAACGACATCGATCCGTTCTCTTACACTACCAACTTCCCGGATCCGGCGAGGCCACCGCTGCACACTTTCAGCGTCACGCTGCCGCTCATCAACCAGCTGGCTGCCATACACCGGTTGCTCAAGTCTCCACACAGGGTGAGTAAAGTTAGCGTTAGTTTTATTTGTTCACGTAGTAGCGGTCGCGACAAATAGCTGTTACATTACCTACAGTGTGTGTCCTGTGAGGGCTTATCGTTATAAGCAGAGTGGTTTGTCCAAAAAATCTAAGAAAAAATAATAAAATTACAGAATTTACGTACAAAAAAAGTTACAGACTTTGCTTCTGACATTAAAAATGAATTTAGATATCATATATAAAATAAACCATCACATCAGTGGTGCATAAAAATATTGTGTTTATAAATGAATTTATTTATGTATTGTCATCAATCGTCTCAAGTAGACTAATTGGAAACTGGTTCACTGTAAAGCCTGATAAGGCAAAGCATGCAGTCGACGACCGGTATAAAAATTTAAAGAACTTTCTAAAGAAAGAAATACATTTTATAACACATATTTTATACAGCAAATTTTGCCGTTATTGTTATTATTAATAATTTATTTTGTGATTTTATTTAATAAGCTAATATGACATTTGATGTTACAACAATATATTGGACCCGTCTTACCCAGTTACTACAAACTAACATAAATGTTTCTGCTTCTTGTTTATTTTGGACTCGTAAGTTGTCATAAATTCTAACGAATTTTGCAGATTTTGATTTAATTTATTAATGGCGGGAAAGTGTTAACTTTTCGCAAAACAGGAATGTTATCGCTATTTGGATCATTATGTGGGATTAGTAAGTTTAACTTGAGTTTCTGACAATCTACTATGAAAATCAATGATAACTGTAAGATGAAAATTATAGAAAATATTGCAGTTGGCAAAATTGGCTAAAGTAGAGACTTCTTTGGCCATTATAATTTGCGCAAATTTTCGCGAATTTCACGTCCTCATGGACAAGGCTATACACTTTATTTCTTAATCCTCACGAAAAGAAGTCCAAAG